>CM036178.1:83514033-83698598 GCA_020631735.1 Saccharum officinarum | reverse complement strand
CGTCCCCTACAGCTACGCCGACGCCGCGAGGAGCTCCTCCACGTCGCTGTTGAGTGCGCCACCCCTGCTTACTTCGTGAGTGCATAAGGTGTTCGATAAGAATGCCCACCTCAATGTTGCTTTCTGGGAGGGTGGTGAATTGCTTGTTAGGTTCGTGAATGCCTTTTAATTGCTAATAAAACTTGTGTGCTTTGGGTTCTTTCTTACCTGCTGAGTGCTGACTGCCTACTACTGTATAACGAATTTTTGGATATGGCAACCTTCTTGCAGAATGCAGTTTCCCTTTTAGTGCTGAATCAAATGTTGTCTAGAACTCAATATTTATGATATCAATAAGTATTGTTAGATTTGTCATAGATATATTTTTATAGTATACTTATTTGGTGTCATATATATTAATTTTTTTAACACAATATATTTGTCAAACTTTAGGCACTTTAACCAAAGAATGCATCAAGAATTGCCTTCTTTTTGGGGACGGAGGTAGTATGTTGCTCATGCTAATTGTAAGCAAGTACAGGGACACACTGTGTTATGACTTTTTGGTGATTTAGTTTGCTACTTGTAGTGAATCCTACTAATTTTGTTTGCGACAACATGTTTGCCACTAAAAATTGCCAATCAACTATACTACTATGCATTAGAATATATATGTATTATATTTCTGGTGATTGTTAAAGCCATCTGAAAAATCAGTATCTGGTGGCATGAAAAGCAAGACGAGGTGGCAGCGTGTGCAGATGGAGAGGTATGGTGGGTGTAAAAATAGTTGATAGAAAAGTAAGGTACCAATGTGGGAATATGAAAGGTCTTGTTTGGTTTTGGTAATTGAGTGACAACTTAGGTGGACTAATATGTGGTTATATGAGATACACAGGAGATTAGTCCACAGATGATTATGTCATGAAGGAGCTCATTGCATATGAGACATGACATGGAGTCATGTGACCAAGATGGCTAAGATCAAGATGAGGCTTGGCTCGACGGACCGGTTGCAAGTGTGAAGGGCAAGTCAAAGGCTTTGGAGCGATGGACCATGAGGCGGTGAAGCTTGAGCAAGACTTGGCGCCGATGGACCGACGCAACGGTGAAGAGCAAGTGAGGTCAAATCGATGGACCAAGGTCACATGATGATATGAAGTGGATCATATCATTTGTGATAAGGTTGATGCATGTGTTGCATCAACGTCGAAGGAGATGGAGTGGAATGCGCAAGGCAAAGGTATAACTAGGGCATTTCCATTTCACCGGTCATAGGTGTGTAGAGAAGTTGATGACCGGGTTTAGGATAGATGGCCGTACTATCAAGAGGGGCAAACTTATTTGCATATCGGTCATCTAGTGCCACTTGAGCGATCTAACTTTGCATACGTGTTAGGATCGAGTGGCGAGGCAAGTTGAGTGCCTAACCCTTTGAAAATGTTTGTGAAAAGCTAACACATATGCACATGGTGGTGTACCATGGTGGTGTTGGCACATTTGCAAAGGAGAAGGTGTTGGGTTGGTGTTGATCAACTTAGAGAAGAGAGAAATGTTTTTCGGTGTTCTTCGGACACTAGGATGGCTCTTAGAGTGGAATACTGCTTGATCCATTGTGAATTGGATCAAGTGCTTTAGTGGGTTGTGTAGCCCTCTGAGTAAGCTTTCCAAAAATGTCCAAGATCATCGAAATCGAGTTCGGAGCTAAGAGATATCGCCGTTTTACCGAAGGGTGGTCTGTGACGGATCGTGACCACCGCGTCCGGTCAGTTTCGACCACCGCGTCCGTCAGCTGCGACCACCGCGTCCGATCAGTGTTTTTCGTGGGCGAAAATGACTGGACGCTGCAGCGAGTCCGGTCAGTGATGACCGGACGCGTCCGGTCACTTCGGGAGCTTGCTGGAACCTCTCTGTTCGCTGTTTCGCTGCGACCACCGCGTCCGGTCCCGTTAGTGACCACCGCGTCCGATCAAAACAAGTTTGTACGCGCGAAAACTAGCCGTTGGAGCACGCTACTGACCACCGCGTCCGGTCAGTTTTGACCACCGCGTCCGGTCATCCCGAAAAGGACCCAGTGAAGGGGTAACGGCTCTATTTGACCGTGGGGTTATAAATAGATGCCTTGGCCGGCCGTGGCCAGTAGCTGAGCACACTTTGGCCTTGGTGGCTTATGCGGTAGTGCTTGGAAGCCTCTAACTCACTCATGCTTGATAGTGTTCATCGGATCGAGTGAGAGAGCGATTCTAGTGCGTTGCATCGAGAGGATTGCATCGAGTGGCACTAGGTGATCGTGTTGCAAGCCGGTGGTGCTTGTTACTCTTGGAGGTTGCCACCTCCTAGACGGCTTGGTGGCTTGCGACTCCGTTGAAGCACGCATGGAGATTGTGCGTGACTCCGGAGGAGAATTTGTGAGGGGGATTGTGCTCACCCCGCGGGATCGCGAAGAGCAACTCTAGTAAAGCTCGTGGCTTGGAGGATCCCCATCTTGAGAGTGGATGTGCGGCACCCGCTGAGTTTTGACTCTTGATAGTCAATTAGCTCGTGATCCATCAAGTGGGTGTATCGCCACAACGGGGACTAGCTTGGTGGCAACCAAGTGAACCTCGGTGAAAAACCGCCGTGTCAACATTGTGTACATCTTCTCGGTGGTTTGCTTTCGATTCACAAGCTTGTATTTACATTCATATACTTGTGCTTGTGTAGTTGCTCTTGTAACTAGTTTGCTTGTGTAGTTAGCTAGTTACCTTCTTGCTTGTGTAGCATAGAAGTAGCTCCCGTTGCGTGGCTAATTTGGTTTGTGTAACCTTGTTAGTCATATTGCTTAGTTTGTGTAGCTAAGTAATTTGCGCTCTCTAGTTTGACATTAGTTGCCTTGCTATTGAGCATTGCTAGTGAGCATAGGTGGCTTCGTGCTTTTGCTTACTAGAATTATGTAGGAGCTCCCCGGCTTTGCTAAAGTACTAGTGCATAGGTTTGTGTGACCTTGCTCTAGAATTGTTTAGGAGAGCTCTTGCTAAGGAAATCACCTTAGTTACTAATTAGGATCTTTGTGAGGTGCTTGTGAACTTAGATAGAGGGGTGTAGTCTTGGCTAGACTGATAGTTTTAATTCCGCATTTGTTTCGGTTTGCCGACACGATTAATTTTAGAAAGGACTATTCACCCCCCCTCTAGTCCGCCATCTCAACCCTTCAGTTGGTATCAGAGCCAGGTTTCTCATTTGTCGTCTTCACCGACCCGAGAGGATGGCGGAATATGGACTAGATGTTGATTGTCCTCACATGTTTTGATGGCACACACTTTGCACGGTGGAAAAATTGGATGATATGCAATTTAAGTTTATTTGCCCCTCAAATGTGGTGGATGGTAGATGTAGGCTTTTCTCATGTGTTGGATGAAGATAATCTAACACAAGCACAAGAGAAATGCCTAGATCTTGACATCCAAGCTACTAACATCATGTATAGATCTTTGGATGATAGCATCTTTGGTAAGATCATGGACCTCAAATCCGCTCATGAGATATGGGCCTATCTCAATGAAAAGTATGGAGCTATCACCAATGATGACGATGATATCAAGCCCAAGGAGGTTGCACATGATGATGTTGAGCATGACCACAACACGATGGTTGTGGAGGATTGCTCCACCTCATGGTCAAGTGATGATGATGATCGATTCTACCACAAGTTCACTTGACAAGATGGTGATGATGCATCAAGTGTTGCAAGTGATGTTTCTACCCCAAGCACACTTGATGGTGACAACGTTGGTTCATGCTCGGGCCTTGATGATGCTACTACAAGCCCATCCACTACATCACATTGCTTCATGTCACTAGGTGACACAAAGGTATCAAATGATAATGTGATTGATCATGTTGATTCATATGATGAGCTTGTTAGTAGACTTGCTAGCATGAACATGTCTTTAGAAAATGAGAAAGCTAAAACCATGAAATTGGAAAATGAAAACTCATTTCTAAAAACCACATGTGAACAACAAAAGCATCTACTTTATGTTACTACTTGTTCACATGAGGAGCTAAAATTGGCTCATGAGGAACTTAGTGTTGCTCATGATAATTTGGTACAAGAACATGCTTCTCTCTTTAAGATGTTATTAAAGAAAATTAAAATTAATGAGAGCTCATCACATGGATCAAATGATCAATTGCAAAATGTGACTAACCCATGTGATGTAGGGAGAAAGCATGTATCCACCTCTTGTGATGACTTATTAGATATGCCATGTTCTTCATATATATATGCTTGTTCTACTTCTATGTCTTGTGAGACTAACATTTTGAAGGAGAACAATGAGCTCAAAAGTGAAAGTGAAGAAATTGAGCAACAAGTTAGAGAGGTGCTACAACTCAAAAGTCACCTTTGAGCATATGTTGAAAACTCAAAGAAACTTTGGTGACAAGAGTGGCCTTGGTTTCAACAAGAGCAAGAAGAATATGACCAAAGGGGAAAAGAAAAGAGAAAGGAAGATGAAGAAGCTAGCTCGAGAGAAGCTCTCTCATTTCATGTGCTACTGATGCCATGAAGTGGGTCATCTTCACCAAACATGCCCAACTTAGAGAAGCTCAAGTTGAAGAAAGAAGAAGAAAGGCTCAAACGCAAGTGCTTCAAGTGCCATACATGGGGTCACTACACTCAATGTGCCCAAGCAAGAAACTAGTGAAGCAACAAGAAGAGCCTCAACCAAAGCCACACGTTGAGCATGAGAAGAAGAAAAAGAAAATAAGAAGGGGTGGAAGAGGAAGGCATCCAATGCAAATCCAAGATACCAAGATGATGAGCAAGAATCAAATTGAGAAAAGAAATTTGGCTCACATCAAGTGCTTCAAGTGTGAAGATATAGGACACTTTACCTCGGGGTGTCCTACCAAGCTTGAGAAGAAGGCTCAAGCAACTCATGAGAGGCAAGGCAATGAAAAGCATCACATGAGCAATGAAGAAAAGGCTCAATCAAAGAGAAGATGCTATTCATGCCGGGAAAGGGGACACATGGCACATTCATGTCCCCTAGGTAACACTTTTAAGCATATTTCAATTGATGATACTAATGTGCTTAGAAAGGATGTAAATGGTACCTCGATTGTTGCTATTGCAAAACATCCCGCTATTCATACTAAGGCAATGCCTAAGTATGTTGCACCTAACTTGAAAGGACCCAAACTTGTTTGGGTACCATCAAAGAGTGGATGATTGTTTGTAGGTACCATCGGCATTGGAGGCTTGATTCAATTGGTTTCATTTTGTTCATCATATATTGAGTCAAGTTATGAAGCTCAATGCATATCCAATCCCAATGCCAAGTCAAAATAAGTGAAGTCCAAGTGCTACAACATACAAGTGCAATGTTAAAGATTGTGGTGATTTATTGGATATATTTGATGGCTTGCAAATATTCAAGTTGAAAGATTGCTATTGGATGATCATGAGCTAACCAAGGTATATCTCTTGTTGATCATTTCACTTGGGTGCATATGAGTTGATTGAATTGGATATATATGCAATGTTGCTTGCTATGAGATGTTTGAATGGATTAAATGCTTAAGTAATCAAGTTTAAATTGATTTGTGTTGGATAAATTCATGAGATAACATTTAGTAAGTGGATTGGATGGATATATGTCTTGTGAAAGTATTCAAACAAGTTAGTTTCAAGTTTGATTCATATTTGATGAAGTATTGCTCAATGTATTGAAATCTGTCCAAAGTTGAAAATCTGAGCTAGCAGTGATCAAGTCTAAGTTTGGATAATCAAATCTACTTGGATTGGCATGAATTTTGGTATGCATGCTCTAGACTTATGTTATAAGATGCTGTACAAATTTCATGAGAATTGGATAAGAGATGCTTCGGCTTTGAGTACATCTTGTCAGCTATAGTGCAGCAGTTTTCAGCATATAGCAGTGGTGGAAGATTTGAAATCTGGTAGCAATCTAGATGTCAAATGAATCTCAAATTTTTACAGCTGCTAGATGACTTAGTGAATCACATCTCCACCAAATTTTATGGCATTTGGATCTGTATATTGGGAGATATGAATTATTCTTTGAAGGGTACAGAATCTGCCAGAAAAGTGACAATTATTGGATTGATCTAGAGTCACTTTAAGTGAAAGGTCCTCAAGTTGGAAACATATTTATAAGTGTTTGAGGCACCTAAGTTTGGTTTTGAATTGATCTAGAAGCATGACAAGAAATGAGTACAAGAACATTGATTGTGGAATGTACTTAGTGTACAAATTTGGTACTCAAATTTGAAAATGAAGATCAAACTCAAGATGAAGATGAGGTTCAAGTTCTAGTAATGATTGGAGATCATTTAGTAGAAAGAAAAGGACTTAAAGAATAATTCAAGGTTACTCATCAAGTTAAGTCCATAGATCAATCAATCAAAGGCAATTCAAGTAAGTGTCAAGGATGGTTCTTTGGAGAGAGGTCACTTCTCCCTGCTGAGGGGGCTTGCCGCCCATGGGTGGGTAAACCGAGCACCGGCTTGGAAGGCTAACATGGAAGTGATGAATTCAAGGACATTTGAGATGCTTAATTGAAGCAATCAATAGGGTTGATCAAGAAAAGCAAGCAACACCCAAAAGAGAGCTAGTCATGGTTATAAAATTAGTATCATAAGTACTTCTCTGATGCAAGCATTGATCAAAGAGAAAAAAAAGCCAACCACAACAAGAGATAATGCACTTGATTATTAGTGGTTCTCATTTCATATAGGTGAAGAATGGATTTCTCTATAATGATTGGTCTTCACCAAGCTTATAAATTGGACTTCACATTGCTATTGGAGTAATAAATTAGAATCTATGTGACTATCCTCTACTCCAACATAACAAAGGTATCATTGCAATGTGCATGATCATTTCATCCCTTACTAGTATGCGATTAGTGCATATAGTACATGCTTACTAGGATCATGCATAACAAATGAAATGTTTAAATTCATAGCCTACCACTATTGCTTGAATTGTTTAAATGATCTAGTGGTATGTGTATGAATTTGTTCATGAGCTAGTGAACCCAAGTACTTGATCTAGTTTGGATTGCTAACAAGTGACAAGTACAACATTGGCAAGATAACCCTTAGTATGAGAAGTGAAGAAGCTTGTCATTGGATCAAACCGGACTTAGAATCTTAGGCAAATTAACTTAGTTCAAGTCATACTAGAAGCTCAGGACAATGATATGGGTACAAGCACAAGACAACAATGCAAATGGATATCTAGGGTGTTTCAAATGGTATCTAGACTCAAAATATTTATTCAATTGGTATTTACAAGTGGTGTCTAGATCATGATCTACAAGTGATATCCTACAAGTGGTACTCATAAAGATAGCAAATGTTCAAGAAAAGATCATATTGACAAATCCTACAAGTGGTTCCATGATAGAGGATTCTTCAAATTGGTATCACACACTTATTCATGGTATTTCTACACATGATATCATTTATACAAGACGGTGGTTCCACAAGTGATCCTCAACTTTAAGTGATCATCAAATGAAGAAAGTTCCCTCACACACATGAGCTCAAGATTATCAAGTGAATGACCCATGCTATGACATAGGGGGAGGAGCCCCACCTAATGGTATCAAGGTCAAAGATCCTAAGTGGTATCTCAAGAGCAACATACAAGTAATGTCATTCCAACATGTGCGGTGATGTCCATCAACAATGCAATATTCAAGTCTCAACCATCTATCCCAATACAAGTCTTTGCATCAATGAGAAGTACACCCTTTATGGAAATTGATGACAAAGGGGGAGAAGTTGGAACAAAGATATGGCAATGCACCAAGAGAGAGGTTTGGGAAGAGATTGAACAAAGATATCATGAAAAGATGAGTTTGGACATGGAGATGGACAAAGAGGGAGCAACATTGAAGAAATGAGAAGGATCAAAATTCTTAGACAAAAGAAGCACACAAGTAGGGGAGCAAGCTCATGAACATTGTTTGGTTGCATTTGATATGTGCATATTCATGTGCTTGCTTACATTGCATAAGTTTTATATTTAATATGCATGCTTGTGTGTTGTATGCTAGTTATAGAACTTGAATGATATATGATAACTAGCATGCATAGGATGATAGCTAGACTTGTATTTCTACACGTGGTACTAGAACCTTGCTTATAATATTGATCTCACGGAGTTTCTAGTATTTTTGATGTCTAGCTACTCATGATGCTAAGGATGATGGCAAACTTGTGATTTTCAAATGGTATCGAGCTATCAAATAGTATCGAACTACAAAGGTTTATTCTATACACCTTAGCATCACTTAGTAGTGCTAACCCTCCCACAAATTTCATATTTATGCATATGTGCAAGCTTAAAACCAAACCATTTGAGCACATTTATAGGGAGAGTTATCGCTACCAAGTCGGATTTTATGGTGCTTATCCAAATCCTAACATAGAGCTTAAATGTTGGATAAGTGGCATAAAGTCCAAAAGAACTTAATTTTCATATCTTTGTAGAGTTGTCATCAATTACTAAAAAGAGGGAGATTGAAAGGTCCTTGTTTGGTTTTGGTAATTGAGTGACAACTTAGGTGGACTAATATGTGGTTATGTGAGATACACAGGAGATTAGTCCACAGATGATTGTGTCATGAAGGAGCTCATTGCATATAAGATATGCCATGGAGTCATGTGATCAAGGTGGCTAAGATCAAGATGAGGCTTGGCTCGACGGACCGGTTGCAAGTGTGAAGGGCAAGTCGAAGGCTTTGGAGCGATGGACCGTGAGGCGGTGAAGCTTGAGCAAGACTTGGCGCCGGTGGACCGACGCAACGGTGAAGAGCAAGTGAGGTCAAAATCGATGGACCAAGGTCACATGATGATATGAAGTGGATCATATCATTTGTGATAAGGTTGATGCATGTGTTGCATCAACGTCGAAGGAGATAGAGTGTAATGCGCAAGGCAAAGGAATAACCTAGGGCATTTCCATTTCACCGGTCATAGGTGTGTAAAGAAGTTGATGACCGGGTTTAGGATAGATGGCCGTACTATCAAGAGGGGCAAACTTGTTTGCATATCGGTCATCTAGTGCCACTTGAGCGATCTAACTTTGCATACGTGTTAGGATCGAGTGGCGAGGCAAGTTGAGTGCCTAACCCTTTGAAAATGTTTGTGAAAAGCTAACACATATGCACATGGTGGTGTACACATGGTGGTGTTGGCACATTTGCAAAGGAGAAGGTGTTGGAGTTGGTGTTGATCAACTTAGAGAAGAGAGAAATGTTTTTCGGTGTTCTTCGAACACTAGGATGGCTCTTAGAGTGGAATACTGCTTTGATCCATTGTGAATTGGATCAAGTGCTTTAGTGGGTTGTGTAGCCCTCTGAGTAAGCTTTCCAAAATGTCCAAGATCATCGAAATCGGAGTTCGGAGCTAAGAGATATCGCCGTTTTATCGAAGGGTGGTCTGTGACCGGACTCGTGACCACCGCGTCCGGTCAGTTTCGACCACCGCGTCCGGTCAGCTGCGACCACCGCGTCCGGTCAGTGTTTTTCGTGGGCAAAAATGACCGAACGCTGCAGTGAGTCCGGTCAGTGATGACCGGACGCGTCCGGTCACTTCGGGAGCTTGCTGGAACCTCTCTGTTCGCTGTTTTGCTGCGACCACCGCGTCCGGTCCCGTTAGTGACCACCGCGTCCGGTCAAAATAAGTTTGTACGCGCGAAAACTAGCCGTTGGAGCACGCTACTGACCACCGCGTCCGGTCAGTTTTGACCACCGCGTCCGGTCATCCCGAAAAGGACCCAGTGAAGGGGTAACGGCTCTATTTGACCGTGGGGTTATAAATAGATGCCTTGGCCGGCCGTGGCCGGTAGCTGAGCACACTTTGGCCTTAGTGTCTTATGCGGTAGTGCTTGGAAGCCCTCTAACTCACTCATGTTTGATAGTGTTCATCGGATCGAGTGAGAGAGCGATTCTAGTGCGTTGCATCGAGAGGATTGCATCGAGTGGCACTAGGTGATCGTGTTGCAAGCTGGTGGTGCTTGTTACTCTTGGAGGTTGCCACCTCCTAGACGGCTTGGTGGCTTGCGACTCCGTTGAAGCACGCGTGGAGATTGTGCGTGGCTCCGGAGGAGAATTTGTGAGGGGGATTATGCTCACCCCGCGGGGATCGCGAAGAGCAACTCTAGTAAAGCTCATGGCTTGGAGAATCCCCATCTTGAGAGTGGATGTGCGGCACCCGCTGAGGGTTTGACTCTTGATAGTCAATTAGCTCGTGATCCATCAAGTGGGTGTATCGCCACAACGGGGACTAGCTTGGTGGCAACCAAGTGAACCTCAGTGAAAAACTGCAGTGTCAACATTGTGTACATCTTCTCGGTGGTTTGCTTTCGATTCACAAGCTTGTATTTACATTCATATACTTGTGCTTGTGTAGTTGCTCTTGTAACTAGTTTGCTTGTGTAGTTAGCTAGTTACCTTCTTGCTTGTGTAGCATAGAAGTAGCTCCCGTTGCGTGGCTAATTTGGTTTGTGTAACCTTGTTAGTCATATTGCTTAGTTTGTGTAGCTAAGTAATTTGCGCTCTCTAGTTTGGCATTAGTTGCCTTGCTATTGAGCATTGCTAGTGAGCATAGGTGGCTTCGTGCTTTTGCTTACTAGAATTATGTAGGAGCTCCCCGGCTTTGCTAAAGTACTAGTGCATAGGTTTGTGTGACCTTGCTCTAGAATTGTTTAGGAGAGCTCTTGCTAAGGAAAGCACCTTAGTTACTAATTAGGATCTTTGTGAGGTACTTGTGAACTTAGATAGAGGGGTGTAGTCTTGGCTAGACCGATAGTTTTAATTCCGCATTTGTTTCGGTTTGCCGACATGATTAATTTTAGAAAGGACTATTCACCCCCCCTCTAGTCCGCCATCTCGACCCTTCAGAATAGATAAGTGAGGAGGGATTTGGAGGGTCTCTACTTCTGAGGGGTCGGATAGGAAGCGTTCAATAACTTGGGGCACACCCAGGCTTGGCGCAAACGCTTCATCAAGCTGGATGAGCAGCCATCTTCGGATGATGAGGATGACAGTGAATCATCGGCATCGTCGCCGCCAAGAGGTTTCTCTTCTCTGCAAGATCCTCATTCTCCCTCTCCTGCCTCGAAAGAGAAGACACCTCCTCCACCGCCAAAGGAGAAAACACCTCCTCTACCTCCTCCACCGCCAAAGGAGAAAACACCTCCTCTACCTCCTCCACCTCCTCCACAGCCAAAGGAGAAGACACCTCCTCCTCCTCCGCCAAAATCCAAAGTGCAATCAGGTTCGACCTCGCAACACAAGAGGTCATCAGTTTCGGTTGGTAATGCTCCCCAGACAAGTAAAAAGAAGGTGGATGCTAGCATTACGAGTAAGATGAAGGACCCGACTGTGGAGCCTCCAAGCAAGAAAGCCGCCGTTGCCTTCTTTAATCGAATAGCCAGTCTACCTAAGTGGAGACAACAGACCGAATTTGAAAGGCAACACAACAAAGAGAGTAATCAAATCAGAGCTAGAGAAATACACACCAAAGAATTGCTAGAGATACAAAACTTGGCCAACAACATGGGCATATCCATGGAGAGGGCCACGGAGTTGTATTACGGAACGAGAGATTTTGAAAAAGCCACGGTCGCATACAAGTATTCAAGAGGCAATCCTTTGGTCGCCACCGAACAAGAGTATAGAGATTTGCCAACATACATGCGACAGTTGCATGATTATTACTCCCTGGATACTGCCAACGGAGACTGTGTCGGTTTTGAAGTTTGCATCCCTCCCGAACTGGTTTTTAATCATCCTGAAGAAACGGTGCATATTATTTATTATGAACACCTCTTTCAGCTCTTCCAACGGCGCTCGCTCGATACGCAGATTTTGATGATATGGTCTATGTAAGTACCCTACCCTCATAACATTATAATAAACTACGTGATTTGCATTTGAATATATCATATGTTTATTATGCAGGTGTATGGCAAAATGGTGCCTAAAGAAGCAATTGAGCAATATAGACTTCTTGGATCCCATATTTGTAAATGAGACAACATGCACCGCCCCTGGTGAAGATGACTATGTACCAACAAGTTTGAAGATTGAGTTTGAAAGGATGTTCAGAAACAACAAAACAAACGTACTCCTACCCTACAACTGCGAGTATGTGTTCTCGACCCTTATTTTAGTGTTTCTTTTCTTGATATGTCATTCAATAACATGGACTTTGTTATTGCAGCAACCATTTCATCCTCGTAGATATCTATCTTGAAGATTCACATATTGAGGTGTGAGACTCAAAGAAAAAGCCACTTTCTCTTATCGACCCCCTAGTCAAAGTGCTGAATAAGTAAGTGAACCCAATATCACAACACTTTCTAATCACATAGGATATTGTAATGTCCTCGGTCTTCACACTTCATTTACAATGTAACATAGAATGAAGGCATTACCTAATTGGAAAAATCTCGATAGCAAGATGCAAAAGCAATGGAGTGCCCCATTCAGTGTAAAGTATATGGAGGATCTCAAGACCCTAGATCAACCGATGGGGAACAACAAATGCGGGTTCTATGTGATGTGGGCAATGCTAAAATACTTTGGCGCAAAAACAAATAAGGGAGATGACATGGTGCGTAGGCATCCCATTTCTATTGTTTTGTCTTACGTTTGTGCATCTCAATATCATCTTGCTTCAATTACAGCGCAAAGCAAACAATCACAACCAGTTGCTAGATTTTGAGATGAGAGGAATTCAAGAGGAGATAGCAAGGTTTGTGATGGAAGAGATATTGACTAAGAAAGGATCATTCTCCATTGCGAGGACTAAGAAGTACAAGGCGCAGTACGGAAGAGACCACATTGATAGGCTATTGTAATGCGACTCTTAATTCGATACTTAAAGTTTTTTTTGAAACTTTTGTAATATAAATGTTGATGGGTTTGTATTGTCGCTGATCAACAACCACCTTCACATCGATATCAAATTGATCGATAGCAACCACCTCCACCTCCCCGACCTCCCACCCCACCACCTCCCCTCGAAATGAAAATAAAACAATTATTAAAATTCAAATTGTGAAAAGTATATCACTACCGGTTCAAAGAAAACCGGCAGTGATAATATAATCTACACAACCGGTTGGTTAAAACAACCGGCAGTGATGGCTCAAGTATCACTGCCAGTTTGTAACACGAACCGGTAGTGATACATGAGCTATCACTGCCGAGTTGGTTATGACGGTTCAAAATCCGCCAGTGAAGGGGGTTTTGAACCGCCAGTGATGTCCTTCTCTGCTGTACGTGTGAGGTCCGATACAGTCCACGTGAAAGTTTGCCTTGCCAATTGATTCTAGCTCTAGAGATGGTAATGGTCCCCAATTCCTGATTTCACAAGGGGTTGTCTTATATCAGGTAACGCAGATGGACCAATTTGGGCCTATTTGGGATGGCTCTACTTCAGTTTTTCTCAGCTCTGCTCCATCAGCTCCACCATGGAGCAGCTCTACTCTGGATGAAAGATGAGTAATTAACGTATATACTCAAACAATTCATCACATTATCGACTTTACATGTACCATGAGTCCATGATATAGAACAAGAATGCATCTTAATTATACAACTGTAGAAAAGTTTGAACGACGAAATATGGTAACAGAAAATGTAAAATAACATGAAATACACTAAGTTCTCAAATTTCTTATGTCGTCTTCTTGTACTTCATTCCCCTTTTCTGTGTTGTTTTCCCTGTTTATATCATGGTCATGTTTAGTTTCCAAAAATTTTTAAGATTTCCCGTCACATCGAATATTTGGACACATGCATAGAGCATTAAATGCAGACGAAAAAAAACTAGTTACACAGTTTGGTAGAAAACCACGAGATGAATCTTTTGATCTTATTTAGTCCATGATTAGACACTAATTGACAAATACAAATGAAAGTGTTACAATAGGCAAAGTTAAAAAGTTTCACGAACTAAACACACCCATATATATCTGGGAAATCCCGGCATGTCCACTGATTTTCAAGCACGCCCGCTGTTTTTGTTTGATGACAGGCAGGTGGCCCATCTGCTGTAGGCACACCACGGTCTCGTACAAGCTCTTCCTCAGCGGAGTGAACTCCAAGCCCAGGTCCCTGAGCCTCTGGTTGGAGAACCTGTACGACTTCACCATTGGCTTGCCGTCGTCTTCGCACCTGCATCACAGAGAGATTGTCAGAACCAGCAACGCATCGACACGACAGCTCCAAACAGAGCTGATCGCTCGGCGGCGGCGACGACGGCAGAGGAGGAGGGGCTCTGTGCTTACTTGGCCATGACGGGGTACTTCGGGAAGAGGTCCCTGAGCATGGCATGAGCTGGGCGCGGTGCAGCACGGCGTCGATGCAGAGGTACCGGCCGCGCGCGGCGGGGCGCTTGTAGACAAGGATGTGCGCGCGCGCGACGTCGCGGATGTCGACGTAGGCGGCGACGGCATTGGGGATGGACCGCTTGGTGCCCATGACGTAGCGCAAGACGTGGTGGGTGCTGATGTTGAGCGTCTGCTGCAGCATGGGGCCCACGGTAATGCACGGCACCACCACGGCCAGCTGCAGCCCCCGGGCCGCTGCCTCCTCCGTCGCCGTGATCTCCGCCATCATCTTGGCGCAGCAGTACAGGTTCTGCACGCACGCACACGGTGGCGAGTCAGGCCGGCGCAACCCGATGGGAATGGCCGGCAACCGATCGAGTCAGGTGTGTCGGCTTGCTTACGTCGGTTCGCTTGCAGAAGTCGTAGTCGCTCCAGCAGGTCTCGTCGAGGACGGCGTCGGGGCTCCGGCTGGGGTCCATGTGGACGGCACCGTAGGAGGAGGTGAAGACGACGCGGCGCGTGCCCTCGTCCGCCGCGACGTTGATGATGTTCCTGGTGCCCTCCACCGCCACCGGCACAAGCTCCTGCAGGCGGCGTCAGCAGAGTACATAGCGCATTGCTGTTCAGTCTAAAAATGAAAGAGGCAGCAGCGACGACTGACCGGGTCGTTGGAGACCGGGGAGGCGACGTGGAAGACGCCGTCACAGCCGGCGAAGGCGGCATGGAGGGAGGCGCGGTCGAGGACGTCGGTGCGGCACAGGGTGAGGCGCTCCTTGGCGCCCTCCAGAGCCAGCAGGTGCGCGTTCTTGCTGTCCGCTGCAGGGGTGAGTACAGCAAGCTCTCTAAAGGGCAATGCAATGCAATGCAATGCCGGAGATGATGTGATGTGAGTCAGACAAACAAGGAGCATACGCCAATGGCGGTCCTCTAGGCCCGAGGACCCTCCCCAACCCTGACCCTGCCCGGACCTGCGCCGCCGGCGGCGGCGGCGCCGGATGCCTCTCCGGCAACGGCGGCCGCCGCCCCAACCTCCCCAAGCACCCCGTCTCCTCCCGCCTCCCCTGCATCCCCCCTCCCTGGCCTCTTCCCCGCAACCGCCGGCGGTGGCGCCGTTCTCCGATCCGACGACGGAGCTCTCCCCTGCACTCACCTCGACCGGATCCGCCTCTTCCACACCTGGATCCGCGGTTTCCCCTCCTTCCCACGAGCTCAGGCGCACCGGTGCGGTGCCGCTCGCGTCGGGCACCGTGGGGGTGATGGCCTCCTACAGCGCCTCCCCTCTGCGCCTAGGAGCGCGCACGAGCGCGGTAGGGCCGCTGACGCAACCTTGCTCCGGCCCCCCGTCGGGGACGGGCCCCGTTGGCTGCGACTCCTTCGCGTCGGTCCTGCCCGGGGTGGCACTGCACACCTCCCCTCTGGTCGCTGGGGCTCCAGCGGGGCCGACTGTCGTCGCACCGTCCCCAGGGCCCTGCTCACCGCGGTGCGGTGGCCACGGTTCGGCCCCCTCGGCGGGGGCTGAGCTGTCGGAGCCGCCGGTCCTCATCGAAGACGTCACGGAAAGCGAGGATGAGGAAGACGATGTCGACGTGGATGACGGCGATGATGCCGGTGGGGCTGCAAGGGCACCTACTTCCCCTCCGACTGTGGCAAGCGCCGGCCTCAACGCCTTCCTCATCCACCCGTCTGCCCTAGCTCCGAGCCCGTCGTCCACCTTATCTCCCAACGCTGCCCCTTTCCACCCAGGGGTACTGTCGCCGCCCCTTTCCTTCTGGGGAGGCACGGGGGGACAACCCAAGGCTCGTCGTTGGGCCGATGATGCCTTCAGCGAAGGCTCCGACGCAGACGTGACGCCAACTTCCATGGCGCCCTACCTAGACGCGGTTCGGCAGGAGCTGCAGCTGCAGCCGCCGTGCCAGCCGATGTGGCCTACGAGGCCCCTGCCGCCCCCCGCCCGGGGCATAAGGGGAAACATCGCCGACCATGTCCACAGCTTGTGCATGGCCTGCTGCCTCGGCCGGTGGAGGGCCGCATTCCGGCGTGTCAGCGCCTCGATCGCCGAGGTCGGGTCTCCGCCCCCGACGCCGAGGGATGGCGGGAGATCCTCCGGCCAGAGGCGCGACCAGAGGCTACCTCGGTTGTGCTCCGGGGACCAGCTCGGGGGGGGGGCCTCCTCGTCGTCCTCCACATCGCATCCCGGCTGATCTCCACGGGAAGTGCCTTAACTGTCTCTCATCCGCACACCGGGTGGCCACCTGCAAGCTCCCCTAACGGTGTCTGCGTTGCAGGGAGTTTCGGCACACTGCGCGCAATTGTAAGCGGCTGAGGCCTGCAGGCTATTGGGGCTCGGGAAGCGCACCTCACTCCCCTAGCTCGGGTGGCGCACCGATGGGCCGCCAGCGGTGCCCAGTCTAGGAACGCATCATCGATAACCGCTAGGGCACCCCAGGTCTGGTTATCCACCGGGTTGCCGCCGTAGGCACCAACCAGCTGGCTTCCCTGGCTCGTCGACCAAGGCAGGGGGGGCCAAGCCGAGGGCAGAGGCGGATGTCAGCATTGGCCGATGTCGGCGGCGTTAATGTAAGCTTGTGTTGTTTTTATGGAAAAAACGTATTAAGCTTGTATATTGTTGTTTGGTAACTAAATTAGAACATATAAGTGTTCTAGTTTAGTGGTATCAGTTGGTAGACGCGTCATCCTGTAGAATCCGCATGGCCCCAGTCGGATCTGTGGTCCTAGTGCGAGGTGCAGAGCCTGTTCGCACGTAAGAGCGCATAGGTCTGATCAGGGAGCGCTCGCCGACCACCCAGAGTGTAGAGAGCGTGTCCCGTGCACGCATAGGGAGAAGCCGGAGACGGGGCTGGCTCCGAGGACTCGAGAAAGAATGGTGGGTCTGTCAACTGGTCTTTTATAAAAGTATTTGAAAGAAAGGAGACTCCAGATAAACATGTTAGAGTGATCAAAGGAGAAAAATATATGCTTCATTGAAACAATCAAAATACAAGAAAGTTACATATCTTTATTGATGTGTTCTACGGGTAGAAACGTCTAAGCTTGTCAATATGCCAGGAGTTGGGTACCTCAGTACCATCGAGGTGAGCCAACCTGTATGAAGTAGGCCGAGTGACTTCGATGACTTCAAATGGTCCTTCCCAAGGAGATGAAAAGCTTGTGCATGCCATCTTGGTTTGTTTTCCACTTCAAGACCAGGTCCCCAACCACAAAGAATCGCTCTTTGACATTCCTATTGTAGTATTTGCGCAGTACAACTAAGTACTTGGTTGTACGCACACAAGAGTCAAGCCGCCGTTCTTCAGAGCAGTTGACCTTGAGTTCACGTGCTTCCTTAGACCTGTCTTCATCAAAGTTCTCAACACGTGGTGATCTGAAAGCGATATCTGCTGGGAGTACTGCTTCTGTGCCGTAGACCACGAAGTATGAGGAGGCACCAGTGTTGCGACTGGGCTGGGTTCGCAGTCCCCAGACCACAGCCGGTAATTCTTTAAGCCATCTTTCAGGAGTTTTGTCATTTTCCCTGTACAACCTCTTCTTTAATGCGTCGAGGATCATGCCATTGGCCCTTTTGACCTGCCCATTAGCTCTGGGATGCGCTACTGACACATATTTCACAATTATGCTCCTTTCATCGCAGAAGTCCCAAAATGCACTGCCAGTGAACTGAGTCCCCAGGTCTGTAATTATGCTATTGGGGAGGCAAAAACGGTGTATAATCTGATCAAGGAACTCAATCGCCTTCTCTGATGATGCCTTGGTTAAAGGCATGTACTCTATCCATTTGGAAAACTTGTCAATCAAAATGAAGACACATTTGAAGTTGCCAGGGGCCAGCTTGAAAGGACCGATCATATCTAGTCCCCAACATGCAAAGGGCTAGGAGGCTGGTATGGTCTGGATCTCATGTGCTGGTACGTGTATTCGTTCGGCGAAAAACTGACATCCATCGTAGCGCCGAACGAGCTTTTGAAAGTCATATGTTTGGTGTTGGTAATTAGTGACAATGCCTAAGTACTAATCCTATGCCTAAGTTGTATGTAGCATATGAGGATTAGTCATTCCAAGGTTGGTGGCAAGATGGACATGGTGATCATGATGGCCACACTTGGATTTGGACGCAACCCTACGTAATCAAGGCAAAGGTATATGCTTAAGGGTTGTGTTTTAGTAACCAAGACACCTAGTGGGTGTGGTTACATTATAGGATAGATAGCCGTACTATAAAGAGGGAAATAACGCGGCTATTGAACTCCTAAGTGCCTCTAGGTGTGCATTTCATAATCATATGCATTTGGATATAACTAATATCGCCTCGAAAAAATAATTGTGAAAATGCTAACACACTCACACATGACAAGATCACTCGGTGGTGTTAGCACGTTTGCGAAGGCGGTGGAGTTTCAGCGGTAGAGAGGGTTTAGGGTCCTCTCTCCCTCCCGCCGAGCTTGCGAGGCGGGATTCAGGCGTTTTCAAAGAGTTGAAACGACTATTTTCCACTACGCCGAAAGTCTGGAAAAGAAACGGAGGCGAACGGAGGTCACAGAGGTGACCGGACGCGGTCTTTGCATGACCGGACACGTCCGGTCAGTGTTCAGTGTCTGCGCATATTTCAGTTTGATGATCGGACGCGAAGCGCGTCCGGTCACAATCGATCGGACGCGTCTGGTCGTTCAGGGAGCTTACTGGACTCTAACCGGACGCTGGCACTGTGGCGTCCGGTCATTTCTCCAGCGCGTCTGGTCATTGTGTTGTTGTGCGCTGCTCAGGCTTGACCAGCGCGTCCGGTCAGTCATGGGACCAGCGCGTTCGGTCGTTTGCAGCGCGTCCGGTCAGCGCGTCAAGCGCGTCCGATCAGTGCTTCGTGACTTAGCCATTGTGCGACCAGCGCATTCGGTCATTTGGACCAGCGCGTCCGGTCAGTGCTTCACGAGTTAGCCGTTGGGCGACCGGCGCGTCCGGTCAGTTGGACCAGCGCGTCCGGTCAGCGCGATTTCGGCTGTTTAAGTTTCTAACGGCTCTATTCGAAGGGGTACGTCTATATATACTCGTTGGCCGGCTCAAGGCTCTCACTTTCGAACATTTGACATACTTGTGAGCACTTTGAGCTAAGCAACTCCCCTCCCACTCATCTCTCTTGCTTCTTTGCATATTCGAAGTGAGATTGAGTGATCCAAGTGCATTTGCATTGTGAGATAGCATCTAGTTGGCACTTGGTGGTTGATTTGCTGCGGGATTCTTGTTTCTCTTGGTGGTTGCCGCCACCTAGACGGCTTGGAGCAGCTTGGAGGCGTTAGCAAGAGTTGGTGATTGTTCTTGGCCACCTCCGGTGATTGTGAGGGGTTTGTGTCTACCTCGGCGAAGCGTCAAAGGCAACGTTAGTGAATTGCTCGTGTCATTTGTAACCTTTTGCCATTTGGTAGGTTCTTGTGGCACCTTTTGAGAGGCTCGGTGTGAGACCGATTAGCCACCGAACCACGTGGTGAAGAGGGACACAACGGGGACTAGCGTGCCGGCAAGCACGTGAACCTCGGGATAAATCTTCATGTCATCACTTTTATATTGTGATTGATTGATCCCGGTGTTCGGTTATCTTGGTATTCATTGTTGATCATATTGGTTGGCTCATTACTTCGCCCCTCGGTGAAACTCTCGCAACTCATCTCCGCATTACTTTCTTAGTTATCTTTGCTAGCTAGTTAGCTTTGCTTTAGTAGCTCCTTTGTGTAGCTTGCTAGTTGTAGTTGTAGTTACCTTCTCGGTTTGACTTGTGTGGTTGAGTGCAAATACTAGAATTGTGAATTGGTTAGGTGGTTTGCAAACACCCCGTAGGCTAAGCAAAACTCGCATCTCGCTATTTGTTATATTGATAAATTTGTTTAGCTTGTCTTTGTAGAAAGTGTTAAAAGGCTATTCACCCCCCCTCTAGCCATCAAGACCTTTCAAGTGGTATCGGAGCCGTGGTCACCATTTGTAAGGCTTAACAACCTTGGTGTAAGATGGCTCAAGTTGTGTTCAACCATGTCGGGGGCAAGCCTCCATTCTTTGGTGGTGTCTCATCTTTTGATCATTGGAAAAGAAAGATGAAGCAATATCTTAGCTCTATTCATGAGAACGTTTGGAAGGTGACACACTATGATTATGCTATCATTGATCCCGACAACCTTACCAACAATGATCGCATCAACAACCAATGCAACACTATGGCTCTCAATACTCTCTACAATGGGATTGATGCAAAGGTCTTTGAGCAAATCAAGGATCTTGAGATGGCAAGTGAAGTGTGGACAAGATTAGAGGAAACATATGAGGGCACTTCAACGGTAAAGAGTGCCAAGCTCTATATGCTCAAGGATAAGTTTGCAAGCTTCAAGATGAAGGATGATGAGTCCATACCGGAGATGTTCTATAGGTTACAAGTTATTGTCAACGATCTCAAGAGCCTAGGAGAAGATGTCAAGGACAAGGACTTCTCACATAAGTTATTGATGAACTTGCCTAAGAAGTTTGCTATCTTGAGGAAGATGATCTAAAGAGAGGGTTTGGACAAGGTGACTCCAAACCAAGTGCTTGGAGATGTCATGACCGATGCTCAATATGATGATGATGAAGATGAAGATGAGAAGAAGGAGATCAAGGTTAAGCAAGAGAAGACCACCACATTCAAGGCTTCATCCTCTAAGGGCAAGAGCAAGGTGGAGAGCGATGATGATGATCCATTCGATGATGAGACCATGGCCCTCCTAGTGCACAAGATGGGAATGTTTATGAAGAAGAAAGGATATGGTACAAGAAAGAGAAGAGACTTCATGAAGGCAAAGGAGGTGCTTTGCTACAATTTCAATAGCCCCGATCATATAGTGGCAAAGTGCCCCTATGAAGACAAAAGATATCATGATGGGGAGTTAAAGTTGAAGAAGAACAAGAAGGAGAAGAAAGAGAAGAAGAGCTTCACTATCAATAAGATGAAGGGTGGTGGCTATGTGGTCACTTGGGATAGTGATAACTCTGATAGTAATGATGATAGCTCTAGTGATGATGAGAGGACCACTCGGCGAGCCATTGCAAGCATCACCCTCTCCAACAAGCCATCTATCTTCGACACTACATCGACATGCCTTATGGCCAAGCTTACCAAGGTAAAACATGATGATAGTGATGATGATTCTTGTGCTAGTGATGATTGTAGGAGTGATAATGAGGAGGATGAGGACTACTCCAAGGATGATCTATTAGGCATAATAGATCAAATGAGCAAGGGCTATAAGAGGACAACCAAGAAGTGCAAGATCTTGGAGCAAGAGCTCATTGCTAAGAGCAATGAAAATGATGCCTTGATGGAGAAGCTTGTTGCTCTCAAAAAGAGTAAGGAGTGCAAAGGAATTGAACAAGAGCTCAAAGCTCTTAGGAAATCCTTTGATGAGCTAGAGGCCTCTCGTGAGTGTCTAAAGGAAGACCACGAGGATCTTGAAATTGCTCACGCTAGGCTTAAGGAAGCCCACTCCACTCTACTTGAGCTCATCAAGGAAAAGGACCTCAAGTTGGAGAAGTTCATGAAGGAAGCTAAGAAGGAGCAAGTGATTGTCACTTGTGATATTGGACTAACATGTGATATTATTGATGATTCTTTATTTGTTGGTCCTACTAATGCTTCATGTAGCTCATCATCATCCACCACAACCAACTCTATCTCTACTACTAGTGATTCATCACTTGTGGTTGAGAATGAGACTCTCAAGAGAGAGGTGGATGATCTCACCCGCGCATTAGGCAATGCCTATGGTGGGGATGCCCGCTTGCTAAAATGCTTGGGTAGCCAAAGGTTCTCTCTTAACAAAGAGGATTTGGGCTATACTCCCAAGAAGGGCAAGGCGGCCTTTGCTACTCTAAAGCCTCGCTTTGTGAAGGGCAATGGTCGTTATTGCAATAGATGCAAGCAAGTTGGGCATCTAGAGATTAATTGCAACAAAATGAACAAGAACAAGAAAAATGCTAATATACCTTATATTCCTTTTGATTCTTGTTATGTGCTTACCAAGGGTGAGAAAGGTGTGCATGCTAGGTTTGTTGGTACACCAATTGTGGGCCCAAAGAAGAAGGTCGTTTGGGTACCAAAGAGCTTAGTTACTAACCTCCAAGGACCCAAGCAAGTATGGGTACCTAAAAGATATTAAATTGTTTTGTAGGTAAATTACAAGGCCGGAGGAAGGCATTAGGTGCTTGATAGTGGGTGCTCTCAACATATGACCGGTGATTCAAGAATGTTCAACTCTCTCAAATCAAATGATAGTGGCATTGATAGCATCATATTTGGTGACAATAGCAAGGGTGATGTCAAGGCTCTTGGAAGGATTGCAATCTCTAATGATCATAGCATTTTCAATGTGCTCTTAGTTGAAAAGTTGAACTTCAATCTTCTCTCGGTTGCTCAATTGTGTGATCTGGGTTTCAAGTGCATATTTGGTGTTGATGATGTGAAGATAGTTAGTGTTGATGGCTCCAATTTGATCTTCAAGGGCTTTAGATATGAGAATCTATACTTGGTTGATTTCAATGCTAGTGACACTCAACTTTCAACATGCTTGCTCACCAAATCAAGTATGGGTTGGTTATGGCATAGAAGACTTGGTCATGTTGGCATGAAGCAATTGAACAAATTAGTGAAGCAGGACTTAGTTAGAGGCTTGAAGGATGTTGTAACGGAACCGTCCAAATTATAAGAGCACAAGTACAAAAACAATCACCGAAATGATCAAATTCTCGCACTTGAGCCCATATAACTCCGGTAGTCTAATGAAATCACGAGGGATTTCAAACCAACCAACATACAAGCCAAGATCGTAGTGATTCAACATAACAAGTCACATGTTACAACCATTTCACAAGTAATTCAATATACATCGGAGTTCAACATAGTTATTAATTTACATTGAAAAGTAGCGGAAGCAAAGTAATTTGAAACTAACATTAATCTTATTTCAAATACATGCCAGTACCACAGTCGACTTCCAACAAAAGAATTAGAGATAAGATAGCTCAGAAGGATCATGCCCATGATCACACTCCGCCTCTATGGCAGGAGCCAACCAACTCTTGCAGTCGTCGTGAAACATCACAACCTGCAACAAGTGGGGATAAAACCCTGAGTACAAGAAGGTACTCAGCTAGACTTACCCGTCAGAAACCAGAAATAAGGTGACACCAAGGATCATGCAAGGCTGATATGAAGTGGGCTAGCTTGACAACATTTTGCATAAAAGCTTATTATGAATAAGTAATCATTAATGCTTAAGCATCAAGTTAATTATCATTAACCTGTCATCTATATTAGCACCTGTACTAGAGCACTCACTTTATTAGGAGCAAACAATATTAACCATAGCAGGTATAAATTGAGGCAACCTTTCCATCGTGATCCAATTAACCATCCGTTCAATTTAATGGAATCTACGTTGCCGCTGCTCAAGTCAAGTGCTCACTAACCGGGAGCGACGGCGATTCGAATCGAATTCCTATCCAGCTGGAGGGGTATTTCTAACACTCACCGCGCAGGCCCCTGCCAGGGTCGCACAAGCCACCTTTTCATATGATTCAGGAATCGCGGGTCCGAATGATGTCGCGACCCCAAGGGCGACACTCTGCCAGGTGATAGGGACTCTAACCCCCCTTGGTCTCACGCCAATGTCCCCAAGCACATCCTTTCTCTCCTCCAAGAAGCAACCTACCATTCGATTCCCGGCCTGAACCACATTACTCGGCTTCGCGGTCGGAACGGGTTATCCGGCCAACTAAGTGTTAGACTGCGTTCAACATGACTCAAGGACGTACAGCGAATCGGTCCTTAAACGACTCAGACGGGGATAGATTCACACCCAAGACCTCCATGCCTTGTCGCTTCACTATCATCATCCCGCCCGGTCTCATTTCATTTTATTAACACATGGTTCCTTTCCACGATAGCAAATATAGCCAACCGTGCCATATATGAATATCCCTATATCTCGCAGGTGACAGGAAATCACCTGACTTCTACCGCTTAAAGCAGGGCTAAGCATCTACTCGATCCTAGTCTATGTAGGATTCAAGGATTCATATATCTGGACAAGGAATGATATAATGCAGCAAGGTTTTCAACCAACTCCTACCACTTAATGCAACAATACTTATAACATATATAGAATTAATTGCTTTGAAGGTAGGAGGCTTATAATGCTCCGGGGCTTGCCTGGGATCCGACTCAAGTTAGAGTATGTCAGATGAATTCACTTGGCGAGCATCCTCCCATCTAGCACTTGCCCGATCCTTCTATCTTCGGGATGGATCCACCAAACACCGTCTTCGGGTTTGGCTCCACATCAGGTCTTTCACGTGCTTTAGCTAACGTACCTAAATGAGGTGCAACAATGCATATGTATGAATGCATAGAAGGGCAATAAACAAAGTAATCAAATAAGCATACCAAACTCACGTAAGCACCTAGAGCTAATTAATTTAATCCTCATTAGGGCATAACATAGAAGATTGCGAGCACAACAATCAAGGCATAAATCTTATAAGATTACAGGGTACCAACCCAAGTACCATCAAGGATATGAGCCACACTTCCACACCTAGCATGACAAAGTTAATCAAAGCACTAGAACTAGAAATTGCTACCTTCTGGACATCAGACCAACAGCTGAGTAATTTAATCATAACTGGAGATCTACAACTCCAAATGACTTGCAAGAAGACATTATGAAAAGCTTATGAAATTATCTATATTTCATTTATAATCATCACAGCATGATTCCAAAGTTTAACATGTCGAATTTACATAAACACAGCAACTGGTCTAACAAGACAGAGAGCAAGCAATTCTGTAACCTAACTTTAAACAGCTGTAGTTTCTAAACCATATGGACAAATGCCACCAAATTTTAACAGCAGCTAGATATATAAATTATCTACAACTTTTGTATAAACAAGTTTCACAACAAAGCACATTATCATAAAGAACTTTACCAAGTTTCCAGATCTGTCCAGAAACTTCATTTGCAAGAAATAATTATTAACTTATGTTGCAAACATATAATTGGACAAAACCAACTTTACCAACATTTCATACATGACTAATGAACATCAGAAAACATAGTGTCAATTACTAAATAATTTCTTTTAATACATTTTCTTAATTTATTTAGATAATTAGGTGGAATTATGACCACATTATAAAGATGCTCAATAAATTCTACAAAAATTACAGTGACCTACATATGCTACCAAAAGTCTACTGTCCAAATTTCAAGCCATTTTGACAAGTATATCAACCTTTATGAAAAAGACAAATTGCTATTGCAATAATCATGTGAGAGCAAGTGAAACTTAACACTCAATATTTTCTGTGACACAAGGCCATATTATGAATCAATATGATAGAGAAACATCATACTAAGGTAATGGAACAACATTTTCCATTTTATCATTTATATACTATTTATAAGCTATTTATTAAGCCATAAACAATTTAACTCAATAACTTGAGCATATAGTAAGCAATGATCATGAAATTCATACCACAGTACATCCATAGCATGACAAGCCTACCATAAAAATTTCACATCAATTGGAGCAGCACAACTCAAGATATAAAAATAACAAGCAATATAATGTAAATTCCTTATTTATCAAGGTCCAATCAAAACCCTAAGAAAACAGTGAACAAATAGTGTTTTTAATATTTTTCCTAGCAAGTACATGTCATCACAAAATTAACAAAACAAGAATCACTATTTTTGGGGTTCTAAAACTCCAGATCTTGCTCTGGTTAAGTTTAAAGGCATTTTTAGAGTATTTTTAAAACTTAAATAAAAACATCAGAAAGAATCTACAACATATAACATTTTATGACTCTAATGCATAGATCTTTTCTCAAGGTTTCCAAAAAGTCCTCATTTACCATTTTTGGACTTTTCTATCCTGAGATAAAGATTTTCAAAGATTAACAAGAAATTGAAATTCAAAAACGGAATTAAAACCACCCTAACCTAATTCGCTAGGCACACCCGAAAACATACCCAAAACAGCCACTCCTTAAACCGACAAGTGGGACCCTTCGCCCAACCGGGCCCGCCTGTCATAGGAGAGAGAGTCAGGGGGGGGAATCGGGTCTTCGTCTTCTACCTCCCGACGCCGGCAAGGAGGAGATTGGACGCGCGGCTCCGGCGAGGTGGGGCCACCGGCGGCGGCGGCTAAGGGCGGCACGGGCACCAGGGGACCTCCGCGCCCTAGCTGGTGCCCCTGGCTCGGCCCAAGGAGGCCCGTGGTGTCACAGCCACGAGGGCAGGTGATGGCGACGGCGGCGGCCCGGTGGCAGCGGCCTCCGGCGACGGCCACGGCCGGGAAGAGGATGCGGCGTACGCGGCATGGCGCGACGATGGTGGTGATGAAATCCGTTGAGCATGAGGAGGGACCGAGACGCGGTGGCGTGGAGCTTGCCTAGCTCGGCAATGGCGGCCACGGCCACCATGGCGTGCAAGCGCGCGAGCCGGGACAGAACACAGAGGGAGCGGACAGAATGGAGTGGGGCGAGTGCTTGAGCACCTCCATATCGACACAAGGTCACACGACGCGCATCCAGCGAGGTGCAGTGCTTGCTCGCGCATGGCGGCCACGTCCATGGACAGGTGCCGCCCGTTGAGGCATTTCACCGAGCACGTGGCGGGCAGCAACGTGGGCAAGGTGGAACGCCGTTCTGGGCCGCTTCCAGGCCGAATTTAGCAATGGGCCCAAAATGAAGTTTGCTCACCCGGGTCAGCTCTACCTTTCTTATTAAGGGTGCCAAGTCATTTGAGCTATGGATTAGTAGGTAATTAAGCTACAAACTGCTAGTGTCAACACATTGATAACGGTCACGGAAATTCGCTTTCGGAGGTCAAAACTCGGTCAAACTCAGTGCAACTTTTGTATGCTACTCTCCATAATATGCGCTTCAACTTTTGTATTTGGACAATCTTGAGTTGCTTAGCAATTTTTGGAGAACGCGCGATGTCAATGTCGACGACACTGAAATCGGGGCTTTAAAAATTGTTAAGTGTTGGAAACAGTCCCAAATCTGACTTGTGGGCCCTTTTTGATCATGTTACACACATTTTCATGACTTGACTCTTAAACAAAGTTTGTTCCTTATAAAATTCTCTACAACTTTGTAAAAGGGTGCACAGTCATGCAAAGCTTCTAGGTTACACTTTTGAAACGGTCAAACAAAAGTGTTCCGGCGTCCATACAGGGTCAACCATCACTTAGAAGCACATTTAGGCAAAATGATCAATATGAACATTGTTCCATTAAGTGTCCTAAGTGTAGTTAAGGTGTTGTAGAGTTCATCTAGAGTCATTTGGCTAGTTTGCAAGGTTTGGTTGATGTTCTATAGTTCCATTAACTTAATGGGGCAAATTCCAACAGGAATGGAACTTATCATTTCATGTGACTTTTTGATTCCAAACTTCATAAAACTTTTCCAGAGATCAATATAGATAGTTCTTGATGTGAGACATGTGAAGATACTTTGATAACAACACCCAAGCATATATCTCTTAATTGAGCCTATATGTAAGCGAGGGTGCAATATCCAAGTTTAGGTTAGGGCTTATTTCCATAGGTTTGACTTTGACATCGTCATCTCCACTAATCTGTCATGTTTGAGCTTAAACCCACTACTTAATTGGTGATAAACACCTGGGGTGTTACAGCCCTCCCCCCTTAAAAGAATCGCGTCCCGAGATTCGGAATGGAAGATCTTTTTAAGGAAGAGAGACGCGTCATCTAGTTCTGAATATCTGCTATAGCATTTAGCTACAAAGCTTCAATATCGGTGAACAATTTGACCAAAGGTACTTTCTGATACTTACTCTTCATGGTAAAATTTGTCTGAAGAATTTTCTTCATTGACTTTCATGAAGCATTGTTACTTTGGGAGGAATCCAAGATAGCACGTACTGCATTCTCAGTGTACGGAGATCATTTGGTCCATGAGTGAACCACTCACAAGTATCTGACTCTCTAATGAGAACAACATAGGCCATATGAACTTGACATTAGACCGAAATATTCACAAGTATACTCGTTGAAATGACTCTATGTTCACACGGTCTCGAAAGGTAGTTCTCTACCAAAATGGCTTGGGTACAACTTTCCAAAAGGTTGAGATCATAGATGACAAATATACGCTAAGGCTATAGGACACTGACTAACCAATAGACAAGGTCTATGTTGGTCGTAAATGTTCATTCATTTAGACACCAACTAATGGAAAACTACTTGAGGTTCCATGTGTGCAGTTCTCTTTCTCTGATGACAACACTGTATTATTGAGTCTGTCGAGGGGTTAGTGAATGTGATGGCTGACTCTGTCGGCTTCGTATTTCTGTCAAATGTTACCTAAGAAGATTCTTCTATCCAAGACAACAGTTATCTGGGTTGAATCAGATGCAACCTCTTGGTAAAAACATTTATAAGGTACCAAAGTATGTCATCTTAGGAAAATAATTCCTTAAGAAAGATGTAACGAGGCCTTAAGGACAACAAAAGTTATAATTATTCACTTAACCGCGGGGAGTAGTCTACCACCAAGCGATTGAGTAAAATTTTCCTTGATGACTTAGTTGTACTGTAAGTTGAGTTGACTTGCAGCATAACAACTTTGTCAGGCCAACTTTCACCTTAGGCTTTTCTCCTTTTGGATCAAATAGTAACTCTAAGATGGGAAATCTGTTGTTTGACACTTTTCAAATTGCTTTTGATTCATGATGGTATAAATTAATCGGTAGAAACCAAGGCTGCTCGTACATTGGGGATACGAGAAAGCAAAAACAAGTGAAAGAGTGTAAACAAGTATCTGTGGGACCTCAAAAGGGCCATCCAACAGCAGATCCCGACTATTAATTTACATATCAATCCAAGGATGCACACGCTTTGAACTTGCGGTTTACTTTTGCAGGGCAAACACATACTCTGCCTGGAGAACATTCCTACAAGGATAAGGAACCGCTTTCGAATATTCCTTGATACTTCGTCCAATCAAGTTATGGACAAACCATTTGTGGCACCTATGGCACAAGGATACTAATTGAAACTAGGGTATACTTTCTCTAATTCTTCGCTTTAGCTGATAGAACACCTTGCACTATCTGTGTGATTGTTCAAGACAGAATTGACTTAATCACAATGGCTCTAGAAGATAGAATATCACTCAAGTTGTTGGCTAGTTGATTAACTTCTTGTTGGTTATTGCTCTGTAAGACATAGCCTTCGTAGCTACCAAGGAGTCGTTACCTAGCTGGAGATTAACCTTCCTAATGGTAACTAATTAGTTGTCTCTCAACACTAAAAATTCCAAATCTTCACTCTTGACCATAATAATTGTGGTTGACGCAGAACGAATGGTTGCCATCGAAGTTAGCAAATACGAAGTTATGCTAGAGATGGTTTATTTCGATTGTAGGGTCATTATGCACCCAAGATTGCAACTTGGATAGCTCCGGTCATATGCACAGTGCGACAATTGATTTTTATCCCACAGATAACTTGTCCAACATTAAGGGTTGTGTGTCCTTTTTATCCAATAGATGTGAGATACTTGCTTACTAGATGACGTTCGTCAATACTGGGATAACTACGTAGAGTCACTTGTCTACCACCTATTGCAGTCTGTTAATGTTTATGTCGGTGACCTATTCTTCAAAGATTTTTCTCTTAGCAACTTTAGAAGGAAGTTCCACTACTTTCGGTCTAAGATATGGATCTTACGATACGATTTGGAGAGATAACCAAGAAGGAACACAAGAAAATAGCACATCGTCTGTCGTTTCATAATGGATCATGACTAGAAACCGTGATACCAATGCGTGCCAAGCAGCCAGCCATGTGTCTGCAGCCACAGGAGGCCCTTGGTTTCGTCGCGGCACCATCAGCGGCTACTCATAACACCATTACTAAACGCACAACGAAAGTGAAATTTCAAGTGGCACCAATGGGCTGTAAGAGCAAGCGCCATACAAGGAGGGATAGCAAGCAAAGGTAGCCACAAAATTTAGAATCAACACAAAAATAATCCGAAGATCAACATATAGCACAAGAGAACATCGCACAATTGCCAAGGATAACTGAGCAAGAGACTCTTGCTTAACTTCTATGTACGACTCGCGTCCACCGAGATGAGTTCCAGATAAAAGATTAATAGGAGATTCATTCATGTTGGGCAACAACATGAGATCAAGACTGATAAACATCTCGAGACTGAGAAGGTTGGGGACGGATTAAGAAATTTTCAAGGCGAAAACCGATATGTAGTTCTAGGTTGAGTTGATAAGGTAGATGCATGAATTTGCAAGCAATTGATTTTGAGGCCATAGCAGAGAGACGTTACGTCACACTAGCTAACCTTTGGGAAAGGTAACCGGAAGGTCCTACATGGATTTGGGTACGGTCTCCACAACTGGCAACGTACGAACCATGGTCAAAGGCTAGTGTTGATAAAAGTTAACTTGGTTGGTCAGTCGATAAGGGTCTTCACAAAGAGGGTTGCAAAACATCCATGGCTTATGCAAACATACAGGAGAACTAAACTTTGGACTTTCGGTCAAGCAAAGGCATGGATACAAACATTCAAGGACTAACCACTAAGTCTACAGGCTCAGACTCCTAAGAGAGAACCTAATGGAAGACAACAACCATATAATTACGTAACGTGAACGTTGTTCTAGGATAAAGCTTATGCGACACTCGTATGCTCACCGAGGACAAACGAGGTGACAACTAGGGCATTACCTAGATAACAAGCATCCATACAACATCACATTCAAGCAGACATTTGAGAAAATTCAAACGAATGGGCTTAAGCGACCAATACAAGCACAAGGCTCACCCAAAATAAGCATTTATCTCAAACATGAACTAACTACAAGTTTAGTCCAAACAAACGTTAGTTAAGAAAGCCAACTTAGCACGTGCCCAGAATCTGGACAGCAGCACAATAGTTACTTGTTTCAACCATAACTAAGGTTGTAGACATCCTACAAAGGTGATCCTAGACTTTCTAGAAAGATTAGGAAGATGGCTACACTTTAGTTATTCATACCAAAAGCAAATTCATAGATTAACATGACCAAAATTACTAATGTTTCAGATCTGTACCAATATGGACAGAAAACTGACAAGAACTTTGAAAATGCATAACTGGAGTTCTAGAGACCCAACAAGGCTGAGCCTTAACTTTATGTAAAGATTATTAAGTTGTCTATAACTTTCTTATTATCATATTAAGATGATTCTATATCTAACAAGGCCAAACAAGATAAAGAAGACACATCTGCCCAGATTTGGACAGATTCTATCATTACATTTTGCAAGCTCACAACTAGAGATTTATACCATCAAAAGTAGTGATCTTTAGCATTTTGGAAAGCTTAGAAAAAGTACTACACTTCCTCTAATATTTCCAAGACATGATTCCATAAGCACATAGGTCAAATAAAGCAAACATTCAGATCTGTTCTGAACATGAGCAGATTCTGACAACAAACTTCTAAAATTTATAACTACCAAAACATAAGACCTAGGTTCACAAAATTTTTGGACAAGTTAGATAAGTAAGTTAGCTACATCTTTGGTATTCTCCATAACTACAAAAACACCATTATGAGCACGAAAGAATCACTACAACAGAAACTGTTCTAGCAGCCAATGTTTAATAAGCAAAACAAAGCTTGCCTTTGTTCTACTGAACAAGAGAGCACACAAATATATTATTCTAGCAGCTCTAAACATTATTACCTTAGACCAACACCAATTTAATTCATTTATGAGAATCACAATTACTGAAATGAGGTTTAAAGCACTTGCAATTGCTTATATGAACAACATATCCACCGCTTGGATAACTAGAGAACAATTACAGGTTCAAGCATGTAACCACAACTATTTTTAGCAAGGCTAAGCACACACTTTTCTCAAACAACATGGAGTAAGACATTCTTGTTTTACTCCACACAAGAAAGATAGTGTACCACATCACTCACAAGTTACTTACTATAGAACAAGAGTGAGAGGAGCATAGCTATGCATAAAGCAACAATCATGATAATGCATGCTTCGTCCTATTCGTCCTCACAAGATTGCCAACCTAAGGTGGCGATCACGTTCTATGTCGGTGGCATAACACGCACTCTCTCGATATATATCTAGTCGTCAGCTACATTCGACTTACGCATTCATGGTTAGCGTACCTGCAGAAAAATTTCATTGCAGCCCAACATTTCCCAATATAGCACACAATGAAAGCAGAGAAGTAAAATTCTAAGTACTCCCATGTACATATACCCCCGTATATATACATGTAGCACCAAAACTACCCGAATCATTAATCACCCACAATTAAGTACCTTCATATATACATGTGTATAACATGTAAATAATCCAGTAACCAAAACTAGCTCTCCCCTAGACCGCAGTTTGTACGGTCATGCTCTCACAACTCACACTTACCTGAGCGTAGATGCGATGTTGCATAAAAGTAAACTAGCGACATATATGGCTATTTCATATATGAAGGCTACCACCAATTTAACACACCGGGTAGCATAGTGTGGGAGAGTCATCACACATATATACCTTGGCCTGGGCGTAGATGCATAAATGAAAAACCCCCAAGTTAGTACTTATATAAGCCACCTAATAATCCTTATATGGGCATAAGGAAATTGACCACTGGCATACTTAGGTTTAAAATTTAGATTTCACAAACCTATATATAACTATAAGTTGATAAAACTGGTTTTAGAAAACAAAACCTTTGTTTTAAATACACATATGACATGTTTAATGTTGAATCTTGCTCCGATACCAGCTGTAACGGAATCGTCCAAATTATAAGAGCACAAGTACAAAAACAATCACCGAAATGATCAAATTCTCGCACTTGAGCCCATATAACTCCGGTAGTCCAATGAAATCACGAGGGATTTCAAACCAACCAACATACAAGCCAAGATCGTAGTGATTCAACATAACAAGTCACATGTTACAACCATTTCACAAGTAATTCAATATACATCGGAGTTCAACATAGTTATTAATTTACATTGAAAAGTAGCGGAAGCAAAGTAATTTGAAACTAACATTAATCTTATTTCAAATACATGCCAGTACCACAGTCGACTTCCAACAAAAGCATTAGAGATAAGGTAGCTCAGAAGGATCATGCCCATGATCACACTCCGCCTCTATGGCAGGAGCCAACCAACTCTTGCAGTCGTCGTGAAACATCACAACCTGCAACAAGTGGGGATAAAACCCTGAGTACAAGAAGGTACTCAGCTAGACTTACCCGTCAGAAACCAGAAATAAGGTGACACCAAGGATCATGCAAGGCTGATATAAGTGGGCTAGCTTGACAACATTTTGCATAAAAGCTTATTATGATAAGTAATCATTAATGCTTAAGCATCAAGTTAATTATCATTAACCTGTCATCTATATTAGCACCTGTACTAGAGCACTCACTTTATTAGGAGCAAACAATATTAACCATAGCAGGTATAAATTGAGGCAACCTTTCCATCGTGATCCAATTAACCATCCGTTCAATTTAATGGAATCTACGTTGCCGCTGCTCAAGTCAAGTGCTCACTAACCGGGAGCGACGGCGATTCGAATCGAATTCCTATCCAGCTGGAGGGGTATTTCTAACACTCACCGCGCAGGCCCCTGCCAGGGTCGCACAAGCCACCTTTTCATATGATTCAGGAATCGCGGGTCCGAATGATGTCGCGACCCCAAGGGCGACACTCTGCCAGGTGATAGGGACTCTAACCCCCCCTTGGTCTCACGCCAATGTCCCCAAGCACATCCTTTCTCTCCTCCAAGAAGCAACCTACCATTCGATTCCCGGCCTGAACCACATTACTCGGCTTCGCGGTCGGAACGGGTTATCCGGCCAACTAAGTGTTAGACTGCGTTCAACATGACTCAAGGACGTACAGCGAATCGGTCCTTAAACGACTCAGACGGAGATAGATTCACACCCAAGACCTCCATGCCTTGTCGCTTCACTATCATCATCCCGCCCGGTCTCATTTCATTTTATTAACACATGGTTCCTTTCCACGATAGCAAATATAGCCAACCGTGCCATATATGAATATCCCTATATCTCGCAGGTGACAGGAAATCACCTGACTTCTACCGCTTAAAGCAGGGCTAAGCATCTACTCGATCCTAGTCTATGTAGGATTCAAGGATTCATATATCTGGACAAGGAATGATATAATGCAGCAAGGTTTTCAACCAACTCCTACCACTTAATGCAACAATACTTATAACATATATAGAATTAATTGCTTTGAAGATAGGAGGCTTATAATGCTCCGGGGCTTGCCTGGGATCCGACTCAAGTTAGAGTATGTCAGATGAATTCACTTGGCGAGCATCCTCCCATCTAGCACTTGCCCGATCCTTCTATCTTCGGGATGGATCCACCAAACACCGTCTTCGGGTTTGGCTCCACATCAGGTCTTTCACGTGCTTTAGCTAACGTACCTAAATGAGGTGCAACAATGCATATGTATGAATGCATAGAAGGGCAATAAACAAAGTAATCAAATAAGCATACCAAACTCACGTAAGCACCTAGAGCTAATTAATTTAATCCTCATTAGGGCATAACATAGAAGATTGCGAGCACAACAATCAAGGCATAAATCTTATAAGATTACAGGGTACCAACCCAAGTACCATCAAGGATATGAGCCACACTTCCACACCCTAGCATGACAAAGTTAATCAAAGCACTAGAACTAGAAATTGCTACCTTCTGGACATCAGACCAACAGCTGAGTAATTTAATCATAACTGGAGATCTACAACTCCAAATGACTTGCAAGAAGACATTATGAAAAGCTTATGAAATTATCTATATTTCATTTATAATCATCACAGCATGATTCCAAAGTTTAACATGTCGAATTTACATAAACACAGCAACTGGTCTAACAAGACAGAGAGCAAGCAATTCTGTAACCTAACTTTAAACAGCTGTAGTTTCTAAACCATATGGACAAATGCCACCAAATTTTAACAGCAGCTAGATATATAAATTATCTACAACTTTTGTATAAACAAGTTTCACAACAAAGCACATTATCATAAAGAACTTTACCAAGTTTCCAGATCTGTCCAGAAACTTCATTTGCAAGAAATAATTATTAACTTATGTTGCAAACATATAATTGGACAAAACCAACTTTACCAACATTTCATACATGACTAATGAACATCAGAAAACATAGTGTCAATTACTAAATAATTTCTTTTAATACATTTTCTTAATTTATTTAGATAATTAGGTGGAATTATGACCACATTATAAAGATGCTCAATAAATTCTACAAAAATTACAGTGACCTACATATGCTACCAAAAGTCTACTGTCCAAATTTCAAGCCATTTTGACAAGTATATCAACCTTTATGAAAAAGACAAATTGCTATTGCAATAATCATGTGAGAGCAAGTGAAACTTAACACTCAATATTTTCTGTGACACAAGGCCATATTATGAATCAATATGATAGAGAAACATCATACTAAGGTAATGGAACAACATTTTCCATTTTATCATTTATATACTATTTATAAGCTATTTATTAAGCCATAAACAATTTAACTCAATAACTTGAGCATATAGTAAGCAATGATCATGAAATTCATACCACAGTACATCCATAGCATGACAAGCCTACCATAAAAATTTCACATCAATTGGAGCAGCACAACTCAAGATATAAAAATAACAAGCAATATAATGTAAATTCCTTATTTATCAAGGTCCAATCAAAACCCTAAGAAAACAGTGAACAAATAGTGTTTTTAATATTTTTCCTAGCAAGTACATGTCATCACAAAATTAACAAAACAAGAATCACTATTTTTGGGGTTCTAAAACTCCAGATCTTGCTCTGGTTAAGTTTAAAGGCATTTTTAGAGTATTTTTAAAACTTAAATAAAAACATCAGAAAGAATCTACAACATATAACATTTTATGACTCTAATGCATAGATCTTTTCTCAAGGTTTCCAAAAAGTCCTCATTTACCATTTTTGGACTTTTCTATCCTGAGATAAAGATTTTCAAAGATTAACAAGAAATTGAAATTCAAAAACGGAATTAAAACCACCCTAACCTAATTCGCTAGGCACACCCGAAAACATACCCAAAACAGCCACTCCTTAAACCGACAAGTGGGACCCTTCGCCCAACCGGGCCCGCCTGTCATAGGAGAGAGAGTCAGGGGGGGAATCGGGTCTTCGTCTTCTACCTCCCGACGCCGGCAAGGAGGAGATTGGACGCGCGGCTCCGGCGAGGTGGGGCCACCGGCGGCGGCGGCTAAGGGCGGCACGGGCACCAGGGGACCTCCGCGCCCTAGCTGGTGCCCCTGGCTCGGCCCAAGGAGGCCCGTGGTGTCACAGCCACGAGGGCAGGTGATGGCGACGGCGGCGGCCCGGTGGCAGCGGCCTCCGGCGACGGCCACGGCCGGGAAGAGGATGCGGCGTACGCGGCATGACGCGACGATGGTGGTGATGAAATCCATTGAGCATGAGGAGGGACCGAGACGCGGTGGCGTGGAGCTTGCCTAGCTCGGCAATGGCGGCCACGGCCACCATGGCGTGCAAGCGCGCGAGCTGGGACAGAACACAGAGGGAGCGGACAGAATGGAGTGGGGCGAGTGCTTGAGCACCTCCATATCGACACAAGGGCACACGACGCGCATCCAGCGAGGTGCAGTGCTTGCTCGCGCATGGCGGCCACGTCCATGGACAGGTGCCGCCCGTTGAGGCATTTCACCGAGCACGTGGCGGGCAGCAACGTGGGCAAGGTGGAACGCCGTTCTGGGCCGCTTCCAGGCCGAATTTAGCAATGGGCCCAAAATGAAGTTTGCTCACCCGGGTCAGCTCTACCTTTCTTATTAAGGGTGCCAAGTCATTTGAGCTATGGATTAGTAGGTAATTAAGCTACAAACTGCTAGTGTCAACACATTGATAACGGTCACGGAAATTCGCTTTCGGAGGTCAAAACTCGGTCAAACTCAGTGCAACTTTTTGTATGCTACTCTCCATAATATGCGCTTCAACTTTTGTATTTGGACAATCTTGAGTTGCTTAGCAATTTTTGGAGAACGCGCGATGTCAATGTCGACGACACTGAAATCGGGGCTTTAAAAATTGTTAAGTGTTGGAAACAGTCCCAAATCTGACTTGTGGGCCCTTTTTGATCATGTTACACACATTTTCATGACTTGACTCTTAAACAAAGTTTGTTCCTTATAAAATTCTCTACAACTTTGTAAAAGGGTGCACAGTCATGCAAAGCTTCTAGGTTACACTTTTGAAACGGTCAAACAAAAGTGTTCCGGCGTCCATACAGGGTCAACCATCACTTAGAAGCACATTTAGGCAAAATGATCAACATGAACATTGTTCCATTAAGTGTCCTAAGTGTAGTTAAGGTGTTGTAGATTTCATCTAGAGTCATTTGGCTAGTTTGCAAGGTTTGGTTGATGTTCTATAGTTCCATTAACTTAATGGGGCAAATTCCAACAGGAATGGAACTTATCATTTCATGTGACTTTTTGATTCCAAACTTCATAAAACTTTTCCAGAGATCAATATAGATAGTTCTTGATGTGAGACATGTGAAGATACTTTGATAACAACACCCAAGCATATATCTCTTAATTGAGCCTATATGTAAGCGAGGGTGCAATATCCAAGTTTAGGTTAGGGCTTATTTCCATAGGTTTGACTTTGACATCGTCATCTCCACTAATCTGTCATGTTTGAGCTTAAACCCACTACTTAATTGGTGATAAACACCTGGGGTGTTACAGATGTCACATTTGAGAAGGATAAGCTATGTAGTGCATGTCAAGCTGGAAAGCAAGTAGACAACACTCATCCATTTAAAAGTATCATGAGTACTTCCAAGGCATTTGAGTTGTTGCACATGGATCTATTTGGGCCAACTACATACACAAGCATTGGTGGCAACAAGTATGGCTTTGTGATTGTGGATGATTTCACTAGATATACATGGGTATTCTTTTTTGGGGACAAAAGTGATGTATTTGACATATTCAAGAAGTTCATCAAGAGAGTACAAAATGAGTTTGAAACCACAATCAAGAAAGTGAGAAGTGACAATGGAAGTGAGTTTAGAAACACAAGAGTTGATGAGCTATGTGATGAGTTTGGAATCAAACATCAATTCTCGGCCAAGTATACACCTCAATCAAATGGCTTAGTTGAGAGGAAGAATAGAACCTTAATTGATATGGCAAGATCAATGTTGAATGAGTATAATGTGAGTCATTCATTTTGGGGGCCGAAGCAATCAACACGGCTTGCTTCCATAGCAACCGTCTCTATTGCCACAAGTTCTTAGAGAAGACACCATATGAGATCTTAAATGGAAGAAAGCCCAACATTGCATACTTTCGGGTATTTGGTTGCAAATGCTACATCTTGAAGAAGGGCACTAGGTTGAGCAAGTTTGAGAAGAAATGTGATAAAGGATTTCTACTTGGTTACTCAACTACTAGCAAAGCTTATAGAGTTTGGAATTTGGCTAGTGGTCAACTTGAAGAAGTGCATGATGTTGAGTTTGATGAAACCAATGGTTCTCAAAATGAACAAGATAACTTGGATGATGTGAGAGGAACTCAATTGACCAATGCTATGAAAGAAATGGATATTGGTGATATTAGGCCAAAGCAAGTGATTGATGTGGATGATGACAAAGATCAAGTGCTCCAAAGTCCAATTACACAAGCTAGTGGTTCTCTAATGCAAAATCAAGCTAGTACATCATCTCAAGTGCAATAAGATCAACAAGTGGCTAGTTCATCATCTCCAAATCATGATCAACATCAACATCCAAGCAATCAAGTCCAAGTGCTTCAACCAACTAACATTGCAAGAGACCATCCATTGGATTCCATCATTGGTGACATACAAAGGGGAGTTCAAACTAGATCAAGATTGGCATCTTTCTGTGCGCACTCTTCTTTTATGTCAATGGAAGAACCCAAGGACATTGATAGAGCATTGAGAGATCCGAATTGGGTAAATGCAATGCATGAAGAGCTCAACAACTTCAAGAGAAATGAAGTATGAGAATTAGTTGAGAGGCCTAAGGATCACAATGTCATTGGAACAAGATGGGTCTTTTGCAACAAGCAAGATCAAGATGGGATAGTAGTAAGGAACAAAGCAAGACTAGTGGCTCAAGGTTACACACAAATAGAGGGTCTTGACTTTGGTGAAACTTATGCCCCGGTTGCAAGATTGGAAGCAATTAGGATCTTACTTGCCTATGCTTGTGCTCACAATATCAAGCTATATCAAATGGATGTGAAGAGTGCATTTCTCAATGGGTACATTCAAGAGGAGGTGTATGTGGAGCAACCTCCCGGTTTTGAAGATGACAAGAAACCCAATCATGTATACAAGTTAAGGAAGGCTTTGTATGGATTGAAGCAAGCACCTAGAGCATAGTATGAAAGATTGAGGGACTTCTTGCTATCCAAAGGATTTGTCATGGGCAAAGTTGATACAACACTATTCACCAAGAAGATTGGGAAAGACTTGTTTGTGATGCAAATATATGTTGATGATATCATATTCGGTTCAACCAATCAAGATTATTGTGATGAGTTTGGGAAAATGATGGCAAAGGAATTTGAAATGTCAATGATTGGTGAACTTAGTTTCTTCCTTGGACTTCAAATCAAACAAATGAAGGAAGGAACATTTGTAAGCCAAACCAAATACATAAAGGATATGCTAAAGAAGTTTGGTATGGAAGATGCAAAAGGAATCACTACTCCAATGAGCACTAGTGGAAGCTTGGATAGTGACAAGAATGACAATATGGTGGATCAAAAGCTATATAGATCAATGATTGGTAGCCTACTCTATGTGACGACATCAAGGCCCGATGTGATGTTTAGTGTATGCATGTGTGCAAGATTTCAAGTCTCACCAAGAGAAAGTCATTTGAAGGCAACAAAGAGAATATTGAGGTACTTAAAGCATACACAAGATGTTGGATTATGGTATCCCAAAGGTGCAATCTTTGAGCTAATTGGATATTCGGATTCTGACTATGCCGGTGACAAAGTGGAGAGAAAGAGCACTTCCGGGATTTGTCAATTGTTGGGAAGATCACTTGTCTCATGGTCATCCAAGAAGCAAAATAGTATTGCACTATCTACCGCCGAGGCCGAATACATCGCCGCGGGTAGTTGTTGTGCACAAATCTTGTGGATAAAGGCTACATTGAAAGATTTTGGAATCAACTTCAAGAATATGCCATTGCTATGTGACAATGAAAGTGCCGTGAAGCTAGCCAACAATCCGGTTTAACATCAAAGAACAAAGCATATTGATGTTCGCCATCACTTTATTAGAGATCATCAACAAAAGGGTGACATTGCTATTGAGAGTGTGGGCACCGAAGATCAATTAACCGATCTATTCACCAAGCCACTTGATGAGAAGAGATTTCACAAGCTAAAGAATGAGTTGAACATACTTGACTTCTCCAACATGAGTTGATGCACCCCCATGATATGACATGCCTCTCCTTCGAGCCCCAAGGTACAATTGGTTGACATGTCGTACATTCTATGCTAAGGACTTATTTAGTGCATCTAGTCATAATTTACATGTTCTAGGCTCATTCATGAAAATCAAATGAATTTAAAGTTTATATGGTGCCACTATTGTTTCCATGACTTGTATGATCTAGTGGTAGCATATAACTTATTTAAGTAGCTTGTGATCCTAAGTGTTTAATCTAGAAAACTTGTCTAAATATTTGCTTCAACATGGTGCATGATAACCCTTCTATAGAGGTGTGAAGAAGCTTGCCCTTGGATCAAACCAAAGCTTTTTTATTTATGCAAGCAATCTAGGTTGAATCACAAACTTGATCCTCACCCCATAATTCAACATGATATTCTATCTAAAATTTGGTCTCTTGTGGTCATTGGTGCCAAAGGGGGAGAAAATGTTGTTCACAAAGATAGATTCTAAAGGGGGAGAAAACCTAAAGGGGGAGAATTGATAAAAGAAGGAGATCAACTAAAATTTTGAGCACACAAGTAGGGGGAGCAAGCTCTTAAACATGAATGTTGCATTTCCATGTGCACTTCATATGTATGATGCATAATTATGCATTTCTTTTTCTCTGATACATTGCTTGTGTGGTGACTTGCTAGTATAATTTGAATGGTATATTGAGGTACTAGCATGAATAGGAAGTAGTTAGATTTTTCTTGCTTCATGTTTTTCAAAGTGGTACTAGAGCCTTGCTTATAATGTTGATCTCACGAGGTTTCTAGTTATGTTTGTGCTTTTCCAAGTGGAATATAACTACACAAGGTGCTAAGATGGTGTTTATCGCTACTCCGATGGTATCACGCTTCAAAGGTCTATAATCTTAAACACTTAGCACCTATTGATAGTCAATGCTCCTATATTTTCCTATCTAACATGTATGCTTCCAAAATCCAAACATATAGCATACATGTAGGGGGAGCCATTACTATCAATTTGAATTCATGATCACATGTCCATAATTCTTACACATGGTAATATACTTGGACAATGTGACATGGTTTCAATCAAAATTTTATCATAACATCTTTGTGAAAGGGTTGTCACCAATTACCAATAAGGGGGAGATTGAAAGTCCTATGTTTGGTGTTGGTAATTAGTGACAATGCCTAAGTACTAATCCTATGCCTAAGTTGTATGTAGCATATGAGGATTAGTACATTCCAAGGTTGGTGGCAAGATGGACATGGTGATCATGATGGCCACACTTGGATTTGGACGCAACCCTACGTAATCAAGGCAAAGGTATATGCTTAAGGGTTGTGTTTTAGTAACCAAGACACCTAGTGGGTGTGGTTACATTATAGGATAGATAGCCGTACTATAAAGAGGGTAATGACGCGACTATTGAACTCCTAAGTGCCTCTAGGTGTGCATTTCATAATCATATGCATTTGGATAGAACTAATATCGCCTCGAAAAAAAGATTGTGAAAATGCTAACACACTCACACATGACAAGATCACTCGGTGGTGTTAGCATGTTTGCGAAGGCGGTGGAGTTTGAGCGGTAGAGAGGGTTTGGGGTCCTCTCTCCCTCCCGCCGAGCTTGCGAGGCGGGATTCAGGCGTTTTCGAGGAGTTGAAACGACTATTTTCCACCATGCCGGAAGTCTAGAAAAGAAACGAAGGTGAACGGAGGTCACAGAGGTGACCGGACGCTGAACCGGACGCGGTCTTTGCATGACCGGACGCGTCCGGTCAGTGTTCAGTGTCTGCGTGTATTTCAGTTTGATGATCGGACGTGAAGCGCGTCCGGTCACAGTCGATCGGACGCGTCCGGTCGTTCAGGGAGCTTACTGGACTCTAACCGGACGCTGGCACTATGGCGTCCGGTCATTTCTCCAGCGCGTCCGGTCATTGTGTTGTTGTGCGCTGCTCAGGCTTGACCAGTGCGTCCGGTCAGTCACAGGACTAGCGTGTTCGGTCGTTCGCAGCGCGTCCGGTCAACGCGTCAAGCGCGTCCGATCAGTGCTTCGCGACTTAGCCGTTGTGCGACCAGCGCATCCGGTCGTTTGGACCAGCGCGTCCGGTCAGTGCTTCACGAGTTAGCCGTTGGGCGACCGGCGCGTCCGGTCAGTTGGACCAGCGCGTCCGGTTAGCGCGATTTCGGCTGTTTAAGTTTCTAACAGCTCTATTCGAAGGGGTACGTCTATATATACTCGTTGGCCGGCTCAAGGCTCTCACTTTCGAACATTTGACATACTTGTGAGCACTTTGAGCTAAGCAACTCCCCTTCCACTCATCTCTCTTGCTTCTTTGCATATTCGAAGTGAGATTGAGTGATCCAAGTGCATTTGCATTGTGAGATAGCATCTAGTTGGCACTTGGTGGTTGATTTGCTGCGGGATTCTTGTTTCTCTTGGTGGTTGCCGCCATCTAGACGGCTTGGAGCAGCTTGGAGGCGTTAGCAAGAGTTGGTGATTGTTCTTGGCCACCTCCGGTGATTGTGAGGGGTTTGTGTCTACCTCGGCGAAGCGCCAAAGGCAATGTTAGTGAATTGCTCGTGTCATTTGCAACCTTTTGCCATTTGGTACGTTCTTGTGGCACCTTTTGAGAGGCTCGGTGTGAGACCGATTAGCCACCGAACCACGTGGTGAAGAGGGACACAACGGGGACTAGCGTGCCGGCAAGCACGTGAACCTCGGGATAAATCTTCGTGTCATCACTTTCATATTGTGATTGATTGATCCCGGTGTTCGGTTATCTTGGTATTCATTGGTGATCATATTGGTTGGCTCATTACTTCGCCCCTCGGTGAAACTCTCGCAACTCATCTCCGCATTACTTTCTTAGTTATCTTTGCTAGCTAGTTAGCTTTGCTTTAGTAGCTCCTTTGTGTAGCTTGCTAGTTGTAGTTGTAGTTACCTTCTCGGTTTGACTTGTGCGGTTGAGTGCAAATACTAGAATTGTGAATTGGTTAGGTGGCTTGCAAACACCCCGTAGGCTAAGCAAAACTCGCATCTCGCTATTTGTTATATTGATAAACTTGTTTAGCTTGTCTTTGTAGAAAGTGTTAAAAGGCTATTTACCCCCCTCTAGCCATCAAGACCTTTCAGCTTCTCTGCATCGGCCACGGCAGACGACCAGAAGAAACCTGCTCGGAAGGCTTTGCCGACTAGGGTCCGAGAGGCGACGTGATTGCCGCAAGTACCACTGTGAATTTCATGGAGCAGTTGAATACCTACTTCTCGAGTGATACACTTCATCAAAACTTCCTCCTTTGTATTTTTGCACATCAGGACATCGTCGACCAGTACGTACTGCTTACTGCGGCGCATGAGCTGCTCGTTCTCTGTTCGATTAGTATATCCGGTCCCATCATGCAAAAACTTGATAAAAGGTACTCTCCAATCTTCAGTGTTCGTGGTCGGAGGTACTGCAGATGTGGTCAGAGATGATTCCATAATGCTCGGAGGGGGAACCGTAGCCACCAGAGGCTGGTATGGAGGCTTCTCGACCACCTGATCTGCTTCTTCCTTGACAGACGGTTTAACAAGGTCTTAGACGAACACGCCATGTGGGACTTGAGCTTGGGATGACCCCAACTTAGACAACTCGTCAGCTGCTTGATTTTTGTCCTAGACCACATGGGTGTACTCGATGCCGTAGAATTTGCCTTTCAACTTTCGGATTTCTTTGCAATAGGCATCCATCTTCTCGCTAGTCGTGTCCCAGTCTTTATTAAGCTGGTTAATGACTAGAGCCGAATTGCCATAAATGTAGAGACGTTTTACACTGAGTTCGACCACAATCCACATGCCGTGGAGACAGGCCTCGTATTCTGCAGCATTGTTAGATGCAGGGAAATAGATCTTGAGGACGTAGAGGAGCTGTTCATTGGTTGGTGAAATGAAGAGCACGCCTGCTCCTGTGCCATCGATGTTCAAGGAGCCATCGAAATACATCTTCTAGTATTCGACTGGCCCCTGATCGGGAGGTGCGCTAAGGTCTATCCATTCGGCGATAAAGTCGACCAGTGCCTAGGACTTAATAGTTGTACGACTCTAGAACTCCAAGGAGTAGGGTCATAATTCCATCACCCATTTGACAATGCGTCCGTTAGCGTCCTTATTCCGGATGATGTCTTCAAGCGGAAAAATGGTCTTGACCACCACCCGATATCTGTCGAAGTAATGTTTCAACTTTTGGGATGTAATCAGGATGGCATAGATCAATTTCTGAATTTGAGGGTACCTGGCTTTGGACTCATTGAGCACCTCGCTGATGAAGTAAATAGGGCGCTGGACTTTGTATACGTGGTCGGGTTCCTCACGCTCGACCACGATAACTGTAGAGACCACGCGGTCGGTGACCGCAATGTAGAGAAGAAGAACATCGTCTTTCTGAGGGGTTGTAAGGATCGGAGGAGAGGTTAAGAATTCCTTGAGCTACGTGAAGGCAGTATCAGCCTCCTTTGACCATACAAACTTCTCTAAAGCCTTAAGTAGCTTGAAGAAAGGCAAACCCTTTTCGCCTAGTCGTGAGATGAAGCGGCTAAGGGCGGCTGGATATCCTTGACGTTTCTGGGAGGCTGCATATCCAAAATGGCTTTTACCTTTGTTGGATTGGGGCGTATGCCATCATGACTGACGACGTTGCCCAGTAATATACCAGATGGGACTCCAAAGATACACTTTTTTGAATTAAGCTTCCATTAGTATTTGCTGAGGGCCGTGAAGGTATGCTGGAGATTGTCGACTAGGGCATGAGCTTCCCTGGTCTTCACAACCACATCATTGACATAGGCTTCAACCAGATCATCCTTGATTTCATCAACAAGGCATTGCTGGATAGTGCGCTGGTATGTGGCCCTCGCATTCTTAAGCCCAAACGACATAGTCGTGTAACAGTAGGCGCCGAACGGCGTAATGAAGGACGTCTTGATCTGATCATCCTTTTTGAGAGCGATCTGGTGATAACCAGAGTAGCAATCAAGAAAAGATAAGAGCTCACAGCCGGTTGTGGAATCAACGACTTCGTCTATGCGAGGTAAGCTGAAGGGGTCTTTAGGGTAGTGTTTGTTGAGATCAGTATAATCAACGCACATTCTCCATTCATTATTCTTTTTGCGTACAAGTACCGGGTTGGCTAACCAATCCGGATGATACACTTTTTGATAAATCTAGCTGCTAAAAGCCGAGTAACTTCTACCCTAATAGCCTCCTTTTTGTCGCGAGCGAATCGTCGTAGCTTTTGCTTGATAGGTCTTGCGGTCTTTGAGACGTTCAAGGAGTGCTCGATCAGGTGCCGAGGAACGCCGGGCATGTCAGCGGGGTTCCACACGAACATGCTGACATTGTCCCTCAGTAACCTGACGAGCACGTCTTCCTATTTAGGATCCAGGTTGGCCTCGATGAGGGCCGTCTTGCTGGGGTCGTCATCGACCAGCTGGATCTCCTTGTGCTCGTTGGACTTGATGTGCTTCTGAGGTACTTGGCGCTTTGGGATCTCCAGCTAGCCGGCAGGAATCTTGGAGGCGTCGACTAGGGTTTGCTCCATGCGGATTGAGAGGTCGGTGGCCTCTGCTACCTTAAAGCTTTCCTCTTCATAGGTATAGGCAATGTAAACATTGCCTCTGAGAGTAAGGACACCCTGCTCGGTAGGCATTTTCAGCACCAAGTAAGAGTAGTGCGGCACGACCATGAACTTAGTAAGCGCTGGTCGACCAAGGATGGCATGGTAAGTACCCTCGAAGTCCGTGACCACAAAGTTGATGTAGTCGGTGCGGAAGTGGTTGGAAGTGTCGAACTGTATAGGGAGCGTGATCTGCCCGAGAGGTATAGAGCTCTATCCGAGAAGGACGCCCCAAAACTGTGCATCGTAAGGTTTGAGGTCAGCCTCAGTTAGTTTTAGGGTAGGCAAACTGCTGCGAAATAGGATGTCGATGGAGCTGCCACCGTTGACGAGCACCCCCTTGAACCGAACACTGTTGATGTAGGGGTCGAGGACGAGGGGGAAACGACTAGGTTCTAGAATTGCCGCCCACCGATCTACTCGGCTGAAGGAGATTTCGTGGTGGGACCAGGCCGGGAGTCTGGGATCAGAGATGAGATCATCGGTATTGACGACACTCAAGCAAGCACGCTTCAATAGCTTGCGCTCGTGCTTGGACTCTAAGGACACCTTGCCGCCAAAGATGGAGTGGACAATTTTGGTGGGATTGACGTATTGGTGACGAGGATTTCTATCCTATGTGTCATCATCGTCGTCGTCACCGTCGCGTCGTGGTCTATCATCAATGGCTTTTGGAGCATCGTCGTTAGCAAGTTGCTTGGCGTAGATGTTCCTGAGGAAACGAAAGTTCTCCATGGTGTGATTGGCCTTGGGATGGATCTGGCAGGGACCCTTCAGGGCCTTATTGTAGTCCTCCTGATAGTCCCGACGACCACTTGGCTTCTTAACCGCATTAACTTCGTGATCGTCCTCACGAGGACGCTTGCCTCTAAAGGCGTTGCGACGGTCATGCCGTCAATCACGGTTGTCTAGGAAGTTACGGTTGTCATTGCGCCGATCACGATCGTTCCGACCACGGTTGTTGCGATTGTCGTCATGGCGCAGTGGCTGTTCGAGGCGTAATGACCCACCCACGTCGTCCTTAATAATCTTCTCAGCGTCATCGGCATCCGCGTAGTTCTTGGCGGTAGCGAGCAACTCGGAGACCGTGGTTGGCCATTTCTGAAGCAGCTTACTTATGAGGGCGTCATGATGGCGGAGGCCTTTGATGAAGGCCGAGACTGCCTCTTCATGAGAGATCTTGGGGATCTTGAGACGCATATCCGAGAAACGTCGGATGTAGTCACGCAGTGGTTCACCCGCTCGGTCACGTATGCGCTCGAGGTCGTACTTGTTGCCCGACTGATCACACGTGGCGATAAAAATTGTCGATGAAGGCCCGCTTGAGTTGCGCCCAGCTATCGAATTGGTTCTCTGGTAGACTCAAGAGCCACTGTTGACCTGCTTGATCAAGGACAACTGGAAGATAATTAGCCATTACATGTTTATCACCTGCGGCGGACCGGACGATGATCTCGTAGAGCATAATCCAGCTTTCAGGGTTCTCCTTGTTGTCGTACTTCCTGAGTTTTTCAAGCTTAAAGTTTCACGGCCATATGACTTGTTAGAGATGAGGAGTGAACTGTTTGAGGTCCGAGGGGCCGTGTTCGGTATCGTACTAGATACGACACACGTTCTCGTGGGCCTGACGGTCATTAGCACGACTAGTGATATGGCTACGGACGTCACGAGGAGGAAGACATTAACGAAGATCACGAGGAGGGTTCTGGTCGACCTCCTGATCTCGATTGCCGTGTCGATTGCGGTTATTGTCACGACGACCTCGACAACCATCTTGTCCGCCCTCGTCGCCGTCACCACTACTGCTGCCGCCACCACCACATGGAGGATTGCGTGGAGGCGGATCGTCATGATGTTGGCGACTTGGATGTTCTGAAGCGCGGGATCGATGACTCCGACTAGACGCGACGGATGTGCTTGCAGCAGCTCGGGCTCGCTGGGCAAGCTCGACGGTTTGGCCCATGGCGGCGGTCAGATACGCTTTGATGTCCTCATGGACCGCGTGGTTTTCTGGCGTGTCTGATAATCGGTCCAGATTGGCCATGGCCACTACCACGTTGGCGCTTGGGGTCCTAAAAACTTGCCGATCACCCACTCTGTCAAAGGCATCGGCTAGATCTCGAGGTCAGGGTCCTCTGTGACGTGCTTCTTCTTCTTCAGCCTCCTGATGATGGCGTTCGACACGGTCAGTGTTACGCTATTCGTGAAGCTGCCGCTGCTCATCAGTTTCTCCCACGACTAGGGGCTCGTCATTGTTGACGTTGAGCACCATGTCACCACATCTGGGTGAAAACCTTAGGATCAGAGAGAAACCCAGAGGGTGTGGTAGTGGATCCAGATCGTATTCGTCGTGGTCGAGGTGTTCAGCCTCGGCGTGGACATAGCGTGTAGACCCAGTGCTGGAGTCGCCTTCTTTGGGCAGTGTATGAACCGAGCCTTCATTGTGTTCCTAGATTTGACCATGTTGACAGCATCGCCTGGTGGTGGTCGAGGTATATCCAGAAAATACAGATCTGAAACGTGGCCGCGCTCCATGGGACCCATGAACAGATGAGGTGTACGATAGACGTACTCGGAAGCAGCATTTTTAGGCCGTATGGGAGGGCCTGGCGATCCTCCGTCAAGACTTGGTACTCAGAGAGCCTGAGAAAGGGCATAGGAACCGGGCGAAGGCGTACCATTGTAAGGTCCTAGATGGCTAAAGGGGGGGTGAATAGCCTATAAAAATTTCTACAAGAGCCACTAAGCAAACTTGTTAGAATAACAAACGGCGTAAAGCGAGTTTTGCTTAGCCTACGGTTGTGATGCAAGCCTCCTATCCACAAGTCTAGTAGGTTATGATCTCTAGTTCACACAAGGGCTATGTCACTAATTTTACACTAGTGAACAAGCTAACAACTACTAGCAAAGGCTACCACTAGAGCTACACAAGATAATCTAGTAAATGTAAAAGCAAGAGATAGGATTGTGAATCTTATACCGACGGTGGAGTGAGGATGTTGCCAATCACCAAGATGATATACAACCAATCAATATTGACAACAACACAATATGAAGACCAATCACCGGGAGACAAGAGACACAATATTTTTGTTCACCCGGTGTTCACTTGTGCACCGACAAGCTACGTCACCGGTTGTGTCGACCAACACTTAGATGGTTCCTCGGTGTGACCCTCAAGTCACTTGCCCCTCAAGGCACGCCCCGCAAGGCACCGCAAGACACCACTCTCAAGTGAGGTAACTCAATGACACGCGCAATGTAATAGAGTTGCTTTTGGTGTCCCGCCGAGGAAAGCATAAGAACCTCTTACAATCAACCGGAGGTGGCCAAGAACAATCACCTTCTCTTGCCAACGCCTCCAACAATCTCCAAGCCGGCTAGGAGCGGTACTCTCCAAGAGTAACAAGAAATCTACCGGCTAAACCACCCACAAGTGCCACTAAATGCCTTCAAGCTATGCAATGCACTTTAGGATCACTCAATCTCACTTATGATTTGCAATCACTCAAGAGAGATGAGTGGGAGGAGATGCTCTAGCTCAAAGGATGTACAAGAATGTTAGAAATCACGAGAGACCTCCCCAAGGGTCGGCCAACAAGTATTTATAAGCATCCCCTCCAAATAGAGCCGTTGTACCCCTTCACTGGATACTTTTCGGGATGACCGGACGCGCCGGTCATAACTGACCGGACGCGCTCAACCGCGCCCGATCCTCCAACGGTCACTGCGCCAACGGTCAAACCCCATGACCGGACGCGCTTCTCATAACGACCGGACGCGCTCAACCACGTCCGATCCTCCAACGGTCACTGACCCTCAACGGTCAAACCAACGACTGGACGCGCCCAGGGCAACGACCGGACGCGCCTGTCAAACGACCGGACGCGCCGCTTCGAACGACCGGCCGCGCCGATCACGCTGTTTCGCGCGCGTGCGAAGCAACGACCGGACGCGCCCCTCGCAATGACCGGACGCGATAGTGCCCGCGTCCGGTTTGAGTCCAGTAAGCTCCCTCAACGATCGGACGCGTCCGATCATGAGTGACCGGACGCGCCCCGCGTCCGATCGTCCTCTGCGAACCTCAGTTCCTTCTGGGCGCATGACCGGACGCGCCGGTCCCGCGAGTGACCGGACGCGCCGGTTGCAAACCCTAGCACCCGTGCCTGCGCTGTACTGACCGGACACGTCCGGTCATACCATGACCGCATCCGGTGCAGCGTCCGGTCACCTCTGTGACCTCCGTTCGCCTCCGTTTCTTTTCCGACTTCTGGCGTAGTGGAAAATAGGCATTTCAACTCCTCGAAAACGCCTGAATCCCGCGCTCGCAAGCTCGACAGGAGGGAGAGAGAGACCCAAACCCTCTCTACCGCTTAAACTTCAACGCCTTCGTAAATGTGCCAACACCAACAAGTGATCACCACCTTGTGCACGTGTGTTAGCATTTTCTTAATCATTTTTGAAGGTTTTCCGGTTAGCTCACTAGGCCCTACATGCAATGCACTTCATGAATTCACCTAGTGGCACCCATGCATCGAATAGCCAATAAGACTTCCCCTCTTAATAGTTCGGCTATCGATCCTAAACCACTCACACCCTCTATGGTGTCTTGAGTGCAAAACAAAATGGCCCTATGGTTATACCTTTGCCTTGAGCCCATTTTGTTTCTCCGAAAAATATGATCCACTTCATATCATCACATGACCGTCTCGATCCATCGACCTTGACTTCACTTGCTCTTCACCGTTGCATCGGTCCGTCGGCGTCAAGTCTTGCTCAAGCTTCACCATCGCATGGTCCTTCGCTTCAAAGCCTCGACTTGCCCTTCACCTTCACAACCGGTCCATCGAGCCAAGCATCACCTTGGTCTTCATCATCTTGGTCACATGAGTCAATGTCATGTCTCATATTCAATGACCACCTTTATCTAAATCATCCACTTAGATACAAAGGTTAGTCCTAGGTTTCATCAATTAGCCAAAACCAAACTAGGGACTTTCAATCTCCCCCTTTTTGATAATTGATGACAACCCTCACAAAGATGATTTTGATAATAAAAGTTTTGAACTTGTCATACTTGTCCAATCATTTTGCTCATAAGTAAAGTTTAGACAATTATCACAAGCTCGGTTTTGGTAGCATTAGCTCTCCCTACATATGTGCATAGAGTTTGGATTGAAAGCTTTGCACATATGCATGGATAGAAGTGTTGAGAGAGTAATTCTACCAAAATGATGCTAAGGTGTAAGAAATGGACCTTTGAAGCGTGATACCAATCGGAGTTGCCTTTTACACCATCCTTAGCATCATGAAGTAACTAGACATCCATCACAACTCAAGAACCCCGTGAGATCAACATTATATGTAAAGGTTCTTGGACCACTTGTACCACATGTAGAGCTTTAAGCATGTCTAGATACCACCTGTAAACTATTCCTATGCATGCTAGTAGATCATTTCATCATTCAAGTTCTATACTAGCATTGCACCACACAAGCATGTATATTGAATTTAAAAACATGTGCAATGAGCAAGTCATATGAGAATGCACAAACAAATGCACCAACTTTGTTTATGAGCTTGCTCCCCCTACTTGTGTGCATCAAAATTTTATTTACCCCTTTATCTACCCCTTTATCATGTTGAATCATCTTTTTCTCTCCCCCTTTGTCAACAACTTACCCAAAAATGGGATCAAATTGTGGAGAGAAAAACAATGTTTGATGGAGTAGGTTAAAAATTAATTCGATACCACATGTAAGGTTAAAAATTTATCAAATTTGGTTCAACCTAGAACACTTGCAAAAAATATTTAATTCGATTTGAACCAAAGACAAGCTTCTTCACTCCTCATAATAAGGGTTATCTTGCCTATGTTGAATTAAACACTTATAGCAAATCTTCTAGATTCAACACTAGGTTTGCAAGCTCACAAACATGTCATATGCCACCACTAGATCAAAATAAGCATAGAAGCAATAGTGGTAACATATATCCATCAAATTCATTTGATTTATCATGAATGCTCATGCGTACCACTTATTATGTCTACATGCTCTAGCAAGTCCTTAGCATAGGATGAATGACATGTCAATCAACTTTACCTTGCAATGTCGAAGGAGAGGCATGTCAATAAGTGGGTGGGTGCATTCAACTCATGTTTGAGAAATCAAGAATGTTCAATTCATTCCTTAGCTTGCAAAACCTCTTTTCATCAAGTGGCTTGGTGAGAATATCGGCAAGTTGATCATCGGTGCCAACACTTTCAATGGCAATATCTCCCTTTTGTTGATGATCTCTAATGAAATGATGCCTTATGTCAATATGCTTTGTTCTTCCATGTTGAACCGGGTTTTGTATCATCTTGATTGCACTTTCATTATCACATAGCAATGGCACATTCTTGAAGTTGAGGCCATAATCCTTCAAAGTTGATTTCATCCATAGCAATTGTGCACAACAACTCCCCGCACTCACATATTCGGCTTCGGCGGTAGAGATTGCCACACTATTTTGTTTCTTTGAGGACCATGACACAAGTGATCTTCCAAGTAATTGACATGTGCCACTTGTGCTCTTTCTATTGATCTTGCAACCCCCATAGTCGGAGTCCGAATATCCAATCAATTCAAACTTTGACCCCTTGGGATACCATAGTCCAACATCTCTTGTTTGCTTCAAGTACCTCAATATTCTCTTTGCGGCCGTGAGATGACTCTCTCTAGGTGAGGCTTGATATCTAGCACACATACAAACACTAAACATGACATCCGGCCTTGATGCGGTGACATAGAGTAGACTTCCAATCAAAGACCGATATTCCTTTTGATTCACCATTTTGCCATCAAAATCACTATCCAAATTGCCATTTGTACCCATTGGAGTTGAAATTGGCTTTGCATCTTGCATTCCAAACTTCTTCAACATGTCCCTTATGTATTTCCCTTGACTCACAAATGTCCCATTCTTCAATTGTTTGACTTGGAGACCAAGGAAGTAGCTAAGTTCACCAATCATAGACATTTCAAACTCTTTGGTCATCATAGCACCAAATTCTTCACAATAAGCTTGATCGGTTGATCCAAAGATGATGTCATCAACATATATTTGCACTATGAATAGATCATTCCCAATCTTCTTGGTGAATAGAGTTGTATCAACCTTGCCCATCTTGAATCCCTTAGAGAGAAGGAAATCCCTTAGCCTCTCATACCATGCTCTAGGTGCTTGCTTTAAGCCATATAAAGCCTTCTTCAACTTGTATACATGGTTGGGTTTCTTGTCATCTTCAAATCCGGGAGGTTGCTCAACAAAGACTAACTCATTGATGATCCCATTGAGAAATGCACTTTTGACATCCATTTGATATAGTTTGATGTTGTGTGCACAAGCATAAGCCAATAGAATCCTTATTGCCTCCAATCTTGCCACGGGAGCATATGTCTCATCATAGTCAAGACCTTCTACTTGAGTGTAACCTTGAGCAACTAGTCTTGCTTTGTTTCTCACCACAATGCCATCTTGATCTTGCTTGTTTTTGAACACCCATTTGGTTCCAATCACATTGTAGTCATTTGGCCTTTCTACCAATTCCCAAACATCATTTCTTGTGAAATTGTTAAGCTCTTCTTGCATAGCCATGATCCAATCGGCATCCTTCAAAGCTTCTTCTATTTTCTTTGGTTCTATGGTTGACACAAATGATGCATGCTCACAAAACATAGCCAATCTTGATCTTGTTTGCACACCACTTCTAATATCACCAATAACACTATCAATGGGGTGATCTCTTGCAACATGTTGTGGTTGGAGTACTTGCACTTGATTGCTTGAGCTTGGTTGATCACTTGATGTATCTTGATGAGATGAACTAGCACCATGATCTTGCACTTGAGAGTCACTAGCTAGCTTGAATGGAGAATTGAGCACTTGATCTTTATCATCATCTTGAATATCAATTACTTGCTTTGCTCTAATGTCCCCAATGTCCATGTTCTTCATTGCTTCCACCAATTGAGTTCCACCAACATCATCTAGATTCTCTTCTTCATCTTGTGACCCATTGGTTTCATCAAATTGCACATCATGGACTTCTTCTAGAATGCCACTTGAGTTGTTCCAAACTCTATAAGCTTTGCTTGTAGTTGAATAACCAAGTAGGAACCCCTCATCACATCTCTTGTCAAACTTTCCCAATCTAGTGCCCTTCTTCAAGATATAGCATTTACAACCAAACACTCTAAAGTAAGAAATATTTGGCTTTCTTCCATGAAGTAGCTCATATGGGGTCTTCTCTAGCAATGGATGACAATATAGTCTATTGATGTAGTAGCAAGCGGTATTGATTGCTTCATCCCAAAATAATTGACTCACATTGTACTCATGAAGCATTGATCTAGCCATATCAAGCAATGTTCTATTCTTTCTCTCAACTAGGCCATTTGATTGTGGAGTGTACTTGGCCGAAAATTGATGTCCAATGCCATAGTGATCACAAAGTTCTTCAATTCTTGTATTCTTGAACTCACTTCCATTGTCACTTCTCACTTTCTTGATTCTAATCTCAAACTCATTGTGAACTCTAGTGAGAAAGGTCTTGAAGGTGTCAAACACTACACTTTTGTCACTAAGAAAGAATACCCATGTGAATCTTGTGAAGTCATCCACTATGACAAAACCATACTTATTACCACCTATGCTTGAGTATGTTGTTGGTCCAAATAGATCCATGTGCATCAAATCAAATGCTTTGCATGTGCTCATTATACTCTTCTTTGGATGTGAGCTTCCGACTTGCTTCCCGGCTTGACATGCACTACAAAGCTTATTCTTCTCAAATTCAACATCTTTCAAACCATTGACAAGATTATGAGTTGTAAGCTTCTTCAATTGTTTCATGCCAACATGACCAAGCCTTCTATGCCAAAGCCAACCCATGCTTGATTTGGAGATTAAGCAAGTTGTCAAAGAAGTTTCTCTAGCATTGAAGTCAACTAGGTAGAGATTCTCATATCTAAAGCCCTTGAATGCCACATTTGAGCCATCCATACTAATGACTTCCACATCATCAACCCCAAAGATACATTTGTAACCAAGATCACATATTTATGCCACGGATAAAAGATTGAAATCTAAGCTTTCAACTAGCAACACATTGGAGATACTCAAGTCATTTGATATTGCAATCTTGCCCAAGCCAATAACCTTGCCTTTCTTGTTATTGCCAAATGTGATAGAATCAACACCACTATTATTGTCATTGATTGAGTCAAACATTCTTGATGTACCGGTCATGTGTTGAGTGCACCCACTATCAATAATCCAATGCCTTCCTCCGGCTTTGTAATTGACCTACAAGCAAATCAATGAAGCTTAGGTACCCATTTTTGCTTGGGTTCTTGTAGGTTAGTAACTAAGCTCTTTGGTACCCAAATAGCCTTCTTCTTTGGGCCAACAATGGGTGTACCAATAAACTTAGCTTTCACACCTTTTGTAAGCACATAGCAAGAATCAAAAGGTATAGCATTAACAAGTTTCTTGCTTTGGTTCTCTTTATTGCAATTATGCTCTAGGTGCCCAACTTGTTTGCATCTATTGCAAAACCGACCATTGCCCTTCACAAAGCTAGGCTTTGGAGTTGCAAAGGCCGACTTGCCTTTCTTGGGGGTGTAGCCCAATCTCTCTTTGTTAAGAGAGAACCTTTGGCTACCCAAGCACTTAAGCAAGCGGGCCTCACCACCATAGGCCTTGCCTAGGGCGTGAGTGAGCTCATCCACCTCTCTCTTGAGGGTCTCATTCTCAACCATTAGTGAGGTATCACAAGTGAAACCATCACTAGTAGTGGAGGTAGAGTTGGTGGTGGTGGATGAAGAGCTACAAGAAGAGTTAGCATTTGTCATGATGATAGGTTTATAAAAAGATTCATCAATTATATCACATGTAACACCTATATCACATGATACAACAACCTCCTTCTTTGCTTGTTGCTCAAGTAGCAATGAGTGAGCTTTTTCAAGCTTGGAATGAGCTTTACCAAGATCCTCATAGTCTTCCACTAGACTCTCATGAGTGGTCTTAAGCTCACCTAGAACTTTCTCAAGTATTGCTACTTTCATTGAAAGCTTCTTACACTCCTTGTTCTTGGCAATAGCTATATCTCTAGTTTGTTGCATCAAGTCATATAGTTGTTCTTTAGTTGGTTCATCATCATCATTATCATTATCATTATCACTATCATGAGAATATTCCATTTCACTTTCATCATCACTCTCATCATATAATACCTTAGCTTCTTTGGCCATGAAGCACGAAGAGGATGAATCAAATAGTGATGGCTTCTTGTTGATAGCAATGGAAGCAAAAGCCTTGTTGGATGATTCTTCTTCTTCATCATCATCATCACTTTCCCAAGTGGCCACATAGACTCCATTCTTACCCTTCTTGAAAGTCATCTTGGCTTCTCTCTTTTTCTTCTCGAACTTGCCCCTCTTGTTATTCTTCTTCTTGTCATAGGGACATTCGGCTAAGCCTCTTCTCTTAACGAACATGTGACCCATTTTCTTGACTACAAGAGCAAGTGCCTCATCATCAATTTCAAAATCTTCACCTTCATTATTGTCTTCTTCTTCTTCTTCTATGATGATAGCTTTTCCCTTGGAGGAGATAGCCTTGAATGCCACGGTCTTCTTTTTCTTTTCTTCCTCCTTCTTCTCCTTCTCATCGGTATCTTGATCATACTTGTCATATGTCAAGACTTCACCAAGTAAATCATTGGGCTTCATTGCATCAAGCCCATCTCTTTGTAACATCATGATCAACATTTTGAATCTTCTTGGTAAGCTCAACAAGAACTTGTGGCAAAAATCTTGGTCTTGTGTCTTGTGCCCTAAGCTCTTGAGATCATTTACAATGACTTGCAATCTATGAAACATCTCTAAGATTGTTTCTTCTTCTTTCATCTTGAAGTTCTCAAACTCACTCTTGAGCCCATATAGCTTGGCACTCTTCACAACCTTAGTGCCCTCATATGTTTCACTCAACCTTGTCCATACTTCACTAGCAAATTCCAAATCCTTGATGCCCTCAAACACCTTTGAGTCAATGCCATTGTAGATGGTATTGAGAGCCATCCGGTTGCAAGTGCGGTTATCTCTATCATTGAGAGTGAGGTTGTTGGGATCAAGGATTGCATAGTCCTTCTCGGTGACTTCCCACACCTTCTCATGAATTGAGCCAAGGTACATAGTCATCTTCCTTTTCTAACAGTCAAAGGAAGAAACTCCATCAAAGAATGGTGGCTTGCCCCCAACATGATTGAACACAATTTGAGCCATTTTTCACATCGAAGGATGTTAAGCCTTGATTAAAAACGGTGATCACGGCTCCGATACCACTTGTAAGGTCCTAGATGGCTAGAGAGGGGGGTGAATAGCCTATAAAAATTTCTATAAGAGCCACTAAGCAAACTTGTTAGAATAACAAACGGCGTAAAGCGAGTTTTGCTTAGCCTACGATTGTGATGCAAGCCTCCTATCCACAAGTCTAGTAGGTTATGATCTCTAGTTCACACAAGGGCTATGTGACTAATTTTACACTAGTGAACAAGCTAACAACTACTAGCAAATGCTACCACTAGAGCTACACAAGATAATCTAGTAAATGTAAAAGCAAGAGATAGGATTGTGAATCTTATACCGACGGTGGAGTGAGGATGTTGCCAATCACCAAGATGATATACAACCAATCAATATTGACAACAACACAATATGAAGACCAATCACCGGGAGACAAGAGACACAATATTTTTGTTCACCCGGTGTTCACTTGTGCACCGACAAGCTACGTCACCGGTTGTGTCGACCAACACTTAGATGGTTCCTCGGTGTGACCCTCAAGTCACTTGCCCCTCAAGGCACGCCCCGCAAGGCACCGCAAGACACCACTCTCAAGTGAGGTAACTCAATGACACGCGCAATGTAATAGAGTTGCTTTTGGTGTCCCGCCGAGGAAAGCATAAGAACCTCTTACAATCAACCGGAGGTGGCCAAGAACAATCACCTTCTCTTGCCAACGCCTCCAACAATCTCCAAGCCGGCTAGGAGCGGTACTCTCCAAGAGTAACAAGAAATCTACCGGCTAAACCACCCACAAGTGCCACTAAATGCCTTCAAGCTATGCAATGCACTTTAGGATCACTCAATCTCACTTATGATTTGCAATCACTCAAGAGAGATGAGTGGGAGGAGATGCTCTAGCTCAAAGGATGTACAAGAATGTTAGAAATCACGAGAGACCTCCCCAAGGGTCGGCCAACAAGTATTTATAAGCATCCCCTCCAAATAGAGCCGTTGTACCCCTTCACTGGATACTTTTCGGGATGACCGGACGCGCCGGTCATAACTGACCGGACGCGCTCAACCGCGCCCGATCCTCCAACGGTCACTGCGCCAACGGTCAAACCCCATGACCGGACGCGCTTCTCATAACGACCGGACGCGCTCAACCACGTCCGATCCTCCAACGGTCACTGACCCTCAACGGTCAAACCAACGACTGGACGCGCCCAGGGCAACGACCGGACGCGCCTGTCAAACGACCGGACGCGCCGCTTCGAACGACCGGACGCGCCCCTTGCAATGACCGGACGCGACAGTGCCCGCGTCCGGTTTGAGTCCAGTAAGCTCCCTCAACGATCGGACGCGTCCGATCATGAGTGACCGGACGCGCCCCGCGTCCGATCGTCCTCTGCGAACCTCAGTTCCTTCTGGGCGCATGACCGGACGCGCCGGTCCCGCGAGTGACCGGACGCGCCGGTTGCAAACCCTAGCACCCGCGCCTACGCTGTACTGACCGGACACGTCCGGTCATACCATGACCGCATCCGGTGCAGCGTCCGGTCACCTCTGTGACCTCCGTTCGCCTCCGTTTCTTTTCCGACTTCCGGCGTAGTGGAAAATAGGCATTTCAACTCCTCGAAAACGCCTGAATCCCGCGCTCGCAAGCTCGACAGGAGGGAGAGAGAGACCCAAACCCTCTCTACCGCTTAAACTTCAACGCCTTCGTAAATGTGCCAACACCAACAAGTGATCACCACCTTGTGCACGTGTGTTAGCATTTTCTTAATCATTTTTGAAGGTTTTCCGGTTAGCTCACTAGGCCCTACATGCAATGCACTTCATGAATTCACCTAGTGGCACCCATGCATCGAATAGCCAATAAGACTTCCCCTCTTAATAGTTCGGCTATCGATCCTAAACCACTCACACCCTCTATGGTGTCTTGAGTGCAAAACAAAATGGCCCTATGGTTATACCTTTGCCTTGAGCCCATTTTGTTTCTTCGAAAAATATGATCCACTTCATATCATCACATGACCGTCTCGATCCATCGACCTTGACTTCACTTGCTCTTCACCGTTGCATCGGTCCGTCGGCGCCAAGTCTTGCTCAAGCTTCACCATTGCATGGTCCTTCGCTTCAAAGCCTCGACTTGCCCTTCACCTTCACAACCGGTCCATCGAGCCAAGCATCACCTTGATCTTCATCATCTTGGTCACATGAGTCAATGTCATGTCTCATATTCAATGACCACCTTTATCTAAATCATCCACTTAGATACAAAGGTTAGTCCTAGGTTTCATCAATTAGCCAAAACCAAACTAGGGACTTTCAACCGTACATCCTTGGGGAGTAGCGGTGACCACTAGATCTGTATCGAACCGTGCTAGGCGGCGAGTCCGAACTGGTCAGGTAGATCTGTTGTGGTGAAGCTGTACCTGCTCGGTAGATTGATTTTAAATGGAATCTACCAAAGTTAGGGTTTCAGAATGCTTGAGGCCGACCTGGTCGATAGCCTCAATTAGGTCAGTGTTGTCGATCGTCCTTCCTTTGTAGCAAGGGAGTGGTCGACGAGTTATCGACGTGGCCAGAGCTATTGCTGGGGTGGTCAGAGCCGTAGCCAGCATGGTCAGAGCCGTAGCCGATGAAGATGTAGTCAACGCAGATCGGATCTGCACCTCCTCCGTGGGAGCGACGGTGAAGCTGTTAACGCCAGTGGTCCAAGTGATCTGGCCGACGGTGAACGAGAGACCGTCCGCCACAGCCGCGGAGCCAGGGATAATGACCATCTTGCTCGCCTGGGAAGCTGTCGATGAAATCTGGTCGGTAGTCTACCGAGGGGTATGCCTAAGGTAGTAATTTATCAGTAAACAGGTGCGTAAGCTACGAACTAGATGGTGACGCAAGACATGACAAGGTTTTTATCCAGGTTCGGCCGCCGTGAGGGCGTAATACCTACGTCTTGCGTCTAATTTGTATTGCTGTGTATGATGAGATGTCTTTTGGGGGGGTCCCCTACCCGCCTTATATAGTCCAGGGAGCAAGGTTACAAATCTGGAAACTAATCCTGCTCGGTTACAATTGCCATAGCTGGCCAGATAAAGATTCTTATTCTAAACGACCAGGATCTTGCTTGATCTCCAAGTTTGCTTTCCTTCCTTGCGTGGGACGCCGAGCAGATCAACTAGGCCATACGTCATCTTCTGGTGGGCCGAGCCATCTGGTCTGGGCCAGCCCAAGTCTAGCCGTAAGGGTGTAGGGGTTAATACCCCCACAGGTTTGCTTTTGGTGATCAAGACACCTAGTGGGTGTGATCATGTTTAGGTTTAGTAGCCGTACTATGAAGAGGGGAAATGGCGTATCATTTCATGTCCCGCATGTGCCTCTAGGTGACATTTCATTGAGCATATGCATTTGGATAGAGCTAATAACGCCTCGATAAATGATTGTGAAAATGATAACACACTTGCACATGACGATGATCACTTGGTGGTGTTAGCACCTTTGCGAAGGCGGTGAAGTTTGTGCGGTAGAGAGGGGTTTGGGGTCCTCTCTCTCTCCCGCCGAGTTTGCGAGGCGGGATTCAGGCGTTTTCGAGAAGACGAAACACTTATTTTCTATTGCGCCGAAGGATGGAAAAGGAGGTAAAGTCGTGGAAGGTTTCCTCGCTATTTTCTGAGCGACAGATGCTGAGCTCGGTGGCGTCAGACGCAGCTGCAGCGTTGAAAGGTCTTGATGGCTAGAGGGGGGTGAATAGCCTTTTAAAAATTTCTACAAAGACAAGCTAAACAAGTTTATCAATATAACAAGTAGCAAGATGCGAGTTTTTCTTAGCCTACGGGGTGTTTACAAGCCACCTAACCAAATCACAATTCTAGTATATTTGCACTCAACCGCACAAATCAAACCGAGAAGGTAACTACAACAACAACTAGCAAGCTACACAAAGGAGCTACTTTAGCAAAGCTAACTAGCTAGTAAAGATAACTAAGAAAGTAATACGGAAATGAGTTAGGAGAGTTTCACCGAGGGGCGAAGTATTGAGCCAACCAATATGATCAACAATGAATACCAAGATAACCGAACACCGGGATTAATCAATCACAATATGAAAGTGATGACACGAAGATTTATCCCGAGGTTCACGTGCTTGCCGGCACGCTAGTCCCCGTTGTGTCCCTCTTCACCACGTGGTTCGGTGGCTAATCAGTCTTACACCGAGCCTCTCAAAAGGCACCACAAGAACCTACCAAATGGCAAAAGGTTGCAAATGACACGAGCAATCCACTAACGTTGCCTTTGGCGCTTCACCGAGGTAGGCACAAACCCCTCACAATCACCGGAGGTGGCCAAGAACAATCACCAACTCTTGCCAACGCCTCCAAGCTGCTCCAAGCCGTCTAGGTGGCGGCAACCACCAAGAGAAACAAGAATCCTGCAGCAAATCAACCATCAAGTGCCAACTAGATGCAATCTCACAATGCAAATGCACTTGGATCACTCAATCTCACTTCGAATATGCAAAGAAGCAAGAGAGATGAGTGGGAGGGGAGTTGCTTAGCTCAAAGTGCTCACAAGTATGTCAAATGTTCGAGAGAGGGAGCCTTGAGCCGGTCAACGAGTATATATAGACGTACCCCTTCGAATAGAGCCGTTAGAAACTTAAACAACTGAAATCGCGCTGACCGGACGCGCTGGTCCAACTGACCGGACACGTCGGTCGCACAACGGCTAAATCACGAAGCACCGACCGGACGCGCTCGTTGCGCAGACCGGACGCGCTGGTCCCATGACTGACCGGACGCGCTGGTCAAGCCTGAGCAGCGCTCAAAGAAACAGTGACCGGACGCGCTGTAGAACTGACCGGACGTCACAGTGTCAGCGTCCGGTTGGAGTCCAGTAAGCTCCCTGAGCGACTAGACGCGTCCGGTCGACAGTGATCGGACGCGCTGCGCGTCCGATCATCAAACTAAAACACGCGCAGACACTGAACACTGACCGGACGCGTCCGGTCAAACAGAGACCGCGTCCTGTCACTTCTGTGACCTCCGTTCGCCTCCGTTTATTTTCCGACTTCTGGCATAGTGGAAAATAGTCGTTTCAACTCCTCGAAAACGTCTGAATCCCGTCTCGCAAGCTCGGCCGGAGGGAGAGAGGACCCCAAACCCTCTCTACCGCTCAAACTCCACCGCCTTCGCAAACGTGCTAACACCACCAACTGATCTCATCATGTGCGAGTGTGTTAGTATTTTCACAATTATTTTTCGAGGCGTTATTAGTTATATCCAAATGCATATGATTATGAAATGCACACCTAGAGGCACTTAGGAGTTCAATAGCCGCGTCATTCCCCTCTTTATAGTACGGCTATCTATCCTATAATGTAACCACACCCACTAGGTGTCTTAGTTACTAAAACACAACCCTTAAGCATATACCTTTGCCTTGATCATGTAGGGTTACGTCTAAATCCAAGTGTGGCCATCATGATCACCATGTCCATCTTGCCACTAACCTTGGAATGTACTAATCCTCATATGCTACATACAACTTAGGCATAGGATTAGTACTTAGGCATTGTCACTAATTACCAACACCAAACATAGGACTTTCAAGCATCTGGTGCTAAACCCTCTGTGGCACTGCGCTAGCGTGTGAGCACCAGACGCGCTGGTGCTGCTGCGTCGAATGCTGATCGTCAGCGTCTGTCGTGTGTGTCGTCAGCTGCTTCGCGAGCCGTAGCTACGTCAGACGCTCGGCGTGTCCGCTGCACCACCGACGGACGCGTCTAATGGGTGCTCGACGGTTCAGACCTTACTGCACCGCATCTGTCGAGCGACGGACGCGCGGCCTCCGTAGAGACAGACGCATCTGTTGGCGCAAAAACGACCGTTGAAAATTTGACTGCGCAGGACACGTGGCAGCCTCGTGAGCGACGGACGCTGGATGCCGCGTTTGTTGCGTGGCGACAGACACGTCTGTTGACCCCACGTTTTGGAATAACGACTCTTTTCGAAGGGGTACGTCTATAAATACTTGGTGGCCGGCTCTTGGCTTCTTCTCTTGAACCTTTGACATTCTTGTAAGCACGTTGAGCTGAGCCAAAGCATCCCCTCTCATTCCAACTCATCTCCTTTGTATTCGATTGCGATCTTTGAGTGAGATTGAGTGATTCAAGTGCATCGATCATTGATTTGCATTTAGAGGCACTTGGAGGATTGATTTGCTGCGATGTTTCTTGTTACTCTTGGTGGTTGCCGTCACCTAGACGGCTTGGAGTAGCTTGGAGGAGGTTCGGCACGTGCTGGTGATTGTTCGTGGCCGGCTCCAGTGATTGTCTTGTGAGAGGTTCTTGTGGTTCCCCGGCGGAGCGCCGAATTCCAACTCTAGTGGATTGCTCGTGTCATTGAAACCTCTTGCCATTTGGTAGGTTCTTGTGGCGCCTTTTGAAAGACTAGGTGTGTGACCGATTAGCCACCGAACCACGTGGTTGAAGAGGGACACAACGGGGACTAGCGTGCCGGCAAGCACGTGAACCTCGGGATAAATCTTTATGTCATCACTTCTACATTGTGATTGATTGATCCCAGTGTTCGGTTATCTTGGAATTCATTGATCATCATTCTTGGTTGGCTCAATTCATCGCCCTCGATGAAACTCCTCTAACTCACACTTGCATTACTTTCATAGTTGTATCTTGCTAGTTTGTTTAGTGTAGCTAGAGTAGCTCTTTGCTTTGGTAGCTTGCTAGCTCTAGTTGTTTTTCTTCTTGCGGTTTGACTTGTGCGGTTGAATGAAATATATTAGAATTGTCTTTTGGATAGGTGGCTTGCAACACCCCATAGGCTAGGCAAACCTCACTACTCGCTATTTGTTATATTGATAAACTTGTTTAGCATACTTTGTAGGAATTTTTATTAGGCTATTCACCCCCCTCTAGCCATCAAGACCTTTCAGCGGGGAAGCGAGGGAGTGAGGCGAAGAGTGCCAGTGAACGTTTGCGTTAGGTTACTTTTAGTTGTATATATAGATATAGAGACAAGAAGAGAAGAGAAATTTGGCTATACGTGATTGGGCATCGTCTCGTTTTTAAGATTTATAAATAGGTGTGCTACCTTTTTTTGGGAACACCACACTCTTTATTAATGATTGAGTTGGTCATACGAATTACAAACGTCCTCAGGCAGAGTAAGCAGCCATACATGTCTGCCCGGTACAAAAGATATTAAGCGGTAACAAATTCCCGCTACCAAAACAGCAAGTTCCTCAAAAGAGAGAAGAAACCAACTTGGAATGGTCCAAGAGTACCTAAAGAAACCTTGGGCCTCAAAAAGAGCCCAAACTGTAAGAGCCCATCTACGATCCAGTCCACCCATCCAGAATCCAGCCGGAGTCCAGACTCGCCGAGCCACGGCGACGCCGACGACGCGAGCGAGCGAGCAGACCTAAACCTCCAAACTCCTCTCCGCCGCCGCACCTGCAGCAATCATGTCGCAGAAAAAATCCCGCGGCCGGGGCGGGGGAGGCGGTGCCGCCGCCTCCGGTGACGGCCATGAGGACCTCGCGCGCCCGCCCCCACTCCAGGCGGTCCTCCTCGCCGACAGCTTCACGCTCAAATTCCGCCCCATCACCCTCGAGCGCCCCAAGGTACTCGACGTACTACCCGCTTCCCAAATCCCACACCAGCACAACCTTGTCACCCGCGCTCGAGCTTCGCGGCTCCTCTGAACGAGCTCTTGCTCCGCCGCTGTCTCTTCGCAGGTGCTGCTGCCGCTGGTGCACATGCCAATGATCGAGTACACGCTCACGTGGCTGGAGTCTGCGGGGGTGGAGGAGGCCTTCGTCTTCTGCTGCGCGCACTCGCACCAGGTCAAGGAGTACTTGGAGAAGGCCGGGTGGGCTGGTAAGTCTGGGTCCGGGAGCATGGCCGTCACGGCCGTCGAGTCCCACGACGCGATTAGCGCGGGCGACGCGCTCCGCGTCATCTACGACCGCGGCGTGGTGAGTGCTCAGTCCTGCTTCCCTGTTGCGGATTATGATGGCTTTCTACTGTTCAGCGTTATTATTGATTTTAGCTTTAGTTTTTTTTTGTATGCCTATCACATTGGATCTTCTCGTTGAGTTTATTACTGATGATTCCCAACTGATATAGCAAGGTGGTCTGAGACTGAACTCGGCAGTCATATATTGGGTCTCTTTTTTCAGTTCGTTTATAAGAAAGTGTGAATGGTCTTCCATGTTGGTTGCTCAGTAGAGGGGGCTCCAGGAGTGCATCAAAACCACCCTATAGCACCAGTGAAAGAGACAATTGTTCGTAGCATTTGTCCTAATCAGCATAGTAATACAGTTTGCTTCTGAAGCTACTAAATAGAAAATAAACACACCTTTTTTATTTTCGTTTTGGCTTGTTTGGCTAGTTTGTTGACATCCTCTTTGAAAGACTTGACTCCACTCTAGCTCAACTTATACGAAGCCTAAGTACTAAAATATGTGATAACTTTACAATAATTATGAATTAATATTATGTGGATCTAGTGGGACTCAGGCATTACCATGCTTATATGTTCATGTAACTCCATTTGCAGTTTCAGTTGTTTCATGCATCCATCCTTCTATTGTAGATACATGGAGATTTCGTTCTCATCAGCGGTGATACGGTCAGTAACATGAGCTTGAAGGATGCTCTCCAGGAACATATGGACCGGAAGAAAAAGGACCCACTTGCTGTTATGACTATGGTTATAAAGCATTCAAAACCTTCTATTCTGACACACCAAACTCGTCTGGGTAATGATGAAATTGTTATGGCGATAGATCCTGAGACAAAGGAGTTACTTTATTACGAGGACAGGGCAGATAACTCACACTTGTATATTACAATTGATAAGGATATACTGACCAATAATCCTACTCTCCAGCTGCATAATGACATGGAGGTTTGCTTTCAAATTCTACAGCTCAACAGTTGATATCTTCTTTTTCTTGATCTGTTTCTGCTAATATTGTTGCTTATGTATGTCTTTTTTTTTCTGATCATCTTCATTTCTTACCTGGCAGGATTGCTATATTGATATTTGCTCTCCAGAAGTCCTAAGTCTTTTTACAGATAACTTTGATTATCAGCATCTTCGGCGTCATTTTGTGAAGGGCTTACTAGTTGACGATGTAAGACAATTCACTACTGTTTGACCACACTATGAAAAAGGACATTCGCTGTTTGCCTGTTTGGCAACAAAGTAACGGCCTTACAATTCTTTCAGATTATGGGGTACAAAATCTATACTCATGAATTACGCTCTGGATATACTGCAAGGATTGATAATTTCAGGAGTTATGATACCGTGAGCAAAGATGTCATTCAAAGGTGGACATACCCTATGGTGCCTGATGTAATATCAAGTCATGATTGCTCAGAAAGTAGACTTCATAGGCAGGGAGTATACAAGGCATCAGGTGCATGCAGTGTTTAGAATTTTGTACAGTAGGTTTATTTCTAGACACTTTCTATTGACTTATTGTTCCTTGGTTCATGCTTCCTTTAAAGCAAGATATTTGAAAGTCCAGAACAATATTTCTATTTGTTATGTTTTTTATTTTGCATATTTATTTGCATTAACTATTTGCTTGCTTCAAAATGTGTAATAATCTAAATTTTTATTTTGATATCTGGTCTTACGGAATATGTTATTCTTTTAGACATTTTACTAGCCTACCCCAACTTGCTTGGGACAAAAGGCTATGTTGTTGTTGTTGTTGTTGTTGTTGTTGTTGTTGTTTTAGACATTTTACTAAGCAATGCATAGAATAGGTCAAATTAGTTTATGTGCCTCCTGCAAACTATAAAAATATGCTTCTGATATATATGTTTATTGTCCAAATGTCCAACTGTACATGCACTTAGCTTACATAATTATTTCCAAGGAAACTATAGTGTTTGGTCTTGTAAACTGAACTATTATAGATGTTTAGCTAGCTTTAGAAAGGATTTTGTATTCTGCTGTTTGACTGTATTTTATATTTCTTGGGTACTCTTTTTTGCCTACATTTTTGGCTTATGAATCTTCTATTATTCTAGTGATCAATTCCATTATTCTCTGCACATCTTAATTCTGCATGTTTTTTTAAGCAGATGTAACATTGTCACCTTCTGCACAAATTGGTGCAAATTCTGTTGTTGGTAGTGCGACTAGTATTGGAGACCACTGCAAAGTATTAAATTCAGTTATTGGGGAGGGCTGCAAGATTGGGAAAAATGTTTTGATTAATGGCTCATTCATATGGGACAATGTCATAATCGAAGATGGATGCAAAGTTAATAACTCCTTAGTCTGTGATGGTGTTCATTTAAGAGCTGGTGCTATTGTTGAACCTGGTTGCGTACTGTCATTTAAGGTAAGCTGCTACAGTATTGACATTACCATGCCAGAAGCTTTTCCTCCATTAGAAAAATGCATAATCTGCCTTTTTTTAATCTTGTATTCTTGTTGTGTTGAGTACATCCTGAACTTGTTTTCTTATTCAGGTTGAAGTTGGAAAGAATGTTGTTGTGCCTGCCCACTCAAAAGTTTCATTACTTCCTCAGCCTTCAAATGAAGATAGCGATGAAGAACTTGAGTATGCTGACACCAACTCAGGAATTACAGATAGTCCACGTAAGTCTGCAGACCCTAAAATTTTATTTGATATTTATGTCAGACTATTCATTTGGTTCCTGTGGACCTGTAACCTGTATGTTCTACTTGGTGAACTGGTTTCTTCCTTGCAGCATTTTCCAGTATGAGGAGTAATGGTGATCAATCAACTGTTCCTTTGGAAGAAGATGAGTCGGGAACATCTGAGGTTTCCTTCTTTTCTTATCTGCCTTAGTGATTTAGTTTGGAACATTCATGGAATTATGTTGTCGAATGTGGGGAACTGCCATGATCTTTATATTGGATTGTTGTTCATGATGTCACCAATTAGACTGGTACCTGTGGTGTTGTTGGTTACGTATGGACAAGCGTTGATACTGGGATCGTGGAAGAATGGAGACAATCGATTGCCCCGATTCCTAAAGAAAAGCTTGAAGAGCTGCGGCATGCTGTGTCTGACGATGATGGGTCAGAAGATGAATCCAACAATCCGACTCTACCAGATAAAGATGATTCGTCAGACAGTGTGGTTGAGGATGATGATCATATTTCTAAGTTTGAGAAAGAGGTTATTACATATATGTAATTAAGAAATACGTACTTCCATTTCTTGTTGCCCATTTGCTGAGTGGTTTTCCCTGTTTAGGTGGAAGAGACATTCCAGCGAGCTCTGGGTGGCGGTGTTAATCGTGATAATTTGATACTAGAGATTAATGGCCTAAGGTGCAAAATCGTTCCTCTCTTATCAGGCACATGTAAAAACTGGAAAGCACTAAGGACCTGCCTTTGTAGGTGGCGGTGGAAGTTTGGATTGAACTGAGTCCAAAATATTACTTGAACAATCATCCTTGTCCAGGCCTTAAGTATTTTAAATTGACACATGAAATAATCAGTCTCTTAAATATGCTTTCTGCTGTTAGTTAATCTAAATCTCCCTTTTTCTTACCAGCAATGTAAGAAGGGGAAAATGGGCTTTTATAGCAGAATGTACTTTAGTTATTTAAAACTGAATGTTGGATCAACAATGTATTGCCTGCCTGCGAATTTTCTCTACATGTTACTGGGACTTAGGAAGTTTGTTGATTTTATGGCGTACCGGTTCTCATTGATTTCTTTTCAGATGACTTTACTATGTAATGGTTATGTAATGGTTTGGTAGATGCAGTTTTCTCCATCCAGTTTCATCTTTTGCAAATTGACAATCAATGATAGGCTATATTGTTTGTGCAGGTTTATCAATTCTGTCATTATAACAACCATGTTCAATTGCACTGATTATGGTATACAATGCTTATTTTACAGGTTAGCCTACAGCCTTCAACACGCAGATTGTGCTGGAGCTGTGTTCTATTCTGTCATGAAGAGTGCATTAGTGGCTGCACAATCTACTAATGGTAGGTTTTTATAGATGTTAGAAGTATTATGAACCCATGACAACTTTAAAGTTGGGAATTGTGTGAATCTCAGAGATTTGGCTGTTTTTACCTAATAGAATAGGTCTACCTTACAGAAACAGAAGATATTATCCTCTTATCCACCTCGAAATGGTCATAGGAAAATGCCTTTATTGTTGAGTATGTACTACCAAGCAGAAACTAATTTCTTTTGGTTCTTTTATTTACTTTGATGGCTTTATGATGCTGGTTGTGCTTCATGTTAACAGCAACAAATCATCACATATGGAAGCTACCTCTGTCTATTGTGTTTTGTGCATATAAAAGTATGGAACACCACTCACAAGTTCACAAGTCATTACTTGTTCCTCATAACCTAACCCTAGTATAGTAGCTATGGCCACCCAGGACTCCAATTATGGGTCCATATTTGCATGATCCATGCCAAACTTTGAAATGCTTTCAGAGGCAGTTTCCTTGTCCAGTGCAGCCCTTTTTTTACAAACTTAAGGCTATTTGGTAAGCGGTGTTATGTTATTACTCTATGTGCTGAATCTAAGCTGTGCTCTGTTGGGTGAAGAATACAATCTAAGTATGTTTTCTCGAATATCCAATCTAAGTATGTGGCCTAACATAATCATTCCCAAAATCCATTTGCGCACACTGCTTTAAAAACCTTTAGCTAGTTTAAACCCTATTGGCTTATTCCTAGTAATCTTTCTTCACAACTTAGATTTGTTTTATTTGGTTGATGGTACGGTCTTTAGAATACTTGAGCAGATCTGTCCAATGATTTTTCTTGTGGTCTAACACGTGGTCTACGCTTGAATATTAATGCAGTGGCACATTGAAATTAATGAAAGCAAATAATTCGGTTAGATTTTCATGTTTTTGTCTAAACCTGTCCAGTTTTCTGTCATTTAAATCCCGTTTCCTTTCTTTTTGGTGGCCAATTTGCATAAATTATTTACAAAAATGGAGGTAGTTTTTAGTGGAATTTTGCCGTTTCTTTCTTATGTTATAATGCTCGCTAATCTGACAATGATTACCCAAAGCTTATTTTTCCCTACGTTCCCCTCCTTTTCAGATACTCTTCTAAAGACAACTGCTGATGCACTTGTCAAGTGGAAGGATCTTTTGCGCAATTACACCAAGACAGTTGATGAGGAGGTATATGATTCAGTATATTACTGACTTAATACCTTGAACCATAAATGAGTTAGATTTTCTGAAATTTCAAACATTATCCCTGCATAAATGCTTCTGCATGGTTGAGTACCAATATTACCTGCTAGCAATGATTCTGGTCATTCTTCGAGTTTATCATAGAATTATGACATGAAAAGCTTCTAGGATTGCTTGGCTCACCTCTCCAGTGGCACCTGTGTAAGAAATTATGCTATCTGGTTCATATCTTTAATACGACAACAAAGCCTTTTAGTCCCAAGCAAGTTGTGGTAGGCTACAACAAAGTGTAGGTGATAAATGAGGTTTTAGGGAACAACTTCGTAATTAGAATAGTCTTCAGGTAAAAAAGGTGAAACATCCTCTATTTGATCTGATGATATGTTGATCTCCAGTTCTGCATTATCTTGTTTGGTGGGCGTGATTTTAGCTACCGAATTGTGATATGTTGCATGATGACTCTTGGAAAGGCCTCTCCTGCAATTGTAAAATTTCATTGGCCTGTTTGAAAGAAATTGCTGTTTAATTTAATTTTGTGACTTTCCTTTGATTCTTGCCATGGCTAAATAAATCATTTCTTGGGTACTGCTATAGATGGAGATACTTTTAAAGTTTGAGGAAATGTGTCAAGAGACCACAAAAGAATTTTCTCTGCTGTTTCCAAAGGTAACACCTACTTCCCTGCAGAAGGGTTCCACAACATTTTTGTACACCACAAACAAGAAATCGATTTGTTTAGACTGCTGAGCATATGCTGTACTTGAACCCTTGTGACTGTTTTTCCTTAATCTGCTATTGAACACAGATCTTGCCATGCCTCTATGACACAGAGGTAGTAAGTGAAGATGCAATTTTGAGATGGGCGGAAGAGAAAGAACATGCTGATGAGTCTGATAAAGTCTTTGTTAAACAGTCAGAGGCCTTTATTAAGGTATATATGTCCTGCACTAAATGTAGTTTTTGGCCCTGTTTCTGCACATGGTTTCACAGAACCAGTTGAAGCTAACACATTCACTTATAGTTCCTTTGATCTTTTCTCTTGTTGCACAATTTCAGTTCTAGGAAGAGTTTTCCTATAGCCATAGAATTGTTGCACCTGATCACGTGAATGCTACTGGTTTAAATTTTGCTAACTTGTGTTTATGGAATCATCTGACTTGGTGGCATTAGTATCTTCTCTGCTGAATCTGTCTCATCCATGGGGTAGACATTTGCGTGTGACTGATTTAGTTTTAGCTCACTTGTGTTCATGGAACCATCTGACTTGGTTTTAGTGGCATATACATACATATTTTTGTCTGCTGTGCTTGTGTCTTCCATGTGGGTACGCTTTACTGAAATCCAAACATGATGATATCTTGTCATGATTGCCTTCATGCAATTGATTTTCTGCAACTTGTCACCCTACTCAGTGGCTCAAGGAAGCTGAAGAGGAGGATGACGAAGAGGAATAACCCTGGAGATGTCACTCGAATTCTTTCATGCATTGTGAGTTCAGAATCCGATTTGAGTGGTCTCCCGGTGAGTTTGCGACCAGCAAGTTTTGTAACGTGTAATTGTTTGTACATCAACACAGTACAATTTTGTCCCTAACCGGTGGAGAGCACCAAGGAGCTGCTGAGGCGTGATTCAAAATGATCCCAGTGTAAATGATATACTATAACTGTACCATCTTTGCTTGGTTGACGATTGGGCGAAGTTTTCGCCACATTTGTTTAACTGCCCATCATCTGTTTCTTTGCACCCAGCCCAGCACTTGCACAAATCTTTAATAAAAGTTTGTTTAGATATGCACCCCTTTTCTCTCTTTCTGCTGAGAAATGTTGTGGGGGAAGAAAGCAATAGAGGCTTCTTCCCAGAAAGGTCCCGGTGGATCATGTGGGTTGCGTAGATCCGGCACTAATCTTACCTCAAAAGGGGCACGGTTTGCTTAAAGTACGCTCTTTTGCCTCCAAAACCTTTGATGTTTTTTTTTTTGCTCTAGACTAGGGCGTGTTTGGTTGGAGACCAAAGCTTGCCATACTAAAAGTTAGTCATGCCATAGGTTTTTCGGCAGCTGTTTGGTTCATTGCCACAGCTATGATGCACCGAACTTTCTTAGCACCTTGCTCCACATGTCGACTTATTTTAATGCTAAATCTTGCCACAGTTTGTCAAAGGTTAGGCGTGGCAAGTTTTGGTTGCTAACCAAACAGGCTCAGATTCCTGATAGCCTTGCCTGCTTTGTGAAACAACCCAACAATGGGCAGCAAAATCAATGGCCGATGGAAAAAGAGTAAAAAACCAGAAGGGGAAAAGCAGGCAGGAGTGAGCAGTGGAAGGTTGCACGCACACTTGCACTGCTGGACTAAGCAATCTCGCTGTGCCTTCGCCCTTCTTGTGCAGCATGTGCCGTCTCAATTTATAAGTTGTTTATTTATTTTATTAATGCATATTGTGACTGGTATGCATTGTTTATGGTTTCAAGATGGTTTTACTTTGACCATGAGAAAGCAGGTTTTTATCAACACACCACCTAATATTGCTTGACTTTTTTCTAATCTGCTGGTCATAAAGAGTTACCGCGGAATCACACTTGGCAATAAGATATAAGATACAGATAACCTAGGCTGAAGAGGAATCACATTTTGGACTTGGGAACACGATATATTCTGTGCGGATAAGAGGAATCCATCTTTTTTCTACTAGTTCTGACCGGACACCACGCTGCTCGATCGAGATCATATCGTCATATTGGGAACTACTGATTGCATTTCGATTAGAAAGAACGTGCAGTTCATCTGCTGTTTATTTTGCACCGTCCTTTTGCAGCCCGACGACAATTTGTGTTACACGTAAGTAAAGAAGAGTTGTCATTTTGACAATTTGTGTTACACGTAAGTAAAGAAGTGTTGCTGATTTTTTCCGAATGGATAGAATTGCTGCTCTGACATGTCAATATGTATGCGCTGAGGTCGGAAGGCAAACCATGGCCCATGGGATTTTTTTTTTCTTATCTTGAAATGAAGGGAGCAGATCCCATTACATACACATACTGTACGTGTTTGGTAGAGGGGTCCGACAAAAGCGCTTTTCTTGGAACTTGTATAAATGGAGAAAAAATACGGTCCAAATAAGCTGGTCTAATCTTTTTTCTGCGTTTTAATACAAATGTGAGAAGAAACATGGTTACACTAAAAAAAAAGGAAGAAACATGGTAAAAAAAACTGAAAAATGTGTGCTGTTTGGTGTCTAGTAAACATCTTATAAACTATATCAAACAGATTCTACATGTAGTGGATATATATATTGGCGACCGGACTACCACGTGTCAGGGACCGAAAAGGTCCCTGGCCTGCAGATCGAAGACGGTGTGGGGGCAGACGAGATCTCGGGCCGGAAAACCCCCACACAGACACACGCTGAAAAAGGAGGTCGCATTTCCGGTTTAACAAACGGCGATCCGAGTCAGCACGTACACAGCGCAGTCGGCAACGCCCCCATGCCGAGCGGACTGGACCCAGCGAAGCAACGCTCCAACTCCACCCGCGCGCTGCTGGACCGTGAGCCTTAGCCCTTAAGCTTGCCCCTTATAAGAAGCTAGCTGCACGCGCAGCAGCCGCCGTCACTCTCATATCAATCCCGACACCCGGCGTGATCACAGTTCACATCACCTCGGCAAGCTAATTAAGGCACGGTTCCCCGATCGACGCGGCCGGTCACTGATCACGGTCGTATAGTACGAGGAGGAGTTTGATGCGTGCGTGCATGGCGACGGCGGCGGCGGAATCGGTAGAGATCTACCCGCTTCCGGAGGAGTGCGTGGCGTACGCCATCTCGCTGACGACGCCCGGCGACGCGTGCCACTCGTCCGCGGTGTCGCCGGCCTTCAGGGCCGCCGCGGACTCCGACGCCGTCTGGGCACGGTTCCTGCCGCCGGACCACGCCGACGTCCTGGCGCGGGCCGACGAGCCAGTTGGAGGCGGCGGCGGGGCGTCCAAGAAGGAGCTCTTCTCGCGACTCTGCGACAGCCCCGTCCTCCTCGACGGCGCCACCATGGTACGTACCGCTAGCTCCATATCGATTCTGATCCTGCCAGTGCGCATTCGATCGATCGCATTGTTGCTGATTGCGTGCATGTGTCATGTGCGCAAGCAGAGCTTTGGGCTGGAGAGGCGGAGCGGCGCCAAGTGCTTCATGCTGTCGGCGAGGGCGCTCAGCATTGCGTGGGGAGACGATCCTTCGTGCTGGACGTGGACCGCTACCCCACCAGGATCCAGGTGCGTCTCATGCCCATGCCCATGCACATGCACATCCCCCGCCCCCTTTTTCTTTCTTCCTTCCTTCTCGCAATGTATGCTTACTTGCCTCGTAAGTAGCTTAATTAGCATGGCACGCACGCTGCATGCATGCGTGCTGCTCTCTCTACCCACAGACAGACACAGTTCATCGATTCCACATGTACACACTGAATGTGACTGTCGTAAACTAGCTTTTACTCCTAGTACTCCCTCCATGGTAAAAGAAGTCGTTTTGGACAGTAATACGGTTTCTAAAGCATAACTTTGACATCTTATATTTATAAAAATATTTATCTAAAAGTGATATTTGTATACTTTTATGAAAGTATTTTTCAAGACAAATCTATTCACGTGGTTTTCATAGTTTGAAACTCAACAAATTAAAAGTTATTCTTGATTTAGATTCCTAATGTTTAATTCAAATCTGGTCCAAAACGACTTCTTTTATTAAGATGGAGGAAGTACATTTTTTTAATCTGACCAGTATAGATATCACATCGTTCGGATGTGATGCTGTACACGCCACGGCTTAGTTTAGATTGGTACTACCTTTGGTTCTACACACACGTGTCACCATGCATGCATGCACATCTGTTCATGCGCACGCACTATTCCAAATGTCCTGACAAAGCAAGTGTCGCCTCTCACGAAAGGCTAGTTCGGCAACGACACGAACATAGCTGACATACTTCGCAAGACTGCATGCATATGGTTGCATCACAGATAAAAGCCTAGCTAGTATTCCTACGTACGTTCTGCGCACTAAACTATCAACGTGTTCGACTGACCGTGTGACCGATCGATCAGGTTCCCGGAGGTGGCGGAGCTCGTGGACGTGTGCTGGCTGGAGATCAGCGGGAACCTCAGCCTGTCGCTGCTGACTCCGGGGACCACCTACGCGGCCTACCTCGTCTTCGCCATGGCCGAAGACGCGTACGGCCTCGAGTGCCACGTCGGGATGCCGCCGCCCAAGGCCACGGTCACTGTCTCCTCTGGCGGCGGGACGACGACCAGCAGCAAGACGCCGTCGTCCACGCCGGCGCAGGAGCACGCCATCTGCCTGCACCACATGCAGGGGGAGGAGGAGGCGGCCGCGCACCGGCGGAAGCAGCAGTACGTGCGCCTCCGCAGGGGTTACGGGATCAGCGGCGGTGCCCTGAAGACGACGGTGCTGACGACGACGCGGGAGGCCGACCCTGACATCAGGTGCCCCCGGCTGAGGGGCGACGGGTGGGTCGAGGTCGAGATGGGCGAGTTCGCCGTAGCGGGCGACGAGGGCGACGCGGCGGTGGTGGAGGTGACGGTGCAGGAGGTGGATAGCCGCCGGTGGAAGAGGGGACTCGTCGTGCTGGGCGTCGAGATCAGGCCCAAGCACCACACAGCGGCATGCTAGCGCTATATATAGCTGGAGTGGAATTCATCTTTCTTGTTTTTTGATCTCTAGGGAGAAATTAATTAACAAGTGTCGATCAATTAGGTCCAGACAGGAACAGCTGCTAGCCGATGTTCCTAATCAGCATCAGGGTAGAGCTTTCGAACCTGTTTCTTTTCTGGACAGACAGCGTGCATGCAAGTGCAATTTTAAAATGACCGTCAATTTAGCTTCTCTGATTAATGCGCATGGTGTATTACTCCCTCCATTCTAAATTATAAGTCATTTAAAGAATCTTGAAAAATCAAAGCATTTCAAGTTTGACCAATTTTATATGATAAAATAATAACATTTATGAGGTCAACTAAGTATCATTAGAATCTTTATTAATTATATTTTCATAGTATACTTATTTGATGTCATAAATTTTCATAATTTTTCTATAGCTCTAGTCAAACGTGAGATTCTTTGACTCTCCAAGATTCTTGGAATATCTTATAATTTGGAATTGAGAGAGTATTTATTATTATTGCATCAATTGCTTCCATGCAGCCTATGTAGCTCCTGCTGCCATGTATACCTTTGCATTTGTTGGGCCCATAAGCCGGTGATAAACTATGTAGTAGATGGTTGCAATACTCCTATTCGCATGCGCAGTTGATCGGGACTACCTCCACCTCAAAATAAATCAATTTCTAGTACGTGCTTATCTTGATTCAGGCATATAGCTAAAAATTAATTTATGTTAGGACGAAAGGAGTACCTTGTTTACCTATGTGCTCCCTATGTACTCCCTGGTATGGTGATGATCTCCGTGGAGACCAAAATGAGAGATTAGTGTTTTACTAATCGAATAATCTTTGTAATGATCTCACTATTCTTACTCCATCAATTCTTTTTCATATCAACACTAAATATATTTCCGTAGTAACGTGCAGGGTTGTAATATGGAAGTCATAAGCGTGGTAGCTTTGGAGCGAAGGAAGGGTGTTTAAGTTGGTTGACCCGAATCTAGGCGACATTAAGGAGTCGGGATCACTAGCTACGTGAAAGTGCTGCTGCTCTATGTCTAGGACAACGACAGGAGCCATAACAATGCTGTCAACCAGACACACCTCCCCGACACTCCAGATCCGAGCCATTACAATTGCCCATGTGAGCACGCCTTGCCAGTTAGAGGTTCGAACGTGCAACCACACCACGAGCATCAATGGCATAACTGGTCAGTAGCATGTAGGAGGGTCTGTAATGTTGTGAAGAAAGTTACTCATACTAGCTATTTGAATAGGAAAATATGACCTATGCTTAATTGGTCATATACACGACATAGTTGGCACTTCTAGGAGACATAACTAGTTAAAAGCAAAGGGTTGAGCAACGGTACGTCTAGCGATGGGGCGCAAGCCCCCCTCCCTCGAATCCACGACAATTATGGAGCCCTCTTTGAGACCATAGAAGTCACAAGTATCGCAGCTATGGAGTGAGGAGCCAGCGCCGGCATTAACCGGATCATCACGTCATGGAGGAGCCCGGCAGACCCGTCCCCGGGCGCCTATGAGTTCAAGCTCGTCCGGGGCAGGCTGCCAGAATTTGCCCTCGTCCGGGGCGACGCCGAGAAACTGTACACGAGCGGCCTGTGGAACGGCAACATCCTTACCGGCAATGTCGTATCTCAAATCGAACGACGACTTCACGTTCAAGGTGGTCTTGAGCCCCAAACTGCTGTTACAATTGCTCACGGGCCAATGTGGATGGATTCACAACAATGCTGGCAACCAGACACACCTCGGTGGCACTCCTAGACCCAACCCAGTCGTTACAATTGCCCCCAAGAGCTCAAGACGGCCATACAATTGCTCAACGGCCAGCGATGGATGGATTCACAACAATACTGGCAACCAGACACACCTCTGTGACACTCCTAGACCCGAGTCGGCCGTTACAATTGGGCACAATACAATTAGCACTTGTAGAGGTTGGGGCACAAGGCACCCCAACACCCCCCCCCCACACGCACACCCACCCACCTCCATGATAATTATGAAGCCCCTTCTATTTTTTAATATGAAAGAGATTAAGAAGAAACTCGAGAGGCTGAAGATGACTTAAGCCCCGCATGTTCTATAGGTTTTTAGATCCATGGGACTGAGGAAATACATGTCTAATCGCAGCTCACTCGAACACTTTGGTCATTGGTGATTATTAACATGGTTTTTCTTTGTCCGAGACTAGAAATGGCATGCATATCACAGAACCCCAAACAGTACAGAAGCACTTGCTTGCAAAATAATTAGGTTGGAAAGACAACGTATGCATCAAACTAATATCATCATTCGTCAAGTAAAATAAAAAGACTCCGAGCCTGAGTGATCGACATACGGTTCATCATACGACATTGCTAGCGCCCGGACATCCGTGTCTGGACTGCACTCTGTTTCCCGCACGCGTGCCTGCACTCCACGCCGCTCGCTCGCGCTAGCACGCCTCCGCCCGCGCCGTCAGACTACGCGGGGGGATCGCTTGCGCCACCTCTTGCTTCTCACGCGCATCCCATATGCAACAACCAATTTATTTTTGAAACATCCAGATGCAACACTTGCAACATATGTCTGAAGATAGATGAAACACTTGAAACATGTTTCTGTAACACTTGCAAAAAACACTTAAAAAAGGCTTGAAAACCATTGCAAACATACGCAACATCTAAATAAAACACTTGCAACACATGTGTGAAACATATGCAATATACAGATAAACACATTTGCAACATACGTACGAAAACACAGATAAAACATTGGGAACAAACGCTTGTAACATACATGTACAACCATTGGAACATATGTAACATCCCGATCTACTTTTGCAACATCCATCTGAAACACTTGCAACATACCTCTGAAACATCTGAAACACTTGAAATGTACGCTTGCAACATGTGTTTTTCACTCTTCTTCATTCATGCGATGCAGAGTAGAGCCGAAAAATGCCGGTTTCGGCCAGCCGGTAGCCGAGGATGGTGGCGCGGCCTAGTAGCGGCCAACTGCTCCTGTGCTTGGCCTGGGCCTGGTCGGCGACAACCTCCTCTGGCTGCCTGGCCACACGTGGCGTACGGGCGCCTGCGCGGTTGCTGCTGGGTTGGCCTGGGTCAGCCAGCTGCACCGCGCGAGCGAGTAGACGTCGACAATGGCGAAGAGGCTCGCCGACTCAATAGAGGCGGCCGTGACGAGCGGGCAGCGCGGTGCGGCGGTGGCGTCGCGAGGCGGAGAGCCGTCGAGGCGTCTAATTAATTTGGTAGAAGGAGGAAACTTGTTGGGCTGGTCCGTAGGCCTGTCAAGGAGAGTCCGGATGGATGGACGCCCTCATCGTAGCACTATCTATCTCTATACTCAAATAAAATAAAATAATAAATAAATAAAAATCCTAAAAACACCGAGAAAGTGACGTCTACCGCCTCGCTTGGTGAGTTGCCCGGTTTCGTCTGTCCCCAGCTTCATACGTCACCCCTATATTTCCTCGTCCGCTTTATACCCCTCCGATGAGATCTTCCACTAACTCACCCGAACATCTCCATCTACGATGACTAGGCAGTCGCAAACCTCGTCCACCTCCACCTTGGCATCAGAACGGACGATCGCGCAATAGCAACTTGATCCCGCAGACCACCGCCGGCACGTTCGTTGGCGGAGGCGGGACTACCCGCACTCATGGACCTCTATATTCATCTTCTATACGTTCTAGTCAGCAAGATTCTCTCCTCTATACTCAATTCTCCCGCACTCATCCATCCTCTATATCATCCTCTATCCACTGTGGGACCTACTTGTCACTTTATCTAAATATATTCATGTGTGATCTAGTTTTGAAGGATTTATTGAGACAAATTTAATAGTGAAATCGAAATTTAATTTGGATTTTTGGTTTGTGAGTTATAACATTTTTTCCTTTGTTTAGCTAGTGGGGCCGTCACTATAGAGTATAGAGTAAGCACAATACCACTCTAAATATAGAGTGAGAGAAAGGATAAAATATCGTTTTAGAGTACACAGTGCAGTAGTTTTTACTCTATATTCATACTCTAAAGCTTTAGAGTATCGTTTTAGAGTACCAACTGCGGCTAGTCTCAGCGTCCAGCAACGGCGGCTGCCACCCCGCCCCGATAGAGCGAGCCATATCCGTCTTCATCTGCATGAGATCCACAACTCAAAGTTGAGGAGCATGATGGATGGCCGCGCGTTGCCTGCCAATTAATCCACGCGTCCTCGTCGCCTCGTCTTGTGATTGTTTCAGCGATCGCTCCGCCGTAAGCATCGCGTGATCGGTATTCACCGGATAGCCACTGCAACCCTCGTCGATCAGTATCTGGCATTCTGGCTGCCTCCGTCTAACTTCAGTTCCGGCACACAACACATCCATTCAGACCCATGTAACTTGTAACCATTTCAATCATTCAGGTCCATGCGAATGACTTTCAGTTAGATTGAAATTTTCACAAGTAGAAAGAGCTAGAATTCAGACCCATGTAACATAGTGCTTAGGATGACTTTCAAACCTTGTTTGGCTTTGTGAGCGTGAGCACTAAACTATAAGGGATATGGAATTAAAATACTCTAGATACATGTGAACACATGCTATTCATGGGAGGACAACGCCAATACTGAAGATTATTTAGCAACAAGTGCTAATACTGACCAACCATATTGTTTGTATAGGACATTTCTGAACTTCAAACCAACTTGAGGCATCCCCTTGTCACTAGTCATGTCAGAATCTGCACACATATGTTTCATAAAGAATAAAGTTGGTCATGTGAATGGAAACTTCATAAAATGGCAGATGAGTGGCCACAACTCCAGCACAACTTGTGCTGCACAAGGCTGCCTCCCTCGAACCCTCAAGCCTTTGTCCTACATCCTTCCGCTGATCGACCACCATGACTCCAGCAATGTCTGGACTACTAACTAACACATGGGGGAAGAGAGGCAAGTATGATTGCTTAGCTACTTGCACACAAACTGGAAACGGACTAACCAACTTGTGTGTGTGCATGGATATGACACACGGGAGCTCTTCTTTTGTAGCTGCTCGGTCAGTGAGATGCCAAAAGAAGCCCCATCCTTGCAAACCGAGAACATTGAAAATTTTGGTCTAGCCTTGCTCAGGAATATTAAGTACTATACATGCTGAGCATTATGTTATAGGCAGTTCTTAATTATGTTTCTAGTTTGTTCTTCATGGTTCTTTCTTAGAGCTTAATTATTTCTTACCGTAGGTAGACACTTAGGGATTAGAAGTGAAAATAACTGCTACATGTACATACAAAACACTTGAGGGGTGAGAACGTCCCGAATAATATTCTCTAACCTTGCTGCCCTCAAACCAAACACTTGTAAAAATATGATCGTCCAATTCTTGACCCAAATGTCAGCTTCCAGACCTAGACAACCTACACAATCATATACAGGGTGAGCCCTTTAGGTCACTTTCGAATGCAGTAATTTTCTTTTCTGGATCTTATATTTTTCATATAAAATTAAGCTAACTTATGTGAAATTACTTCGCTATTTTTTCTACAAAATTTCTGTGTTCCAAAGAGTGCCGAGACAATATTGGGCCTAAACTGACGGCGCGGGCAAGACCTTGCTGGTTTCATTTCAATCAAATCAATCTTCCCCACCCCCTGAATTTTTGTTGCGATCCGTAGCAATCCCCGTCTCGCTCGCAGAATCCGTTTCTCAAATCCAGCAGAGAAGTCAGTCGATGGGGTCGGCGACGGGCACCTGCGAGATCGCGCGCCTGCCGGAGGACCTCCTCTCGGCGGCGCTCGGCCTCACCACGCCGCGGGACGCCTGCCGCGCCGCTGCGGTCTCCCGCGCCTTCCGCGACGCCGCCGGATCCGATGCCGTGTGGTCCCGCTTCGTTTCCCGGGACCTCCAGCCGATCGCTGCCGGGGAGCTTGCCGGCCCCGCGCCGCCGTCCAAGAAGGAGCGGTTCCTTCGCCTCTCCGACCGCCGTTGCCCCCTCTTACTCGCCGGTGGCCTCAGGATACAGCTGGTTCCCAAAAATCCTCTACTCGCCTATGGCCTCAAGGTACGGCCCGGCCCTCGACAGGGCACAAGTAGCAGTAGGGTTTCCTTCTCTTGTAATCTTGCCCCTTGTTTAGATTGAAGAAAATTTCAACCCGATAAATAGTACCACTTTCGTTTTATTTGGCAAATATTGTCCAATCATAGACCAACTAGGCTCAAAAGATTCATCTCGTGATTTCCAACTAAACTGTGTAATTAGTTATTTTTTTTACCTACATTTAATACTCCATGTAAGCGGTTAAAAATTGATGTGATGAAGAGAGAGTGAAAAAACTTGGAACTTTGAGGCAAACTAAACAAGGCGTTGTTCTTCGATTGATCATCTGATCGGCTAACCGACCTGTTGCTGTGTTCAGAGCATGTGGTTGGACAGGGGAGCGGCGCCAAGTGCTACATGCCGCTAGCGAGGGGCCTGCACATCTCGTGGGGCGACACGCCGTGCTACTGGCGCTGGACCAATCTCCCCGACTCCAGGTTCGCATGGCACAACCAATTTCTTCTGTATCTTGATTCGAATTCTCACGCGAATTGTTCGAGCATATATATATTATGTGGCGAATGCCATTGCATTGTACTGCAAATTCACCCTGTTGCTGTTGCTGGTTTTGGCTTGCAATTTGGATTAGAGACTTGTTGTGAGCTAAAGTGCTAATTGTTTTGGAGGATTTAGAAAAAAAAATCAAGTTCTAGGGCATGGGGCTTGTATACAGATCTGGATAGAAAAAAAAACTGATTATGAAAAGGTTGGCCTCCTGCCTCTGTTCCGGTTTAACTGTCGTTTTTTGTTTTTATGCCACAAGTTTGTCTCGATTTATAGAAAATACGTGCAACATTTATATCTCCAAATAAATTTATTAAAAAAACTAGATTCAAAGATCTTTCCAATGATACCAATTATGTATCATAAATATTAATATTTTTTAATATATTTTTTGTCAAAGTTATTTCTCGAGAAGCGAAAGCGACATATATTTTGGGACGGAGGGAGTATGTATTGATTGGGTAGCAGTCTGTTCTTGCTTCTTAGGCTATCTGCACTCGTGTACTCTAAATTCATCATCTATACATCATAGTCACCAAGATTCTCTCTTTTATTCCCAATTCTTTCATACTCATCCATCTTCTATATCATCCTCTATCCACTGTGGGGCTCACTTATCACTTTATCTAAATATATTCATGTGAAATCTAGTTTTGAAGTATTTATTGACACGAATTTAATGGTGCAATCGAAATTTAATTTGGTTTTTTGGTTTGTGAGTTATAACATTTTTTTCATACAGAAAAAAAAATTGGCATGCTCTCCCACGCAATCTCTTTCTTCTCTGTCTCTCACGCGTGCGCGGTCGTCCATTCCGAGCTGAGCTGCAGCGCATGAACAGTAACACGCCAAATACAGAGGATACCCTCCTGTCCTGTATGATAGGGTAGGATATAGAGTACACCGCTGCAGCTGTTTTTTCCTCTACATGTTACTGCAGGGAACTTTACTGGACGCCGCTGCGGTCAGTCTTAGCGGCAGCAGCATGGATGGTGCATAGGCCCGACAACTTAGTGTCCAGGGTTCAGGATTTATCCCAAGTTTTGCATATGCACCATCCTTGTTATATAATTGTACTTGATCATCAATCATCTTGTATCGATTGCTCTTTCTTTGAAACTTAGTCCTTTGTTAATCTGGCACAGGTTCGAAGTTGCTGTACTCCTGTCTATTTGCTGGTTCGAAATACGTGGCAAGATACACAGCAAAATGCTTTCTCGAGACACAGCTTATGCAGCTTACATTGTGTTCAAGATACCCGTTGGATCCTATGGGCTGGATTATCCACCTCAGAAGGCAATCAAGGCATCAATTGACACGGTTGCAGGAAAGAAAATAATTCGCAAAGTCTGCCTCCAAAGCTAGGGGCTGTTTAGTTGGCAAAATTTTTGGCGAAACGTTACTGTAGCAGTTTCGTTGTTATTTGGCAAATATTGTCCGATCATAGTCTAATTAGGCTTAAAAGATTTGTCTCGTCCATTTCGTCTAAACTGTGTAATTAGTTTTAATTTTTATCTATATTTAATGTTTCATGCATGCGTTTAAAGATTCGATGTGACGGAAAATCTGAAAATTTTGGTAAAATTTTTGGCATCTAAACGGCCTCCTATTAAGGTAGGCATGTGAACCGTCAGGTCACAGTGCCCTTGACGGCAGAATACAACAAGAGCTACCGGCATGGGCATGGTAGAAACCCGGTGCTCCCTCAGGAAAGGACTGATGGTTGGATGGAGTTGGAGATGGGCGTGTTCTACGACAAGGAAGGTGATGATGGCGAGGTGCGCTTTAGCCTCATGCAGACATCAGGTACTTCGAAGGAGGGTCTTATTGTTCGGGGCATTGAGATTAGACCCAAAAAAAACTAGGCTAGCGATTTGTAGGTGTAAGAGCCATCTTGTGGGAATAAATAAGGCCTTGTTTAGGCCCAAAATATTTTATGAAATAACAGTAAATTTCTCGTCACATCGAATCTTTGACACATGTATGGAGCATTAAATATAGATAAAAAATAAAACTAATTACACAGTTTAGACGAAATTCACGAGACAAATCTTTTAAGCCTAATTAGACCATTATTGGACACTAATTACTAAATAACAACGAAAATGCTACAGTAGCATTTCGCAAAATATTTTGGAAACTAAATAAGCCCTAAATGGACAGAAGAAAGCATGTAGGTGCTGTATATTTACCATAGGGCCAGATGATATTGATGGTATCATCTAGGCTATGTTTAGTTCCCAAAAAATTTTAAAATTCTCCGTCACATTGAATGTTTGGATACATACATAGAGTATTAAATGTAGACGAAAAAAACTAATTACACAGTTTGGTAGAAAACTACGAGACGAATCTTTTGAGCCTAATTAGTCCATAATTAGACACTAATTGGCAAATACAAACGAAAGTGCTACAATAACCAAAGACAAAAAAAATTGCGAATTAAACACACCCCTAACCGTAAACATATTATGCAGTTTAAGGATTCAAAACTGCGGCACACTTACTAGCTTGATCTTTGATCTGTTTGTTGCAAAGATCGTAGCTCTTCGTTATGCTTTTTACGATACATATAGATAACACAAATTTATGAGCTGTTAAAAAAAGAGTAAAATGCACCGTAGGTTTATTAGCTTGTGTGTGTGTGTCACTTAGGTACATTAACTCTCAAACTGTATTTCTGGGTCTATTAACTTTTTGTCGTGTGTCACTTAGGTCCATCAACTCTTAAACTGCATTTATGGGTCCATTAACTTTTGAGTAGAGTGCACCGGAGGTTTATTAACTTTTGAGGTGTCATCTAGGTCTATCAACTCCCATACTATATTTTTGGGCCCCTAAACTTTTTAAGTGGTTCACCGGAGGTCCATTAACTTTTGATGAGGTGTCATGCCCATGCGCTTGATCAGGAGAAGTCAGATTTTTTAGTTGAATTTGGATACACACGTCGTGTATTCCGGCATGCAGCTTGCCTAGATTTTTTTTGCTAATTTAATTTATTTATTATTCTTTATATTTACCAATGACGTGGATAAGATATTTTTTATTACTAATAATATCATTTGGTGTATAAATAATTTCGTCTGGACCTATGTATAGTAAAATTTGTTGTAATAATCACCGACATGTTCTGTCTCCGGTTAGGTTTTTTATTACTAATATTATCATTAAGGCCTAGTGTAAAAATCAAACCAGGTAATTTTTATTACTAATAGTATTATTTGGGCCTATAAATAACTCTGTCTGGGTTCTGCATAGTAAAATTTGCTATAATAGTCACCGGTAGTGGCGCGTTCGGTATCCAGTCAAACTTTTTTTATTACTAAGAGTTTTATTTCGGTCAATAAATAATTGGCATATAAATAACTTTGTCTGGGTCTATGCATAGTAAAATTTACTGTAATAGTCACTGGTAGTGGCGCGTTCGGTATCCAGTCAAACTTTTTTTTATTACTAAGGCCCGGTTTAGATGCAATTTTTTTTGCAAAATGGGCACTGTAGCGTTTTCGTTGTTATTTGGTAAATATTGTCTAATCATGGTCTAATTAGGCTTAAAAGATTCGTCTCGTCCATTTCGTCTAAACTGTGTAATTAGTTTTATTTTTTATCTATATTTAATGCTTCATGCATGTGTCCAAAGATTCGATGTGACGGGAAATCTGAAAAATTTTGCAAAATTTTCTGGAACTAAACAGGGCCTAAGAGTTTATTGATCAAAATGAAACTCTTAGTAATAACCGGATACCGAACACGCCACTACCAGTGACTATTACAACAAATTTTACTATGCACAGACCCGGACAAAGTTATTTATAAGCCCAAATAATACTATTAGTAATAAATATTATCTGGTTTGAATTTTACAGTAAATTTTACTACGCACAAGCCTAGATGTACTTATTTATAGGCCTTAATGATAATATTAGTAATAAAAAACCTGACCGGAGATGAGACATGCCAGTGATTATTACAATAAATTTTACTATACATAGGTCCAGACGAAATTATTTATAGGCAAAATGATATTATTAGTAATAAAAATTACATTGTCCGCGTCATTAGTAAATATGGAAAATAATAAATAAATTAAATTAGCAAAAAAATTCAGGCAAGCTGCAAGCCGGGATACACGACGTGTGTATCCAAATTCAACAAAAAAAAATCCGACTTCCCCTGATCAAGCGCATGAGTATAACACCTTATCAAAAGTTAATGGACCTCCGGTGAACCACTTAAAAAGTTTGGAGACTCAAAATGCAGTCTGAGAGTTGATGGATCTAGATGACACATCCTCAAAAGTTAATAGACCTCCAGTGCACTGTACCCAAAAGTTAATGGACCAAAAAATGTAGTTTAAGAGTTGATGAACCTAAGTGACACAAGACCAAAAGTTAATGCACTCAGAAATACAGTTTGGGAGTTGATGGACCTAAGTTACACGCGCCTAAAAGCTAATGGACCTATGGTGTATTTTGCTAAAAAAACATAACTGACGCGTATCAACGACTGAGCATGCCCTTGCATTTCCTACTTTGTGGCTGTGGCTGTTGTTGCATCATGTTTGCTGCTACCGGATAGAAAGAAAGAAAACTCACCATCCGTATGCTCTTTCCCTACTAGAGCCCTCCTCCCTTGCCCAGCCTATAGAACCTACGGGCTTTTGATTATCCACACAGCAGGAGATGTTGGTGAGCCTTTGGAACGGGCAGGCAAACAGCTTGCAACGTTTGCCAGATGCCTTGGATTTTTCCTACAATGCCTTGTATCATTGTTTGTTTTACATTTAAAACGAAACACTTAGACATGATAAAGTTGAATCGGTGATGGGTTACTCGCCATTCGCACTAGCTTGTCCACTAATCAACATTAAATTGAGAAATGGTTGAAAAACTTGATCCATACGATGAACTTAACTCGAGGGCTGGTGAGGGGTTGCGTCAGGCAAGATGGGGAGGTCTTGAATGACGTAGCTCGTTAGGCCGGTTAAGTACCGCACACTCGTTGTAATGAGTCTTTGACCATAATTGTACAAACCATTTGCCATGTTATGGATATAATAGGCTTAGTACCTTGTTACGACCGGATGTGTCTAATGGATTCAATGCGAGGCGAAACGAGGGGTAGCTAGGAGGGCTAGTACCTCTGGGCTCACTATCTAACCGTTCATGGACGATTTTGCTGGACTCGGAAACAGCTGAGGCTCGAGTTATGCCTTATGTACCAACGTGTTATATGGGTTGTGACTGTTGTCTTTGGCGAGAAAAACTTGTACCCCTTTGCAAAGATTTAAATTTACGTCTTCTTCGTATCTTATAGATTTAGATTAGTGTTTGTTGGAAAGACTCATAGAAGATCGAGCTCCACTTACTTGCTGTTACATGTTCAAGCCATGCTATGTTATACTGTGTGATGCTTTAGGGTGTACAGAGAACTCTAATTAATATTCTTGTACCAATGCTTTTATGCAAAACCAACATTTTCTCCTTGATAATGCCAAATGCATGATTCGTTGTTTACTATCAATGTGTAAGTGAGTACACTCGTGTATGTATATATGTTGCTACATTTTGAGTTTTGCAGGTAAGAATGTCCCCTAGCGTATGGGTTCTTCTATGCCCTTGATCCCTCAGTGGATTAGGAGTCCTAGAGGCCATCCTTGATGAGAGGCATACACTACGGAAACCCGCTCTTTACCAAGTGCGAGGGTCTTTGCCGAGTGTCAAATTTCAAGCACTCAGCAAAATCTGGCACTCGGTAAAGAGGTCTTTGCCGAGTGTCTGGCACTCAGCAAAGCCTCGCACTCGGCAAAGGCAGTCTTTTTCCGAGTGCTTAAATCCAGGCACTCGGCAAAGATGGGGGGCAGACGGCATCCAGCGACGTCCTCTTTGCCGAGTGCCTGCCGTTTGGCACTCGGTAAAATATTTTTTTTTGTTTTTTGGTACCAATTTTTTTGAAGCTTTACTACACTATCACAAACAACATGTTAAAATTTGGCACATTTTCATTGCTTTTTGGTATATTTCTTTAGTTTATTTTGTTTTGTTGAATTTTTTTGAATAATGTAAGTTTGAACTGCAGGTGCATCGAATAATAGATTTCATTCGTTTAAAAAATATTATCTTCGTTTCTTAGTGTAAATTTAGGCTAAATCCAGGAACTGTCTCAAAATTTCGATCAACGTGTTCACGGGGCAACGCCGCCAACTTGTGTGTGAGTGGTTTTTTAATTATATAAAATGCGAACGAATTCTGAAAATCATGAAACTTTTCGGGTTGTCATCATATCGTATGCGTATGTCATGGTAAAAATTTGAAAAAGTTTCGAGCACGTTGGCATGTACGATGCTCACAAACTAGGACATCTCTACATAATGAAACGATACATGATGTCTGTATGCTGGACTTCTTCAGGTGCGACGAAGGGTTTGAGGAACAGGCGGCACAAGTGCAGGATAAGGTATGTAGGTCCCGACTCTTGGACCTGTACCACGAGACGTGGCTCCAGTGCATCATCAACTACAGCGCTGACGTCCTTGGTCAGGTGGTGAGGAAGCCCGATGCAAGGACCAGGACGCTCACCACGGAGCAGTACCTCTTGGTAAGTACGAAACATTAATACTTAGTCATTCCATGAAGAATAGGTAGACTTCATTTCATCTTCTGACATATCAATAACTTGATGGCATGCAACAATGTCCTGATTGGTGCGCCAGGCACCGCCTCTGCTAGGAGGCCATTGTGGACAGGTGCTCTCGGAGGAGTGGTCAGAGAAGCACAACATCCGTCGGGACTGCCGCCTGCAGATGGGTGGGGCGCCACACCACCAAGGCAACCGGAGCCTCAGCGCGTACGCCCAGACATGGGTAATCTTCTTTGTGTTTTCATCTTTATTTATTTATTGTAACGCTCAATTCTCATTACTTGTAATCATCTTTGTGTTTTCTTCGTAGTCCCAGGCACACTAAGGCTAGGAATGCAACGAGTTCATGGCATATGCCTTGGCACACAAGGGCAAGGCGACGGCCCCGAAAGTCACCTACAACCCGACGGACGGGCCCGAGGCGTACACCAACGCGAGCGTCCACATCAAGCTTAGCGAGTACACCTCAGCGGCCCGCCAGTGCCATGGCGAGGACTTCGATCCGACCACCCAGCCCCTGGACATAGACCTCCTGATGAGGCTGGGAGGAGGGAGGCAGCACGCCCGGTATTGGATGGCAGATAGCACACTCGACTCCGCCTCTGTTCCCAACCTCGTCGAGATTTGAGCAACGAGCACGAGCTCCTCCCTCCCCATACGCTCTAGGCAGCAGAGCTCACAGCAGCAGATGATGGAACTCCAGGTTAGTACTGTTTTATTCGTCGTTCATTGCTTTTACACATCTACCTTACATTTGCATTGTTTAAACATTGCGGGTGGAATATTGTAGGCCGACTTGCGGAGGTTGGAGGCCCAGCAGGCGGAGGCCCATCGGCTGGAGATGGAGGCTGTACAAGCCCAGAGGGCGGCCGAGGCGCAGAGGATGCAAGACATGTTTAGCTTCATGGCGAGCCTTCAAGCCTTGCCAGGTGTGGTCATGCCCCAGTCGCTGCTCGCTCCAGTTATGGCTCCTCCTCGTCCTGTAGAGACTCCGGTGAGTATATATGGTTGTTTATTTCTTTAGCTTGTGCGGCCCTCCTACAAATACTCATGAATTCGCTTCTCCTTTATGCAGCCACAGTCGGTGGGTTTGAACCGAACTCCTCAAGGTGGCCCTTCTCCACAGGCCAGGTGGCCAAGTGGCCCTCCTCAAGGTGACAGTTCACACTCCGGGTTGGAAGGGTGGCAGTAGGTACCGTTTATTTGTTTCTTTTCATGTTGCATGGACTTGTGTTAGACTTAGCCTTATGTTGGACTACTATATATATATATATATTGTGATAGATATTGTCATGGATGATGCGAATGTATATGATGGATTATGGATAACGGATTTGTATGTGATGTATTATGGATGGTGGATGTGTATGTGATAGGTTATGGATGTGTATGTGATGGAATATGGATATGTATGTGATATATCTTGTGCTGTGTGTTGATATATATGTGATTTCTTTGTTTGTGCTGATGGAAAGCAAAAAAAACAAAAAAATAGCATTTCCCCCTCTTTGTCGAACACTCGGCAAAGCTGGGAAGCAGATAAGCAGAGAAATTAAAAAAATTCTTTGCCAAGTGCAAGACTGCAGTACTCGGCAAAGAAATTTTTAAAAAAGAAATAATTCTTTGCCGAGTGCCGCCGGTGTGGCACTCACAAAGAGGCCGTCATAGTTGACGGCCGATTTTTTTTTGCCGAGTGCTTACGTGGCACTCGGCAAAGAAATCTTTGCCGACAGGTTCTTTGTCGAGTGCGGCACTCGGCAAAGCCTTTGCTGAGTGCAATAGGGGCTTTGCCGAGTGTCCCAAGCATTCGGCAAAGAGCCTGTCTGCAGTAGTGATAGGCCATGACTTGCTGTATCAAAATTATGTTGTTCAAGACTTTTGTTGTAGGACTTGTTTGTTTGTCCATGTAATGAACTACGTGTGAAACAATGGGTTTTGTTAATTGTAATCTGAACTTGTGTGAGCAATGGAATAGAGTACCACTTGTTATAGATCTTGGAGACTGAATAGACATAGTGCCACAGATGGTAGTACTAGGGATGGCCGGGTGGGTCGGGATTTGGCTAAGTGTGGTCAGTGGATGATAGCTTCGCTTAACCCCCAGTGCGACATGGGAGCGGTCCTGTGATCCTGTCACCCTGATGTTGTTGCCCCAGCCTGCTCCACCCTTACATGGCTCTGGCCGCCACGGCCCACGGGTGTCGTGCTACTGCTACCACCCAGTTGCCTGACGGCAAGGCCTGGAAGACATGAAGCAGGAGGACAAGGTCACACGGGAGGACACCGTCCCAAAAAAGAGTGTCATTTTAGAATTTCAGACATCTTGTTTAATCATTCGTTTTATTCAAATTTTTTGTATAAATATCATTTATTTTGTTATGACTTATTTTATCATGAGATATACTTTAATAATGATTTATTTATTTTATAATTTGTATAAAATTTTTAAATAAGACGAACGGTCAAACACGATGTCTAAAAGTCAAAAACGTCACTTTTTTTGGGACGGAGTAGTACACGAGATGGAATGGAAAAATGCTAGGAAGGGACGAGTTTGTCCACTAGTTTTTAAGGGTTTTATAAGAGGGATAAGGACGTCCCGGGTCTTAAAAGAATATTATCCTCTAGTGTGTTGATTTTAATCCCGCCGCTCTTAAACCAAACACTACTAAAAATAGGATCATCCTATGTTAGTATCCCGAACCAAATGCCACCTAAGAAGAGGGAAATGATTTCCGGACCTTAGACAAGCGACACAATCATGTACAGGCCCTTTGGAATGCAATATTTTTTTCCTGAATCTTTTTATTTTCATGTGAAAATAAGCTAATCTGTACGAATTTTATAAGGTCTTAGGTCAGGATAGCGCCCGGACGTCCGAACGGGGGCTAGCGCCCGGACGCCTGCGCCTGCTGCGCTTGGCCACGCCCCCGCGCACGCATGCTGCTGCGCCTGCTACATGCCTGCGCCTGCTTTCACGTGGGGGCGTGTGCCGCTCCATTTCCCGCGCCTGCGCGGGCCCACATAGGGCTGCGTCTCGATCTGTGTCCACTCCATTTCCCATGCCTGCCGCTCGCGTCCCCTCGACTCCCACGCGCAGCTGCGGCAGCTGGGTCCACTGCAACATGTGCAACACTAGATTTACATTTGCAACATGTAGATAAAACACTATGCAACATACGTCCGAAACAATTAAAACACTTGCAACATACGTCTGAAACACCAGGAAAACACATGTGTAGCATTGCAAAACATATGCAACATCCAGATAAAGCACTTGCAACATACATATGAAACACCTGAAACACTTGAAACATATGCTTGCAACATGCATATATGCAACATCCAGATCTAGTTTTGTAACATCCAGATGAAACACTTGCAACATATGTCTAAAGCAGATGAAATATTTGTGACATACACTTAAAAACATCATTGCAACATCGTTATCTACTTTTGCAACATCGACATAAAACACTTACAGCATACCTCTGAAACATTTGAAACACTTGAAATAGACGCTTGAACATGCGGTTTCAGCGCAACATCTCCTTGTTGCTTGGGAGAATGGAGTCTCATCAGCGTGTGGAGTTCCATCCCGGCCGTCGCGAGCTGCGCAAGGGCGAGGTCCACCACGGCTTCGACGAATTGGGTAGGCACGCACGGGATGCGCGCGCGGGCTTCGCTAGGCTGCCGTGAGCTACACACGGGGGAGCTCCACACCCGGCCGCAGCGAGCTAGGCAGACGGAGGCAGAGGTCTTTCTGGCCACCGACCAGACGTTGCAGGTTTGCTGCCCACAGCGAGCGGCCCCAACGACAGAGATGGCGAGCGAAGGACGGGCGATGCGGTGGAGCCGATGCAAGACAAGGAAAATATCACTTTTTTTTTTTGAGAAATCATGTATGGCATGGTGAGGAAAGCAGGCACGTGGCCCGGTCCGTAGGTCCAGCAGTACCGTTGGGACGGACGGACGTGGAACAGACGCCCGCATACCGCAGTGGAACATTAGCGTTTTTATAAAATCTCTATGTTCTATTTTTTTGTAAGCACTATAAAATCCCTATGTTCTAAAGTGTGCTGAGACAATATTGGACCTAAACTAGTGGCAAGGGCGAGATGGCCCAACTTTCAAGTACGAGTATGAGCCGTTGATTTTTGCAAAACCCGACCACCTTCTGATTCCCGCAGATTTCAATCCTTCTTCCCCGGTGAATTTCGCAAAATCCGAATCCTTCGCGGAGGAGCCATTCGATGGGGTCGGCGGCGGGCACTTGCGAGATCGTGCGCCTACCGGAGGACCTCCTCTCGGCGGCGCTCGCCCTAACCACGCCGCGAGACGCCTGCCGCGCCGCTGCGGTCTCCCGCGCCTTCCGCGACGCCGCCGGATCCGATGCCGTATGGGCCCGCTTCTTGCCCCGCGACCTCCCGCCGATCGCTGACGGGGAGCTCTCCGGCCCAGCGCCGCCGTCCAAGAAGGAGCGGTTCCTTCGCCTCTCCGACCGCCGTTACCCCGTCTTACTCGCCGATGGCCAGAGGATAAGGCCGGTCCCCAAAAATCCTCTACTCGCCTATGGCTTCAAGGTACGTCCGGTCCCCAGCACGGCGGAAGTAGCAGTTATAATCTTCTTCTTCGAATGTTCTGATCGGCGAACCGGTTTGTTGTTGCGTTCAGAGCATGTGGTTGGACAGGGGGAGCAGCGAGGGGCCTGCACATCTCGTGGGGCGACGCGTGCTACTGGCGCTGGATGAATCTCCCCGATTCCAGGTTCGCATGGCACAACCAGTTTCTTCTAATTCTCACTCGAATTGTTCGAGCATATATGTTCTGCGACGAATGCAATCTTTTTTTTTTTAACCGGGGAGCCTTTTCTCCCAGTTCCCTTCCACTGTATATGGAAATACCGTGGTCACGGGGTTCGAACGGAAAAAAAAACCCGGGGTGGCCGGCACGGCCTTTGGCCTCATGCTCTAGCCACCGCAGCTGGCGACGAATGCAATCTGCCATTGCATTGTACTACAAATTCACCCTATTGCTGTTGGTAGTTTTGGCTTGCAATTTGGATTAGAGACTTGGTGTGTGGTAAAGTGCTAATTGTTTCAGAATGAGCATGGGCGGCTAATTTGACTTGTATTAATTCGTTCGAAAGCTACAATACCATGGTTTGGAAACAAAACTAACTCAGCACCGGAGAATGAAATACATGATGAGTATGCCCTTGTTTAGATACCAAATTCACCCCCAAATTCCACTATGCAAAAAGAAGATTCCCCATCACATCAAAATATCGGCACATATATGGAGTACTAAATGTAGATAAAATCAAAAACTAATTGTACAGTTTTGTTGTACTTTGCGAGACGAATATTTTAAGCCTAATTAATCAATATTTGGACAATTATTACCAAATAAAAACAAAATTGCTACAGTGTGACGGGACATTTACTATGCAAAGTTTGGATCCCAAATTTGGGATCTAAACAAGGCCTATATAACTGATGGAGTTGGCTTCAGCCTTTCAGAGTTGTGAATGTATTGACTGGGGGTAGTCACAGCAGTGTGCACCATCTGTTCTCGTCGTCAGAGAGCAGGAATGTGCATAGGTCATTAGACTAGGGTTCAGGATTTATGCCAAGTTTCGGAAGTTACTTGTTTTTTTTTACTATTGATTTATGCAAGTTTTGGAGGATTTAGAAAAATGTCAAGTTCTAGGACATGGGGCTTTTATAGATATAGATAGAAAAAGCTGATTATGAAAAGGCACCATCCTTGTTATATAATTATATTTCATTATTAATTATCTTGTATCAATTGCTCTATTGATTTCTTTGTTAACCTGCCACAGGTTCGAAGTTGCTCAACTCCGGAATGTTTGCTGGTTCGAAATACGTGGCAAGATACACAGCAAAATGCTTTCTCGAGACACAGCTTATGCAGCTTACATTGTGTTCAAGACACCCGTTGAATCCAGTGGGCTGGATTATCCACCCCAGAAGGCATCAATTGACACGGTTGCAGGAAAGAAAATAATTCGCAAAGTCTGCCTCCAAAGCTATGAAGGTGGGCATGTCAACCGTCAGGTCACAGTGGCCTTGGCGCCAGAATACGACAAGAGCTACCGGCTTGGGCATGGTAGAAACCCGGTGCTCCCTCAGGAAAGGACTGATGGTTGGATGGAGTTGGAGATGGGCGTGTTCTACAACAAGGAAGGTGACGACGGTGAGGTGTGCTTTAGCCTCCTGCAGACATCACGTACATCGAAGAGAGGTCTTGTTGTGCAAGGCATTGAGATTAGACCCAAGAAACTAGGCTAAGGGTTTGTAGTCATGTAAGAGCCATCCTGTGGGAATAAATAGATTGACAGAAGAAAGCATGTAATCAGTACTCAGTATTCACCATATGGCTAGATGGTATTGATTGTATCATCTAATCATAAACACCATAAACATATTATACGGTTTAAGGATTCAATATTGTGGCACACTTACTAGCTTGATCTTTGATCTGTTTGTTGCTCATATCTGATATTCTCGTTGCAAAGATCGTAGCTCTTCCTTGTTTTTTTCACTACACATATAGATAACTCAAATTTAAGAGCTGTAAAAGATAAAACATAAGTGGCGTGTATCAGCGACTGAGCATTCCATTGCTTTTTTTTTCACGAGCGGGTTTGCACCCGTTTTTTATTAAGAGGGAATAAGTTTAAAACCTTACAACACTGAGAGTGAAGGTGGCGAGTAGCCTCCAACACTGCCACGGGAAGCCGCCTAACTACTGGATGCACTTGGAATGTTACATTGCCAGCATTGTTTGCGACCAAAGATGAGCTAACCCTGACATCGGCGCTAAGCCGGACAACGGCCAGCCTTGACCTTCCCTAACTGCCGTCTGAGCCACCGTCTGCACGCTAGAAGGCGGCCTCCCAAACACCATGCAGTTCCTCTCCTTCTAGGCAGACCAGGCGATAAATTTTTTAGTTCGAGGACCTAGATGGAAATCCACCAAAAGTTTAAGGACCTACAGTGTAATTTACTCAAGATAAAACCTTCTCAACAGAATCACAAATGCCTCTGGGAGTATGGGCTTGAAAAAGTAGGGGCCATATTTAGAGTGTATTTTCGCCTCAATCCCTAAAATGGAGTAGTGGCCTCACTAGAGTTCTTCTAAGTGTAAGTTTGGTTACCTACTAGGGGCTGAAGCCTTACCTATTGGGCTTGTTTCCAAAGAGCACCGCAAGGGCAAGGGCAGCCCACTTGCACCAACGCAAATTGAGTGGGCCCATATGCATAGTGTCGTAAACAAAACCGAGGTTTGGTGCTAGGGTTACCATATTCTTCTCCTCACTGCGTCGTCTTGTCTCCTCTCGCTCACTTTACCCATTGCCGCCGCCACTCTAGGGTTTGTCACCTCGCCGCAACCTAGAACGAGTCGGCCACCAAGACACCGCCTCCATTGCAGGTAGGGTAACCAAGGGTTGGTGGAGCACTCTACCCCTTGCTCATATCTCTTTTGGTTCTTGCTTGGTAGGCTTGTTTGTAGTATTATAGATGGTATGCTGGCTTTTGTTTTGCGGTACTACAAACGGTACGGCGTTGATGTGTTGGATGCAAAATTGATTTGGTCTATTGTTGTGCGCATGGATTGAATTGGCGTTCATTCATTCTTGTTTGTGCTTTCCTAAAATGTCATCTGAATCACTTCCTCCATCTATAAAATTCGCTCTTTGGTTCCCAACTCACTTTTTACTTTTGCGTTTTTAATCCCCATGCAGCCCACTCCCCTGAATCGAATTTATCGAACACGGAAACAAAGCAGGTAACTAGAGGAATTGATGAACACAATGATAGAATCAGCCGTCACCGCCACTACCATTGCGTGTGAGATTGCACGCTTGCCAGTGGACCTCATCTCGGCATCGATTGCCTGTACTGGGCCACGGGATGCCTGCCACGCTGCAGTTGTCTCACCGGCCTTCCGCACTGCAGCAGACTCTGACGTTGTCTGGAACTGCTTCCTACCGTCCAACCTCCCACTGCCGGCCCTTGGGGAGCTCTCTCCACCGGTGCCGTCCAGGAAGGCATTGTTCATGCGGCTCTCCGATGGCCCAGTCCTCCTTGCCGATGGCCTCATAGTACTAAAAGAACCACTTTTGTTCACGTCTAAGTTTTATGCAGTACGTGATTGTAGGATGACTGACTAATCTTTGGTGTGGTGTGTTCAGAGCATCTGGCTGGACAAGGAAACCGGCGCCATGTGCTACATGCTGTCTGCAAGGAAGCTAAGCATTGATTGGAGCGATACTCCCACCAACTTTCGCTGGCTCTAGGTTTGCTCTCTCTCACATGTTGCTTGCCATTTTTGAACCTTCGATGCGAATTGTGACAGGGTAATTTAGTTATTATTTAGTACTTGTTCGCACTTAAAATTGGCTAACTAAGGCTAATTGTGGGAAAATTGGCTTAGGGGTTTTTGGACTGTTTCAAATTGCAAATTGGACTTCACTATTGCATTCATCTTGCCAAGACAATCAAATATCCATATATAGAAAGCTTTTGGAGTCCGAATTTGGGATGCTCCAGTCCATGAACTCCAACATGGAGCATCTCCATAAAAAGATGGAGTTTGTGGAGTACCCTTTAGGTGCTGCACAAAACACCTGGAGTTGGCCCTCAACTCCACCTTTTTTCTAGAGAAGATTTTTTTTGGAGTTGTCCCTGTTTGGCTAGTGAAGTTGGGAGTGAAGTAGTTCCAAACATGCCATAAGAGCATCTCCAATAGTTTTCTAAAAACCACTTGGTAAATTAATGAGTTTTCCAAGTGACTTAAAAATTGAAAGCATATTTGTTGGCTTCCTCCAACAGTTTCTAAAATACCGCTCCTAAAAGATAGAAAATAATTTTACATCAGAAATCCTAAACTATTTTCTAAATCACACCAACCACTTTTATACTTTCTTTCTCTGTTGTACATTTACATCAATAACCATGTTCTACTTATTTTTCTTCTCATGTCCTTCCACCTTCAGATTGGCGAGCTGCCCAATAGGGGTGGCGGCTACCCACGGCTCGGATGGATAGCATGTGGCGAATTGGATGGCTAGATTAGAATGGCTATTTTTAGCAAACGAAGGACATAACAAACCCGTGTCTAGTTGAATTCGGTTGGCATGATCCACAGCCTGGTTTCTGGCATCGTTTGCTCGAAAGAAAGTGGTAGTGTGCTCAGAATAAAATATGGAACTGCAAGCTAGTTTTTCAAGCATCGTTTTTTGCAGGGAATCCGTGACATAGCTGTACTCGTTTTGCTTTGTATTTTTTTCGGTCTCGTTTAGTTCGTGAAAGAAAAATTTTTAGGTGTCACGTCAGATGTTTTATGTGATTTTAGAAGAGGTTTTCGAATACTAATTAAAAAACTAATTACATAACTCGTCTGAAAACCGTGAGACGAATTTATTAAGCCTAATTAAGCCGTCATTAGCACATTTGTGTTACTGTAGTACTTTAAGGCTAATCATGGACTAATTAGGCTTAAAAGATTCGTCTCGTGGTTTTCAACCAAACTGTGCAATTAGTTTTTTTCGATTACATTTAGTACTCTATGCATGTGTCCAAATATTTGATGTGATGAGTTGAAAATTTTTTAGATGAAAACTAAACACAGCCTTAATGTGGAAAAATGTTAGAGAACGTATGCATGGCCTTGTTTAATGGGAAGCTACGTCAGATCTAGCATGAGGTGGGCCTTACCAGGTAGTGAGCGTGGAGAAGAACTGCTGGAGCGTGCAGGCTTCGGTGCATTTGCCGTGCAACTATTGAGTGCGGGTTTTTTTTTTCATCAGACCAATATAGTTAATTAATGCCAAGAACTCGAGGACTCAAACTAGTATGCTTGCTTGTCATAAGCTGCTGATCAGTTGGATAATATTCCTTCCGTGAAATATTGTGTGATTAGCGGTACTGGGGCATCTTTAATTGCTTGTTTGGTTTGTAATTTTTGTTGGCCAAATCAAAATGAAGCCGTGACAAAATGTGGCCTCAAATTGATATTTTGGTTTTTGACGGAGCCAAAATATGGCTAGTGCCAAAATCTGGAGCTGTAAAAAAAGTTTGGATGATAACCAAGCTAAATTTTGTCAATATTTGTAGGTATGACATGTATATCATATGCCATTGTTTTTTTTTCTTCAAGTAAATATGGTCATGTAGGATCTTATTTTGTAGATAAAATCATCAGAAATATTATAGTGAAAATAAATTACAAATTGGATATATGGTTAAATAGATATTAGCAATTGAAGCTTGATTATTCAGAAGTTTCAAACTCCGGGCATGCAAAGCAGAGAAAGAACACTTCGTGCATGCAGTAGTGTCAGTGGTCCCCACACACAATAGTGCTCGAAGGTTCGGAATCATTTATGAAGAGGACAAAGAGAAAGCCATGGGTGCTGCACTGCTGCGTACTCACATGTTCGTACAACAACTTATTTTCTGTTAGAAATTGCTACTAAAAGCTTGGTTTAGATAAAAAAATTTCACGAAAAACTACAGTAACGAATATCGTGGCATATGCATGGAGTATTAAATATAGATGAAATAAAAACTAATTGTACAGTTTGCGTGTAAATTGCGAGACAAACGTTTTGAGCCTAATTAGTCCGTGATTTGACACTAAAGTGCTACAGCAACAAATGTGCTAATGACTGATTAATTAGGCTTAATACATTCGTCTCGCGGTTTCCAGGCAAGCTATGTAATTAGTTTTTTTGTTAGTATTCAAAAACCCCTTCCAACATCGCATGGAACATCCGATGTGACATTTTCCCTAAAAACTTTTCACCAACTAAACACAGCGTAGGTGAAAAGTTTTTGGAGGTCACATCGGATGTTTCATGAGATGTCGGAAGGGGTTTTTGGATACTAATAAAAAATTAATTAAGTAACTCGCCTGGAAACCACGAGACAAATTTATTAAGCCTAATTAAACCATCATTAGCACATGTATGTACTGTAGCACTTAAGGCTAACCATGGACTAATTAGGCTTAAAAGATTCGTCTCGTGGTTTCCAACCAAACTGCGCAATTAGTTTTTTTTTGTCTATATTTAGTACTCCATACATGTGTTCAAACATTCGATGTGATGGGATGAAAATTTTTTAGGTGTGAACTAAACACCCCCTAACGTGTTAATTTTTTGGGTTAGAGTTTTTTTCCTTGCCGTGGACACTAGACATCTAGTCTATTGCAAAGTTTGTCCGTCTTTTCGCGCAGGAACAATCTTTTTCACAATAGTGCTGCTAGTCCTTGCATGCAAGTCCATCGGAAAACATAGAGATTGAGCAGTAAATACTGCCGCCGGCCATCTGTATCAATGAGCGCTAAATCGAGCAGACAATCGAGTGTGGGTTGGGTATTGATAGGAATGAAAACGGATCGGATACGGACGGATATCACTGATATCGTATTTGTTTTTATATTTATGTTCGGATTCGAATACGGATAATATAAAAAATGCCGGATATGATACGATTGGATATCGACATCATAAATATGTGATTTAAATATTCGGATACGAATACGGTATCAGATGTTAAATATTCGGACTCGGATACAGACGGATTAAAACCCCTCTAAACGGATTCGTTCTTAGTACGGTCGGAAAATATCCGTACCGTTTTCATCCCTAGGTATAGAGGTGCAAGCAATGTGGGCACCGTGGAGGGCCAGCAAGATGCTCGTGACGAGCCCGCATCCGTCTCTTCTTTTCCCCTCTTGAAGGCTCCCGTCCTGCTACAGTTGAGCGAGGAGGAGAAATGGAGAGACGCGATCACCGCCGGCGGAGACGGCGGTCTCCTCCATCTCCGATGGCCTTTGTGTCGTCGGGAGGTGTCGGAGACCGTCAATCTCTTGCTGGTTGGTGGAGGTAGTGTAGGTCCTAGTAGATCTAGGTCTAGGTTTCCGCCGGCGGCGGCGCCCAGGAATAAGGTCCTCTCGTGTTCTTCCCCGTCTCGGCGGCGTTCTGCTCCGGTGTCGACGACGAGCACGTGGAGGTGGAGTCCGACTTCGCTGGCTCCTGTACAGGAGTCTGTGCGAGCTGCCGTTTCGTCGTCCCGGGTGGCGGCGATGTTGGTGATGCATTTTGTCAAGGGTGCAGTGATGGTTGTGGGTGATGCGGAAGCTGGTGAGTGGATCTAACTTGATCTTCCCACGATTTCATTCGTCGGCAAGCTTCGATCCAAGATCTGAGGGCTCGGGGGTGTGTCCCCGACCGATGCTTCTTCAACGACGTCGACTTGGTGCCGGGTGTCTACTGCGGCCTTATCCAGTAATACAATAGGGGTGGCGGCTACCCACGGCTCGGATGGATAACATGTGGCGAATTGGATGGCTAGATTAGAATGACTATTTTTAGCAAACGAAGGACATAACAAACCCGTGTCTAGTTGAATTCGGTTGGCATGATCCACAGCCTGGTTTCTGGCATCGTTTGCTCGAAAGAAAGTGGTAGTGTGCTCAGAATAAAATATGGAACTGCAAGCTAGTTTTTCAAGCATCGTTTTTTGCAGGGAATCCGTGACATAGCTGTACTCGTTTTGCTTTGTATTTTTTTCGGTCTCGTTTAGTTCGTGAAAGAAAAATTTTTAGGTGTCACGTCAGATGTTTTATGGGATATTAGAAGAGGTTTTCGAATACTAATTAAAAAACTAATTACATAACTCGTCTGGAAACCGTGAGACGAATTTATTAAGCCTAATTAAGCCGTCATTAGCACATTTGTGTTACTGTAGTACTTTAAGGCTAATCATGGACTAATTAGGCTTAAAAGATTCGTCTCGTGGTTTTCAACCAAACTGTGCAATTAGTTTTTTTCGTTTACATTTAGTACTCTATGCATGTGTCCAAATATTTGATGTGATGAGTTAAAAATTTTTTAGATGAAAACTAAACACAGCCTTAATGTGGAAAAATGTTAGAGAACGTATGCATGGCCTTGTTTAATGGGAAGCTACGTCAGATCTAGCATGAGGTGGGCCTTACCAGGTAGTGAGCGTGGAGAAGAACTGCTGGAGCGTGCAGGCTTCGGTGCATTTGCCGTGCAACTATTGAGTGCGGGTTTTTTTTCATCAGACCAATATAGTTAATTAATGCCAAGAACTCGAGGACTCAAACTAGTATGCTTGCTTGTCATAAGCTGCTGATCAGTTGGATAATATTCCTTCCGTGAAATATTGTGTGATTAGCGGTACTGGGGCATCTTTAATTGCTTGTTTGGTTTGTAATTTTTGTTGGCCAAATCAAAATGAAGCCGTGACAAAATGTGGCCTCAAATTGATATTTTGGTTTTTGACGGAGCCAAAATATGGCTAGTGCCAAAATCTGGAGCTGTAAAAAAAGTTTGGATGATAACCAAGCTAAATTTTGTCAATATTTGTAGGTATGACATGTATATCATATGCCATTGTTTTTTTTTCTTCAAGTAAATATGGTCATGTAGGATCTTATTTTGTAGATAAAATCATCAGAAATATTATAGTGAAAAGAAATTACATATTGGATATATGGTTAAATAGATATTAGCAATTGAAGCTTGATTATTCAGAAGTTTCAAACTCCGAGCATGCAAAGCAGAGAAAGAACACTTCGTGCATGCAGTAGTGTCAGTGGTCCCCACACACAATAGTGCTCGAAGGTTCGGAATCATTTATGAAGAGGACAAAGAGAAAGCCATGGGTGCTGCACTGCTGCGTACTCACATGTTCGTACAACAACTTATTTTCTGTTAGAAATTGCTACTAAAAGCTTGGTTTAGATAAAAAAAATTTCACGAAAAACTACAGTAACGAATATTGTGGCATATGCATGGAGTATTAAATATAGACGAAATAAAAACTAATTGTACAATTTGCGTGTAAATTGCGAGACAAACGTTTTGAGCTTAATTAGTCCGTGATTTGACACTAAAGTGCTACATCAACAAATGTGCTAATGACTGATTAATTAGGCTTAATACATTCGTCTCGCGGTTTCCAGGCAAGCTATATAATTAGTTTTTTTATTAGTATTCAAAAACCCCTTCCGACATCGCATGGAACATCCGATGTGACATTTTCCCTAAAAATTTTTCACCAACTAAACATAGCGTAGGTGAAAAGTTTTTGGAGGTCACATCGGATGTTTCATAAGATGTCGGAAGGGGTTTTCGGATACTAATAAAAAAATTAATTAAGTAACTCGTCTGGAAACCGCGAGACAAATTTATTAAGCCTAATTAAACCATCATTAGCACATGTATGTACTGTAGCACTTAAGCCTAATCATGGACTAATTAGACTTAAAAGATTCGTCTCATGGTTTTCAACCAAACTACGCAATTAGTTTTTTTTTTGTCTATATTTAGTACTCCATACATGTGTTCAAACATTCGATGTGATGGGGTGAAAATTTTTTAGGTGTGAACTGAACACCCCCTAACGTGTTAATTTTTTGGGTTAGAGTTTTTTTCCTTGCCGTGGACACTAGACATCCAGTCTATTGCAAAGTTTGTCCATCTTTTCGCACAGGAACAATCTTTTTCACAATAGTGCTGCTAGTCCTTGCATGCAAGTCCATCGGAAAACATAGAGATTGAGCAGTAAATACTGCCGCCGGCCATCTGTATCAATGAGCGCTAAATCGAGCAGACAATTGAGTGTGGGTTGGGTATAGATAGGAATGAAAACGGATAGGATACGGACGGATATCACTGATATCGTATTTGTTTTCATATTTATGTCCGGATTTGGATTCGAATACGGATAGTATAAAAAATGCCGGATATGATACGATTGGATATCGACATCATAAATATGTGATTTAAATATTCGGATACGAATACGGTATCGGATGTTAAATATTCGGACTCGGACACGGACGGATTAAAACCCCTCTAAACGGATTCGGTCTTAGTACGGTCGGAAAATATCAGTACCGTTTTCATCCCTAGGTATAGAGGTGCAAGCAATGTGGGCACCGTGGAGGGCCAGCAAGATGCTCGTGACGAGCCCGCATCCGTCTCTTCTTTTCCCCTCTTGAAGGCTCCCGTCCTGCTATAGTTGAGCGAGGAGGAGAAATGGAGAGACGCGATCACCGCCGGCGGAGACGGCGGTCTCCTCCATCTCCGATGGCCTTTGTGTCGTCGGGAGGTGTCGGAGACCGTCGATCTCTTGCTGGTTGGTGGAGGTAGTGTAGGTCCTAGTAGATCTAGGTCTAGGTTTCCGCCGGCGGCGGCGCCCAGGAATAAGGTCCTCTCGTGTTCTTCCCCGTCTCGGCGGCGTTCTGCTCCGGCGTCGACGACGAGCACGTGGAGGTGGAGTCCGACTTCGCTGGCTCCTGTACAGGAGTCTGTGCGAGCTGCCGTTTCGTCGTCCTGGGTGGCGGCGATGCGTTTTGTCAAGGGTGCAGTGACGGTTGTGGGTGATGCGGAAGCTGGTGAGTGGATCTAACTTGATCTTCCCACGATTTCATTCGTCGGCAAGCTTCGATCCAAGATCTGAGGGCTCGGGGTGCGTCCCCGACCGATGCTTCTTCAACGACGTAGACTTGGTGCCGGGTGTCAACTGTGGCCTTATCTAGTAATACAAGTACGTTTTTATTAAAAAAAGATGCCCGTGACGATTACCAGTGGACCATTGCAGTGTACTTCTTTTTGTTGTCTAGCTGAACAAAAGAAGTAAAGACTGCTGTGTCATGATGTGTCTGGACAGTGCATGGCCAGATCAGGCCGGTGGTAGCTACCACCCATGGGGAGTAGAATACCCCGTGTGTAGGAGGATATATATGTGTGTGCGTGTGTGTGACAGGCATTATCTTCACGTGTATTTTTGGACTTTTTTTTTTGCTATCCTCTGACAGGCATTATCTTCAAATGTGTTTTTAGACTTTTTTATGGGTATGGTCTTCCACGCCCGAATGATTGATGTGCAAACATCAAATCACAAATCAAGGCATGCCAGAATTCTTGAATTGATGTTTGCACATCAATCATTCGGATGTTTGCACATCAATCATTCGGTCGTGGAAGACCAAACCCAGAAAAAGTCCAAAAATACACGTGAAGATAACGCCTGTCAGAGGACAGCGCAAAAGGAATATACAGTGACACTATTGTAGCCAGGACAATTATTGAAGATGTGTGTGTGGGGTGGGTGGGTGGTTTTTTTCAAGTGCCAAAAGATTGGAGGTGGGTTTGAGAGTTGTTGGAGATGAGTTTTTTTTAATCTTACAAAAATTCCTAAAGTCGGAGACTATTTTGGGTACTCTTGGAAATGCTCTATGTTCGAATTGTATTGTGCATGGATTTTATAGGAATTTTGACTTTCCACCGAATAAGACCACCCACCCTATAAATATAAAGGGCCACGACCGATTGGGGGATCCAATCACAACAAATCAACCTATCTTTTAACTTTTTTTTACTCTTTATGCCTTTTATCCCTTAAACCCTAATATTGCTCTAGTTCTCGATTAGTCACTTAGTCGTAGAATATAAGGCACGATTTGACTTGGTGTAGTCTTCAAAATCATACTTTGTACTTTGATTGCTAATTTTTGTTATAATAATATAATTTATGGCAACAATGGTTTGAACATTAGAAAGTATTTATCAATACAAATCCAATGTAACCATTTCTGTAGTATAAAATTCCATATGATTAGACCAGTTGTTCGTAAAAAATAACAAAGTTTAAATATTCAAATACGTAGGTGGCTTAGACTACCCGCAGTGGGTACTCTAAAACGATACTCTAAAGCTTTAGAGTATGAATATAGAGTAAAAACTGTTGTACTGGGTACTCTAAAACGATACTCTATCCTTTCTCTCACTCTATATTTAGAGTGGTACTGTGCTTACTCTATACTCAATAGTGGCGGACCCCACTAGCTAAACAAAGAAAAAATGCTATAACTCATAAACCAAAAATCCAAATTAAATTTCGATTGCACCATTAAATTCGTCTCAATAAATCCTTCAAAACTAGATCACACATGGATATATTTAGATAAAGTGATAAGTGGGTCCCACAGTGGATAGAGTGGATAGAGGATGATATAGAGGATGGATGTGTGCGGGAGAATTAAGTATAGAGGAGAGAATCTTGCTGACTAAGACGTATAGAGGATGAATATAAAGGTCCATGAGTGTGGGTAGTCTTATATATTGTGACAAAGGATTTTAACCTCTGTTGATTTGTGACAGGATATTCTCTGATGCTGCCAGGTTCTGGCGTGGGCATCGGTTGGAAATACATGGCAAGATCGACAGCAGCATGCTGTCTAAGCACACAACGTATACCGCTTACATTGTGCTGGGGTTAGATGAGTATGATAGGTGCTGCTGGTTTGGTTCATGCCAGAAGACTCCTGTCACTGTCAGCCTCGGAGGAAGAACGTCGACCCGCGACGTTCTCCTCGATAGCGATGATCTCGTGGATCTACATTCATGGCGTGGTGGCATTTCCAAGGCGTGTGGTGTATTCCTTGGTGATCCAGGGTTCTCTGGTCAATGGACTGATGGGTGGATGGAGCTGGAGTTGGGTGACTTCCCCAATGGTGAAGGTGACGACGGCGAGGTATCCATCAGCCTTGTGGATACGTCAATTAGGAGAAGTGGTCTCATTGTCCTGGGCATTGAGATCATTGCTAAGGGGCAAGAGGCTTGAGAAGTTAATTTATGCGAGCAAATAATCGGCAGTAGAGAGGAGTCAGACTTTGTAATTCTTAATAATCTTTATTCACAGCATGGTGGAGCTGATCACATAATTGCCGAGGTTAATAATGGCACTAATTGGAACCCTTTTTCTCTCACTACAGAAACAAACATATGTTTTTATTTGGAAGATATTCGTTTAACAATTAGACTTTTTAGTGGATTTTTTTCTCATACTCTTTCATCAATCTTGTATGCTTTCATATTGCTTACCATTGTTAACTGGTGGCGCTTCTGCTTTCTTTTTGTAAAAAAAAAAACAAAATGATGATGAGAATGAGAATGGGCGCGGCTCTCTTGCAGTCTTGCTGCCGCGAGTGAGCGACCAGAGAAGTGTGTGAGTGCGACCACCCTCCCGGAACAGATCCGAGATGGAGGCAAAACTCAAGGCATGGCAGGTCGAAGAAAGTAGCAGTGGATCATGGATTCACAATATTCGATTTCACCGACCTGGTGGCTGCAACGAGAGATTTTTTTTGGATGCTAAGCAGATCGGCAGTGGTGGCTTTGGGCCCCTCTACAGGGTGAGGAGGGTGTGGTGGTCAAATGGCGCTATGCACAAGTGCTGCAGGCCTAAACAAATGATGGCCCATCAAATGCCTTCACTTTTCCAATTATGTGCTACTCCATTTCAATGGCAAGTTGGGGGAGGTTTCGAGATCGCGGTGAAGTGTCAGTCTTCACGGTCAGGACAAGGGCTAGAGTAGTTCAAGAACGAGCGAGATCTAGTTGATTATCAAGCTGTAGCATACCAACCTTATCCGTCTAATAGGCTAATCTGAGTAGTACATGGCAAAGGGTAGCCTGGACTCTATTTTCGTTGTGTACTTGCATATATTGGCAATGTGTCTCTTTTCATTTACAGAACTTATGTATTGGTGCATCCTAGCTAGAGTTGGTTCTACTGTGTTGGAACCTGATCTCGGCTAATCCCGAGACTAATTAAGGACATTTGCAACTAAATAGATCTGCCGTAAGCGGCGGCAACCCTTACATCTCTAGGGTTCGCCCCCTTGCCCATAGCACATCTATAAATAAGAGGAGGCGCACCTGACGTCGCCATCCATGAGAAACAAATCATAGAGCCAATCAATTAGGCGTTGGAGGGTTTTAGGAAGGTTGTCTCCCACATCTAGGCGTTCAGCAGGCCGACGCTACCCGGTGCCACCTCCTGCTCATCAATATGCCACCTCTTGCTCATCGATAGAGGGCATCTAAGCCCTCAGCCGGTGAACCTACGTCATCCACACTGCAGACATCATCAGGTACTTCAAAGAGAGGTCTTATTGTGCAAGGCATTGGGATTAGAAGAACTGCTCCAGTACTCGTCCTCCTAAAACTTACGCGGATCTTAAAGCAGTCCATTGAAACAACTAAATATTTTCTTAATTATTTTCCACTTAAGTCACGCAGGGCTAGGCCCGTCCAAACCTAACCATGTCCAGGCCATGGCCACATTCACATCACCAGGGCGCCGGCGACGAGGTTGACCGGTGCTGTGTGATTGAATAACCTCGCTGCAATCTACTAACTTCCTACTACGATTCTATCCTGCACTCTTAAGCACTAGTATATACTGCTGCTCGAGAGTCAACGCAAGTTTAGACGCCACACGCCCAGACCTGTTACGAGGGAATAGACAGCATTGGACGACGCCGAGACGGCACCGCTCCTCATGTGTGCGTGCAACACCGCCGCGATGGCAAACGCACAGCGCAGCAACCCGGCTCTCACGATCACGACGGCGTGAAACAGAGAACGGAGGTGCTATCATGCTCGATCCGCTGGCTGGGAATGGTCACCGCTCGTCGTCTCCTTCAACGAGGAAATGAAATGAGCGAGCAACGAAGAAAGGGGATCTAGAAGCGATTACTTTTGGATTTGGGTTGGGGCTAAACACCTGCGGGGAAACACCCGCTAGGTTTGAACGGGCCAAACCCAGGAGAAAAATAATTGGATAATATGGCTTTGAGATGTGTGTATTTTTTTAGAAAGAGGAGTATTGGAGCAAAAGCCTCAGATTAGACCCAAGAAACTAGGCTAAGGGTTTTGCAAGAGCCATCCTGTGGGAATAAATAGATTGACACAAGAAAGCATGTAATCAGTACTCAGTATTCACCATATGGCCAGATGGTACTGATCGTATCATCTAACCATAAACATATTTAATTTATGCTGTTTAAGGATTCAATACTGTGGCACAGTTACTAGCTTGATCTTTGATCTGTTTGTTGCCCCTATCTCATTGCAAAGATCGTAGCTCTTGTTTTTTTACGACATATAGATAACTCAAATTTAGAGCTGTAAAAAAAGATAAGTGACGTGTATCAGCGACTGGGCATGCCATTGCATTTCCTACTTTGTGGTTGTGGCTGCTGTTGCTGTGTTGCATCATGTTTGCTGCTACTGGTTAGAAAGAAAGAAAACTGAAACATGTGTGCATATTGCAATGCATCTCAGAGCTTGTGGTGGTACCGTGATAGTGATATTTGCCGGAGCTGAGGCCGTTTTTTCATCAAGGTGAGACCGTTTGTTTCATCAAGCAAGTGTTTCAGAGTTCGTGGGAAAACGAGAATGAAACACATATATGGTCTTATCATCGAAATCCTAGGGAGAGTAGCATCGTGGCAGATTGCCTACTAGAGCCCTCCGGCCTCCTCCCTTGGCCAGCCTATATAGAACCTACAGCCTACAGGCTTCGAGTTCCCCGATGCCCATGCATGGTCGACACACTGAGGCCAAACAGGAGAAGCCATCTCTAAATTGCTCAATGTATTTCTTCCTCAAGCAAGACCAGATTGTTAAGATTCACATGTAGTGCAGTGAGCTATCGTCCTTGCATCACAAAATGCCGAAGTTAAAGGCTGGTAATAAGCTGGCGCTGTCACTGGCATACTATAAATGGTGTGTATTTCTCTCTACATGGAAAATTGTAAACGCATTATGCATTACGCAAGATTTCTAGTGGCTTGGTCGATTTGGAAACACATGTGTCGTTGCCTCTTTGCTGGCGCCAACCCTCTTCAATCGCGTATGGGCATCCGTCCTTATCTACTTATCCGGACACCGCACACCACACACGCCCACGACGCTCTCCCAACAACTCACTGCTGCGACGCGCTCGACGGACGCCGCGCCCGCGCCAGCTCGCTGCCACCCCGCCCGCCCGCGCTCCCTCCCTCCCCCCTCCATGACCTCCATTGTGACCCCGCCCGCCCCAGTGACTCAGCTCCCGCTCCCCCACCGGAGACGAGGACGGCGGCGGCGGCTCCGACGAGGTAGGTAATTCCTCCTCTGGATCTGAGCCCTCCTCCTCCTCATCTGGATTTGAGCTCTCCTCCTCCTCCTTTGGATCTGAGTGACGTGGCGGTGGCTAGGGTTCTAGCGAGCTCTAGTGTCCTATTCCCTCCTCCCTCCAGCGAGGTCAAAGGTGATGAGCCAGGGCTGGAGCAGCCTGCATCTCGAACCCATCCCCTTGCTGTTTCTCTGTGTTGCAAGGGGATTTTTGTGTTGTTGCAGTAGATGATTTTCGAATGTTGCAATGAGATTTTTGGGTTGTTGCAACAGATGATTTTCGAATATTTCTATTTTCATGTTTTATGGTTGATTTTGCGATGTTGCAGTACTATTGTTTGAGAGGTTGCTGTACATAATTTTCGATGTTGCAGTACATATTTTTCGATGTTGCAGTACATGTTTTTTGATGTTGCACTACATAATTTTGCGATGTTGCAGTAATTATATTCTGATGTTGCACAACATAGTTTTTTCATATGTTTGTGATGTTGCACTTGAAGTGTTTCGTGCTCTTTGGGACAGGGGCGCGGTAGGGGAATGGGGCGCGGTGGGGGAACGGGGATAGGGGCGAGGTGGGGAACGAGGACAGGGGCATGGTGGGGAACGGATACAGGGGCGAGGTGGGGAACGGGGCGCAGTGGGGGGCAGGGGTGCTATCTGGGACCTGCGTCCGGACATCGCCGGGGGGCCGGACGTTCGGGCGCTAGGTATGTCGCTCTTCAATCGATTTAGTGCTCCAAGAGGTAGAGAACATCAGAGTTGACTGTGGAGCTAACGTCAGGGGTGGTCCAGTTACAGGCGCATGATCACATTTGGTGATCCAGGCCAGAAGATGAGCTACCGAGTGGCATCGACGCATGCATGGCCGCTGGCGGAGGTGGAACACAATGGCGCTTGGACCTTACGACGACCTTGGGGGGAGGCAGGCGGTGGCTCGATGCTTCAGTAGAGAGAGAGAGAGACGACAGGCTTGTGACTTGTGAGTGAGACTGGGAGGGGGAGGGGGAGTTTTGTAAAGTGGGCAATGAGTCTATGTCTAGTCTCCACGGTGGCATGGCCATGTCGGTTCCTGGCACACGCGCATGGCGTGTTTTGGACCAATGGTGCACATGACAAGTATATTTAGGACCTTCCGTCTGTCTGACAAGATGGTGAGCCTTGGCATGTTCTCTGTGTTCTTCTCCAGCAACTCATGCAACTCAAACAAGAACCATACCTAGTTATCATCAGTTTCCTCGTCAACCATGCCAAATGCCAAAGGAAAGAGAGCACCATCCCCATCAAAACCTGTGGCAAGAAACAAGGTACCAAGATACTTGTTTTTTAGAAGGGTCCTATCAAGCCCAATAAGTGGACGGCATGCATTGACAAAACCAAATATTGATGCATTGAATGATATGAAGAGTCGCCGAAAGCAATTGTCATATGGGTTCATGGTAAATTTTTTAGTTTGAGGATCTAGATGGAAATCTACCAAAAGTTTAAGGACCCACGGTGCAATTTACTCAAGAAAAAACCTTCCCAACAGAAAGAAAAGTGCCCCTGACAATATGGGCTTGGAAAAGTAGGGGCCATACCTAAAATGGAGTAGTGGCCCCATAAGAGTTCTTCTAAGTGCATGTTTGGTTGACCTCTGCTAAGGGCCTATACAGGCTTCCCTGATATAGCGTGGGCTTGTTTGGTTACCTAGTGGAGACCTGAAGCCTTACCTATTGGGCTTGTTTCCAAAGAGCACCGCAAGGGCAGCCCACTTCAACGCAAATTGAGTGGGCCCATATGCACAGTGCCGTGAACAAAACCGAGGTTTGGTGCTAGGGTTGCCATATTCTTCTCCTCACTGCGTTGTCTTGTCTCCTCTCGCTCACTTTACCCATTGCCGCCGTCGCTCTAGGGTTTGTCACCTCGCCACAACCTAGAACGAGTCGGCTGTCAAGGCACCGCCTCCGTTGCAGGTAGGGTAACAAGGGTTGGTGGAGCACTCTACCCCTTCCTCATATCTCTTTTGGTTCTTGCCTGATAGACTTGTTTGCAATACTATAGATGGTATGGTGGTTTGTTTTGCGGTACTACAAATGGTATGGCGTTGATGTATTGGATGCAAAATTGATTTGGTCTGTTGTTGTGCACATGGATTGAACTAGCGTTCATTCATTCTTGTTTGTGGTTTTCTAAAATGTCATCTGAATCACTGCTTCCTCCATCTATAAAATTCGCTCTATGATTTCCAACTCACTTTTTACTTTTGCGTTTTTAATCCCTATGTGGCCCATTCCCCCAAATCGAATTTATCGAACGCGGGAACAAAGCAGGTAAGTAGCGGAATCGATGGACACAATGACGGAATCAGTCGCCACCGCCACTACCATTGCATGTGAGATTGCGCGCCTGCCAATGGACCTTATCTCGGCGTTGATTGCCCGTACTGGGCTACGGGACGCCTGCCGCGTTGCGGTTGTCTCACCGGCCTTCCACGCTGCAGCGGACTCTAACATTGTCTGGAACTCCTTCTTGCCATCCAACCTCCCACTGTCGGCCCTTGGGGAGCTCTCTCCACTGGCACCGTCCAAGAAGGCATTGTTCATGGAGCTCTCCGATGGCCCAGTCCTCCTTGCCGATGGCCTCACAGTACTACAAGAACCACTTTTGTTCACGTCTAAGTTTTATGCAATATGTGATTCTGGGATAACTGACTAATCTTTGGTGTGGTGTGTGTTCAAAGCATCTGGCTGGACAAGGAAACCGGCGCCATGTGCTACATGATGTCTGCAAGGAAGCTAAGCATTGATTGGAGCGAGGTCCCTATCGCTGGCTATGGCTGGGTCCCTATCAACTATTGCTGGATCCCTATCACTGGCTCTAGGTTTGCTCTCTTTCTCTCACGGGTTGCTTGCCATTTCTGAAGTTTTGATGCAAATTGTGAGTGGATAATTTAGTTATTATTTAGTACTTGTTCGCACTCAAAATTGGCTAACTAAGGCTAATTCCGGGAAAATTGGCTTATGGGGTTTTGGAGTGTCTCAAATTGCATATTGGACTTCACCATTGCATTCATCAAAATCCATATATAGAAAGTTTTTGGAGTCCAAATTTGGGATGCTCCACTCCACGAACTCCAACATGGAGCAGCTCCATAAAAATCTGGAGTTTCTGGAGTACCCCTTTAGGTGCTACACAAAACACTTGGAGTCGGCCCTCGACTTCAACTTTTTTCTAGAGAAGAGTTTGTAGAGTTGTCCCTATTTGGTTAGTAAAGTTGGGAGCGAGCAGTTCCAAACATGTCCTAAGAGCTTCCTCCAACAGTTTTCAAAATATCGCTCCTAAAAATAGAAAGTATTTTTACATCAGAAATCCCAAACTATTTTCTAAATCACACCAACCACTTTTATACTTTCTTTCTCTATTGTACATTAATTTGCATTAGGAACCCTGTCCTACTTATTTTTCTTCCCCACGTCCTTCCACCTTCAGATTGGCATGATGATACACGCGCGTATATATCTGCATGTGGGGGTGGTTTTTTTTCCAAGTGTCAAGAGATTGGAGGTGGCTTTGGGAGTTGTTGGATATGAGTTTTTTTCAATCTTGCCAAAAATCCTGAATTGGGAGACTGTTTTGGATACTCTAGGAGATGCTCTAAGTTTGAATTGTATTTTGCATGGATTTTATAGGAATTTTGACTCCCCACAAGATAAGACCACCCACCCTATAAATATAAAGGGCTATGATCGATTGAGGGATCCAATCGCACCAAATCAACCTATGTTTTAACTTCTTTACTCTTTATGCCTTTTATCCCTTAAACCCTAATATCGCTCTAGTTCTCGATTACTCCCTTACAGTGGCGGATGCAGGATGAGAATCAAGGGGGGGCTAAAACAATGGAGATGTTGATTTGTATGAAGATTTAATGGTGATTTGAGGTTTTGCTATATTATTTTTAGTGGTAAATCAAATCATTAGGGGGGCTGGAGCCCCCCAGCCCCCCTGTAGATCCGCCACTGCTCCCTTAGTCCTAAAATATAAGATACGATTTGACTTACTTTGATTGCTAATTTCTATTATAATATATAATTTATGGCAACGATGGTTTGAACATTAGAAAGTATTTATCAATATAAATCAATGTAACCATTTTTGTAGTATAAACTTCCATATGATTAGATTAATTGTTCGTCAAAGATAACAAAGTTTAAATATTCAAATACGTGCATGGCTTATATTTTGTCACAGAGAATTTTAACCTCTGTTGATTTGTGAACAGGATATTCTCGGATGCTGCCAAGTGCAGGTGTGGCCGTCGGTTGGAAATACGTGGCAAGATCGACAGTAGCATGCTGTCCAAGCACACAACGTATACTGCTTACATTGTGCTGGGGGTAGATGACGGGTGCTGCTGTTTTGGTTCATGCCAGAAGACGCCTGTCACTATCAGCCTCGGAGGACGCACGTCGACGCGCGACGTTCTCCTGGATAGCCACAACCTCGAGCATCTGCATTCATGGCAGATGAGGCGTGGTGGCATTTCCAGGGCGTGTGGGTGCACTCCTTGGTGATCCAAGGTTCTCTAGCCAAAGGGCTGATGGGTGGATGGAGCTGGAGTTGGGTGACTTCCACAATGGTGAAGGTGACGACGGCGAGGTATCCATCAGCCTTGTGGACACATCATTCAGGAGAAGTGGTCTCATTGTCCTGGGCATTGAGATCATTGCTAAGGGGCAAGAGGCTTGAGGGAATTGAGATCAGTGCTAAGGGCTGTTGAGACTGTAGGATCATAACCGGTAGATCTAGCGGGTAATTATCTTTACATTTGGGATAAACACTAGAGAAACATCTTAGAGAGGGAGAGTAGCAAAAGGTACGGACCATACCTTCGGGCTTGAGGGTGGAGCAGAGGCGGTGGTGGACTTCCCGTCGCTGGCAGCGCCGCCCTCTAGATCGGTTAGGGTTCGGAGTGGGTGAGCTACTGTGGCGGTGAACCTCGTGGCTTGAGCCCGTGGCCCCCACTCCCTCTTATATGGCACTGTGCGACGGGGGCCCACCAACCTCGTTGGATTGGATGCCCCCGATCAGGGCGTGGTCAAAGGGTCCGAATTGGCCGTTGGGCCAATTCGGTTGAGATCTATTCTAACATTCTCCCCTTTGATCTCAACTTATCATTTAACTTTAAACTTTGACTTTAATTGCTTTCACTTTTATTTGTTCCATCACAAATCAGTGTATAGAGCATGCCTCATCATCACGGTCAGTCGCCGATAGATTTAACAGCTACAATACACATCTCTGATCTGAAACAGATTCTTTAACTTTGGGCCCTTTATTGTCCGGAAATCATAGGCTATACCATAAATCCATGTCGACTGTGTGTTCTCTGAACACACTGGGTGGTAAGCCTTTAGTAAGCGGATCCACAAGCACTTTCTTGTTACTTATATGTTCAATACCTTTTAGTATGATTCCGGACTTTCTCCTTTACAACGTATAACTTTAATGTCAACGTGTTTGGCAGTACACTTGACCCGTTGTCTTAGGAGCAAACTATTCAAATGGTCATTGCCGTTAACAACCATTATCCATTCCGGGTAAAGTTCTTTAACTATTTTTGCCTGTCCCGCAGCCTTATATCATGCTATACTATAACCTTGCATCATTGACGATGCTAAAACTATTTCTTTGGAGCTTTTCCATAATAAAACTTCAACAGCGAGTGTTAGCTACTATGTGGGTTTCACTAAACATCTCGCCAAAATTTAACATTTGTACCCACAACTACTTGAGAGTACTTGTTCTTTCTTTCTTAGCATGAGGCCGACATTCTTAACTCCATTCCAGTGACCTATATCTGGACTAGACTTTTGCCAAAATAACCCGGATATATGAACTATGTCAGGGCAATATCTTATCTGTGTACTCATTAAGCTTTCAACAGCTAGAGCATATAGGACGTCCATCTATAACAATCTTACGTTGCCTTTTGGAACACTAAAGTTCCCAAAACTATTACCCTTGACCATGGAAACAGGCATAGGTTTACCCGCATAGGTACTTTATTTCTTTAGAAACTTTTCTTAGCATGCCTATGCGATATTTCTAATACCCCTTTTCTTCTATCTCGGTGAGTTTCATTTCTTATAACGAGAGACATTTCACCGAGAACTTTCTTATTGAACCTTGAGGACAAGAGCTTCTTCTTCTCATGCAGTAGATTGACATCACTACTAACAAGTAAGATGTCATCCACATATACATAATTAGAAAATAAATTTCCCATTCTATAACTTTGTACAAATGCAATTGTCCTCTCATTCTCTTTAACCCAAAATTTTCAATTGACTCTTCAACTTTAAATGACATTGTCTAGAGATTTACTCTAGTCCATAAGAGATTCCTACAGGTGGCATCCCTTACGTTCTTTTCTTTCTATGACAAAACCTCTAGGTTGTGCCACGTAATCATCTTCATACAAATCCCGTTTGGGAAATACCGTCTTTACTTTCATCTGATGTAACTCAGATCATAATGTGCCACTAGCACTCATTGTAATCTATTCATTCGGTTTGCGCAAAACTTTTGATTCAAGTCGCGCTCTACATCTTTACATATTCCCTTTGGAGTCACATTTAGTCTTGTAGACCCATTATAGCCTACTGTTTTGGCTCCTTAGAAATTTATTCTGAATCCTAAAATATTATTTGTATCATCAATTTCATTTTATCTTTCTTTGCTTCTTGCCACTTAGACGAGTGAACGTCTCTCATGGCTTCTTCAAATGAGGTGAGATTACCCTCCATTTGAATTTCACTAACATAGACTTTATAGTCATCAGAAATATCTGATTTTCTTATTCTTTGAGACTTTCTAGAGCCTTAGCTACTAGCATTTCTTGATATTTATTGTCAAAAGACAATTGATTCTATAAGGTCCTGTGTAACAAGATCCTTGTTTATATTATTTATCCTCCTTGTGGAGTTAGGTCTCTTTGTACCATGCTCCCCCAGATTGTCCCATCTTTAAACTTTCTTATTTTGGGTTTAATCTGCTGAAACTCATATGACGCGTTTAGCACCGTCTTAATAACTCTGAATGCGTCCAGTATGAATACTGACCGACTATGCTATCTTTATATTGAAACTGTAAAAGGTCCATGAATTTAGCTATTTCTTTACTTTGGGGTATCATTATTATGATCGTCTTACTCCCCGACAATCACATTCATCTTTTATAGATCACTCTTGCCTTCAATGCATAGTATGCATCGCATTATCTGAATTATGGAGAAGTATCTTTCTTAATTGTCTTTCTTAATTGATCTCACCTTTCTCCCCCTCGAAATGTGGTACGAACTTTTCTACCACAATTTCGAAAATTATTCAGAACTCTTGTGAATGAGGAAACTTTGATTACTTACTTCACCCACATGATTACATCATGCAAATGAAATTATTTCTTAATTCGTATGGGAGTACTTTTTTTTTCTTATTTCACTTCAAAAACTCAACAGAGTCTTTTATCATTAATACTTTCGCAAGTCACACTTGCATGTCATTCTTATCTTGAGGTTCGTCTGTAACTTTCTGTTCTCTATAAACTCATACTAGGATAGCATGAGAGCTACCCTAAACTTTTCTCCCTGTACGGGATACACTCAAAGCACATGAGTCATCACAACTTTCTCCCGCCATGCAGAATAAATACTATGTCAAACTTCTCCCGCCATGTAGGATTAATTAATACAAGTACTATGCCATCTTCACCCCGCCATGCGGGTATTTTCTCAAACTTTTCCCGTCATGCGGGTACTATCACAAACTTTTTCCCGTCATGCGAGATAATTTTCTTAAAGGGACATAAATGTCAATATTGGCTCATATTCAATCATCAAATTTAGAAATAAATCCAAATACTCTTTAACACACATGCTTAATCCGACGTTGGTCAAATTAAACATGCATGTCACTTATTACATTTCATATCATGATGATAAAAACTAAAAACTAATTATTATTATTATTATTATTATTATAAAGAGTACATAAAAGGCATCTTTTAAAATAAACTCTTAAACTAAGCTCTTATTGTTCTATATCTTTTCTTGGATCAATATCCTAGAATTCTTTTTTCTTTTGAAGCCATTCTTTAAAGAGATCGTAGTCCCTTACATAATGGTCTTCTTTCTGAAGAAAATTGCACTTTTCATCTTCTGAGTCACAAGTACCCAGCTCATTTCCTTTTCACCCTTTAAGAATAAAGGCATGAAGTTCTTTGTCTCAAAACATTAATCAATAATCAACAATAATGCTCATTAAACTTTTAAAACTTTATGTTCTATTCTATATCACCGTTGGGCAGAAATAGAATAAAACAATATTCTTCTACATTAATTCCACATCACCGTTGGGCAGAAATGAAATTAACATATGAAAACTCTATTATCTTATAACTCTCTTCAAAATTAAATTCTCCCGTTGGTTCGAATTTAATTTTGAAGATCATCATCACTATTGCAGCGGAAACATGAAAATACATTACATTCTGCTCGCTCTGGAGCATCTCTTGTTTCTTATCCATTCTTCGAAAATTTGTCACTTTGATACAAAATTTATCAGAGATTTAAACTTTAAACATAAAACTAATAGAATTATAATATTGTTATCATCAACGTTGGTCAGAAAATAACAATATCATAATTTTCTTTAAACATAAACTCTTAAATAAACTTATAATATTGCTATCATCAACGTTGGTCAGAAAATAATAATATTATAATTTATCTTGACTGTAAACCAACTATGCCTCCAACTAAAAATTTTCCGTTGGTTCCAACTTTAACCGGGAAAAAAACTTTTCATCATTCATTGAATAACTATAACTTCTCTTCAAATTAAATCCTCCTGTTGATTCGGATTTAATGAGAAGACTATAAACTTTAACTTTGCAGTGGAAAACGTGAATCAACAATAATTATCTACTTTTCAGAAGCATTCTTTACTGATCTATTCTCTAAACAGTGTGCACGTTGGTGCAAAATTGAATAGAGATTAAAACTTTATACAAATTTCATCAAAATATCATTCAAATATGCTTCTGAAAAAAAGATAAAACTAAATTCAAAACCTCCTAGTGCATCTTGCTATTTCTGCCAGAAGGCCCAGCTCGTAGCGCTGGCAGTAAGGTGCTCGGCCCGGCCCAGCACGTGCAGACGCTCTTTCAAAAAAAAAACAAAATTACAAATCGCTTTCATTCTTGGCCCCAGGCCCATTTCGCTTAGTCGGCCCAGCTCGCCAGCCCGCTACCTCCCGCGGCCTAGAGCCAAAACCGGCCCATGGCCAAGGCTGGCGCCCGCGCTCCCCGCGCCCAGGCCGAAACCTGGGCCTGGGCCGGGAATCACCTTTCCCGCCTGGGCCTAGAGCTGGCCCGTATGCTCCTGACCGCTGGTTTTGATCAGACGGCTCTCCGCGCGTTTCGGTGGAACAAAACCACCGTCGGTCGCCTGCCCCCAAACCCTAAGCTCATTTCCGTCTTGTTCCCCTCCGCCTTTCACTCGAGCGCAGCCGCACGGGAGCGTTGCCCACGGCGGCCGCCGCCGGAGATGGTAGGGGTGACTCCTCTTCCTTCTCTTGCTTTTCTTTTCCCCTTCCCCTCTTCTTTCTGCTTCCTACGCCGCACCGAAAATGACGGAGCAGAAGCGGCGGCCGTCCATGGCGGCTCGGAGGAGGTGGTGGCGGCGCCGCCTCGGGGCCCCTCGCCGGCGCGCGCGCTCGCCCGAGGCTGAGCGCGCCGCCGTCGAGCGGCCTTGTGGCGAGGCCCTTTGACTCCCGAGCACGTCGCGCAGCGCCCCGTGGTGGCAAGGACTCGCCGGCCGGCAGCTCGGTTGGTTCTCTTTCCCGCACAACGACGGCAGCTTTGACGGCGAAGGTGAGCCATAGGTAGGTCTCTTCCCCCTCTTCGTCCTCATTCTTAGGGTTAGGGTTCGTTCTTTTCCCGATTCGAAATCGGGTGTTCTTTCTTTTCTTGATCCGATTCGGATCAACATCTCTGGCTTTTCTTTCTTTTCAACCCAAAAACTAGATCTACGCACTAGTAACCTGCTCCGGTACCATTGTTGAGACTGTAGGATCATAACCAGTAGATCTAGCGGGTAATTATCTTTACATTTGGGATAAACACTAGAGAAACATCTTAGAGAGGGAGAGTAGCAAAAGGTACGGACCATACCTTCGGTCTTGAGGGTGGAGCAGAGGCGGTGGTGGACTTCCCGTCGCTGGTAGCGCCGCCCTCTAGATCGGTTAGGGTTCGGAGTGGGTGAGCTACTGTGGCGGTGAACCTCGTGGCTTGAGCCCGTGGCCCCCACTCCCTCTTATATGGCACTGTGCGACGGGGGGCCACCAACCTCGTTGAATTGGATGCCCCCGATCAGGGCGTGGTCAAAAGGTCCGAATTGGCCGTTGGGCCAATTCGGTTGAGATCTATTCTAACAAGGGCAAGAGGCTTGAGAACTTTATGCAAGCAAATAATCGGTAATAGAGAGGATTCAGACTTTATAATTCTTAATAATCTTTATTCACAGCAGGGTGTTGGAGCTGATTACATAATTGCGGAGGTTATGAATAATGGCACTAGTTGGAACCCTTTTTCTGTCGCTGCAGAAACAAACATATGGTTTTATTTGGAAGATATTCATTTAATAGCCTTTTCAGTGGATGTTTTTTATACTCTTTCAACAATCTTGTATGCTTTCATATTGCTTACCATTGTTAACTGGTAGCGCTTCTGCTTTCTTTTTTTTTTAAACAAAAAGATGATGAGGATGAGAAGGGCGCGGCTCTTGCTGCCGCGAGTGAGCGACCAGAAGTAGTGGTATTGTGCCCCAGCGATACCCAGTGCTGCTTGCACTCGTCAAGAGTGCACATCGGTTGCATTTTCTTTCAACAATCTTGTACCGTTGCAGAAACTTGTTTGCATGATGCGTATGCAACACAGTAGTAGTACTGGTTAGCATCTGCTTACAGGCGTTGCTCCTGGTGGCAATGGACCAGGTGACTCAGTGTGCAGCTACAGATGACCCTTGCTTGGCTAACGATGATTACATTCTGGCATCATTTATCTTCTCGGAGGCATCGTCGAAGAAGCTCTCGTGCCTTAGTGTTTGGTCTTTTCACTTTTCGTTGTAATTAGTGGTTGTGCCACCTCTCACCCTTGTGATAGGGTGTCTTGCTGCTGCTGCTGGTGTTGTTGTTGTCGCCATTTCTCTTTCTCATGGAGTTGCCATGATCTCACCCTTGTGGTGGGGCTACTGTTTTGGTTTAGTCTGGTTTTCTAAATTTAATCGGACAAAAAGATTTTGCCTTGTTTAGTCTGGTTTTCTAAAATTAATCGAACAGAAACTCTTGTCCTCAAGATACTTTCTGCGCACCACCTCTAGAGCCATGTTGTTTCCACCTCTGTCCAGTTTGAAGATCCATTTAGCCAGCAACACAGTGTTCATGGATCTGGTATCCACAAAACCTAACCCACCAAAGTGTTTTGGGGCAGCTAAGGCCTCCCATTTTACCCTGTGGTAGATGGACGGGGATTTGATCGGCAAACAGCGGTGTGGGCCGAAACTCGTATCAGAAATGGCACAAATCGAACGGCCCGCAGCATCGTGGGCGTAGCTCTGCTTCGGCGTCATGGACGAGACGACGCTTCAGCTCCAGAGTCCAGACGTGTGGAGCGGAAATCCGCTCGGACGATCGACGAGTCGGCGAACACGCGTGCATCCCGAGAGCCCTGACGGCGACGGGCAAGGCGACTTCCGCTCGGGACCCCACATGCCATCGCCTCACGCCCTGCATGAACATACTCCGTATTTCCCTTCCGATTCGAATTTGGCTGCTGCTGTATTGTTATATAATCGAATTCCTTCGCCATGCCCAAAGCTAGCGTTTGTCTGCGTCCTCCGGCCCAACTATATTCTTCCATTCCATTAGCTGTAGGCTGTAGCCCTGTCCTGTGTTTGATCCCCAGTTCCCCACATCGCTCAGGACTCACGAGTCGCGTCGGGGGAACCGATGGAGTCGACGGCGCCTGCTCGCTGCGAGATCGCGCGCCTGCCGGATGACCTCCTGTCGGCGACGCTCGCCCGGACCGGGCCGCGGGAAGCCTGCCGCGCCACCGCGGTATCGCCGGCCTTCCGCGACGCGGCCGACGCCGACGTCGTCTGGTCCAGCTTCCTGCCGCGCGACCTGCCCCCGGTCGCCGACGGGGAGCTGGAGCTCCCCGCCGATCCGCAGTCCACCAAGAAGCAGCTCTTCATGCGACTCTCGGACCCCGGCAGCCCCGTCCTCCTCGCCGATGGCCTCATGGTAACTGCAACTCCTCTACTACGTCTTAACTAGGTGCTCGATCGATGGACTTGTTTGATCGGTTATTGTGGTGCGTTGCAGAGCATGTGGCTGGACAGGGCGACCGGCGCCAAGTGCTACATGCTGTCCGCCAGGAAGCTGGGCATTGCTTGGGGCGATACGCCGCAGTACTGGCGCTGGATCCCCATCAACCTCTACAGGTTTGCATGCTATATATCTCGCTCACAAATCACATGCATGTATGTCGCTTTCCATCTCTGAAATTCTGAAACGCACTGTCAGTAGGCGTTTAGTTCGCTAGTGCTTCTTCTAGTCAGTATGTTGATGAATGCTATGGCATCGGTGAATGAACTAGGTACGCTTTTCTTTGCGCTACAAAAGCAAAGTGTACTTCTATTCACTAACAAGTCACAATACTTAATTGCACTGTCCATGCTTTTGTTCTAGCCAATTTTTTGAGGGATAATTGCATTGATTGATACAAATTTAAATAGTTGAAGAAGCTCGGCTGATGCCATGCCATGCCATGGAATCACTTGTTTGCATCCATTGCTTTAGCCAACAAAGATGCTGTTGCTAATCTGTGACAGGTTCTCGGAAGCTGCTGAACTACAGTATGTCTGTGTTACGGCGCCAGGAACCGTACATCATCCGGCGACAGCTCCTGAAGCCGCCAGCTCTGATCATGGGCCGTTGCCACGGAGGTCCAGCAGGCCTGTCATCCAGAACCAGCGTGTGTATGGCCCAGAATGGAAGACCGCCGGATGCCGGCCGCTTCAGAGTATCAAACGCCTGTTGCTGCACGTCTGTCCAGACAAAGATGGCACCCTTGTGCAGTAAGTCCGTCAACGGCCGGGAGATGATACCAAAGTGTTTGACAAAACGCCTATAGTATCCGGCCAAACCTAAGAAGCTTCGTAGCTCCCGGACAGAATTTGGTGATGGCCACTGCATAACAGCCTGGACCTTTTCAGGATCAGTAGCTACGCCAGCTTCAGAAATGATATGTCCCAGATACCGAAGCTGACGTTGAGCAAATGAACACTTGGTCATTTTGACTTGCCATTTGTCTTTCTGTAACAGCCGCAAGACTAGTCGGATATGCTCCAAGTGGTCTTCGTAGGTGCGACTGTAGATCAGAATGTCATCAAAGAATACCAAGACACAATTACGAAGCAATGGAGCAAGAGTAGTGTTCATAGCTTTAAGGAAAGTGCCAGGTGCGCCAGTAAGGCCAAACACCATCACTAAAAACTCATATTGCCCGGTGTGAGTTTGGAAGGCGGTTTTGAACTCTTCCCCCGATTTGAGACGAATTTGATGATACCCGGCAGTCAGGTCCAGACAGGAAAACCATGACGCATGAGTGAGTTCATCTAATAATTCCTCAATGACAGGGACTGGATATTTTGTCTTTGCTGTCAAGGCGTTGAGGTGTCGAAAGTCCACGCAAAACCTGAAGGTACCATCCTTCTTCTTGACAAGTAGCACTGAAGAAGAAAATGGACTGGAGCTTGGTCTGATAATGCCTGACTGTAGCATTTCACCGATTTGCCGCTCAATTTCATCTTTAATAGCAGGAGGGTATCGATATGGACGAATCGAAAACGGTGTGGCTCCTGGCAGAAGTGGGATGGCATGATCACAATCACGCTCAGGAGGATAGCCTGACGGTGGTGCAAAGACAATGTCGAATTCAGACAAGAGAGTGGCCACCTCGGGGGGTAATTGCTCCTGACGAGCCACAGGAGCGTCCGGCACCATTGCCGTCACTTGAATAACTGAGCCAAACGGCAAAGCAGAAAGAGTCCCATGTAACATCTTTGGAGAATCAGCATGTGTGATAAGGAGCCATTTATGACGCCAGTCAATTTGCATAGGACTGTGAGTAGACAGCCAATCCATCCCGAGAATCAACTCATATGCTGTCAGTGGCAAAATCTTGGCTTCTGAAACAAAATCACAGCCCTGGACTGACCATTCCAACTGCTGAAACTGAGAGGAGCAGTAAAGAATAGAACCATCCGCTACTGATACACGCAGCGCGGGACTGAATGTTGTAACACCCGATAACTTAGCTGCTAGATCAGTACTGATAAAAGTGTGTGAGCTTCCTGAATCAAGCAGTATACGGGCAGGAAAGCCTCTCACAGTGCCTTGAAACTGAATAGAACGAGCTGAGTCTTGGCAGCCGCTGCAGACATGGAAATAGCCAGACAAACTTGAGCATCTGCAGGCTCCTCTTCAACACACGCCTCATCCTCTTCACACTCATCACCATTGCAGATTTCCCAGAGTTCTTGAAGGACGTGAAGTTGAATAGCTTCAGGGCACTTATGGTCGCGAGACCACTTTTCTCCACAACGGAAACAGAGGCCGCGAGCACGCCGGTAATCACGAAGCGTGTTAAGCCTGTCGTCGACGCCTTGGCCACGACGTTCGGCTGGAGCAGCCGCAGCTGGGGCCGGCCTCTCCGGTCGTTCCAGGCGCGGTGGTGGCGATGGCAGTGGCATAGGTCCACGCACCGGCGCCTTGGCAAATGAGAAGGGCTCGAGCCGACGAACATCACGTCGGCGAGTTGGGTCCACCAATTCTTCCTGCAACAGGGCGAGCACACAGGCAGTATCGAGTGTAGGTGGACGTTGAAGATGAACAGCATTACGAATGTCTGGTCTCAGACCATCAACAAAACGCATTGCATAGTACAGAGGATCAGCATTTTTGCTATAAGCTACCAGACGTTCCACGAGACCCGTGTATTTGTCAATATAGTCCTGGACAGTGTGGGTTTGGTGGATGTGGAAAAATTGGCGAATCAAGAGTGCGTGCTGATCTTTGCCAAATCGTTCCATGATCATGTGAGAGAACTGACCCCAACCCACTGCCCGAACTTGATCTTCGACAGACTGCAGCCAACAGGCAGCGGCAGCCGTCATATGCATGGTGGCAACCTTAACCCAGTGACGGATAGGAACAACATACATGTCAAAGTAATCTAAACAGCGACCCAGCCACAACTTGGGGTTCTCGCCATCAAATGGTGGGAAATTCATCTTAGGAATATGCTCACGAGATCCATCCCCAAAATCTCGGAATGCATCATCACCCCCAGAGCTGCCAGGAACACCAGCCGTGAGAGCCGAACTGGAATATGAACGCAACAGCTTAGGGTGGGGATTGGGGCTGGGCGGGATGAGCTTACCCTTGACCGGGGATTGAATGGGAAACTCAAATCCCCGGTGGCTTGATTCCTCGCGGTGCCCTCCCGGGCTGAACATGGTGACGCCGACAGGAACCTTCGTCGCGGTCACCGAAGGGGGAGGAAGCACCCCCGTAGGCATGGCTGGCGCGGCGTCGAGGACAGAGCGGCTCACCGACTTGCGGAGAGCGGTCATCTCCTCGCGCAGCGTCTCCACCGTGGCCTCTGTCTTTCGGATCACGCCGATCTCCGCGCGCAACTCCTTCACGGTGGCCTCCATTTGAGGCTTCCAAGTGTCGAACACCTGGGCGGCACCTTCCAATGACTCGACGCGAGCGCCAATCGATGACTCGACCGCGCCGATGCAGTTGGAGAGGTTGGTCTGGGCTGATTTGAGCTCGTCGAGGATCAACTTGGTGTTGGGGTCCATGGCGCCGAGCTGCTTGCGGAAGCGGGTGAAGTGCTCGTGGTCGATTTGTTGGGGCTCCAGGGTTGGCGATGTGCTCCTACATCGATCAGATCAAGATATCGGAAACAAAATCGGCCAAGGAATCGGTTGCTCCGAGTACCAATTTGTTACCAACACAGATAGCTTCGATAGGATTTGGGGGAAGGTAGCAGGGAATCGGAATTTGGGGAGGAATAGCAAAGCCAAAAGGACGGGTTCGGATGAGTTCTTGCAGGAGGAGCAAGTTAATCTGTTACAATCCTTGACCCCCTCTCTCTCCTCTCCCTGCCTATTACATATAGGCCCTGTTCATCTGGCTTATAATCCGTCCTATTCAGTTTGTTTTTTCAGCCGGAACAGTATTTTTCTCTCACAAAAAATCAGCCAACCGTGTTTTTCAGCCGGCTTATAATTCCAGCCGAATGGCTCCATAGTAGAGCTAGCTGAAGCGGCCGGCATCAGGCGGTCTTCCATTCTGGGCCATACACACGCTGGTTCTGGATGACAGGCCTGCTGGACCTCCGTGGCAACGGCCCATGATCAGAGCTGGCGGCTTCAGGAGCTGTCGCCGGATGATGTACGTCGTAACAGTCTGGTGGCTGGAAATACGTGGCAACATCGATAGCAAGATGCTCTCCCAACACACAACATATAGCGCTTACATCGTGTTCAGAGTAGCTGATGGGCGCCGCGGGCTTCATTTCCCATGCCTGGAGACGTCTGTCAGCCTCGAAGGAAGCAGCAGCAGGTCGACGCGCCGCGTTTGTCTCGACAATGGCCACGATCGCGCAGATACTTGGCCGTCGTTGCACGGCGAAATTACTCAAGACATACTCTTTCCTCGAGAAAGAGGTGATGGCTGGATGGAGGTGGAGGTGGGTGAGTTCCGCAGCGGTGAAGGCGACGATGGTGAGGTTTCCATCAGCCTTACGGAGACGTCAGTCGCGAAGAGTGGCCTTGTTGTCCTGGGCATTGAGATTAGACCCAAGGAGCAAGTGGTTTGATGAGAACCTTGATTGTGCGAGTAAATAATGGATTGAGAAATCAACATTGTAAGTATTTATTATTCACAGCAGTGTGGAGCTAGCTGATCACAGGATTGCCGAGGTTAATAACTGTGCCGGAACTAAGAGGTGTTCCTGTTATGTTCGTCTAAGCTTTGTCTCGCCGCCGAAACAAATATATATGGGTCATGGTCTGCGAGATATTCATTCAGTAATTAGCAGTCTGTCAGTGGTGTTTTTACACATTTTCTTTCAACAATTTGGTACCGTTACAGTAACTTGTTAGCAACCATGAGTCTACAGCACAGTAACTAGCATCTGGTTACAGGCGCCGCTCCTGGTTGTAGTGGATCAGTGACTCAGTGAGGGGCCAGAAGTGGGCCAAAACTGATGGGGATTAGGTGGGCAAACGGCCTTTTGACACACCCTCAACCTCTCTTATAACTTTCAAAAAAAAAACTATTGAACCAGCGTTCAACCGGTTTCTAATGGCCGAACGAGTAAACCATTGAAAAAAGACTGCCGCCGGTTTGATGACCGGTCCCAGTCGTAATAACTATTTTTTCTCGAATACGCACGAGTGTGCATATCATTGTATTAGACGAAAGAGAGTATATGTTACAAGGTGCCGTTCCCGACAGGCAGAAGGATTGAAAGTGGCTACATTTTGACGGATGACATTTAGAGGAGGCAAGAGTGACTGAACGGTACTAGCCTCGCGCTAAAGCTGCCAGACCTCCGGCGCCGACTTCGATCCAACGATCGGCTTCGGCCTTGATGAGCTGCAGAATTTCGATGACTGTCGCGAAGCTTCGCAGAAGCAGCGCGCATTGCGCTCTTTCCAAATTTGCCACGAAACCAGCCCGAAGAGAGAGTCGAAGCCTGATCTGTGTTCTCCATTGAACAAGGAGCGCAGCCTTCTCCACCATTGCAGGGAAGAAGGTGATGCTAGGGGTAGTTGCCGCCCCATTGCCTGCAAGACGAAGAACCATACTTCCCTTGAAAATGGACAGGTCACGATGATGTGGTCAATGGTTTCTTCACCCTGGTCGCAGAGGTAGCAGCGGTCCCTTGCCTCCAGGCCATGTCTTCTTCTTCTTCCATCCCTAGTCCAGTGCCTGCGTTTGAGGACGAGCCACACGAAGATCTTGACTCTCAACGGCCCCCAAGTTTTCCAGACGAGCTTGTGGCCGGGGAAAGGTGTGGAGCCTGTGTGCAACATGGTGTACGCCGACTTTGGCGGAGTATTCGCCATTAGCAGTCCAGCGCCACACAGTTCTATCTGGCTGGTACGATAGCTGTATGTCGGCCACTGTGTTCCAGAGATGGAGGTAGTCGATGATGGCCTGAGTGGACATCCTGTAGGTGATGCTGTGTGCCCACGTCCTGTTGTGCAGCCCCGCTCGAACAGTCTGATGCCGTCGAGTTCTTGCCGATACCAGGAGGTAGAGGGAGGGGGCGATGTCGCTGGCGGCTTCACCATTAATCCAACGGTTTTCCCAAAACAGAGCCTGCAGTCCGTCCCCCACCACTGTGAACGTTGATGCCTTGAAGAATGCTTGCACCTAGGGGCACGTTCGGATCGGCAACTGGCTCCATGCCCGATCGCCGTCTGTTTTTTTGGAGCCAAAGCCACCTTGTCTGCAGAGCATAGCCGGCGAGCTTCAGGTCACTGATCCCCAGCCCTCCTAGTTCAGTTGGCCTGCAAACTGACGGCCAGACGACCATGCATTTACCTTGTACAGGCCAACTGACGGCCAGGTGACCATGCATTTACCTTGTACAGACTGATCGGATCCAGCCCAGAAGAATTTGCGACAGATGGCGTCGATTTCCTTGCGTGCCCATGCCTGCAGATTCTCGGCCATCATTGCATAGATAGGGACTGAGCGAAGGACGGATTTGATCCAGATCAGTCGTCCACTTCTTGCCATGAGTGAGCCGTGGCATGGTGGCATTTTCCTTGCCACCTATTCCACCAGAGATTGGAAGTTGGCCTTGGGGATCGCTCTTGTGCTAAGAGGCAACCCCACGTACCTGATGGGGAAGGGCTGTACTTGGCATCCGAGAATTGAGACAATGTCGCTTATGGTTTCCTCTCCGCCGTATATCGGGGTGACGGAGCACTTGGCGAGGTTGGTGTGCAGCCCTGAGGCCGTACCGAAGACAGTTAGAATTTCTTTTACCGCCGTTGCTTCTTGTGTTGTCGGACGGATGAACAGTATCACATCGTCCGCATACAAACTGCACTGAAACTTGACTTCTAACGGATGCATCTTCCCGAGTACCCCATCATTGGATGCCTTGAGGAATAGTCCGATGCAGCACATCCATTGCTATTATGAATAGCATGGGCGACAAAGAATCTCCTTGGCGCACCCCTCTCAGATGTCGTATGGACAGCCCTTGATGTTAGACATAATTTGCTGATCCTCCTTTCCTTCTCCTCTCTTGCAGTCAAGGGCAGGTAGATGGTCAGCTCTGCTGTCCAGTCCTAAAAACTGCAGCAAGTATGGCAATAGGCCATCTCTAGTACTATAGTTGGTAGTATTGCATCATCCATAGTTGGTAGAAGGTGATGTATACTGAAAGGATCAAGATGCCCAAGAGGGGGATGAATTGGGCTTTTCTAAAAATTAATTGCAAGAATTAAATCCTACAAGCCAAACTTCACCCCTAGTGCCTACTTATGTTCCTTGTGATTCTACCGATAAAAGTTTTGCACCCTAAGTTCCAATCCTAGACTAGCAAGGCAATTCTAGGAAAGTAAACAAGCAATGAAAGTAATGCAAGAAAGTAAATGCTTGAAAGTAGGGGATAGGAACACGGCGATGTTTTGCCGAGGTATCGGAGAGTCGCCACTCCCCACTAGTCCTCGTTAGAGCACCCGCGCAAGGGTGTAGCTCCCCCTTGATCCGCGCAAGGATCAAGTGCTCTCTACGGGTTGATTCTTCGACACTCCGTCGCGGCGAATCACCCAAAACCGCTCACAACTTGAGTTGGGTCACCCACAATCTCGTCGGATGACCACTAAACTCCCAATCACCACCAAACCGTCTAGGTGATGGCGATCACCAAGAGTAACAAGCTAGAACTCTCACTTGACCACAACAAGCCTAATTAGAAGATGGATGCACACTTGCTAGACTCTTGTCACTAGAGAGGATTCTCAAACTTTGATTCGCAAATCTCTATCCTCACTAGGGCTCTTGCACTTCCTTGCACTCTAAAGGTGTTTCTCAGCTGAACATATGAGCAAGAGACCTCTAAAAGAGGTGGAGGGGATGTATTTATAGACCCCTCAAACAAATCCAACCGTTATCTTTCGAAACAGCCTGTCGATATGACCGGACGCGCCTGTCGATATGACCGGACGCGCCGGTCAGGTGTAACGGTCGAATAACGGAAACCTGTGCTGAGTGACCGGACGCGCCGATCTGTGATGACCGGACGCGCCGGTCTGATATGACCGGACGCGCCGATCAGGGATGATCGGACGCGTCCGATCATGCAAGAGCTCTCTGGAAAACTGACCTGACGCATGACCGCGTCCGATCATAGGTGACCGGACACGTTAGGTCACCACGGGACCTTACTGGAACATGACCGGACGCGCCGATCATTTCACAGTCGCGTCCGATTACGCTGTTTACCCTCTAGAACACGTGTCAGACTGACCACCGCGTCCGGTCGATCAGCTGAAACCGCAGTGAAGTTTTAGTACTGACCGGACGCGTCTGGTCATGACCAGGACCGCGTCCGGTCATAGGTAAACGGCTCAAACGTCTTCTAAACGCGATGCAACTTGAACCAAGTTGCTTCTAACTGAACTCTGAGTTTTTCTCGAGCTACCTAGTGCTAAGTTTGACAAGTGTGCACCACACCTAAACACAAGACTCACCTAGGTCAAGCTACTCGCTCATGCCCCTTTTTATAGTACGGTCAAAGGAAGAAACAAAGATCCTAACGACTATTCCAGATGTATCTCAACACCTTGACATCCGGAACTAACCGTCCTTAATCTTATCGTTGATCCTTTGAAAACCGAAACGATTTTCATCAAGGGACATGAATACCATATTGCCCAAAGCAGTTATCATCTCCATGACCTAACTTACAAATGTTTCTGCAAAACACACGTTAGTCATGGTAATTATGTGTTGTCATTAATTGCCGAAACCAACACCGGGGCCTAGATGCTTTCAATCTCCCTGTTTTTGGTGATTGATGACAACACTTAGATTCAGAAGATATAAGTTGAGGTTTTCGATCATGCTTGGTTCATATAAGCATAAAGCTATAAGCACAAGGGGTTAGTCAATGCTTATGTGTTCCAAGCCAACTGAGTGTACTCATAAGATAAAACATGAAGAGTTAGTACACATAAAACATAGCTCATATAAAATCGGAGTAAGGCAGACACGGAAGCACAACCTTATGAGCTATAAACAAACAAGTGACATGATTTAAAACTGTGACTAGATAAACCATATAGACTTAAGGTATCTCACAAGACCACATGTCACAAGTATGCAAATACTGTAAAGTAAACATGATGCATGAGTGTAGCACATAAGAGAAGAACGAAAACCCTCTACCAAAAACTCCCCCTGAATCTACTCTCTCTCTCCCCCTTTGGCATCAACCGCCAAAAGCTAATCTAAGGATCTGACGGGGGAACAGATGGAGTCGAGTCGGGTGCCGAGGAGCGCGGAGTAATCACGAACTGAGAAGGGTCTCCCTCGGACTCAGAGCTATCAGGCTGACCCTCTGAAGAAGCACGCGGCTGTGAAGCGGTCTGGGTCTGATCAACAGGAACAGGTACTGACGAAGTAGCAACAAGTGGAGCAGTCTCTGTGACATGAGCCTGAAGTGAGCCAATAGCTGGGGGATCTGTCGAGGCAACGGACGAAGGAACTGTCTCTATAGTGCCCGTCCCTATCACAGGAGGAATCGCTGCCTCTGAAGCTGACAACCCTGATGAAGTAGCAAAAGTAGTGTGCGAGGGCGTCGGCTGACCAGTCAACTCGCTATATGTGGCACTAAGATCAATGAAAGGTGTGCCGGTCAACAGGTGAGGGCGAGGCTGGTCTGAAGGAGTAAACCCCGTCTGAATAGGCGTGTAGTTCGGGGACTGGAATGACTGAGGGACCTGCAGCTGTGGAGAGGTGAACTGAAAGCTTGGCTGATCCTGACTCGAAGGTCCACTAGACTGTAAGGCTGAAGTCAGGACAGATGCAGGTGGAGGAACCCCAACTGTGACTAGGTGACGCAGAAGATCCAAGTACTGCTGCTGGCTAGCTGTACTCTGTCGCTGCATCTCATATTGTTGACGCTGCATCTCGACTTGTTGGCGCTGTATCTCAAGCTGCTGTCTCTGGAACTCGTCCTGTCGAGCCTGTATCTATGCAAACACGGCAGTTGTGTCCTGAGCCTGTCTCTATAGCTGAAGCTCCTGTCGCTCCTGTGCCTGGGTCAGCCTCTCAAGAATAGCCACCATGGCTGGGTCTGAGCGGGAGGGTAAACCAGAGCCACCGGCCTCGTGGTCGTGAGGCCGAGGAGACCGATACCTGGGGATAGGCTGATAATCCTCGTCAGTGCTGTCAGAGGCCTCATCCTCAGCTATATCAGCGGGCTGAGCATCTAGATCTGCAAGCTCTGCCTCAGCAAGACCCTATACGGTCACGTCCTGCTCAGCCGCTGTCTCAGGCACCTCAGGTCTCTCTCTCTGTCCTGGCACAGAGGCCTGCTCTCTCGTAACTGAAGCCCATAGCTGACGAATATCATACTCAGGAAAAGCAGTAGTAGTATCTGATATCTCAGCTCTAATCTCTGAAGGCAGCTCAAGTGCAGATCTGATGATGAAGCAAATCCAATGAGCATAGGGCAGCTGACGGTGTCCCTTGAAACCCTCTGCCAGGGTGTCCTCTATCTCACTAACCATAAGATCCCAAATGTCAAAAGGTGTCTGTGAGAGGAGGTGGTGAACAACCCATAGCTGCATCCTAGTCAATCCCTCTCTGTAACCAAGCCTGGGAAGAAGAGTACGCCTGACAATAGCATCCAGAACTCGGGCAAGCGGTGTCAAACTGGCAGGTGTGCGACGAGACCCTTCGCCAAAAGGCTCACGGAAGCAGGGTCGGATCAGATCTATAGGTGGCACAATACCGCCATGAGGGCCTCTAGGTGGAGCTGTCTGACCAAAACAGAGCTGGTGGATCTTCGTGTCTAAAGCTGGGAGTCTGAGAATCTCCCGCACTCTTGTGCTGTACAGTCTGCGGTCGCGGCCTCGGAATGCAAAGTGTATGAACTCATGGACTGGATCAATCCATAGTGAAGCATAGAACTCCCTAACCCAAGTGCCGCAGTATGCACCTGTCCGTCCAAGAAAATCTGACAAGCCCGGTAGAAAGGACAGGTGCTGACGAAGCTGCTCACCCACTACCTCAACAAGTGACTCAATGCGACAGACCCTCTATGGTCGAAAGGCAATGCCACTGTCAACATAAGCTCTGTAAAAATCCTCCTGTAGAGGAGTATAAAAGCCCTCTGAAGCTCTGGAGTCCCTCTGAGGTGGGAACCACCGGCTGACCTCAACAAATCTTAAACCTTGCACCTGACGTGCAGTAGCACCTGTCAAGTCAAAGTGCTCGACAGGGGGTGAACCTCTAACCCTAGGAGGTGGACGTCCTCCACGACGCTGGCCCTCTGGCCTAGGAGTCACCTGAGCTCGTGTGCGTGTGGAGCGGCGACGTGATGGAGTCTGAGCTGGTTGCTCCTCTGTCCCCTCTAGAGCCTCTGCAGGTGGATCAACTGACATAGCATCTGTATCCATTGTCACCTCTGTGCCCTCAGTGGTCTCAGTAGTCTCTGTACCAAGCTGTCGACCTTCAAGATGAAAGCGACGGTCGCCAATGCGTATACCACTGCTCCTGCCACCCCTCTCTGCTGCATCAGCTGCATCTGCCACTGCCTGAGCTATCTCTGCATCAGTAAGAGTCTTCTTCTTCTTTCTGGCCATGATCTTGATGCGCTTTCCACGCGCAACCTCAGACAGACGAGGAGGACTGTCGTCCCCGTCACTAGGAGCACCACCAGCATTCTTGCAACGAACCATGCTGTCACACTGTCGGGAAACCTCTGAAAGATGGTGTACTGACACTCAAGAGGCTTGGCCTCAAACCGTATCCGCAGGCTTGGCCTCGGATTTCAACAACTGAATAGCAGTCACCCCGACACACCGACAAACTCGCTGAAAAGACGGAATAGATGGATCTACTATAAGCAACATATATGATCTAAAAGGTATGAAACCCTAGAGATAGCAAGCATATAAGATGAGATGTGAACCGAAACGCGATGGCTACCTCGGATTGATGAAAAAACGGTGACGAGGTGAGATGACCTAGTTCGTGAGACTTCCCGAAGCACCGGACGAGCGCTGATTTGCCGAAACAAAAGTCAATTAGGATGACAATAGCGAAATTTCGGCAAACCCTAACAAGAAGATCAAGGATATGCGTAACAACCTCGGAGTGAAGACGTTGCACGAAGAAATTTCAACGTCAAACAAAGGAGACGCCGAAGTGCGAACCCTAGGGTTAGGGCAACGCGTGATGGCCGAAAAATCGAAGATGGTCGCGAGGGAAGGCAGGGGCCGGCCGGAGGTGGTGCAGGTGATGGAGAGCGCGGCTCACCGGTGGCAGCAGCACACGGCGGCGGTGGTGGCGGCAGAGATGGCGGCGGCGCGGCAGGGGTGGAGCTCCACGGTGCGGGCGGAGCTGCGGCCAGGGCGGTGCTCGGGCAGGTCACTGGAGGAGAAAGAGAAGGCAGGGCGCGACAGCGGGCACCGGCGGCGGTGGAGTGGTGAGATTTCCGGCGAGTTAGGGCAGGGAGGCGGCGGATGAGGAAAAAAGAATGAACACGAAAGGTTATATGAGGGGTTAGATCCGCTCGTCACGCGATGACCAGACGCGGTGGTCGATATGACCGGACGCGGTGGAGGCAGCGTCCGGTCACATTCCAGTAAGCTCCTGGAATGACCGGACGCGTCCGATTATCCACGATCGGACGCTGACAGCGTCCGGTTTTGATTTGCCCGGAAAATTGAGACGGATGACCGGACGCGGTGGTCAATAGGGGCGCGTCCGGTGCAGCGTCCGGTCACTAGATTAGGAGTTGGTCTTCTGGATTACCGGACGCGCTGGTGGTCGCCGGGACCGGACGCGGTGGTGAAGCATCACTGCGTCCGGTGCAGCGTCCGGTCCAGCGTCCGGTCACAGTTTTTCGCTCTTCTTCATTCCGAACTTCGACGCGACTTCTCCCAATCAAGTTCCAATTCAAAGAGACACAAACAAACACTAATTGGAACAAGATATGAGTGACCTCACTCAAACCCTCAAGTTTCTCAAAATAGTTTGCCTTAGGCTAATATTATTTTTAGGAAAATAGGCAACAAACACCCGAGGAGCAACGTATGGCCATGCAATAGAGTTTTTGAACCTTTGGGAGCATCAAAATGCTCTCTCTATCCATGGACGAACACAGAGGTTGCTCAAAGCTAAACCGAAAAGAAACGACAAAGCAACAACCATGCATATGCAATGCAAAGCAAGAAAGTAAAGCTAGGTGTTTGTCAAGTTTGATCCACGGTTAGGCTTCTTCACTCCTCCAAAGGAGGGTTATCGTAACCGTGTTAGCCAAGCCCTAGATGCATTGCGGGTAATTAAACATGACATATAATACAATGCAATGCAAGGGACAACACAAGCTCATTTTTTAAAGTTACTAGAGTCAAGCACATTGAGTTCATTTCTCAACCTACAAAAGGTAGCTTCATCTAAGGGTTTAGTGAAGATATCCGCTATTTGATTTTCACTTCTTACACCTTCTAGTGATATGTCATTTTTAGCAACGTGATCTCTTAGAAAGTGGTGGCGGATATCAATGTGCTTGGTGCGAGAGTGTTGTACCGGATTATTAGTAATTTTAACCGCACTTTCATTGTCACATAAAAGCGGCACCTTTTCAAGAACAACTCCATAGTCTAGGAGGGTTTGTTTCATGTATAAGATTTGTGCACAACAAGCCCCCGCGGCAATGTATTCCGCCTCGGCGGTGGACAAAGCCACACTATTTTGCTTTTTAGATGACCAAGATACTAAGGATCTCCCAAGCAAATGGCATCCTCCGGATGTACTTTTTCTATCAATTTTGCAACCGGCATAATCCGAATCGGAGTAGCCAACTAGTTGGAATCAAGCTCCTTTGGGATACCAAAGTCCAATGCTTGGGGTATACTTAAGATATCTTAGGATTCTTTTTACGGCACTTAGGTGAGGTTCTTTAGGGCACGCTTGAAAGCGGGCACACATGCACACACTAAACATGATGTCGGGCCTAGATGCAGTAAGGTACAACAAGCTACCAATCATAGAACGGTAAAGAGTTTGATCGATTGGTTTACCTCCCTCATCTAGGTCGAGATGTCCATTAGTTGGCATTGGGGTCTTGATTGACTTGCATTCTTCCATCTTGAATCTTTTGAGAAGATCCTTGGTATACTTTTCTTGAGAGATAAAAATTCCTTCTCTCATTTGTTTGACTTGAAACCCAAGGAAGAATGTTAACTCACCAATCATTGACATCTCGAACTCTTTTGACATCAATTCACCAAATTCTTTGCAATAGTCTTCATTTGTTGACCCGAAGATGATATCATCAACATATACTTGACAAATGAAGATCTCTTCATTGAATTTCTTGGTGAATAGTGTGGTGTCAACCTTCCCAATAGTGAAGCCCTTCTCTATGAGGAAGTCCCGGAGGCGCTCATACCACGCTCTAGGGGCTTGCTTGAGCCCATATAGCGCCTTGGACAACCTATAAACATGATTAGGATATCTAGGGTCTTCAAACCCGGGAGGTTGTTCAACAAAGACTAGTTCATTTATGAAGCCATTTAAGAATGCACTTTTCACATCCATTTGATATAGTTTCATATCATGATGTGATGCATATGCAAGAAGGATACGGATGGCTTCAAGTCTTGCAACGGGTGCAAAAGTCTCTCCAAAATCAAGACCTTCAACTTGAGAGAACCCTTTTGTTACTAGTCTTGCCTTGTTTCTTACTACTACCCCTTGATCATCTTGCTTGTTGCGGAACACCCACTTGGTTCCAATGACTCTTGCACCTTTTGGATGCTCTTCAAGTGTCCATACTTGATTGCGGGCGAAGTTGTTTAATTCTTCATGTATGGCATTCACCCAATCCGGATCTTGAAGAGCTTCTTCTACATTCTTAGGTTCAAGACAAGAGACAAAAGAGTGATGTTCAACAAAAGAATTAAATTTTTGAGATCGAGTCATTACACCCTTTGTAGGACTCCCTATGATGAGATCTTGTGGATGTGCTTGAAGTAGAGGTGAGTTTCTTCGATCAACCATTTGAGGAGTAGGATGGGGAGCATCAACATCTTGTGCTTGTGCCTCGGCTTGATGATGAGAGACATGGGTGTCTTCATTTTCAACTCTCTCATTCTTGTCATCATCTTGAGGCACATATGATGAAGACGGTGGATTGACAATTTGTGCATCGTCTTCATCATCTTTAGGCTTGATGTCACCCACCGGCATGTTCTTCATGGCCTCTCTCAATGGTTCATCACCTACATCATCACAATTCTCAATTGCTCCTTGGGAGCCGTTAGATTCATCAAATTCCACATCATATGTGTCTTCAACCAAACCGAGGGCATGGTTAAATACTCTATATGCTTTGGACTTTGATGAGTAGCCAACAAGAAAACCAATATCACAACGTCTTTGGAACTTCACTAGGTGTTGACGCTTCTTGTAGATGTAGCATTTGCAACCAAACACCCGGAAGAATGAGACGTCCGGCTTCTTCCCATTTAGCAACTCATAAGGGGTCTTGCAAAGGAACTTTTGTAGGAAGAGGCGATTTGAAGCATAGCATGCGGTGTTGATTGCCTCGGCCCACAATTTCTCCGGTGTATTGTACTCATCTAGCATTGTTCTTGCAAGAGTGATCAAGGTCCGGTTCTTTCTCTCAACTACACCATTTTGTTGAGGAGTGTAGGTTGATGACACTTCATGCTTGATTCCAATTTCATCACAATAGGCTTCAATGTTGGTGTTGTCAAACTCTTTTCCATTATCACTTCTAATCTTCTTTATCTTGACTTCAAATTCATTTTGAGCTCTCTTTGCAAACTTCTTGAAGCAACTTGCCACTTCGGATTTGTCATGAAGGAAGAAGGTCCAAGTGTATCTTGAGTAATCATCCACAATTACTAGGCAATAGCGATTTTCACCCAAACTCTTGTAAGTTGTAGGACCAAACAAATCCATGTGTAGAAGTTCTAGTACTCTTGATGTTGACATGTAGGCTTTGGTTGGATGAGTGTTTGCAACTTGTTTGCCAGCTTGACATGCACTACAAGGTTTGTCCTTTTCAAACTTTACATCCTTTAAACCTCTCACTAATTCTTTCTTCAATAGCTTGTTGAGAGTGTTCATTCCAACATGAGCAAGCCTCCTATGCCAAAGCCATCCAAGTGTGGTCTTGGTGAACAAACATGTCATCAAGTTTGCATCTTCGGAGGTGAAGTCAACAAGATAAAGATTGTTGTATCTAAAGCCCTTAAAAATCACTTGTTTGTCATCTATCTTGGTAACAACCACTTCATTTGGACTAAACAAGCATTGGTAGCCAAGATCACAAAGTTGCCCAACGGATAGTAAGTTGAAACTCAATGAAGCAACATAGAGCACATTTGAGAGAGAATGATCATTTGATATTGCAACCTTGCCTATAACCTTGACTTTGCTCTTTTAATTATCCCCAAATGTGATCTTGTCTTGACATACCCCATCCTCTTCAAGTGAGGTGAACATACGAGGATCACCGGTCATATGTTGTGTGCAACCACTATCAATCACCCAATGAGATCCACCGGTCTTGTAGTTCACCTACACACAAGAGATCAAGCCTTTTGTTTAGGGACCCAAATTTGAGAGGGACCCTTAACTTTCTTAACTAGTGACTTGGCAACCCAAATTTTCTTTGGCCTATTCTTGTTAGGAGGACCCAAGAACATGACTTTCATCTTTCCACTTGAGTCCTTTCTAAGCATGTAGTGAGCATTGAAGGCAAAGGGTCTAGCATGCTTGGGCAAGGGTTGTGGTGGTGGAGTTTTGCACTCATGAGCAAAATGACCTTCTTGTCCACACACAACACATCTCTTTGGCTTGGGCTTTGTCTTGCTTTGTTGTTGTTTGGTCTTTACCTTCTTTTCTTGATTTGCCAAATACCCAATGCCACTCCTATCCAACTTCATGATGGTGTTCATGAGCAGCTCACTTTGCAAATGTTGGCCTCTTGTGAACTTGCTTAGGCCGGTCTTGAGATGCTCTTTCTCTTGCTTGAGCTTCTTGTTTTCTCAATGAGTGACTCATTTGAAGCTTGCTTTTCAAGAGCCAACAACTTCTTGTTCTCAACTTTAAGCATCTCATACTCACTCTTGAGCTTGACATACTTATCATAGTCATTTGCCTCAACCACACTCTTGCCTTTGCCGCTAGAGCCTTGCTCAAAGTTCTCAACAATCAAGTCATCACATGATGTAGCTATATCAATCTTAACAATTTGGTTAGTAGCATCATGTGTCTCAAGAGCAAGCTCATTAGCAACAATAAGAGTATCATAATTGATTTTTAATGCGGTGTATTCATCTTTTAGCAAGTTTAGCCTAGTGATAAGTTCACCATGCTTCTTCTCAATTTTATCATGTTTATCTCTAAGCTCCTTGTTAGAAGTTTTTAACTCTTTGAGAGAAGAAGACATTGTTTCATTTTGGTCTATAAGCTCATCCCTAGTCTTATATGCACTTTCAAGCTTAGATGAGAGTGATTCATTTTCATGTTGAAGCTCATCATTTTCATTTCTAGTCCTCCTTATGATTTTAGAATATTTATTTAACAATTTTACTAGTTCATCATAAGAGGGAGCATCATATTCATCATCACTATCACTATCATCATCATCACTATCACTATTTTGTACCTTTCGATCACCCTTTGCCATAAGGCATAGATGAGTAGTAGAAGATGATGGTGAAGATGGTGGTGAAGGTGGTGATGAAGATGTTGGTGAAGATGATGGTGGCCCAATCACAAGTGCGGCGATCTTCTCTTTTTCATTGTCACTTTCATCGCCGGAGGACTCACATGATGATTCAATGTCGGTGAGCCAATCACCAACAATATAGGCCTTGTCTCCCTTCTTCTTCTTGTAGAATTCTCTTTTCTTGCCATCTTTCTTCTTGTATGGCTTGTTCTTTCTTTTGTCATCTTCTTCATCACTTGAATCATCTTTCTTGCCCTTGTACTTGTTCTTGTACTTGTCTTTGGGAGGCTTTGGGCATTGATGAGCTAGATGGCCAAGTTCTCCACAATTGAAGCAATCCATTTTAGAGATTGGCTTCCTTTTGCTACTAGTGAAGAATTTCTTCTTCTTGCCATCGAACTTGATGTCACTCTTATTTAGCTTCTTTAGCATCTTGGTGGTCTTCCTCACCATGAGTGCAAGTGATGCATCATCAATGTCACTTTCACTAGAGCTTTCTTGCACAATCATGGCTTGGGCCTTCTTCTTTTTCTTTTCATGGCTAGCTTTGAAGGCTAAGTCTTTCTTCTTGGAAGATGATGAGCCCTCTTCCAGAGTGATGTGCATGTACATCTCATGTGCGTTGATCTTTCCCAATACTTGAGTTGGTGTTGCGGTGGAGAGATCACTTTGGTGAAGTACGGTGACAATGTGTCCATACTTTTCAACGGGAAGAACACTCAAGATCCTCCTTACAACATCTGATTGACTCATTTTAGTGAGTCCAAGAGCATTTAGATCTTCTACAAGAACATTCAAACGAGTGTACATTTCGTTAGCACTTTCTTTAGGAAGCATCTCAAAAGAATTAATTTTCTTTAAAACAATATGATAGCGTTCCTCACGCTCACTCTTAGTTCCCTCATGGAGAGTACAAAGATTTTCCCACAATTCGTGAGCGTTTTTGGCATTTCGCACACGATTGAAAATATCTTTGCCTAGTGCCCGGTAGATTGTATTTTTTGCTTTTGCATTCCACCGGTCGTATTTCTCCTCGTCACCACTTGGGTTAGCGGGATCCCTTATAGGAGGAAGCCCTTCGGTTGCGGCTCTAAGGCACCCAACATCTATGGCTTCGAGGTACGCCTCCATACGAATTTTCCAATATGGAAAATCGTCTCCCTCAAAAGTGGGAGGTGGTCCTTCCCCATTAGACATCTTGCTCTAGGCGGTAAAGCCTAAATTAAGAGCAACACGGCTCTGATACCAATTAAAAGGATCAAGATGCCCAAGAGGGGGGTGAATTGGGCTTTTCTAAAAATTAATTGCAAGAATTAAATCCTACAAGCCAAACTTCACCCCTAGTGCCTACTTGTGTTCCTTGTGATTCTACCGATAAAAGTTTTGCACCCTAAGTTCCAATCCTAGACTAGCAAGGCAATTCTAGGAAAGTAAACAAGCAATGAAAGTAATGCAAGAAAGTAAATGCTTGAAAGTAGGGGATAGGAACACGGCGATGTTTTGCCGAGGTATCGGAGAGTCGCCACTCCCCACTAGTCCTCGTTGGAGCACCCGCGCAAGGGTGTAGCTCCCCCTTGATCCGCGCAAGGATCAAGTACTCCCGATCATGCAAGAGCTCTCTGGAAAACTGACCTGACGCATGACCGCGTCCGATCATAGGTGACCGGACACGTTAGGTCACCACGGGACCTTACTGGAACATGACCGGACGCGTCGATCATTTCACAGTCGCGTCCGATTACGCTGTTTACCCTCTGGAACACGTGTCAGACTGACCACCGCGTCCGGTCCTCTCAAGGACCGCGTCCGATCGATCAGCTGAAACCGCAGTGAAGTTTTAGTACTGACCGGACGCGTCCGGTCATGACTAGGACCGCGTCCGGTCATAGGTAAATGGCTCAAATGTCTTCTAAACGCGATGCAACTTGAACCAAGTTGCTTCTAACTGAACTCTGAGCTTTTCTCGAGCTACCTTGTGCTAAGTTTGAACAGTGTGCACCACACCTAAACACAAGACTCACCTAGGTCAAGCTACTCGCTCATGCCCCTCTTTATAGTACGGTCAAAGGAAGAAACAAAGATCCTAATGACTATTCCAGATGTATCTCAACACCTTGACATCCAGAACTAACCGTCCTTAATCTTATCGTTGATCCTTTGAAAACCGAAACAATTTTCATCAAGGGACATGAATACCATATTGCCCAAAGCAGTTATCATCTCCATGACCTAACTTACAAATGTTTCTGCAAAACACACGTTAGTCATGGTAATTATGTGTTGTCATTAATTGCCGAAACCAACACCGGGGCCTAGATGCTTTCATATACCATGTACTAGGAGTAGGTAGGATGTATATAAACCAATGCTATGCAATCAATCAAATGCAGTCTTTTGCCTCACATTCAGATTCTCAGGCATTCAGCCACTGCTGTTGCCTGTGTTTTGTGTGTGCTGAGAGCTCAGCTCTTCTTCTACCTTGGTGCAAGAGAGGAGAGGATGGAAGGAGAGCAGGTGCTGCTCACCTGGGAGTTGAGTAGAAGGCCAATATGTGGTATCAGAGCCGGTCCCTGTCGCTGCGCTTGATCGCCGGCGATGGACATCGAGGCTACTGCTGCGGCCGCCGCTGCTGCTGCGAAGCAGAAGGCTGCATAGGGGGCCAGCTCCGAGGCCGTTGTCGAGGTTCACCGGGTGCGTGAGTTCAGCGGGCCAAACAACTGGCCAATGCTAACTCGCACCAACTACGGCGAGTGGAGTGTCCACATGAAGTAGAAGCTCAAGGCGCGTCATTGGTGGAAGGCCATCTAGGAGGGTGATGCTGAAGATGATGCGAAGGTGGGCATCATGGAGGCGCTCATGGCGTCCACATCGAGCGAGTACCACGAGGCGCTCGGCAGCAAGGACACGGCAAAGGAGGCATGGGACATGCTGGCCTCCTTTCGCCTCGGCTCAGATCGAGCCAAGAAGGCCAAAGCGCAGCAGCTACGGAGGGACTTCGACGAACTCCGGTTCAAGTCTGGAGAGACGGTGGAGGATTTTGTGCTGCGCCTGCAGACGTTGGTGGCGCAGCTGGCGGTCTTCAGCAAGCCGATCAACGACAAGGACGTCGTGGCCAAGTTGCTGCGCGTCGTGCCGCCCAAGTACGCCCAGCTCGCCCTGTCCATCGAGACCATGCTGGACTTGTCCACGCTATCTCTGGAAGATGTGACAGGACGGCTGCGTGCCGTAGAGGATCGAGCTCCGGCAGAGAAGCCCAATCCGCAGCTGTTGCTAACGGAGGAGGAGTGGGTGGCGCGGATGAAGGAGCAGCGCCGGAACGGCGCGAGCTCTTCCAGCGGCGGCGTCGGCTGGAAGAAGGCCAGCAAGGCACAGGCGGACAAGAAGAAGGGCAAGAAGAAGTTCTCCGACCCCAACGCCTGCCGCAAGTGCGGCGAGGTTGGGCATTGGGCGCGGGAATGCCCGAATCGGAAGCCGGAGAAGAAGGAGGCGCACCTGGCGCATTCCGACGACGACGATGATCATGCACTTCTGATGGGGGTGTTCTGTGCGGAGCAGAGTGGCAAGCCGGGGAATATGGAGGTGGAGCAGAGGGCTGCGTTGCCGGTCGTCCATCATCTTGACGAGCCGCGCGCGCAGGTTCATCTAGGCGTCGCCGGGGATGAGTCGGAGCAGAGGTGGTACCTCGACTCCGGCGCGAGCAACCACATGACGGGCTGCCGTGCCGCCTTCTCCGAGCTGGACGAGAAGCACTGTGGGAGCGTCCGGTTCGGCGACGGCTCCCGGGTGCAGATCCGTGGGCGCGGCACGGTGCTATTCAGGTGCAAGAACGGCGAGCACCGCGTGCTCACGGAGGTTTACTACATCCCGGAGCTCCGCTCTAGCATCATCAGCCTTGGCCAACTGGACGAGCATGGAGCAGAGGTGCTGATCCGCCAAGGGGTGCTACGCATCAAGGACTAGGACAGGCGTCTCCTGGCTAAGGTGATGCGATCTCGGAATCAGCTTTACCTCCTTGATTTGAAGGTTGAGTTACCGGTGTGCCTGGCGGCGGTGAGCGTGGAGGAGCCATGGCTCTGGCACGGCCGGTTCGGCCACCTGAGCTTCGATGCTCTAGGCCGGATGGAGAAGATGGTGACTGGCATGCCACGCATCAAACACGCAGGGGAGCTCTGCGACAGCTGCCTTGCTGGGAAGCAGAGGAGACTGCCATTCCCCAAGGCTGCGCGCTACCGTGCGGTGGATCCGCTCGAGCTGGTCCATGGGGACCTTTGTGGGCCGATCACACCGGCAACGCACGGTGGGCGCAGATACTTTCTGCTGCTTGTCGACGACCACAGTCGGTTCATGTGGTTGCGGCTTCTATCGAGCAAGGACGAGGCAGCGGACGCCATCAAGCAGTTCAAGGCTCGAGCTGAGGCGGAGTCCAGGAAGAAGCTCCGGGTCTTGAGGACTGACCGCGGCGGTGAGTTCACGGCGGTGGAATTTGCCACCTACTGTGCCGAGGAGGGGGTGGGGCGCCACCTCACCGCGCCCTACTCACCACAGCAGAATGGCGTGGTAGAGCGCCGAAATTAGACGATCGTCGGCATGGCGTGCTCCATGATGAAAGCGAAGAAGATGCCAACGACGTTCTGGGGCGAGGCCGTAACGACGGCGGTCTTCATCCTAAACCGCGCGCCCACGAAGGCCCTAAAGGGGCAAACTCCGTTCGAGGCTTGGCACGGGTGCAAGCCGAGCGTGGCGTTCATGCGCACGTTCGGGTGCGTCGCCATGTCAAGATAACCAAGCCCGGCCTCGACAAGCTTGAAGACAGGAGCACGAAGGCGGTGTTCCTCAGCTACGAGGAAGGATCCAAAGCCTACCGGCTGTATGATCCGGCGGGGTGCAAGGTGCTGGTATCCAGGGATGTCGTTTTCGACGAGGCGGCGGCATGGGACTAGAATGCTGAGGAGTTGGGGACGGAGCAGGGCTACAGGCTAGAAGGCATGTTCGTCGTGGAGCGTCTAGTGGTGCATGGTCACGGCGAGGCGGAGCAGGCTCCAACGACCGAGGAAGCGGAAGCAGGGGAGACGACGGCCAAGCAGCAGAGCCCGTGGTAGCGGAGGTGGTGAAGCCATCTAGCCCGCCAGGAACAGGGCACCATAGCTCGCCGGGGCCGATGGCAGACTCCTCCCTGTTTTGCAGGAACAGAGGACACCGGGAGCATCAATGGTGGAGTACGCCACTCCACCGTCCAATCTTGACGAGTTCGTGGATGCTTTCCACGAAGGGGAGGAGGTCTGGTTCCGGCGTGTCGACAATGTCGTCGGCAACGCGCTAGTGCTAGGGCTGGCTGCACATTTGCTCGACGACAATCAAGCGCTGCTGCTCATGAGCGCGGAGGAGCCGGCCACGTTCGCGGTTGCAGAGCGCGACGCGGAGTGGCGGCGGGCCATGATCGAGGAGATGGAGGCGATCGAGGCCAACAAGACCTGGGACTTGGTCGATCCGCCATCGGGCTACCGGCCGATCGGACTCAAGTGGGTCTATAAGGTCAAGAAGGATGAGCGCGGCGCCGTCGTCAAGCACAAGGCACGCCTAGTGGTGCGCGGCTTTGTGCAGCGCGAGGGGATTGATTTCGAGGAGGTGTTCACGCCGGTGGCGTGGATGGAGTCGGTACGGCTCCTCCTCACGCTCACGACGACCAAGGATTGGCAAGTCCACCACCTCGACGTCAAGTCTGCTTTTCTCAATGGCGATTTGGCGGAAGAAGTCTACGTAAAGCAGGCACCGGGGTTCGTGGTGAAGGACGCTGAGCACAAGGTGCTGCGCCTTAGGAAGGCCTTGTATGGGCTGCGGCAGGCGCCGAGGGCGTGGAATGCCAAGCTCGACGCCACCCTGGCGGAGCTCGGGTTCGCACGCTGCGCCACTGAGCATGCGTTGTACACCTGACGACGGGGGAAGGAGGAACTCATCGTCGGGGTGTACGTCGATGACCTCATCATCACTGGGGCGCGCACGTGGGACATTACGCGATTCAAGGAGGAGATGGGCGCCAAGTTCCGCATGAGCGACCTGGAAGCCCTATCGTACTACCTCGACATTGAGGTGAAGCAGAGCACGGATGTAGTGAAGCTCGGGCAGCGCGCCTACGCGCTGAAGCTGTTGGAGCGGGCGGGCATGGCGGGTTGCAAGGCTGTGGCCACACCCATGGAGGAGTGGATCAAGCTCTCACAGGCGAGCACGGCGGCAAAGATGGATGCTACGCTCTACTGGAGCATCGTCGGCGGGCTGCGCTGGCTCACGCACACGCGACCGGACATCGCGTTCGCGGTCAGATACGTGAGCCGGTTCATGGAGGACCCAAGAGAGGACCACTAGACGGCGGTCAAGCGGCTGCTCCGCTACGTCCAGGGCACGTTGGAGATGGGGATCGTCTTCCCCAAGCACAGCGGCCTCCAGCTGACGGCGTTCAGCGAGGCTCCGCCCAAGGCCAGGGATGGCGAGCCGGGGATCGCGACGTATAGCGATGCGGACATGGCTGGGGACGTGGACGGGCGGCGGAGCACTTCCGACGTGCTCGTCTTCCTCGCTGCGTCGCTAATCGCGTGGCAGTCCCTGAAGCAGAAGATGGTGGCGCTATCGACCTACGAGGCAGAGTATGTCGCAGCGGCCACGGCGGCTTGCCAGGTGGTTTGGCCGCGCCAGCTGCTGGGTGAGCTCACCGGAGTTGAGGCTCGCCCGCCGGCACTCAAGGTGGACAACCAGCCAGCAATTGCGCTGGCAAAGAATCCAGTTGTCCACGACAGAAGCAAGCACATAGATGTGAAGTTTCACTTTCTTTGTGATTGCGTCGATAGAGGGCAGCTCGTCATCGAGTTCGTCGACACCAGACGGCAGCTCACTGACATCCTCACCAAGTCACTTGGTCGGCTTCAGTTCCAGGAGCTGAGGGGGATGATTGGCATGGTTGAGGTCAAGTAAGGACAGCAGGATTAGGGGAAGATTGTTAGACATAATCTGCTGATCCTCCTTTCCTTCTCCCCTCTTGCAGTCAAGGGCAGGTAGATGGTCAGCTCTGCTGTCCAGTCCTAAAAACTGCAGCAAGTATGGCAATAAGCCATCTCTAGTACTATAGTTGGTAGTATTGCATCATCCATAGTTGGTAGAAGGTGATGTATACCATGTACTAGGAGTAGGTAGACATGTACCATAGTTGGTACATGTAGGATGTATATAAACCAATGCTATGCAATCAATCAAATGCAGTCTTTTGCCTCACATTCAGATTCTCAGGCATTCAGCCACTGCTGTTGCCTGTGTTTTGTGTGTGCTGAGAGCTCAGCTCTTCTTCTACCTTGGTGCAAGAGAGGAGAGGAGGGAAGGAGAGCAGGTGCTGCTCACCTGGGAGTTGAGTAGAAGGCCAACACTTGATGTCCGTTGAGGATGATTCTGGAGGATGCGGTGGACAGCAGAGTTTTGATCCAACAACGTCATTGTTCCCCGAACCCATGGGCCTGTAGGACTTCAAGCAAGAAGGGCCATGACAGGGTGTCAAAGGCCTTGGAGATGTCTAGCTTCAAGAGCAGCATCGGCGTCTTCTTTTTCCTGATCAGAGCTACAACCCTCTGGACATATTTGAAATTGTCGTGGATGGAACGCGTACGAATGAACGCATTTTGGTTCTTGTCGATCATCTCATTGAGTCTTGGTACGAGGCGCAGCGCCAAATTTTTGGAGATTAGCTTGGCAAAGCTATGGATCATTTTGATCGGCCTGTAGTCAGATGGGCTGCTGGCGCTGACCTTCTTCGGTAGGAATGCAACCAAGGTGTTGTTCATCTTTCCCATGTTCCTGGTGTTGCCGAAGGAGAAAGCTTCAGTTGCTTCCATCACCTCGGTCTGTATGATAGGCCAGACCGTCTTGTAGAATGCCCCGGTGAAGCCATCAGGCCCCGGTGCGCGGTCGCTCGGCATGGCTTTGATGGTCGCCCAGACTTCAGCCACTTGAATCGGTGCCTCCTGGTCGCTGAGGTCCATCGGTTGAATCCCCAACGCCTATAAGTTTAGGGTGATTCCTCCATCAGCAACAGTTCCGAATACTACACAAAGATGGACATGTTGTGCCTGCTCCATCGCTTCATGTTTTGCTAGCACATGCCCCCCAACATTTAGCGAAGGGATGTAGTTCCTTCTTTTACGTCCCCTTGCCATCAGATGAAAATATGCAGTATTTGCGTCGCCGTCACTGAGTTGGTGAATGCGAGACCTTTGTCTAGCCATTGTCCGTTCAAGTGAAGACAGACCGAGACACCGCATCTTCATGCGCTTGCGTAGCCCAATTTCCTCGTCGGAGAGCTGTCTTCGTTCCTGAGCGATATCAAGTTGCAACACTAATTCCCTTGCCATCAGCAGTTGCGCTTTGATGTCCCCGATTCTTGTTGCCGACCATCTCTGACGCGCCTGCACTAGATTCCTTAGCATGGTGTCGAGGTGCGTAATGGGATCGCTGATCAGGTTTGGTCATTGCCATGCTTGTGTGACGATGTCGTCGTTGTCGTCGAACTTGGGCCAAAATGCCTCGAAGTGAAACCGGGCTTTGGTCATGTGGACCATGTTGGCCTGTAGGAACAGAGGACAGTGGTCCGAGGCGTCGCTCCCCCAGTCCTCGAAGATGCGCATTGGGGAATTTCTTGTCCCAATCGACGGAAATCAACACTCGGTCGAGGCGTACAGCTAGCAGGGATCTTGTCGCTGTGGAGCCCTACCTCAAGGACCATGGGGTCCGAGGCCGGCTGCACACCAGCTGGGCTGTCAGCTTTGCAGAGCAATGGAAATCAAATTGGCAAGGATCCTCATAACTGAATTTGGCTGCTTGCTGCGGCTTTGGCCTTAGTTGTGCACCTGTACCCTCCGCATCCGGGAGCGATTGGCGCTCTGCAAGACTAGGTGAAGGATGCCGCCAGAAGCATCTTTCTTTTGTGCTTTTTGTTGGTGTAGAACGAGGCCCTGTTGGCTAACGTTGGCTCCCCCTCTAATGCCGGAACCGAGGTTGGGGCTGGTGGCCGGCTCGCTGTCGACAACACCTCGGGTGCAACGGAACCCCTGGATGCGAGGTCCGGTGCTCCTGGAGAAGTGGTGCATGTCAGGGTTGCCGTCATGGCTGCTGTCGCTGTTGTCGAACTCCAGCGGTGAGGGCGGCGGAGATGGATTCTCCGCGTCGAAGTCGGTCACATGGCAAAGGTGGACTAGGATGCGGTACTCAAGCACGTCTTTCTACCTGAGATACGGTGGAAGGTTGCCGAAGATTGGCGCCTTGGCGTGCCGGACATGGACAACTTCGTTCTCAGCGATGTGAAGCCACACACCCTTGGGGATTGCTCGAGGGTTACATGTCCAAGCTGAAACCTTGTATGCTGATAGGTCAGCCTTGGATGCTGACTGCGGGTCGACGGTGTGTAGCCAGCAGCTTGGCGCCAGGATCTTTGTAGCCATGTCTTCAGCCCAGGCGTGCGATGGAATGCCCTCGAGCTCGAGCGCCACCTTGAACTTCATGGATGACACGTCCGCGTGGGCCGGATGGGTCCACGGCCGCAGGGTCAGGAATGTCCTGGTGATTGGCACCGGGGTCGCCCCCAGGATGCGGTCCCGGACCTCACTTGAGTGGCAATTGATGATGAAATGCTCGGGGTAGAACGGCTTCACGGTGAAGGAACCTTCCGCCATGCCACGAATGGTGCGCAGAGCACGCGAGGCGTCAGTGACGGTGGCCTCTCGAGTCGCGTCGGCCAAGAGTGCCGTGATGGCGAGCCGCAGGACGGCTTCGGCGTCATCGATCGCAGCGCCGCGTTGAATGATGCAGGCACTCTCCCACTACCGCTCCTCCGGATGGCCGGGTGGCAGCAGGTCCCGCTGCTCCGGCAGTGGGCTCTTGGCTCTTCCTTGTGACGAGCTGTTGGGCGGGGTGGAGCCGCTAGCCTGGGATCCAGCCGGCATGCCTGGACTACCTGGGCCTCGCCGAGCTCGGACGAATCGGTCGGCAGCGCCGTTGTCGTTGTCGTCGCTGGCCGGGGAGCGTGGTCGCTTGCAGTCCCTGGCCATGTGCCGGGTGCCATGGCAGTTCTAGCACTCAACGGGCGGTGGCAGGTGGCTATCCGATGAGAGTAGGACAGGCAATTGAGGCACCTGTCCCGCATGGCGTCGGGGATCTTCCGACGACGAGGATGTTGGGGGCAAGCCTCGTTCCGACGGTCGGCGACACGTCCCTGGTTCTCCAGCTGCCTGGGGAGGATTTCCCTCCACCCTTCGGCATCTGGCGGAGAGATTCGGCGGCGGCTTTGGGGAGGGACGTGCGGACCGAGGCAGAGGTGCGCTGGCACGTGCTCACAGGAGTGGATCCACTGGCCGAGGCGAAGGTGCGCCGGCACCCGCGCCGGGTTGGCGTCGTGGCAGCCAAGGCGCTGTTGTGCCGGGGCTTGCTCGTCGAGACGCCTTGGGCGCTGTGGCTTCCATCGGCGCTTCCCCCTCTTGCGCGGGTGGCGGGGATGCTCCGCCTCCGTGGCCTCCGCCGGCTGCTTGTCGACGACACAGGTGTGCGACTGGGTATTAGGCCCTGCCTCCATGGCTGCCTATGTCGGAGAGCCCCGGTGGATGGCATCGAGGTAGGTCCCCTGAGGCGGCGGTGCAGACTCGGCCTCAGTGTCGTCGTCGGAACAGTCGGACTCTTCTGACCACCGCATGGCCTTGGAGCACCCTGGTGTCCCGGAGGGGAAGAAGGGGATGGCGTCGGGGGAGAGAGAAAGGCTAGCCCCTTACCTTTGGAGGCTGAGGAGGGCTCGGTGGCCGGCGGTGCCGGAGCGGCGGCCGGCGGGCTGAGTGGGGAGAGGGTTGGTTGGGGGAGCGGAGTGTCTCCATCTCCCTCGTGGAAAGAAGCTGAATTGTTACCATCACACCAAAGATGTTTGGTAGGAAAAACAGAGAAACTGACAAGTTGGGCGTTTTTTTTTGGTTCTTCTGTCTTTGGTTCCAACGAAGAACCTCGTAATAACTATGATTGAGACTAGACCCAAGGAAAACGGGTTTGATGAGAACCTTGTGCTGAGTAAAAGATGGATTGAGAAATCAACTTTGTATAAGTCCATATTATTGACAGCTGAGACTAGCTGATAACGTGATTGCAGAGGTTAAAGAACTGCATCGAAACTAAGGTGTTTTCATTATGCTTGTATACGCTGTCCCCAAGATATTCATTCAGCAATTAGGCGTTTGTCAGTAATGTTTTTTTTCGCATTTTCTTTCAAAAATCTTGTACCCTGTTACAGAAATTTGTTAGGGCTATGTTTAGAACACGGGAATTTTTTTTTCTTGTTCTTGCGTTTTTCCTAGAAAATTGAACTAATTTTATCAAATTCTTGCATGATTCCTATGAAATCCCGACGTTCCAAACAAGCACCGCTCCTTGTGGCTACAGGTGGCCAAAATTGATGGATGGGGATAGGGATTTGATCGGCAAACTGCTGTGTGGGCCAAAACTCTTATCAGAATGGCACAAATTATTTTGTAAAGGACGGTAAAAGTTTTGCCACAATTTTAATTAGGCGAAGAAAGAAAAAAAAGCTAGTGCCAGGTCAGTTTTTTGAATGGAAGTCGGACAAAAGACCACACAACTGAGGAGAGTGCCCTACTCATCTTGCACAACTTTGGTACAACGACCAAACAACTAAAAACTTCACGCCACTAGTTGCTCCAACTTGGTTAAAACGCTCAAACCGGCCACCAACTAACCACTCAAGTGCAAAGAAACCGATAACTAATGCAACTAAAAAAGTCGTCAACTCAAGCAACTAGCTCTTAGGCCACCCGTAATGGTATAAGTCAGTTACTAGCTCTAAGTCAACCTCTCTAATAATGTTGACTTTTAGCTGACTCATAGTATGATTAGACCCACGTGACCCTCTCATATGATCTTGGAACGTGTGTACGAGCTTAGCTCTTGATTAAGAGCTAGTTTCTATCTCTTCTATTAAAATATGAAAAAAAAAATACTTGGAACTGGTTTATGAGTCAGCTGTTGCGGGTGCCCTGACAAACCCTAGAGCACAACTTAAAAAAAACGCTGCTTCGACGTGTAATACTTTCTCCGCCCCTAAATATCTGTCGTTTTCGCGTTTTGAGAAATAACTTTGACTAAATATATATTTAAAAATATTAATATTTATGATACATAATTAGTAATATTGGATAGATATTTGAATCTAGTTTTTTATTAAATTTATTTGAAAATAGAAATATTACATATATTTTCTATAAATTGAGTTAAAGTGTCGACAAACGTTCATGGAAAGAGGCAGTACATCGCAACAGGCCGAGCCAGCCAGCCAGGTGGCAGTCCACGACGAGACGACGCTTAGCGCCAAGCGCTCGACGCGTGTGCAGCGGAAATCCGCTCGGGCGGATCCCTTGGCGTGCACGCGTGGATTCCCTCCTATTCGAATCTGGCCTGCTGATTGGACATTGGGCCGAAGCGTCTGTCAACGTGTGTCCCCCCGCCTTGTGTTGATCCCGTCGCTCGCTCCCCAAGTGCATCGAATTGACCGACAGCGGAAGAGGGCGCGGGGGAATCGATGGAGTCGACGCCGACGGCGCCCGCCCGCTGCGAGATCGCGCGCCTGCCGGATGACCTCCTGTCGGCGACGCTCGCGCGGACCGGGCCGCGGGACGCCTGCCGCGCCGCTGCGGTCTCGCCGGCCTTTCGCGCCGCGGCCGACGCCGACGCCGTCTGGTCCAGCCTCCTGCCGCGCCACCTGCCCCCGCTCGCCGACGGGGAGCTCCCCGCCGATCCGCTGCCCACCAAGAAGCAGCTCTTCATGCGACTCTCCGACCCCGGCAGCCCCGTCCTCCTCGCCGACCGCCTCACGGTAATCGGACTCCGCTCCTGTTTACGTCTTAATATAAGCAAGGTGTTCGGTCGGTGGACTTGATTGATCGGTTGTTGTGGTGCCGTTGCAGAGCATGTGGCTGGACAGGGCGACCGGCGCCAAGTGCTACATGCTGTCCGCCAGGAAGCTGGGCATTGCTTGGGGCGATACGCCGCAGTACTGGCGCTGGATCCCCATCACCCTCTACAGGTTTGCATGCTCACAAATCACATGCATGTATGTCAGCTTTCCATTTCTGAAATTCTGAAACGCGCTGTCAGTAGGCGTTTAGTTCGCTAGTTCTCCCTTCAGTGTCGGTATGTTGATGAATGTTGTGTTTGATTTCCTTTGCGCTTCCGAAGCAAAGTGCCTTGCCTTTTTTTTTCTTTTCAAATTTGCATGGAGAGAGAGCATGGGGCATGGCCATGTACTTCTGTAGTTCTGCTAAGTTGGTGTTGCTGAATTGCACTGTCCATGCTGTTGTTCCAGCCAATTCTTTTTGGATAATTGCTTTGGTTGATACGTACAAATTAAGGTAGTTGAAGAAGCTTGGCTTATGCCATTCCATGGAAGAATCACTTGTTTGCATCCACTGCTTTAGCCAACAAAGATGTTGTTGCTAATAATCTGTAACAGAATCTCGGAAGCTGCTGAACTCCGGCATGTCTGGTGGCTGGAAATACGCGGCGAGATTGACAGCAAGATGCTCTCCCGGCACACAACATATAGCGCTTACATCGTGTTCAGTCTAGCTCAGAGGCGCGTCGGGCTTTATTACACATGCAAGGAGGCGTCCGTCAGCCTCGGAGGAAGCAGCAGGTCGACGCGCCACGTCTGCCTCGACGTTGGCCACGACCGCGCGGATACATGGCCGTCGTTGCGCGGTGACCTTCCTGAAGACACACTCTTCCCTCGAGTGAGAGGTGATGGCTGGATGGAGGTGGAGGTGGGCGAGTTCTGCAGCGGGGAAGGCGACGATGGTGAGGTTTCCATCAGCCTTATGGAGACGTCAGTCATTAAGAGTGGCCTTGTTGTCCTGGGCATTGAGATTAGACCCAAGGAACAAGGGGTTTGATGACAACTTTGTTTGTGCGAGTAAATAATGGATTGAGAAATCAACTATGTAAAGTCGTTAGTATTTGCAGAGGTGTGGAGCTAGCTGATCACATGATTGTCGAGGTTAAGAACTACAAGTACACCAGAACTAAGGTGTTTCTATTAGAGCAACCGCAATGTTTGCCATAAGGCAGTCCATAGGATTAAAATATTTGCTATCAGGTAGCTGGAACATTGTGAGACCAGTCTATAGGGTAGTCCATAGCAAAAGGTACCCATAAGATTATGGACTACCCATAAGGAATAAAAAATATTACTTTTTCTCACTCATCTCTCTCTCTTTCTTGGTTTTGCACAGGATTGTAAAGAGAAATAATTTTTTATCTCATATGGGACCCACCTTATGGACTACTTGTTGGCTGAAACATTGTAGAGACAACAATAGCTATAGTCCACTGACACAAAAGCTGTCCATATGGACTACTTAGCCCATATACATTGTGGTTGCTCTTATGTTTGTCTACGCTTTGTCTCGCCGCCAAAACAAATGTAAATAATCATGGTCTGCGAGATATTCATTGAGCAATTAGCCGTTTGCCATTGATGTTTTTACACATTTTCTTTCAACAATGTCTAGCGTTGCAGTAACTTGTTAGCAACCAATGCGTCTGCAGCACAATAATTAGCATATGCTTACAGGCGCCGCTCACTGGTTGCAGTGGATCAGTGACTCAGTGAGGGGCAGTGAGGGGCCAGAGCCCGGAAGTGGGCTGAAACTGATGGGGATTAGGTGAGCAAAAGGCCTTTTTGACCCCTCAATTTTTGTCGTCCGATTTAAATACATCTCCCCTCCATAGCCATTTGTAAAACCGGTTTTTCTTACCTCTTTTAAATTTTAAAATTATCTGTTTTCAACCCAAAATGGTTTTGATGATGGTTTTTGCCGACGTGACGCCACATCAGCCGTCCTATGTGGGTCACGTTAATTAAGACAGAGATGAATCGGACTACGCTGATGGTTCAAGGGCTAAATCAGACTATTTTTTTGCCAAATTTTTTTTTAAAAAGTTATACTCTCGTTATCAGTCTAATTAGTTTATGTTGACGACCATGTGAATTTGAGGACAACACAAACATCATGTAACCACATCGTAGTTAAAACTCCTTTCGTTCTAAATTATAAGATCTTTTGACTTTTTTTAGATACATTGCTTTACTATATATCTGGAGTTTATATCTAAGTGCATAGTAAAATATCTGGAAAAATCAAACGCCTTATAATCTAAAATGGATGGAGTACTATTTAGTATGAACATAAGTGTCAACTCACTCAGTCATGTTTGTGTCACTTGATCCTAACTGTAAAAATATCATGTCCCATGTAGATTTTCCTGATGCACTGCGTTCTATAATTTCTTGTATTAAAGCTTACTAAATTCAATAGCTTGTAAAAATTTATTAAATATATTTAATGCAGGGTGCATACATGCATATGTGCAACAAGGTGCATGTAGCTACGCAAGCTAACACATGTACTTTGAAATTTATTAAGGACAAGGACTAGCACACACTATGGTCCTAATCCTAACGATGCTCTGCTGGCGAGTTCTACGTAGTCTGGACAAGATCTCCCAGCGCCTCTTGCTGACTTGCTAGAGACGCTTGATCCGCCGAGATCTCCACGAGGCGACGTTGGAGCTTGCCAGAGTCGTCTACCGTGCCGTTCCATGAACCGAAGATGAAAATTGATCCCACCGGAAAAAAAACCATGGTGATGTCGAGGTCCATCGAGCTCTCAAATGCGAATTCACCGAAAGCCCCTATCTGGTGGGCCAACTGTCGGCGTTTGACGACCGGCAACACATTACGGGGTTACCCGGAATGGTGATTGATGGGCTTCAGCATATGCAGAACTTGACGATGAATGCGAAGACAATGATTTATACTAGTTCAGGCCACTAAATAGCGTAATATCTTACGTCCAATTCGACGTGATGCCTTTGCGTTGGATTTCTTTGTATGATTGTGTGTACCAAGAGGTGTGCTCCTATCTCTCTTTACATAGTCCGGAGGGTAGGGCACATTGGTTTAGTCCTAGTTGGTTACGACAGAAGAGTTCAGCTCTAATATAGAATCTAACTTTCACAGTAATCCAACTAAGTCGGCCTTTCATGTCTTGGAGTACATGCCTCCGTGTCCTCAAGCAGACCGTGAGCTAGTCCAAGCCCATAGCGGGTAGTCGGCCCTATGGGGAACCCTTAGAATCCTGGTCCGTCAGTATAGTAGGTAGCGAGAGCTTCTATTAGCAAATAAATGATAAAATAAGCCCACAAGGATTCAAATAATTTCGAGCTGGAGATATAAGATAGAGCATGATTATCAACAAAAAAAACTGAAACTGTTTCGTAATTTTCTAAGTTAAAATAAAATTTCTATGAAATTTCTAAGATTATAAATCATATTTTAATTGCTTTGTTTTCCATGTAAAAACTATTTGGATAAATTTTAAAATTTTAATGTTTTTAGATATTTTATTTTGAAAAAAAACATAGCCAAATTTATCCTCTTGAACTATAAGCATAGTTTGATTTATCCTTTTTAGCTGATGTGGTGTTATGTAGGATGGTTGACGTGGCTTCATGTTAGAAAAACCAGTATCAAAATTATTTTGTTATGTAGGACGGTTGACGTGGCTTCATGTTAGAAAAACCAGTATCAAAATTATTTAGGTGAAAACAGACGGTTTTAAAATTTCAGAGATAAGAACAGGTTTTATATAATTGAGAGAGATAAATTAAACGACTACGAAAGTTTAAGGGCTTCAAAAGGACCTCGACGCTCGACCCACGCTTTTGTCTCTCTACGCCCCAGCCACCCCACAGTGGGGGTGGTTCTCTTCTCGATCCATCAACTGATGTGATTGAAAGCATCTAAGCCCCGGTGTTGGTTTCGGCAATTGATGACAACGCATTATTACCATGACTAACGTGTGTTTTGCAGAAACGTTGGTAAGTTAGATCATGGAGATGATAACTGCTTTGGGCAATATAGTATTCATGTCCCTTGATGGAAATCGTTTCGGTTTTCAAAGGATCAACGACAAGATTAAGGACGGTTAGTTCCGGATGTCAAGGTGTTGAGTTACATCTGGAATAGTCGTTAGAATCTTTGTTTCTTCCTTTGACCGTACTATAAAGGGGGGCATGAGCGAGTAGCTTGATCTAGGTAAGTCTTTTGTTTAGGTGTGGTGCACACTTGTCAAACTTAGCACTAGGTAGCTCTAGAAAAGCTCAAAGTTCAGTTGGAAGCAACTTGGTTCAAGTTGCGTCGCGTTTAGAAGACGTTTGAGCAATTTACCTGTGACCGGACGCGGTTCTGGTCATGACCGGACGCGTCCGGTCAGTTCTAACATGTCACTGCGTTGTTAACTGACTGACCGGACGCGGTCCTTGAGAGGACCGGACATGGTGGTCAGGCTGACACGTGTTCCAGAGGGTAAACAGTGTAATCGGACGTGACTGTGAACTGGTCGGCGCATCCGGTCACGTTCCAGTAAGGTCCAAAGGTGACCTGACGCGTCCGGTCACCTATGATCGGACGCGGTCGAGCGTCAGATCAGTTTCCAGTGAAGCTCTTGCAAGATCGGACGCGTCCGGTCTTCCCTGATCGGCGCGTGCGGTCATCTCTGATCGGCGCGTCCGGTCATCTCAGACCGGCGCGTCCGGTCACTCAGCGCTAACCTTCGGTTTCCTACCGTTACACTTGACCGGCGCGTCCAGTCATGTCGACCGGCGCGTCCGGTCAGTGCGCGTTTTGCTGATTCGGCAGGTAACGGTTAGATTTGTCTGAGGGGTGTATAAATACATCCCCTCCACCTCTTTTAGAGGTCTCTTGCTCATTTGTTCAGTTGAGAAACACCTTTAGAGTGCAAGGGAGTGCAAGAGCCCTAGTGAGGATAGTGATTTGAGAATCAAAGTTTGAGAATCCTCTCTAGTGACAAGAGTGTAGCAAGTGTGCATCCATCTTCTCATTAGGCTTGTTATGGTCAAGTGAGAGTTCTAGCTTGTTACTCTTGGTGATCGCCATCATCTAGACGGTTTGGTGGTGATTGGGAGTTTGGTGATCATCCGACGAGATTGTGGGTGACCCAACTCATGTTGTGAGCGGTTTTGGGTGATTCGCCGCGACGGAGTGTCAAAGAATCAACCTGTAGAGAGCACTTAATCCTTGCACGGATCAAGGGGGAGCTACACCCATGCGCGGGTGCTCCAACGAGGACTAGTGGGGAGTGGCGACTCTTCGATACCTCGGTAAAACATCACTGTGTTCCTAACCCTTACTTTCAAGCATTTATATTCATGTATTACTTTCATTGCTTGTTTACTTTCCTAGAATTGCCATGCTAGTCTAGGATTGGAACTTAGCGTGCAAAACTTTTACCGGTAGAATCACAAGGAACACTAGTAGGCACTAGGGGTGAAGTTTGGCTTGTAGGATTTAATTCTTGCAATTAATTTTTAGAAAAGCCCAATTCATCCCCCCTCTTGGGCATCTTGATCCTTTCAATTGGTATCGGAGCCGTGTTGCTCTTTATTTAGGCTTCACCGCCTAGAGCAAGATGTCTAATGGGGAAGGACCACCTCCCACTTTTGAGGGAGACGATTTTTCATATTGCAAAATTCGTATGGAGGCGTACCTCGAAGCTATAGATGTTGGGTGCCTTAGAGCCGCAACCGAAGGGCTTCCTCCTATAAGAGATCCCGCCAACCCAAGTGGTGACGAGGAGAAGTACGACCGGTGGAATGCAAAGGCAAAAAATGCACTCTACCGGGACTTAGGCAAAGATATCTTCAATCGTGTGCGTAATGCCAAAAACGCTCATGAATTGTGGGAAAATCTTTGTGCTCTCCACGAGGTAACTAAGAGTGAGTGTGAGAAACGCTATCACATTGCTTTAAAGAAAATCAACTCTTTTGAGATGCTTCCTAAAGAAAGTGCTAATGAAATGTACACTCGTTTGAATGTTCTTGTAGAAGATCTCAATGCTCTTGGACTCACTCAAATGAGTCAATCGGATGTTGCAAGGAGGATCTTGAGTGTTCTTCCCGTTGAGAAGTATGGACACATTATCACCGTACTTCACCAAAGTGATCTCTCCGCCGTAACACCGACTCAAGTATTGGGAAAGATCAATGCACATGAGATGTACATGCACATCACTCTGGAAGAGGGCTCATCATCTTCCAAGAAGAAAGACTTGGCCTTCAAAGCTAGCCATGAAAAGAAAAAGAAGAAGGGCCAAGCCATGATGGTGCAAGAAAGCTCAAGTGAGAGTGATATTGATGATGCATCACTTGCACTCATGGTGAGAAGAACCACCAAGATGCTAAAGAAGCTCAACAAGAGTGGCATCAAGTTCGATGACAAGAAGAAGAAATTCTTCACAAGTAGCAAAAGGAAGCCAATATCCGAGATGGATTGCTTCAATTGTGGTGAACTTGACCACTTAGCTCATCAATGCCCGAAGTCTCCAAAAGACAAGTACAAGAACAAGTACAAGAGCAAGAAAGGTGATTCAAGTGATGAAGAAGATGAGAAAAGAAAGAACAAGCCATACAAAAAGAAAGATGGCAAGAAAAGAGAGTTCTACAAGAAGAAGAAGGGAGGCAAAGCTTACATTGTTGGTGATTGGCTCACCGACATTGAGTCATCATGTGAGTCCTCCGGCGATGAAAGCGACGATGAAAAAGAGAAGATCGCCGCATGTGTGATTGGGTTATCATCATCTTCACCGACATCTTTATCACCACCTTCACCGCCACCTTCACCATCATCTTCCACTACTTATCTATGCCTCATGGCTAAGGGTGATCGAAAGGTACAAAACAATGATAGTGATGATGATGATAGCGATAGTGATGATGAATATGATGCACCTTCTTATGATGAGCTTGTAAAATTATTGAACAAATACTCTAAAATCATAAGAAGAACTAGAAATGAAAATGATGAGCTTCAACATGAAAATGAATCACTCTCATCTAAGCTTGAAAATGCACATAAGACTAGTGATGAGCTCAAAGATCAAAATAAAACTATGTCTTCTTCTCTTAAGGAGCTCAAAACTTCTAACAAGGAGCTTAGAGATAAACATGATAAAATTGAGAAGAAGTATGGTGAACTCATCACTAGGCTCAACTTGCTAAAAGATGAATATACTACATTGAAAATCAACTATAATACTCTTATTGTTGCTAATGAGCTTGCTCTTGAGACACATGATGCTACTAACTAAGTTGTTAAGATTGATATAGCTACATCATGTGATGATTTGATTGTTGAGAACTTTGAGCAAGGCTCTAGCGGCAAAGGCAAGAGTGTGGTTGAGTCCGACAACTATGATGAGTATGTCAAGCTCAAGAGTGAAAATGAGATGCTTAAGAATGAGAACAAGAAGTTGATGGCTCTTGAAAAGCAAGCTTCAAATGAGTCACTTATTGAAGAAAACAAGAAGCTCAAGCAAGAAAAAGAGCATCTCAAGACCGGCCTAAGCAAGTTCACAAGAGGCCAACATTTGCAAAGTGAGCTACTCATGAACACCGTCATGAAGATGGATAGAAGTGGCATTGGTTACTTGGCAAATCAAGAGAAGAAGGTCAAAGCTCAACAACAACAAAGCAAGTCAAAGCCCAAGCCAAAGAGATGTGTTGAGTGTGGACAAGAAGGCCATTTTGCTCATGAGTGCAAAACTCCACCACCACAACCCTTGCCCAAGCATGCTAGACCCTTTGCTTTCAATGCTCATTACATGCTTAGAAAAGATTCAAGTGGAAAGATGAAAGTCATGTTCTTGGGTCCCCCTAACAAGAATAGGCCTAAGAAAATATGGGTTGCCAAGTCACTAGTTGAGAAAGTTAAGGGTCCCTCTCAAGTTTGGGTCCCTAAACAAAAGGCTTGATCTCTTGTGTGTAGGTGAACTACAAGACCGGTGGATCTCATTGGGTGATTGATAGTGGTTGCACACAACACATGACCGGTGATCCTCGTATGTTCACCTCACTTGAAGAGAATGGGGTATGTCAAGACAAGATCACATTTGGGGACAATTCAAAGAGCAAAGTCAAGGGTATAGGCAAGATTGCAATATCAAATGATCACTCTCTCTCAAATGTGCTCTATGTTGCTTCATTGAGTTTCAACTTACTATCCGTTGGGCAACTTTGTGACCTTGGCTACCAATGCTTGTTTAGTCCAAATGAAGTGGTTGTTACAAAGATAGATGACAAGCAAGTGATTTTCAAGGGCTTTAGATACAATAATCTCTATCTTGTTGACTTCACCTCCGAAGATGCAAACTTGATGACATGTTTATTCACCAAAACTACACTTGGATGGCTTTGGCATAGGAGGCTTGCTCATGTTGGAATGAACACTCTCAACAAGCTATTGAAGAAAGAATTAGTGAGAGGTTTGAAGGATGTAAAGTTTGAGAAGGACAAACCTTGTAGTGCATGTCAAGCCGGCAAACAAGTTGCAAACACTCATCCAACCAAAGCTTACATGTCAACATCAAGAGTACTAGAACTTCTACACATGGATTTGTTTGGTCCTACAACTTACAAGAGCTTGGGTGGAAATCTCTATTGCCTAGTGATTGTGGATGACTACTCAAGATACACTTGGACTTTCTTTCTTCATGACAAATCCAAAGTGGCAAATTGCTTCAAGAAGTTTGCAAAGAGAGCTCAAAATGAATTTGAAGTCAAGATAAAGAAAATTAGAAGTGACAATGGCAAAGAGTTTGACAACACCAACATTGAAGCTTATTGTGATGAAATTGGAATCAAGCATGAAGTTTCATCAACCTACACTCCTCAACAAAATGGTGTAGTTGAGAGAAAGAACCGGACCTTGATCACTCTTGCAAGAACAATGCTAGATGAGTACAACACACCGGAAAAATTGTGGGCCGAGGCAATCAACACCGCATGCTATGCTTCAAATCGCCTCTTCCTACAAAAGTTCCTTGGCAAGACCCCTTATGAGTTGCTAAATGGGAAGAAGCCGGACGTCTCATTCTTCCGGGTGTTTGGTTGCAAATGCTACATCTACAAGAAGCGTCAACACCTAGGGAAGTTCCAAAGACGTTGTGATATTGGTTTTCTTGTTGGTTACTCATCAAAGTCCAAAGCATATAGAGTATTTAACCATGCCACCGGTTTGGTTGAAGAAACATATGATGTGGAATTTGATGAATCTAACGGCTCCCAAGGAGCAATTGAGAATTGTGATGATGTAGGTGATGAACCATTGAGAGAGGCCATGAAGAACATGCCGGTGGGAGACATCAAGCCTAAAGATGATGAAGACGATGTACAAATTGTCAATCCACCATCTTCATCATATGTGCCTCAAGATGATGACAAGAATGAGAGAGTTGAAAATGAAGATACTCATGTCTCTCATCAACAAGCCGAGGCACAAGCTCAAGATGTTGATGCTCCCCATCCTACTCCTCAAATGGTTGATCGAAGAAACTCACCCCTACTTCAAGCACATCCACAAGATCTCATCATAGGGAGTCCTACAAAGGGTGTAATGACTCGATCTCAAAAGTTTACTTCTTTTGTTGAACATCACTCTTTTGTCTCTTGTCTTGAACCTAAGAATGTAGAAGAAGCTCTTCAAGATCCGGATTGGGTGAATGCCATGCATGAAGAATTGAACAACTTCGCCCGCAATCAAGTTTGGACACTTGAAGAGCATCCAAAAGGCGCAAGAGTCATTGGAACCAAGTGGGTGTTCCGCAACAAGCAAGATGATCAAGGCGTAGTAGTAAGGAACAAGGCAAGACTAGTAGCAAAAGGGTTCTCTCAAGTTGAAGGTCTTGATTTTGGAGAGACTTTTGCACCCGTTGCAAGACTTGAAGCCATTCGTATCCTTCTTGCATATGCATCACATCATGAAATGAAACTATATCAAATGGATGTGAAAAGTGCTTTTTTAAATGGCTTCATAAATGAACTAGTCTATGTTGAACAACCTCCCGGGTTTGAAGACCCTAGATATCCTAATCATGTTTATAGGTTGTCCAAGGCGCTATATGGGCTCAAGCAAGCCCCTAGAGCGTGGTATGAGCGCCTCCGGGACTTCCTCATTGAGAAGGGCTTCACTATTGGGAAGGTTGACACCACACTATTCACCAAGAAGTTTAATGGAGAGATCTTCATTTGTCAAGTCTATGTTGATGATATCATCTTCGGGTCAACAAATGAAGATTATTGCAAGGAATTTGGTGAATTGATGTCGAAGGAGTTCGAGATGTCAATGATTGGTGAGCTAACATTCTTCCTTGGTTTTCAAGTCAAGCAAATGAGAGAAGGGATTTTTATCTCTCAAGAAAAGTATACCAAGGATCTTCTCAAAAGATTCAAGATGGAAGAATGCAAGCCAATCAAGACCCCAATGCCAACTAATGGACATCTCGACCTAGATGAGGGAGGTAAACCAATTGATCAAACTCTTTACCGTTCTATGATTGGTAGCTTGTTGTACCTTACCGCATCTAGGCCCGATATCATGTTTAGTGTGTGCATTTGTGCTCGCTTTCAAGCGTGCCCAAAAGAACCTCACCTAAGTGCCGTAAAAAGAATCTTAAGATATCTTAAGTACACCCCAAGCATCGGTCTTTGGTACCCCAAAGGAGCTAGATTCCAACTAGTTGGCTATTCCGATTCGGATTATGCCGGTTGCAAAATTGATAGAAAAAGCACATCCGGAGGATGCCATTTGCTTGGGAGGTCCTTAGTATCTTGGTCATCTAAGAAGCAAAATAGTGTGGCTTTATCCACCGCCGAGGCGGAATACATTGCCACGGGGGCTTGTTGTGCATAAATTTTATACATGAAACAAACCCTCCTAGACTATGGAGTTGTTCTTGAAAAGGTGCCTCTTTTATGTGACAATGAAAGTGCCGTTAAAATTGCTAATAATCCGATACAACACTCTCGCACCAAGCACATTGATATCCGCCACTACTTTCTAAGAGATCATGTTGCTAAAAATGATATATCACTAGAAGGTGTAAGAAGTGAAAATCAATTAGCGGATATCTTCACTAAACCTTTAGATGAGGCTACCTTTTATAGGTTGAGAAGTGAATTAAATGTGCTTGATTCTAGTAACTTTAAAAAATGAGCTTGTGTTGTCCCTTGCATTGCATTGTACTTTATGTCATGTTTATTTTCCCTCAATGCATCTAGAACTTGTCTAACACGGTTATGATAACCCTTCTTTGGAGGAGTGAAGAAGCCTAACCATGGATCAAACTTGACAAGCAACTAGCCTACCTTTCTCGCTTTGCGTTGCATATGCATGGTTGTTGCTTTGTCGTTTCTTTTTGGTTTAGCTTTGAGTAACCTCTGTGTTCGTCCATGAATAGAGAGAGCATTTGAAGCTCCCAAGGGCTGATACGCTCTATTGCATGGCCATACGTTACTCCTCGGGTGTTTATTGAATATTTTCTTAAAAATAATACTAGCCTAAGGCAAAATATTTTGAAAAATTTGAGGGTTTGAGTGAGGTCACTCATATCAGGTTCCAATTGGTGTTTATTTGAGTCTCTTTGAATTGGAACTTGATTGGGAGAAGTCGCATCAAAAATCGGTTTGAAAAAGGGCGTTTTACAGCGACCGGACGCTGGACCGGACGCTGCATCGGACGCGGTTCTGCTTCACCACCGCGTTCGGTCCCATCGTCCACCAGCGCGTCCGGTCATTCCTGAAGTTTTTCTTTGAAACCTCTAACCAGACGCTGCACCGGACGCGCAGTTGCTGACCACCGCGTCCGGTCCCGGCCACCACCATCGCGTCCGGTCATTTGTTTCAGTTTTCCGGGAAAAAATGTGACCGGACTCTGTCAGCGTCCGATCGTGCATAATCGGACGCATCCGATCGTTCCAGGAGCTTACTAGAGTGTGACTGAACGCTGCCTCCACCGCGTCCGGTCATTCGACCACCGCGTCCGGTCATCACGTAAAAAGCGGATCTCACCCTTTTAACTGTTCGTTCGGATCTCGTTCACGTTTCACTTTTCAATCCACCGCCGCCCGTACTCACCGAGATCCCGAGCGCCGCCGTTTCGCCGAGTTGCCGCGACCGCGCCTTCCTCGCCGAGCCGCCATGCCACCGCCGCGTGCTCCCATCTGCGCCCACGCCGTGCCTCCGCGCCCATGAGCTCGCTTCTCACAGCCCAGCACCGCCGCGCCTCCGCAGCCGTCCTGTGTCGCCGGCCACCGCGCCACCAGAGCCGCTGGAGCCCCCGGAGTAGCCTCGCGCCCAAGCACCACTGTCTCGAGCCTGCTCCCCGCCGCGCGCGTGCAACAGCTCCGAGCTCCTCGCCCGCTGCCGCAAAAAACCCTAACCCTAGCCACCCGATCCGTTCGCCGAGGTTTTTCGCGAGTTTTCATCTCTGCGATCGTCTCCGTCTCCGCAAGGTGACATCTTTTCCTTAGATTAGGGTTTACCATTGATTTTCCGGTGAATTACTAATTCAGTCATCGATCTCTCGGTACTCTAGGGTTTCGATCACCGTCTCCGGGTAACCCTAGCGCGTCGAGATCGTCTTCCATTCATCGGATCTTCGCTCGTTCGAGGTAGCTATCATGGTCCTTTCATATCGTACCTCACATGCTTGCTTACATTAGGATCTTACTCACATTTTAGATAATATATGTTGCTTATAGTAGATCCATCTATTCTACCGTTTCAGTTTGTCCTGTCGGTGCTGTGAGTGTCAGGTGATCAGTTGTGAATCCAAGGCCAAGCCTACGAATACGGATTGAGGCCAAGCCTCACGAGTGTCAGTTCATCATCTGTTACTTTCCAGTGTTTCTCAGTACAGCAGTTTGACAGTATGGTTCGCTGCAAGAACGCTGGTGGTGCACCTAGTGACGGGGATGACAGTTCCCCCAGGAGGACAGAGGTAGCTCGCGGTAAGCGAGTAAAGATTGCTGCCAAGAAGAGAAAGAGAACACTTACAGAGGCAGAGGTAGCTCAGGCAGTTGCAGATGCAGCCGAGGCAGCAGAGAGAGGTGGCAGGAGTAGTGGTATTCGGATTGGCGAGAGTCGCTTTCACCTTGAAGGTCGACAACTCGGTACAGAGGCCACAGAGGAGTCAGTGGATGCCCCTGCAGAGCAGCCTACAAAGGATCCAGAGGAGACTGAGGAGCAGACAGTTTAGACTCCACAACGTCGTCGCTCAGGACATACGCGAGCTCAGGTGACTCCCAGGCCAGAGGGTCAGCGTCGTGGAGGTCGTCCACCTCCCAGGGCTCGAGGTCACCCCCAGTTGAGCACTTTAACCTCAGGGGTGCTACAGCCAGACAGGTCCAGGCCCTCAGGTTCGTTGAGGTCACTTGGTGGTTCCCACCTCAGCGGGATCCCCGGGCGTCAGAGGGTTTCTACACTCCTCTGCACGAGGACTTCTACAGGGCCTATGTCGACAGCGGGATTGCTTTCAGACCTCAGAGAGTCTGTCGACTGGAGGCCTTAGTTGAGGTGGTTGGTGAGCAGCTTCGTCCATATCTGTCCTTTCTGCCTAGATTATCAGATCTTCTTGGATGGACTAGAGCATACTGCGGGACCTGGGTCAGAGAGTTTTACTCCTCACTGTGGATTGACCCAGTACATCAGTTCATGCACTTTGCTTTCAGAGGCCGTGACCGTAGACTCTACAGCACCAGGGTACGGGAGATTCTCAGACTCCCTGCTTCAGAGACAAAGATTCAACAGCTATGTTTCGAACAGACTGCACCTCTGAGACGCCCTCACGGCGGGACAGTGCCCCCTATAGACATGATCCGACCCTGTTTCCATGAGCCTTTTGGTGAGGGGTCTCGACGTACACCGGCCAGCCTAACACCCATAGCCAGAGTTCTTGATGCTATTATGAGGAGGACTCTACTTCCGAGGCTTGGATACAGAGAGGGCTTGACTCGCATGCAGCTGTGGGTAGTACATCACCTCATCTCACAGACCCCGTTTGACCTTTGGGATCTGATGCTTTGTGAGATGGAGAACACCTTGGCAGAGGGCTTGACTACCATATGCTCACTGGATATGCTTCATCATTAGATCTGCCTGTGAGCTGCCTGCAGAGATTAGAGCAGAGATTTCTGATACCACCACAGCCTTTCCAGAGTATGACATTCGACAGCTGTGGGCATCAGTTACCAGAGAGCAGGCACTTGGCCCAGGACAGCGTTAGAGGCCAGAGGTACCGGAGACAGCTGCTGAGCAGGACGAGACCGTTGAGGGTCTTGCTGAGGCAGAGCTAGCAGATCTAGATGCTCAGCCAGCTGATCCAGCCGAGGATGTGGCTACTGACAGCACAGATGAGGACTATCAGCCCATCCCCCGGTACCGCTCTCCTCGGCCTCACGACCATGAGGCCGGTGGCTCTGGCTCAGCCTCCCGCTCAGATCTAGCCATGGTGGCTATACTTGAGAGGTTGACCCAGGCCCAGGAGAGATAGGAGGTTCAGATGCAGAGACAGGCTAAGGACACAGCTGTCGCGTTCGCTCAGATTCAGGCTCGTCAGGACGAGCTCTAGAGGCAGCAGCTAGAGTTCCAGCGACAGCAGTTCGAGATGCAGAGACAGCAGGTAGCCACTCAGCAGCAGTATCTAGAGCTCCTACATCACCTTGTCACTGTTGGGGTACCTCCACCGCCGTCCATCCTGACTCCAGCCTTATAGTCCAGTGGACCTCAGAGTCAGAGACAGCCGAGCTTCCAGTACACCTCCCCCCAGCAACAGGTGCCTCAGACGTTTCAGTCTCCGAGCTACACTCCTATCCAGACAGGATTCACTCCACCAGCTCAGTCGAGACCTCACCTCCTTTCAGGCACTCCCTTCACCGACTTGAGTGCCACCTACAGTGAGCGGACTGGACAGCCGTCACCGTCGTATACTACCTTTGTGACTACCTCAGAGATGTCAGCTTCAGAGATTGCTGCACTTCCAGTGTCAGGGGTCGCTACTACAGAGACTCTGCCATCTTCAGTTGCTTCGACAGATCCTCCCACTCTTGGTGTCTTTCAGGCTCAGGCGGCAGTGACTGCTCCTATAGTTGCTACTACACCTTCAGTTGCTGCACCTACTCTACCGACCTAGACCGCTTCTCTGTCACGTCTATCTACAGAGGGTCAGCCTAACAGTTCAGAGTCTGAGGAGGATACTTCACAGTTTGTGATCACTCCGCGCTCCTCGGCACCCGACACGACAGCTTCTGTTCCCCCGTTAGATCCTTAGATTAGTTTTTTGGCGGTTGATGCCAAAGGGGGAGAGAGAGCATAGATTCATGAGGAGTGGAGATAGAGGGTTTTCGTTCTTTGTGTGCTACTTTCATGCATCATGTTTATTTTTCTCACCCTGCATTGTGTGACTTTGAGTTTGTGAGACTGTGTCTTAATTATTATGTCTCTTTATGGTGTTTAGCTCTTAAGGTTGTGCTTCTATGTCTTACTCTGATTTCATATGAGCTATGTTTTATGTGTACTAACTCTTCATGGTTTATCTTATGAGTACACTCAGTTGGCTTGGAACACATAAGCAATGACTAACCCCTTGTGCTTACAGCTTTATGCTTATGTGAACCAAGCATGATCGAAAACCTCAACTTATATCTTCTGAATCTAAGTGTTGTCATCAATCACCAAAAAGGGGGAGATTACAAGCATCTAGGCCCTAGTGTTGGTTTTGGCAATTGATGACAACGCATTATTACCATGACTAACGTGTGTTTTGCAGAAACGTTGGTAAGTTAGGTCATGGAGATGATAACTTCTTTGGGCAATATGGTATTCATGTCCCTTGATGGAAATCGTTTCGATTTTCAAAGGATCAACGACAAGATTAAGGACGGTAAGTTCCAGATGTCAAGGTGTTGAGTTACATCTGGAATAGTCATTAGGATCTTTGTTTCTTCCTTTGACCGTACTATAAAGGGGGGCATGAGCAAGTAGCTTGACCTAGGTAAGTCTTTTGTTTAGGTGTGGTGCACACTTGTCAAACTTAGCACTAGGTAGCTCTAGAAAAGCTCAAAGTTCAGTTGGAAGCAACTTGGTTCAAGTTGCGTCGCGTTTAGAAGACGTTTGAGCAGTTTACCTGTGACCGGACGCGGTTCTGGTCATGATCGGACGCGTCCGGTCAGTTCTAACATGTCACTGCGTTGTTAACTGACTGACCAGACGCGGTCCTTGAGAGGACCGGACGCGGTGGTCAGGCTGACACGTGTTCCAGAGGGTAAACAGTGTAATCGGACGCGACTGTGAACTGATCGGCGCGTCCGGTCACATTCCTGTAAGGTCCCAAGGTGACCTGACGCGTCCGGTCACCTATGATCGGACACGGTCGAGCGTCCGATCAGTTTCTAGTGAAGCTCTTGCAAGATCGGACGCGTCCGGTCTTCCCTGATCGGCGCGTCCGGTCATCTCTGATCGGCGCGTCCGGTCATCTCAGACCGGCGCGTCCGGTCACTCAGCGCTAACCTTCGGTTTCCGACCGTTACACTTGACCGGCGCGTCCGGTCATGTCGACCGGCGCGTCCGGTCAGTGCGTGTTTTGCTGATTCGGCAGGTGACGGTTGGATTTGTCTGAGGGGTGTATAAATACATCCCCTCCACCTCTTTTAGAGGTCTCTTGCTCATTTGTTCAGCTGAGAAACACCTTTGGAGTGCAAGGGAGTGCAAGAGCCCTAGTGAGGATAGTGATTTGAGAATCAAAGTTTGAGAATCCTCTCTAGTGACAAGAGTGTAGCAAGTGTGCATCCATCTTCTCATTAGGCTTGTTTCGGTCAAGTGAGAGTTCTAGCTTGTTACTCTTGGTGATCGCCATCACCTAGACGGTTTGGTGGTGATTGGGAGTTTGGTGATCATCCGATGAGATTGTGGGTGACCCAACTCATGTTGTGAGCGGTTTTGGGTGATTCGCCGCGACGGAGTGTCAAAGAATCAACCCGTAGAGAGCACTTGATCCTTGCACGGATCAAGGGGGAGCTACACCCTTGCGCGGGTGCTCCAACGAGGACTAGTGGGGAGTGACGACTCTCCGATACCTCGGCAAAACATTGCCCTGTTCCTAACCCTTACTTTCAAGCATTTACATTCGTGTATTACTTTCATTGCTTGTTTACTTTCCTAAAATTGCCATGCTAGTCTAGGATTGGAACTTAGGGTGCAAAACTTTTACCGATAGAATCACAAGGAACACTAGTAGGCACTAGGGGTGAAGTTTGGCTTGTAGGATTTAATTCTTGCAATTAATTTTTAGAAAAGCCCAATTCACCCCTCCTCTTGAGCATCTTGATCCTTTCAGTGATCACTCACCCAGTTGTGTTGTGTGGTGCCGTGCCCCGCAGAGCATGTGGCTGGACAGGGCGACCGCCGCCAAGTGCTACATGCTGTCTGTCAGGAAGCTCGGCATCGTGTGCGGCGATACGCTTGAAAGTCCTATGTTTGGTGTTAGAAATTAGTGACAATGCCTAAGTACTAATCCTACGCCTAAGTTGTATGTAGCATATGATGATTAGTACATTCCAAGGTTGGTGGCAAGATGGACATGGTGATCATGTTGGCCACACTTGGATTTGGACACAACCCTACGTGATCAAGGCAAAGGTATATGCTTAAGGGTTGTGTTTTAGTAACAAAGACACCTAGTAGGTGTGGTTACATTATAGGATAGATAGCCGTACTATAAAGAGGGGAATGACGCGGCTATTGAACTCCTAAGTGCCTCTAGATGTGCATTTCATAATCATGTGCATTTGGATAGAACTAATATCGCCTCGAAAAATGATTATGAAAATGCTAACACACTCACACATGACGAGATCACTTGGTGGTGTTAGCACGTTTGTGAAGGCGGTGGAGTTTGAGCGGTAGAGAGGGTTTGGGGTCCTCTCTCCCTCCCGCCGAGCTTGCTCGGCGGGATTCAGGCGTTTTCGAGGAGTTAAAACGACTATTTTCCACTACACCGGAAGTTGGAAAAGAAACGGAGGCGAACGGAGGTCACAGAGGTGACCGGACACTGAACCAGACGCGGTCTTTGCATGATCGGACGCGTCCGGTCAGCGTTCAGTGTCTGCGCGTATTTCAGTTTGATAATCGAACGCGCAGCGCGTCCGGTCAATGACGATCGGACGCGCCCGGTCGTTCAGGGAGCTTATTGGACTCTAACCGGACGCTGGCACTGTGGCGTCCGGTCATTTCTCCAGCGCGTCCAGTCATTGTGTTGTTGTGCGCTGCTCAGGCTGACCAGCGCGTCCGGTCATTCATGGGACCAGCGCGTCCGGTCAGCGCGTCAAGCGCGTCCGGTCAGTGCTTCGCGACTTAGCCGATGTGCGACCAGCGCGTCCGGTCATTTGGACCAGCGCGTCCGGTCGTTTGGACCAGCGCGTCTGGTCAGTGCTTCGCGACTTAGCCGTTGTGCGACCGGCGCGTCCGGTCAGTTGGACCAGCGCGTCCTGTAACACTTCAAGTGTTTAGTCCTTAATTTCATTGCATTTGCATGGCATAAGCATAAGCATGCATCATTTATGTTTGTTATTTTATGTGATGCAACACATGTTATTATTTTAGGGTTTGTTTGATTTAATTCATGAAGTGCTTGACAGTTGGTGTAACAAAAAGGTAAGGTAGCCAATCATGACCTTCAACACCTTAGTTATACTTAGGATAACATTTGGAACAATGTTCATGTTGACCAAAATTACAAAATTGCCCTCCAAGAAAAGTTTGACCACCATTTGACCCTTGAAGGCTCTAGTTTGACCAGTTAAAAAGTCTAATTTAGAGACTTTGCATGGAGGAGCAACCTTAAGCAAAGTTGTAGAGAATTTCATAAGGAACAAAAGTTCTAATATGGCCATCTCATGAAAATGACCACAACATGCTCAAAAGTGGCCCACAAGTCAGCTAGTGGTGTAATCCCAGGACTTAGAATTTTTCTAAGTCTGGAATTGGACCTTACAGTTTCACTGATGTCTACTTTAGAAGCTTGTAGTTTGCAAACCAAGCCAAACCAGCCTTCACTCATATTGACAAACTTGTAGATCACATGTAGCCCTACAACTTTGTCAATATCACCCAAGCCTGGTTCTCAATGGTTCAAGAGATATCGTGCCATGAACATGAGCTGTCAGGCGGTATCATTAACTGAACCCGGTTTCAGTTTCACCGAGCACTACTTTGAGACCATGTAGTTTCCATTATAGACCGAATCAGCTCGAGCTCTAGTGGACAATTTTGTAGACGATATGTACCTCTACAACTTTACTAATTACGGATTGTACTAGATCGGCCTAGATTGGGAGTTACAGGTTGCCAAAGTCACGCTGTCAGGCTCGGCTTGACTGAAACCGCGATTCAGAACTTCAGAAAACTGAACGTGGCGCCCCGGCAGAAGAACACCGCCGCGTGTCCTCCACGCGCCGCGCGCGACCTGGCGCCTTGGCCAGCTGCCGAGCGCGTGAAGGGCATCTCCGCTGTCGCTCCGACCTCACCCGTCCATTTCCTCCTCCTCCTTCCCTCTCGTTTGCAAAAGGGAAAGAACCGAGCCGCCATTCCCCTTTCTTCTCCGACGAGCTCGACCGTGAGCCACGCCACACCACCGGCCGTCTGAGCTCGCCAGTTCCTCCGCCTCGACACCTTCCACCCCCTGGACCTACCGAAACCCACGATTGGACCCTAGGTGAGCTGCATTATCTTCTTCTCCGCCTCCGAGGGGTCGCCGGAGCCCGCCATGGGACCTCACCGTGGTCGGGGTGCTTCGGGCCCGTCTCCATCTCCCCTTACTCGCAAAACGGAACCACCTTGCCCCGGTGAAGCTCGTACCGAGCCCAAACCGCACTATGCTTCTTCACCGGCGACGGTGCGCCGCCACCGGAGGTCACCGGCCGCCGCGCACGGTGGCAGGCCCTCTCCACCCCATTCCCGTTCATCCTACGGGTACCAATCAGTGCGCCAGGTGACGGAGAGCACGATGCCGTGTTCGGTGAGCCGCGCGAGCCCTTCTCCGGCGAGCTCGAGCTCACCGGAGCTCGCGGGTCTCCGCCTCCCCTGTCCCTCTGTCCCTGACTGCAGGGGCCCGCCTGTCAGTTGCCAAGCGCGGGCGGGACGGCCGAGCAGGCCGCGCGCGCGCGGGTCGTGGGCCGAGTTCTTCCGGGCCGGCCCAGTCATCCGAAATGAAATTCATTTTTATTATTTTGTCACTGATTTTTGTACAAGTTGGAAAAATAGAGATCTAGGGTTTTAAGGATCCAAAAATCATGAGATAAATTTTATTAGGGTCCACAGGTTGTGTAGTATTTTAGAAAAATATAAATCTGGAATGTGATGTTTAATTTTTAGGAGAATTTAATAGATCCTTTAAATGTGTTTTGGAATGCATGCAAATTAGTTAAATTTATAACTTGAGCTGTAGTGTTCCATAAATCATGAAATTTGGTGGGTAGGTTACTCTATGCTAGCCCTAGCTCTGGTAAAAATTTGGGCATCAGTGCTTAATTAATTTCCAAGTTATAATGCTATCTTGTTATTCTAGGAAATATTTAAATGAATTTTTGTAATTTTTCTACATGTGCAATGTTCATATAACTTTTTGGAGAAGGTCTTGGTACCCTAGACTGTCTAAGAAAAATATGAAATCTGTTGTTTGACACTTTTCAATAGGGTTTCCTATTTATGCAAAAATCAGCCTTTTTGGCTTGGGAATTTTGTGTAGGGAGTTTCTGTGAATAAAACTTGTTCAAATTTTTACTGTGGTCTCTTTTTGGGTCAGAGAGTCCTCTGTAATTTTTGTAGAATTTTGGGAGTAGTTTACATATATGTTTAAAATTCTACTTAATTACTTAAGTAAATTGAGAAATGGGTTTATATAAATGTTCTAGGTGGGCACACCTTACTTTCTGGTGTCTTTGTGATATTTGTGAACTTATAGTAGCATTAGTTTGGTTTGAGAGAATGTTTGCTACATCAATAAATATTTAACCTTTGTAATTTTAGGTTTTCTGGACAGTTAAGTAGTAATTCTAAATTTGGCTTTGATAAAATTGGTTGCTGGACAACTTGTAAATACCAAAGTTGGAGTAAACTTGGTGAACTAGCTTGTGTTGAAATTTAGAAGCATTTGGCTTAGTAGTTTGAGAGTTACTGTTGTTTAAAGTGGCAGTTCAAAATCTGCTACTCTCTGTTTTGGAGAGGACAGATTCTGGAACTTGTGAAGTTTGACATGGAAAACTTAGGAGTTTGGGGTTGAGGTCTGAAAATGAATTGTAGTACATTTCTTAGGCTTTCCAGATTGTCTTAGATCATATCTTTTGGAATTATAAATCTCCAGTTGTGATAAAAACAAGTAGCTGCTGTCCAGAATGCTTACTGTGGTGTTTTGCTGATTGAGATGGTGTGATATCCTAAGACATGCTACTTTTGTAATTGTTAGGTGTTAGGGCCTTAACTGAGGATGAGCAGCTTTATCTTAGGTTAAGTAGATTAGGTGAGTACTTCTCTACTAGAGAAGAGAATTGCACGTACTAGTAAAATAACTTAAATAGAGTATTTTATTCTGAAATGCATTTCATTCCGAGCATGTTGCACCCAGTTATGCATTCATTATATTTATTGTGCATTCATGCAATAGGTGCACCGGAGGGGGTAACACTCCTCGAATTCGAGCCAGTAATTCCGGAGGAGAGCCAGGAGCAGCAGGAGCCCGAGGAACCAGCCGGCGGCGAAGCTCTGTCAGAAGGTCTACCCGAGTGCCCTGACCACAGGCCTGCAACTTTTCTGAAAGGCAAGCCCCGGTGCATGCTGAACCCATCGTTTTATAAATATATCTTGAGTACTTTTAATTGTTTACTGCATTAAGTTGTAGGAGTTATATGAAAACACTTGTTGCATTACACCTGTCCTTGTCCAGATATCGTACTTAATCCTATTTTAGGTTTAGGCACGTGTCAATGCTTAGCCCTGCTTAGTACGGTAGAAGTCGGGTGATTTCCGGTCATCCGCGAGATGTAGGAAGGAGTCACGAATGGCTTTATGGCTATCGTGGATGGAACCATGCTTAAAAATGAAATTGAGACCGGGCGGGAGTTCGATAGTACAGCCGCAAGACACTTCACGTCTTGGGTGTGGAGCTATGCCCGTCTGAGTCGTTTAAGGACCGATTCGCTGTACGTCCTTGAGTCATGTTGAACGCAGTCTAACACTTAGTTGGCCGGATAAGTCGTTCCGACCGCGAAGCCGAGTAATGTGGTTCAGGCCGGGAATCGAATGGTAGGTTGCTTCTTGGAGGAGAGAAAGGATGTGCTTGGGGACATTGGCGTGAGACCAAGGGGGGGTTAGAGTCCCTATCACCTGGCAGAGTGTCGCCCTTAGGGTCGCGACATTATTCGGACCCGCGATTCCTGAATCATATGACAAGGTGGCCTGTGCGACCCTGGCAGGGGTCTGCACGGTGAGTGTTAGAAATACCCCTCCAGCTGGATAGGAATTCGATTCGAATCGCCGTCGCTCCCGGTTAGTGAGCACTTGACTTGAGCAGCGGCAACGTAGAACTCATTAAATGAACTGGTGGTTAAGGGAATGATACAATGTTGCCATAATGATATACCTGCTATGGATATAATAATCATGTTGTTTGATTATAATCAAGTGTATGTTTAGTACAGGTGCTAAGATAGATGACAGGTAAATGCTAAAAATAACTGCTAGTACAGGTTATAAGAGTTTCAACTACTTATGCCTTTATGCAAAATGTGATGTCAGCTAGCCTCTTGTGTAAGCCTTGCATAATCCTTGGTGTCACTTTATTTCTGGTTTTCGTCGGGTAAGTCTAGCTGAGTACATTCCAGTACTCAGGGTTTATTCCCTCCTGTTGCAGATGACATGCTTTACCAGGGATTCTGCAAGACGTGTCTCCACCCTGCGGGTGACGATGACTAGATCACCAGGGCGTGATCGTCTTTATGTACTTCCCTCATGCTTTTGCGGGTTGTCGATCATCCAGACTGGCAGTATTTAATTAACTAATGTGTGTGTTATGCTTCCGCTACTTTCAAACTTGGTTTGTAATAATTGCTACTCCGTTTGTGTAAACTTATTTCAGCACTATTTGTGAAATGTAACGTATGATGTTGTATGTTGAATGATGCGATCCTGGTTGTAAGCAGTTGGTTTGAAATCCTTCGTGATTTCGATTGACTACCGGGATTATATGGGCTCAAGTTCGAAAATTTGAGCGCTTCGGTGCTTGTTTTTGTACTTGTGCTCTTATAATTTGGTCGGTTCTGTTACAGCTGGTATCGGAGCATAATTCAACATTAAACACATCATATGAGTATTTAAAAACAAAAAAAAATACTTGATTATGAAAAGGGTTAAACTCTAAAAATTATTTTTTTAGGTATGCCAGTGATCACAACCCTTAGCCCAAATAAGGACTCTTAGGTGGCTTATTATAAAGACTAACTTGGGGGCCTTGTTTGTTTCTGTTTCGTCGTCCATACGGCGTGAAATTGTATGGATGCCATCCACTTGGGTGGTAATGTATGGATCAATTACCTCGACGCTCTGGTAAGTGTGAGTTGTGAGAGCATGATCGTCCAACCGGCGGTCTAGGGGAGAGTAGTTTTGGTGACTTACATCTTTACATGTTTAAACCATGTAACTATGTAAAAGCACTTAATTGTGGGCATCTATCAATTGGGTAGCTTTGATACTGAAATATACACATCCGGGATGTGTATGTGGAAAGTATTTAATTTACTGCTTTCTTGTGTGTTTATTTTGGGAATTGTTGGGCTGCAATGAAATTTTCTGCAGGTACACTAACAGCGTAACGAGTAGACCGATAGTTTCGTTTATATGAGAGAACGTATGTATGCCACCGCCTAGCGTTAAAACTTTAGGTTTCTACTAAGGTGAGAGGGCGTACGGAATGTGCATGCATCATGTTTAAATATATCATACATATCATTTACTCCCTCCTTAAAAATTTCTGTACTCCCGACTAAAGTAAATTTCGTATCCCCTAAATGATCCTCACTTTAAGTCGTATCTTATCTTGTTGCTACAGATGGCACGTACCAAGAGGACCGCTCGTAAGTCCACTGGGGGCAGGGCACCGCGTCACCAGCTCGCTCCACGTGAGCCCCGCCCTGAGCCTACTGAGGTGGAAAGGCTGAGGGCAGAGCTGGCAGAGGTGACTGCTGCTAGGGATGCAGCACGGCAACAACTGGAACAAGTGATTCATGATCGTGATCAAGAAACGCTTGCAGTCCAGAGGTTGACAGTGGCAAACCGCAACTGTCAACGCATGTTGGTCCGTGTGATGGAACAGAGGGATGAAGCCTGGCACGAGGAGAACGTTCTGAGAGCTCGCCAGTTTGAGCTTGAGCAACAGTTGGAGAACGCTGAAGAATACAATGATAATCTTCATGAAGAAGTGCATCGCATGAACAACGAGCTTAATCCCCTGCTACCTAGAAACAACAATGTAGATGAAGATATGGGATCAGGCATCTTCATGGCTGAGGATGATGATGAAGTGGAGGTTGATGGACCGCAGGATGCCCCACCTGCAGAAGCACCAGAGGAAGAGCCAGAAGAAGAAGAAGACGAGGAGTTAGAGCCTGTCAGTGATGAGGACGGCGGGGAATCCATGACACCGACTCGGGGGATGATGCTTAGAGTAGTCATCACGTGCCTTTAATGTTAGGATCGTCTTTTGTGCCCTCCCTGTGAAGGAGTGAGGCCTTGTAATAACTTGACTTTGGGTTGTAAGGTTGAACCGTATGTTTCCGGAATGTAGTTTGAACCTGTTAATTTCGATCACAACTTGATGTCTTATTATGTTGCGTTCGATGATGGTGTCACGATTAGCACCCTTCGGTGCCGCGACGAAACCGAGGGCCTCCTATGGCGCGCGACATAAGGCTGTGCTGCTTGGCACGCGCAGGTATCGAGGTGGCTAGTCATGATCCACCATGGAACTCTTCATTGAGAAGTCTCTTTGTGGTCAGTTTGAAGTAGCCTCTCACAGTCAACTAAAAATCTTGAGATCGAATCCAAGCACTGTGCGAAAGGTCAAAAATCACATAGATAGCAACGTAAACGGTCCGGTAACCGTGTGCTCCCTGTGAGTAAGTCTTTATCAAAGAGCATCTTGTTGGATTACCAAGTATGACCTCGTCAAATGATGCGCTAGAATGGATTGTGCGGTTGTGATGAATTATTGTGCCTTAATTATTATGAGGAGTCTATTTCATGAAGTCAGTTTGACGTATTTACAATAATTCATCTACAAGTTTCCCACATCATCAGTGCTCATTGGCTATGCATTTTGCAGATGTCGTACAATCTTCGTCGGGGTCGTGGCAATGAGGATGAGGAACAGCCACCCCCTCCGCCACCACCTACTCCGGCCGAATTGATGCAGACAGTGGTCGAAGGGCAGCGCATGTTGGCAGATGCTATGCGCCAGCTGGCTAACCGGGAGGCTCGTCCTGGCCGCCAGGGCCCAGAGCCAATCAATACAGTGATTTCAAGGACTTTCTGGATACTAAGCCCCCGCTCTTCAAGGAAGCGGAAGAACCACTGCAAGCTGATGAGTGGTTAAATACTATTGAGCAAAAGTTTCGTCTGCTTCGCCTGACTGATGAGTTAAAGGCTGAATATGCTTCTCACCAGTTGCATGGTCCAGCGGGTATTTGGTGGAGCCACTATCGTTCCACACTGCCTGCCATGTCCCGATTGCTTGGGATCAGTTTAAGGCGGCATTCCGGGAAATTATATTCCCCCGGTCTTATGGCAATCAAGCACACAGAGTTTATGAGGCTGTCGCAAGGAAACAAAAGCCTGACTGAATACTTGCAGTCCTTCAACAACCTGGCAAGGTATGCCACTGAGTTTGTGGATACTGATGCCAAAAAGATTGCTAGCTTCAAGAGGGGCCTTGGCCCAAAACTGATGAAAACATGGGCACTAGCAAATGTACTACTTTCAATGATTTCATCAGCGATGCTTTGACCCAGGAAAACAACAATACTATTTATTCTGCTTCTAAGAGCCGCAAGAGGGCCATTGAGGCGAGTGCTTCACAGTCTCGAGCTCCAGCTGCCCCGAGAGCTCCCCTCGCCCTCCTGCCACAAATGCTAAGTTCCGTCCTCCACAAAAGTGCCAATGAAAACTGGGTTCCGTAAGGCATATACAGTGGCTCTGCCAAAGGTAATGCGGGCCAAGGCAGCTCCAGTGTTCCTCCCAGCAATATGCCTTGCTGGAATTGCAACAAGCCAGGCCACTGGTCCAGGAACTGTCCGTACCCTAAGAAAAATGTCAACCAAGGTAGTCGTCAGGGACACGCCCATTACAACAGCATTGAGGAAATTCCATCTGGTGAGGTGGTCACCGCTGGTAAGTTTCTAGTTGACCAACACCCCGCAGTGGTACTTTTTGATTCAGGTGCTTCGCATTCCTTTATCAGTCCTAAGTTTGCATCTAAATTTGCACACAAGTTGCATACTGTTGAAGGTGTGGGTTATTGTATTAGTGCTGCAAGTGGAATATTTCCACAAACAAAGTAGTGGGGAACCTTAAGTTTGAGATAGAAGGGCGAAGTTATTCGCTTGCCCTATTGGTTTTACCTGGTTTAGACATAGATGTCATCTTGGGCATGAATTGGATGAGTCAGAATGGGGTACTCATTGACACATCCGCTCGGGTAGTTATGCTCAGAGATCCTACAGATCAAAAGGGTTTTCTAGTACAACTTCCCAGAAAAGTTGAATTATCGGGGAAATTCATGCTGTGCAAGCAAAGGCGTTGGCCGAAATTCCAGTAGTAAATGAGTTTCCGGACGTTTTTCCCGATGATTTGCCGGGACTCCCTCCGGATCGGGATGTGGAGTTTAAAATTGAGTTGTTGCCTGGCACGGCTCCCATCTCTAGGAGACCCTATAGGATGCCTCCAAATGAACTCGCTGAACTTAAGGTGCAATTGAATGAACTTTTGAAGAAGGGGTTGATTCGTCCTAGTTCATCGCCGTGGGGATGTCCTGCTATCTTTGTAAAGAAGAAGGATCAGTCGTTGCGGAATGTGCGTAGATTATAGACCTCTCAATGCAGTCACTGTCAAAAATAAGTACCCTCTACCGCGAATCGACATCTTGTTCGATCAGTTGTCTAAAGCTAAAGTTTTCTCCAAGATCGATCTAAGATCTGGCTACCATCAAATTAAAATCCGCCCGGAAGATGTTCCAAAGACAGCCTTCTCTACCAGATACGGTCTGTATGAGTATCTTGTTATGTCCTTCGGCTTGACAAATGCCCCCGCACACTTCATGTACTTGATGAATTCGGTGTTTATGCCTGAATTGGACAAGTTTGTGGTGGTATTTATTGATGACATCCTGGTATATTCTGTGAATGAGGAGGATCACGCTGAACATCTGCGTATAGTCCTCACAAGACTACGTGAACATCAACTATATGCAAAGTTCAGTAAGTGCGAATTCTGGCTTCGTGAAGTACCTTTCCTTGGGCATGTGTTGTCCGATGGAGGAATTATGGTGGACCCCGCCAAGGTACAGGAAGTACTGAACTGGAAGGCTCCTATCTCGGTTCACGAGGTCGGAGTTTTCTTGGTTTGGCTGGCTATTATCGTCGCTTCATCCCGGATTTCTCTAAAATAGCCAAGCCAATGACTCGGTTGCTGCAAAAAGACACCAGGTTTGTCTGGACTCCTGAGTGTGATGCGGCTTTTCACCAACTGCGAACCCTCCTAACCTCAGCTCCGGTTTTGGCACAACCGGATATCGAGAAACCATTTGATGTTTATTGTGATGCCTCAGGCATAGGTTTGGGAGGTGTGTTGATGCAGGAAGGCCGAGTAATTGCATATACTTCTCGACAACTTCGGAAGCATGAGGTGAATTACCCAACACATGACTTAGAACTGCCGCAGTTGTTCATGCTTTGAAAGCCTGGCGACATTATCTGCTGGGCAATGTCTGCAACATCTATACCGACCACAAAAGCCTCAAATACATCTTCACCCAACCCGAGTTGAATATGCGTCAAAGAAGATGGCTCGAGTTGATCAAAGATTATAACCTTCAAGTGCACTATCATCCTGGCAAGGCAATGTAGTTGCGGATGCTTTAAGCCGTAAGTCTCATTGCATTCCTTAGTTGAAACTGATTTTTATCGATCTCGCCTTCTACATCCAGCAGTCTTGTACAACATCACTGTCAGTTGTACTCTCAAAAACAGAATTATTGAACTCCAAAAGACTGACACTGGTATATCCACATCAAGCGTAAGATGAAAGAGCAAGAGACTACACAGTTCAGGATAGATGAAGAGGGTACTATGGTTCAAGGATAGGTTAGTTGTGCCTAAGGACCGAGAGCTTCGAAATGATATTATGTCTGAAGCACACTCCTCTAAGTTGTCCATCCATCCTGGCAGCAATAAGATGTATTATGATTTGAAGCCATACTATTGGTGGACTAAGATGCGGAAAGAGATAGCTGCATATGTTGCTAGATGTGACACCTGTTGCAGAGTTAAAGCTGTGCACATGAAAGCTGGTTACTTCAACCACTTTCCATTCAGGGCTGGAAATGGGAAGAGATAAGTATGGATTTCATTGTCGGACTTCCTCCCACTGTCAAAAATCATAACTCTATTTGGGTAATTGTCGATCGTTTGACCAAATCAGCTCACTTCATCCCAGTGAGAGTGGACTATCGTCCCACTGATGCTGAGTTGTACTTCAATCAGATAGTCCGGCTTCATGGGATACCTCGTACTATCGTTTCTGATCGTGGTCCCAGTTCACTGCTCGCTTTTGGGAGCATTTGCATCACCTTCTGGGAACCAAGTTAGTGAGAAGCTCTGCTTATCACCCCCAGACATCGGGTCAGACAGAACGAGTTAACCAAATCTTGGAAGATCTGTTGCGAGCATGCGTCATTTCATCCAAGGGTTCTTGGAAAAATGGTTACCTTTAGCCGAATTCTCGTACAATAACAGTTATCAAGAGAGTATTAAGATGGCCCCATTCGAAGCTTTGTACGGTCGAAAGTGTCGAACTCCACTAAACTGGGTAGAAGCTGGGGAGAGAAGGTATTATGGTATTGATTTTGTTCATGAAGCTGAGGAACAAGTCCGTACCATCCAGAAACACATGGCTGCAGCACAAGCTAGACAGAAAAGTTATGCTGATCGTCGTAGAAAACCACTCGAGTTTGAAGTTGGAGACTTCGTGTATTTGAAAGTTTCTCCAATGAAAAGTGTCCAACGTTTGGTGTTAAGCGGAAACTTGCGCCAAGATACGTGGGTCCTTTCCAGATCATAGGCAAGAGTGGAGTTGTTGCATACAAAATCCAGTTGCCTCCTGAAATGAGTGCCATATTCAACGTTTTCCATGTATCTCAGCTTAAAAAGTGTCTTCGAGTTCCTGAGGAACAAGTTCCTTTAGGTGATATCAGGCTGGAATCCGACCTAACCTATGAAGAAAAGCCAGTCCGAGTGATCGATACTCAGGAACGAGTAACTAGAAGTAAAGTGGTTAAGTGGTACAAAGTGATGTGGAGTAATCAGGGAAGTGAGAGTGATGCTACGTGGAACGGGAGGATTATTTGCGGGATGGTTATAAAGAATTCTATGAAAAATGGTACGCTTTCCAACTCGGGACGAGATTTTTATAAGGGGGGAGGGCTGTAACACTTCAAGTGTTTAGTCTTATTTCATTGCATTTGCATGGCATAAGCATAAGCATGCATCATTCATGTTTGTTATTTTATGTGATGCAACACATGTTAATTATTTTAGGGTTGTTTGATTTATTCATGAAGTGCTTGACAGTTGGTGTAACAAAAAGGTAAGGTAGCCAATCATGACCTACAACACCTTAGTTATACTTAGGATAACATTTGGAACAATGTTCATGTTGACCAAAATTACAAAATTGCCCTCCAAGAAAGTTTGACCCCCATTTGACCCTAGAAGGCTCTAGTTTGACCAGTTAAAAAGTTAATTTAGAGACTTTGCATGGAGGAGCAACTTAAGCAAAGTTGTAGAGAATTTCATAAGGAACAAAAGTTCTAATATGGCCATCTCATGAAAATGACCACAACATGCTCAAAAGTGGCCCACAAGTCAGCTAGTGGTGTAATCCCAGGACTTTAGAATTTTTCTAAGTCTGGAATTGACCTACAGTTTCACTGATGTCTACTTTAGAAGCTTTGTAGTTTGCAAACCAAGCCAAA
>CM036178.1:83178154-83513933 GCA_020631735.1 Saccharum officinarum | reverse complement strand
CAAGGTAGTCGTCAGGGACACGCCATTTACAACAGCATTGAGGAATTCCATCTGGTGAGGTGGTCACCGCTGGTAAGTTTCTAGTTTGACCAACACCCCGCAGTGGTACTTTTTGATTCAGGTGCTTCGCATTCCTTTATCAGTCCTAAGTTTGCATCTAAATTTGCACACAAGTTGCATACTGTTGAAGTGTGGGTTATTGTATTAGTGCTGCAAGTGGGAATATTTCCACAAACAAAGTAGTGGGAACCTTAAGTTTGAGATAGAAGGTCGAAGTTATTCGCTTGCCCTATTGTTTTACCTGGTTTAGACATAGATGTCATCTTGGGCATGAATTGGATGAGTCAGAATGGGGTACTCATTGACACATCCGCTCGGGTAGTTATGCTCAGAGATCCTACAGATCAAAAGGGTTTTCTAGTACAACTTCCCAGAAAAGTTGAATTATCGGGGGAAATTCATGCTGTGCAAGCAAAGGCGTTGGCCGAAATTCCAGTAGTAAATGAGTTTCCGGACGTTTTTCCCGATGAATTGCCGGGCTCCCTCCGGATCGGGATGTGGAGTTTAAAAATTGAGTTGTTGCCTGGCACGGCTCCCATCTCTAGGAGACCCTATAGGATGCCTCCAAATGAACTCGCTGAACTTAAGGTGCAATTGAATGAACTTTTGAAGAAGGGGTTGATTCGTCCTAGTTCATCGCCGTGGGGATGTCCTGCTATCTTTGTAAAGAAGAAGGATCAGTCGTTGCGATGTGCGTAGATTATAGACCTCTCAATGCAGTCACTGTCAAAAATAAGTACCTCTACCGCGATCGACATCTTGTTCGATCAGTTGTCTAAAGCTAAAGTTTTCTCCAAGATCGATCTAAGATCTGGCTACCATCAAATTAAAATCCGCCCGAAGATGTTCCAAAGACAGCCTTCTCTACCAGATACGGTCTGTATGAGTATCTTGTTATGTCCTTTGGCTTGACAAATGCCCCGCACACTTCATGTACTTGATGAATTCGGTGTTTATGCCTGAATTGGACAAGTTTGTGGTGGTATTTATTGATGACATCCTGGTATATTCTGTGAATGAGGAGGATCACGCTGAACATCTGCGTATAGTCCTCAAAGACTACGTGAACATCAACTATATGCAAAGTTCAGTAAGTGCGAATTCTGGCTTCGTGAAGTACCTTTCCTTGGGCATGTGTTGTCCGATGGAGGAATTATGGTGGACCCCGCCAAGGTACAGGAAGTACTGAACTGGAAGGCTCCTATCTCGGTTCACGAGGTCCGGAGTTTCTTGGTTTGGCTGGCTATTATCGTCGCTTCATCCCGGATTTCTCTAAAATAGCCAAGCCAATGACTCGGTTGCTGCAAAAAGACACCAGGTTTGTCTGGACTCCTGAGTGTGATGCGGCTTTTCACCAACTGCGAACCCTCCTAACCTCAGCTCCGGTTTTGGCACAACCGGATATCGAGAAACCATTTGATGTTTATTGTGATGCCTCAGGCATAGGTTTGGGAGGTGTGTTGATGCAGGAAGGCCGAGTAATTGCATATACTTCTCGACAACTTCGGAAGCATGAGGTGAATTACCCAACACATGACTTAGAACTCGCCGCAGTTGTTCATGCTTTGAAAGCCTGGCGACATTATCTGCTGGGCAATGTCTGCAACATCTATACCGACCACAAAAGCCTCAAATACATCTTCACCCAACCGAGTTGAATATGCGTCAAAGAAGATGGCTCGAGTTGATCAAAGATTATAACCTTCAAGTGCACTATCATCCTGGCAAGGCAAATGTAGTTGCGGATGCTTTAAGCCGTAAGTCTCATTGTCATTCCTTAGTTGAAACTGATTTTCATCGATCTCGCCTTCTACATCCAGCAGTCTTGTACAACATCACTGTCAGTTGTACTCTCAAAAACAGAATTATTGAACTCCAAAAGACTGACACTGGTATATTCCACATCAAGCGTAAGATGAAAGAGCAAGAGACTACACAGTTCAGGATAGATGAAGAGGGTGTACTATGGTTCAAGGATAGGTTAGTTGTGCCTAAGGACCGAGAGCTTCGAAATGATATTATGTCTGAAGCACACTCCTCTAAGTTGTCCATCCATCCTGGCAGCAATAAGATGTATTATGATTTGAAGCCATACTATTGGTGGACTAAGATGCGGAAAGAGATAGCTGCATATGTTGCTAGATGTGACACCTGTTGCAGAGTTAAAGCTGTGCACATGAAAGCTGGGTTACTTCAACCACTTTCCATTCCAGGCTGGAAATGGGAAGAGATAAGTATGGATTTCATTGTCGGACTTCCTCCCACTGTCAAAAATCATAACTCTATTTGGGTAATTGTCGATCGTTTGACCAAATCAGCTCACTTCATCCCAGTGAGAGTGGACTATCGTCCCACTGACTATGCTGAGTTGTACTTCAATCAGATAGTCCGGCTTCATGGGATACCTCGTACTATCGTTTCTGATCGTGGTCCCCAGTTCACTGCTCGCTTTTGGGAGCATTTGCATCACCTTCTGGGAACCAAGTTAGTGAGAAGCTCTGCTTATCACCCCCAGACATCGGGTCAGACAGAACGAGTTAACCAAATCTTGGAAGATCTGTTGCGAGCATGCGTCATTTCATCCAAGGGTTCTTGGGAAAAATGGTTACCTTTAGCCGAATTCTCGTACAATAACAGTTATCAAGAGAGTATTAAGATGGCCCATTCGAAGCTTTGTACGGTCGAAGTGTCGAACTCCACTAAACTGGGTAGAAGCTGGGGAGAGAAGGTATTATGGTATTGATTTTGTTCATGAAGCTGAGGAACAAGTCCGTACCATCCAAAAACATATGGCTGCAGCACAAGCTAGACAGAAAAGCTATGCTGATCGTCGTAGAAAACCACTCGAGTTTGAAGTTGGAGACTTCGTGTATTTGAAAGTTTCTCCAATGAAAAGTGTCCAACGTTTTGGTGTTAAGCGGAAACTTGCGCCAAGATACGTGGGTCCTTTCCAGATCATAGGCAAGAGTGGAGTTGTTGCATACAAAATCCAGTTGCCTCCTGAAATGAGTGCCATATTCAACGTTTTCCATGTATCTCAGCTTAAAAAGTGTCTTCGAGTTCCTGAGGAACAAGTTCCTTTAGGTGATATCAGGCTGGAATCCGACCTAACCTATGAAGAAAAGCCAGTCCGAGTGATCGATACTCAGGAACGAGTAACTAGAAGTAAAGTGGTTAAGTGGTACAAAGTGATGTGGAGTAATCAGGGAAGTGAGAGTGATGCTACGTGGGAACGGGAGGATTATTTGCGGGATGGTTATAAAGAATTCTATGAAAAATGGTACGCTTTCCAAATCTCGGGACGAGATTTTTATAAGGGGGAGGGCTGTAACACTTCAAGTGTTTAGTCCTTAATTTCATTGCATTTGCATGCATAAGCATAAGCATGCATCATTATGTTTGTTATTTTATGTGATGCAACACATGTTATTATTTTAGGGTTTGTTTGATTTAATTCATGAAGTGCTTGACAGTTGGTGTAACAAAAAGGTAAGGTAGCCAATCATGACCTTCAACACCTTAGTTATACTTAGGATAACATTGGAACAATGTTCATGTTGACCAAAATTACAAAATTGCCCTCCAAGAAAAGTTTGACCACCATTTGACCTTGAAGGCTCTAGTTTGACCAGTTAAAAAGTCTAATTTAGAGACTTTGCATGGAGGAGCAACCTTAAGCAAAGTTGTAGAGAATTTTCATAAGGAACAAAAGTTCTAATATGGCCATCTCATGAAAATGACCACAACATGCTCAAAAGTGGCCCACAAGTCAGCTAGTGGTGTAATCCAGGACTTAGAATTTTTCTAAGTCTGGAATTGGACCTTACAGTTTCACTGATGTCTACTTTAGAAGCTTGTAGTTTGCAAACCAAGCCAAACCAGCCTTCACTCATATTGACAAACTTGTAGATCACATGTAGCCCTACAACTTTGTCAATATCACCCAAGCCTGGTTCTCAATGGTTCAAGAGATATCGTGCCATGAACATGAGCTGTCAGGCGGTATCATTAACTGAACCCGGTTTCAGTTTCACCGAGCACTACTTTGAGACCATGTAGTTTCCATTATAGACCGAATCAGCTCGAGCTCTAGTGGACAATTTTGTAGACGATATGTACCTCTACAACTTTACTAATTACGGATTGTACTAGATCGGCCTAGATTGGGAGTTACAGGTTGCCAAAGTCACGCTGTCAGGCTCGGCTTGACTGAAACCGCGATTCAGAACTTCAGAAAACTGAACGTGGCGCCCCGGCAGAAGAACACCGCCGCGTGTCCTCCACGCGCCGCGCGCGACCTGGCGCCTTGGCCAGCTGCCGAGCGCGTGAAGGGCATCTCCGCTGTCGCTCCGACCTCACCCGTCCATTTCCTCCTCCTCCTTCCCTCTCGTTTGCAAAAGGGAAAGAACCGAGCCGCCATTCCCCTTTCTTCTCCGACGAGCTCGACCGTGAGCCACGCCACACCACCGGCCGTCTGAGCTCGCCAGTTCCTCCGCCTCGACACCTTCCACCCCCTGGACCTACCGAAACCCACGATTGGACCCTAGGTGAGCTGCATTATCTTCTTCTCCGCCTCCGAGGGGTCGCCGGAGCCCGCCATGGGACCTCACCGTGGTCGGGGTGCTTCGGGCCCGTCTCCATCTCCCCTTACTCGCAAAACGGAACCACCTTGCCCGGTGAAGCTCGTACCGAGCCCAAACCGCACTATGCTTCTTCACCGGCGACGGTGCGCCGCCACCGGAGGTCACCGGCCGCCGCGCACGGTGGCAGGCCCTCTCCACCCCATTCCCGTTCATCCTACGGGTACCAATCAGTGCGCCAGGTGACGGAGAGCACGATGCCGTGTTCGGTGAGCCGCGCGAGCCCTTCTCCGGCGAGCTCGAGCTCACCGGAGCTCGCGGGTCTCCGCCTCCCCTGTCCCTCTGTCCCTGACTGCAGGGGCCCGCCTGTCAGTTGCCAAGCGCGGGCGGGACGGCCGAGCAGGCCGCGCGCGCGCGCGGTCGTGGGCCGAGTTCTTCCGGGCCGGCCCAGTCATCCGAAATGAAATTCATTTTTATTATTTTGTCACTGATTTTTGTACAAGTTGGAAAAATAGAGATCTAGGGTTTTAAGGATCCAAAAATCATGAGATAAATTTTATTAGGGTCCACAGGTTGTGTAGTATTTTAGAAAAATATAAATCTGGAATGTGATGTTTAATTTTTAGGAGAATTTAATAGATCCTTTAAATGTGTTTTGGAATGCATGCAAATTAGTTAAATTTATAACTTGAGCTGTAGTGTTCCATAAATCATGAAATTTGGTGGGTAGGTTACTCTATGCTAGCCCTAGCTCTGGTAAAAATTTGGGCATCAGTGCTTAATTAATTTCCAAGTTATAATGCTATCTTGTTATTCTAGGAAATATTTAAATGAATTTTTGTAATTTTTCTACATGTGCAATGTTCATATAACTTTTTGGAGAAGGTCTTGGTACCCTAGACTGTCTAAGAAAAATATGAAATCTGTTGTTTGACACTTTTCAATAGGGTTTCCTATTTATGCAAAAATCAGCCTTTTTGGCTTGGGAATTTTGTGTAGGGAGTTTCTGTGAATAAAACTTGTTCAAATTTTTACTGTGGTCTCTTTTTGGGTCAGAGAGTCCTCTGTAATTTTTGTAGAATTTTGGGAGTAGTTTACATATATGTTTAAAATTCTACTTAATTACTTAAGTAAATTGAGAAATGGGTTTATATAAATGTTCTAGGTGGGCACACCTTACTTTCTGGTGTCTTTGTGATATTTGTGAACTTATAGTAGCATTAGTTTGGTTTGAGAGAATGTTTGCTACATCAATAAATATTTAACCTTTGTAATTTTAGGTTTTCTGGACAGTTAAGTAGTAATTCTAAATTTGGCTTTGATAAAATTGGTTGCTGGACAACTTGTAAATACCAAAGTTGGAGTAAACTTGGTGAACTAGCTTGTGTTGAAATTTAGAAGCATTTGGCTTAGTAGTTTGAGAGTTACTGTTGTTTAAAGTGGCAGTTCAAAATCTGCTACTCTCTGTTTTGGAGAGGACAGATTCTGGAACTTGTGAAGTTTGACATGGAAAACTTAGGAGTTTGGGGTTGAGGTCTGAAAATGAATTGTAGTACATTTCTTAGGCTTTCCAGATTGTCTTAGATCATATCTTTTGGAATTATAAATCTCCAGTTGTGATAAAAACAAGTAGCTGCTGTCCAGAATGCTTACTGTGGTGTTTTGCTGATTGAGATGGTGTGATATCCTAAGACATGCTACTTTTGTAATTGTTAGGTGTTAGGGCCTTAACTGAGGATGAGCAGCTTTATCTTAGGTTAAGTAGATTAGGTGAGTACTTCTCTACTAGAGAAGAGAATTGCACGTACTAGTAAAATAACTTAAATAGAGTATTTTATTCTGAAATGCATTTCATTCCGAGCATGTTGCACCCAGTTATGCATTCATTATATTTATTGTGCATTCATGCAATAGGTGCACCGGAGGGGGTAACACTCCTCGAATTCGAGCCAGTAATTCCGGAGGAGAGCCAGGAGCAGCAGGAGCCCGAGGAACCAGCCGGCGGCGAAGCTCTGTCAGAAGGTCTACCCGAGTGCCCTGACCACAGGCCTGCAACTTTTCTGAAAGGCAAGCCCCGGTGCATGCTGAACCCATCGTTTTATAAATATATCTTGAGTACTTTTAATTGTTTACTGCATTAAGTTGTAGGAGTTATATGAAAACACTTGTTGCATTACACCTGTCCTTGTCCAGATATCGTACTTAATCCTATTTTAGGTTTAGGCACGTGTCAATGCTTAGCCCTGCTTAGTACGGTAGAAGTCGGGTGATTTCCGGTCATCCGCGAGATGTAGGAAGGAGTCACGAATGGCTTTATGGCTATCGTGGATGGAACCATGCTTAAAAATGAAATTGAGACCGGGCGGGAGTTCGATAGTACAGCCGCAAGACACTTCACGTCTTGGGTGTGGAGCTATGCCCGTCTGAGTCGTTTAAGGACCGATTCGCTGTACGTCCTTGAGTCATGTTGAACGCAGTCTAACACTTAGTTGGCCGGATAAGTCGTTCCGACCGCGAAGCCGAGTAATGTGGTTCAGGCCGGGAATCGAATGGTAGGTTGCTTCTTGGAGGAGAGAAAGGATGTGCTTGGGGACATTGGCGTGAGACCAAGGGGGGGTTAGAGTCCCTATCACCTGGCAGAGTGTCGCCCTTGGGGTCGCGACATTATTCGGACCCGCGATTCCTGAATCATATGACAAGGTGGCCTGTGCGACCCTGGCAGGGGTCTGCACGGTGAGTGTTAGAAATACCCCTCCAGCTGGATAGGAATTCGATTCGAATCGCCGTCGCTCCCGGTTAGTGAGCACTTGACTTGAGCAGCGGCAACGTAGAACTCATTAAATGAACTGGTGGTTAAGGGAATGATACAATGTTGCCATAATGATATACCTGCTATGGATATAATAATCATGTTGTTTGATTATAATCAAGTGTATGTTTAGTACAGGTGCTAAGATAGATGACAGGTAAATGCTAAAAATAACTGCTAGTACAGGTTATAAGAGTTTCAACTACTTATGCCTTTATGCAAAATGTGATGTCAGCTAGCCTCTTGTGTAAGCCTTGCATAATCCTTGGTGTCACTTTATTTCTGGTTTTCGTCGGGTAAGTCTAGCTGAGTACATTCCAGTACTCAGGGTTTATTCCCTCCTGTTGCAGATGACATGCTTTACCAGGGATTCTGCAAGACGTGTCTCCACCCTGCGGGTGACGATGACTAGATCACCAGGGCGTGATCGTCTTTATGTACTTCCCTCATGCTTTTGCGGGTTGTCGATCATCCAGACTGGCAGTATTTAATTAACTAATGTGTGTGTTATGCTTCCGCTACTTTCAAACTTGGTTTGTAATAATTGCTACTCCGTTTGTGTAAACTTATTTCAGCACTATTTGTGAAATGTAACGTATGATGTTGTATGTTGAATGATGCGATCCTGGTTGTAAGCAGTTGGTTTGAAATCCTTCGTGATTTCGATTGACTACCGGGATTATATGGGCTCAAGTTCGAAAATTTGAGCGCTTCGGTGCTTGTTTTTGTACTTGTGCTCTTATAATTTGGTCGGTTCTGTTACACGTCCGGTCAGCGCGATTTTAGCAGTTTAAGTTTCTAACGGCTCTATTCGAAGGGGTACGTCTATAAATACTCGTTGGCCGGCTCAAGGCTCTCTCTCTCGAACATTTGACATACTTGTGAGCACTTTGAGCTAAGCAACTCCCCTCCCACTCATCTCTCTTGCCTCTTTGCATATTCGAAGTGAGATTGAGTGATCCAAGTGCATTTGCATTGTGAGATTGCATCTAGTTGGCACTTGGTGGTTGATTTGCTGCGGGATTCTTGTTTCTCTTGGTGGTTGCCGCCACCTAGACGGCTTGGAGCAGCTTGGAGGCGTTGGCAAGAGTTGGTGATTGTTCTTGGCCACCTCCGGTGATTGTGAGGGGTTTGTGCCTACCTCGGCGAAGCGCCAAAGGCAACATTAGTGAATTGCTCGTGTCATTTGCAACCTTTTGCCATTTGGTAGGTTCTTGTGGCGCCTTTTGAGAGGCTCGGTGTGAGACCGATTAGCCACCGAACCACGTGGTGAAGAGGGACACAACGAGGACTAGCGTGCCGGCAAGCACGTGAACCTCGGGATAAATCTTCGTGTCATCACTTTCATATTGTGATTGATTGATCCCGGTGTTTGGTTATCTTGGTATTTATTGTTGATCATATTGGTTGGCTCAATACTTTGCCCCTCGGTGAAACTCTCCTAACTCAACTCCGCATTACTTTCTTAGTTATCTTTGCTAGCTAGTTAGCTTTGCTAGAGTAGCTCTTTTGTGTAGCTTGCTAGTTGTAGTTGTAGTTACCTTCTCGGTTTGACTTGTGCAGTTGAGTGCAACTACTAGAATTATGTTTTGGATAGGTGGCTTGCAAACACCCCGTAGGCTAAGCAAAACTCGCATCTCGCTATTTGTTATATTGATAAACTTATTTAGCTTGTCTTTGTAGAAAATTTTAAAAGGCTATTCACCCCCCTCTAGTCATCAAGACCTTTCAAGTGGTATCAGAGCCGTGGTCACCGTTTTCAAGGCTTAACAACCTTGGTGTAAGATGGCTCAAGTTGTGTTCAACCATGTCGGGGGCAAGCCTCCATTCTTTGATGGTGTCACATCTTTTGATCATTGAAAAAGAAAGATGAAGCAATATCTTGGCTCTATTCATGAGAACGTTTGGAAGGTGACACACCATGATTATGCTATCATTGATCCCGACAACCTCACCAATAATGACCGCATCAACAACCAATGCAACACTATGGCTCTCAATACTCTCTACAATGGGATTGATGCAAAGGTCTTTGAGCAAATCAAGGATCTTGAAATGGCAAGTGAAGTGTGGATAAGATTAGAGGAAACATATGAGGGCACTTCAACGGTAAAGAGTGCCAAGCTCTATATGCTTAAGGATAAGTTTGCAAGCTTCAAGATGAAGGATGATGAGTCTATACCGGAGATGTTCTATAGGCTACAAGTTATTGTTAATGATCTCAAGATCCTAGGAGAAGATGTTAATGACAAGGACTTCTCACATAAGTTCTTGATGAACTTACCTAAGAAGTTTGCTATCTTGAGGAAGATGATCCAAAGAGAGGGTTTGGACAAGGTGACTCCAAACCAAGTGCTTGGAGATGTCATGACCGATGCTCAATATGATGATGATGAAGATAAAGATGAGAAGAAGGAGATCAAGGTCAAGCAAGAGAAGACCACCGCATTCAAGGCTTCTTCTTCCAAGGGCAAGAGCAAGGTTGATGATGATGATGATCCATTTGATGATGAGATCATGGCCCTTCTAGTGCAAAAGATGGGTCGGTTCATGAAGAAGAGAGGCTATAGTGCAAAAAAGAGAAGGGACTTCATGAAGGCAAAGGAGGTGCTTTGCTACAATTGCAATAGCCCCGATTATGTAGTGGCAAAGTACCCCTATGAAGACAAAAGATATCATGATGGGGAGTTGAAGTTGAAGAAGAACAAGAAGGATAAGAAAGAGAATGAGAAGAAAGCAAAGAAGAGCTTCACATTCAATAAGAAGAAGAAGGGTGGTGGTTATGTGGTCACTTGGGATAGTGACAACTCGGATAGTGATGATGATGCGAGCTCTAGTGACGATGAAAGGACCACTCGGCGAGCCATTGCAAACATCGCTCTCTCCAACAAGCCATCCATCTTCAACACTACATCGACATCCTTATGGCCAAGCCTACCAGGGTAAAATATAATGATAGTGATGATGATTCTTGTGCTAGTGATGGTTGTAGGAGTGATGATGAGGAGGATGAGGACTACTCCAAGGATGATCTATTGGGCATAATAGATCAAATGAGCAAGGGCTACAAGAGGACCACCAAGAAATATAAAATCTTGGAACAAGAGCTCATTGCCAAGAGCAATGAAAATGATGCCTTGATGGAGGAGCTTGTTGCTCTCAAAAAGAGTAAGGAGTGCAAAGGAATTGAACAAGAGCTCAAAGCTCTTAGGAAATCCTTTGATGAGCTAGAGGCCTCTCGTGAGTGTCTAAAGGAAGACCACGAGGACCTTGAAGTTGCTCACACTAGGCTTAAGGAAGCCCACTCCACTCTACTTGAGCTCATCAAGGAAAAGGACCTCAAGTTGGAGAAGTTCATGAAGGAAGCTAAGGAGGAGCAAGTGATTGTCACTTGTGATATTGGACTAACATGTGATATTATTGATGATTCTTTATTTGTTGGTCCTACTAATGCTTCATGTAGCTCATCATCATCCACCACAACCAACTCTATCTCTACTACTAGTGATTCATCACTTGTGGTTGAGAATGAGACTCTCAAGAGAGAGGTGGATGATCTCACCCGCGCATTAGGCAATGCCTATGGTGGGGATGCCCGCTTGCTAAAATGCTTGGGTAGCCAAAGGTTCTCTCTTAACAAAGAGGGTTTGGGCTATACTCCCAAGAAGGGCAAGACGGCCTTTGCTACTCCAAAGCCTCGCTTTGTGAAGAGCAATGGTCGTTATTGCAATAGATGCAAGCAAGTTGGGCATCTAGAGATTAATTGCACTAAAATGAACAAGAACAAGAAAAATGCTAATGTACCTTACATTCCTTTTGATTCTTGTTATGTGCTTACCAAGGGTGAGAAAGGTGTGCATGCTAAGTTTGTTGGTACACCAATTGTGGGTCCAAAGAAAAAGGCCATTTGGGTACCAAAGAGCTTAGTTACTAACCTCCAAGGACCCAAGCAAGTATGGGTACCTAAAAGACATTAAATTGTTTTGTAGGTAAATTACAAGGCCGAAGGAAGGCATTGGGTGCTTGATAGTGGGTGCTCTCAACATATGACCGGTGATTCAAGAATGTTCAACTCTCTCAAATCAAATGATAGTGGCATTGATAGCATCACATTTGGTGACAATAGCAAGGGTGATGTAAAGGCTCTTGGAAGGATTGCAATCTCAAATGATCATAGCATTTCCAATGTGCTCTAGTTGAAAAGCTCAATTTCAACTTGTTGTCGGTTGCTCAATTGTGTGATCTCGGTTTCAAGTGCATATTTGGTGTTGATGATGTGGAGATAGTTAGTGTTGATGGCTCTAACTTGATCTTCAAAGGCTTTAGATATGAGAATCTATACTTGGTTGATTTCAATGCTAGTGACACTCAACTTTCAACATGCTTGCTCACCAAATCAAGTATGGGTTGGTTATGGCATAGAAGACTTGGTCATGTTGGCATGAAGCAATTGAACAAGTTAGTGAAGCATGACTTAGTTAGAGGCTTGAAGGATGTCACATTTGAGAAAGATAAGCTATGTAGTGCATGTCAAGCCGGAAAGCAAGTAGGCAACACTCATCCATTGAAAAGCATTATGAGTACTTCCAAGGCATTTGAGTTGTTGCACATGGATCTATTTGGGCCAACTACATACACAAGCATTGGTGGCAACAAGTATGGCTTTGTGATTGTGGATGATTTCACTAGATATACATGGGTATTCTTTCTTGGGGACAAAAGTGATGTATTTGACATATTCAAGAAGTTCATCAAGAGAGTGCAAAATGAGTTTGAAACCACAATCAAGAAAGTGAGAAGTGACAATGGAAGTGAGTTTAGAAACACAAGAGTTGATGAGCTATGTGATGAGCTTGGAATCAAACATCAATTCTCGGCCAAGTATACACCTCAATCAAATGGCCTAGTTGAGAGGAAGAATAGAACCTTAATTGATATGGCAAGATCAATGTTGAATGAGTATAATGTGAGTCATTCATTTTGGGCCGAAGCAATCAACACGGCTTGCTTCTATAGCAACCGCCTCTATTGCCACAAGTTTCTAGAGAAGACACCATATGAGATCTTAAATGGAAGAAAGCCCAACATTGCATACTTTCGGGTATTTGGTTGCAAATGCTACATCTTGAAGAAGGGCACTAGATTGAGCAAGTTTGAGAAGAAATGTGATGAAGGATTTCTACTTGGTTACTCAACTACTAGCAAAGCTTATAGAGTTTGGAATTTAGCTAGTGGACAACTTGAAGAAGTGCATGATGTTGAGTTTGATGAAACAAATGGTTCTCAAGATGAAGAAGATAACTTGGATGATGTGAGAGGAACTCAATTGAGTAATGCTATAAAGAAATGGATATTGGTGATATTAGACCAAAGCAAGTGATTGATGTGGATGACAACAAAGATCAAGTGCTCCAAAGTCCAATTACTCAAGCTAGTGGTTCTCTAATGCAAAATCAAGCTAGTACATCATCTCAAGTGCAATAAGATCAACAAGTGGCTAGTTCATCATCTCCAACTCATGATCAACATCAACATCCAAGCAATCAAGTCCAAGTGCTTCAACCAACTAACATTGCAAGAGACCATCCATTGGATTCCATCATTGGTGACATACAAAGGGGAGTTCAAACTAGATCAAGATTGGCATCTTTTTGTGCTCACTCTTCCTTTGTGTCAATGGAAGAACCCAAGGACATTGATAAAGCATTGAGAGATCCGGATTGGGTAAATGCAATGCATGAAGAGCTCAATAACTTTAAGAGAAATGAAGTATGGGAATTAGTTAAGAGGCCTAAGGATCACAATGTCATAGGAACAAGATGGGTCTTTCGCAACAAGCAAGATCAAGATGGGATAGTAGTAAGGAACAAAGCAAGACTAGTGGCTCAAGGTTACACACAAATAGAGGGTCTTGACTTTGGTGAAACATATGCCCCGGTTGCAAGATTGGAAGCAATTAGGATCTTACTTGCCTATGTTTGTGCTCACAATATCAAGCTATATTAAATAGATGTGAAGAGTGCATTTCTCAATGGGTACATCCAAGAGGAGGTATATGTGGAGCAACCTCCCGGTTTTGAAGATGACAAGAAACCCAATCATGTCTATAAATTGAGAAAAGCCTTGTATGGATTGAAGCAAGCACCTAGAGCATGGTATGAAAGATTGAGGGACTTCTTGCTATCCAAAGGATTTGTCATGGGCAAAGTGGATACTACTCTCTTCACCAAGAAGATTGGGAAAGACTTGTTTGTGTTGCAAATATATATTGATGATATTATATTCAATTCAACCAATCAAGATTATTATGATGAGTTTTGGAAAATGATGGCAAAGGAATTTGAAATGTCGATGATTGGTGAACTTAGTTTCTTTCTTGGACTTCAAATCAAACAAATGAAAGAAGGTATATTTGTGAGCCAAACTAAGTACATCAAAGATATGCTCAAAAAGTTTGGCATGGAAGATGCAAAGAGTATTACAACCCCAATGGGCACTAGTGGAAGTTTGGATAGTGACAAGAGTGGCAACATGGTGGATCAAAAGCTATATAGATCGATGATTGGTAGTCTACTCTATGTGACGGCATCAAGGCCCGATGTAATGTTTAGTGTATGCATGTGTGCAAGATTTCAAGCCTCACCAAGAGAAAGTCATTTGAAGGCAACAAAGAGAATTTTGAGGTATTTGAAGCATACACAAGATGTTGGATTATGGTATCCCAAAGGTGCAAGCTTTGAGCTAGTTGGATATTCAGATTCCGACTATGCCGGTGACAAAGTGGAGAGAAAGAGCACTTCTGGGACTTGTCAATTGTTGGGAAGATCACTTGTCTCATGGTCATCCAAGAAGCAAAATAATATTGCACTATCTACCGCCGAGGCCGAATACATCGCCGCGGGTAGTTGTTGTGGACAAATCTTGTGGATGAAGGCAACATTGAAGGATTTTGGAATCAATTTCAAGAATGTGTCATTGCTATGTGATAATGAAAGTGCCGTGAAGCTAACCAACAATCCGGTTCAACATCAAAGAACAAAGCATATTGATGTTCGCCATCACTTTATTAGAGATCATCAACAAAAGGGTGACATTGCTATTGAGAGTGTGGGCACCGAAGATCAATTAGTCGATCTATTCACCAAGCCACTTGATGAGAAGAGATTTCACAAGCTAAAGAATGAGTTGAACATACTTGACTTCTCCAACATGAGTTGATGCACCCCCCGTGATATGACATGCCTCTCCTTCGAGCCCCAAGGTACAATTGGTTGACATGTCATACATTCTATACTAAGGACATGTTTAGTGCATCTAGTCATGATATTTCTTATGTTCTAGGCTCATTCATGAAAATCAAATGAATTTAAAGTTTATATGGTGCCACAATTGTTTCCATGACTTGTATGATCTAGTGGTAGCATATAACTTGTTTAAGTAGCTTGTGATCCTAAGTGTTTAATCTAGAAAACTTGTCTAAATATTTGCTTCAACATGGTGCATGATAACCCTTTTAGTGAGGTGTGAAGAAGCTTGCCCTTGGATCAAACCGAAGCATTTTATTTATGCAAGCAATCTAGGTTGAATCACAAACTTGATCCTCACCCCATATTTCAACATGATAATCTATCTAAAATTGATCCCTTGTGGTCATTGGTGCCAAAGGGGGAGAAATTGTTGTTCACAAAGATAGAACTCAAAGGAGGAGAAGCACAAAGGGGGAAAATTGATAAAACAAGGGGATCAACTAAAATTTTGAGCACACAAGTAGGGGGAGCAAGCTCTTAAGCATGATTGTTGCATTTCCATGTGCACTTCATATGTATGATGCATAGTTATGCATTTCTTTTTCTCCGATACATTGCTTGTGTGGTGACTTGCTAGTATAATTTGAATGATGCATTGAGGTACTAGCATAAATAGGAAGTGGTTAGATTTTTTTTTCTTGCTTCATGTTTTTCAAAGTGGTACTAGAACCTTGCTTATAATATTGATCTCATGAGGTTTCTAGTTATGTTTGTGCTTTTCCAAGTGGAATCTAACTACACAAGGTGCTAAGATGGTGTTTATCGCTACTCCGATGGTATCACGCTTCAAAGGTCTATAATCTTAAACACTTAGCACCTATTGGTAGTCAATGCTCCTAATCTTTCCTATCTAACATGTATGCTTCCAAAATCCAAACATATATCATACATGTAGGGGGAGTCATTGCTATCAATTTGAATTCATGATCACATGTCCATAATTCTTACACATGGTAATATACTTGGACAATGTGACATGGGTTCAATCGAAATTTTATCATAATATCTTTGTGAAAGGTTTGTCACCAATTACCAACAAGGGGGAGATTGAAAGTCCTATGTTTGATGTTGGAAATTAGTGACAATGTCTAAGTACTAATCCTACGCCTAAGTTGTATGTAGCATATGAGGATTAGTACATTCCAAGGTTGGTGGCAAGATGGACATGGTGATCATGTTGGCCACACTTGGATTTGGACACAACCCTACGTGATCAAGGCAAAGGTATATGCTTAAGGGTTGTGTTTTAGTAACCAAGACACCTAGTGGGTGTGGTTACATTATAGGATAGATAGTCGTACTATAAAGAGGGGAATGACGCGGCTATTGAACTCCTAAGTGCCTCTAGGTGTACATTTCATAATCATATACATTTAGATAGAACTAATATCGCCTCGAAAAATGATTGTGAAAATGCTAACACACTCACACATGACGAGATCACTTGGTGGTGTTAGCACGTTTGTGAAGGCGGTGGAGTTTGAGCGGTAGAGAGGGTTTGGGGTCCTCTCTCCCTCTCGCCGAGCTTGCTCGGCGGGATTCAGGCGTTTTCGAGGAGTTGAAACGACTATTTTCCACTACACCGAAAGTTGGAAAAGAAACGGAGGCGAACGGAGGTCACAGAGGTGACCGGACGCTGAACCGGACGCGGTCTTTGCATGATCGGACGCGTCCGGTCAGCGTTCAGTGTCTGCGCGTATTTCAGTTTGATAATCGGACGCGCAGCGCGTCCGGTCACTGACGATCGGACGCGTCTGGTCGTTCAGGGAGCTTACTGGACTCTAACCGGACGCTGGTACTGTGGCGTCCGGTCATTTCTCCAGCGCGTCCGGTCATTATGTTGTTGTGCGCTGCTCAGGCTGACCAGCGCGTCCGGTCATTCACGGGACCAGCGCGTCCGGTCGTTCGCAGCGCGTCCGGTCAGCGCGTCAAGCGCGTCCGGTCAGTGCTTCGCGACTTAGCCGATGTGCGACCAGCGCGTCCGGTCGTTTGGACCAGCGCGTCCGGTCAGTGCTTCGCGACTTAGCCATTGTGCGACCGGCGCGTCCGGTCAGTTGGACCAGCGCGTCCGGTCAGCGCGATTTTAGCAGTTTAAGTTTCTAACGGCTCTATTCGAAGGGGTACGTCTATAAATACTCGTTGGCCGGCTCATGGCTCTCTGTCGAACATTTGACATACTTGTGAGCACTTTGAGCTAAGCAACTCCCCTCCCACTCATCTCTCTTGCCTCTTTGCATATTCGAAGTGAGATTGAGTGATCCAAGTGCATTTGCATTGTGAGATTGCATCTAGTTGGCACTTGGTGGTTGATTTGCTGCGGGATTCTTGTTTCTCTTGGTGGTTGCCGCCACCTAGACGGCTTGGAGCAGCTTGGAGGCGTTGGCAAGAGTTGGTGATTGTTCTTGGCCACCTCCAGTGATTGTGAGGGGTTTGTGCCTACCTCGGCGAAGTGTCAAAGGCAACATTAGTGAATTGCTCGTGTCATTTGCAACCTTTTGCCATTTGGTAGGTTCTTGTGGCGCCTTTTGAGAGGCTCGGTGTGAGACCGATTAGCCACCGAACCACGTGGTGAAGAGGGACACAACGGGGACTAGCGTGCCGGCAAGCACGTGAACCTCGGGATAAATCTTCGTGTCATCACTTTCATATTGTGATTGATTGATCCCGGTGTTCGGTTATCTTGGTATTTATTGTTGATCATATTGGTTGGCTCAATACTTCGCCCCTCGGTGAAACTCTCCTAACTCAACTCCGCATTACTTTCTTAGTTATCTTTGCTAGCTAGTTAGCTTTGCTAGAGTAGCTCTTTTGTGTAGCTTGCTAGTTGTAGTTGTAGTTACCTTCTCGGTTTGACTTGTGCGGTTGAGTGCAACTACTAGAATTGTGTTTTGGATAGGTGGCTTGCAAACACCCCGTAGGCTAAGCAAAACTCGCATCTCGCTATTTGTTATATTGATAAACTTGTTTAGCTTGTCTTTGTAGAAAATTTTAAAAGGCTATTCACCCCCCTCTGGTCATCAAGACCTTTCAACGCTGCAGTACTGGTGCTGGATCTCTCTCACCGACTCGAGGTCTGTGAAACCAAAACCTCTATTTATTTTATTTTTTGAGAAAGGACAGCAAAAGCTTTGCCGCGATTTATATTAGAAGAAGAAAATAAAACAAGAGTTTGTCCAGTTTTTTAGGAAACTGGAAACCTATATTTATCCATAATCCATTGATTATAGGCTCGTCAGCTCTGGTGCGAATGTGAACTAAGTACTAGTATTTCATGACAGGGATGGGTGCTTTACCCAACTGCAGTACTCCTATCTAGTTTAGATACAGGTCAACAGTTGGGTTGCTTACCGTCTAATACTGACATTGTTTTGAGAGCAATCGCAGCAGCTTGATTGTGTTAAAAACTCCTAGGTTCGCTGTTAATTTTTTTTACTAGTAGTAAAGAAAAATCGTACCTGTCCATTATTCTGCTTTCCACATGCACATGACCAAATATGCTGATTTGTTGTGAGACTATTCGTTCGCTGAAAAGTACCGCTGAATTAGTGCGGAAAAACAGGGCGGTTGTTCTTTTTACCTAGTAGTAGCTTTCAAGAGCAAAGATTCATGGCCTTTTTTTTGACTTCGATTATCTAATCTGAATGAATACATCACAATTTACTCAGGCCGTTTGGATCCTTTTATTTTGAGGAATTGAAATCTACTTAATAAATTAGAATTATTTGGCTTAGAATATGACATTCCACCACTTTTCAAAGTTTATATATAAGCATGTCTCAAAATTATAGGGTGGAAGATGAAAATTGATTTTATAGATCACCATTCTATGTTTCTACTTTGCAACTTATAACACGTTTTTTAACTCGCTCCCCTATGGTAGAAAAGCAACACATAAGTATCTCTCTCGTATAGCCAACAATAATAATATACATATATAATTCATATACAATCATATTAGCTTAATTAACATGTGTCGAAATTATGAATATTAAAATGAATTCAATTCCAAGTATCCAAGGAAATTAATGCTGAATGAATGGCACTTTACATAAACAAATGCACTCTTTTATGTACCCTGTCATATGAATTTTATAGGCTCATATATAGGATTACATTGCAAATTATAATGCCGTATTTGCGACAAGTTTTCAGAAGGTGCAGAACTCCTGGCCGTTTGTTGGTTGGAAATCCGTGGCAAGATACATTGCAAGATGCTCTCCCAGAACACCACTTACGCTGCCTAGATGGTGTTCAAGATGTCCGATAGAGCTGGCCCTGGATTAATTATCCACCCCAGAGGGCTGAAGTTAGCACCGGGGTAACCAAATCCACTCGTCGGGTTTGCCTCCAAGGCTATGATAACGAGGGCGAGGACCATCGCGTGCCTCCTGTGGTGCACGTACACCACCCTCAGACAAGACCCGATGGCTGGATGGAGATGGAGTGGGTGAGTTCAACAATGAAGAAGGGGAAGATGGCGAGGTGTCCATCAGTCTCACGGGGAGAGGCGGTCACTGGAAGAGAGGTCTTATTGTGCATGGCATTGAAATCAGGGTGAAGAAATAAGGCTGGGAAGGTTGTGTCATTGTGTGGGAAACGAGCTTAGATCTGTAGGCCGGCCTGGTTTTATTGGCCGTATGTTTTCATAAGTAGAAGGGATGTACAAAATGCCAACAGTTTGGTAATGTACAATTGGTACCCGCTGCAATGATGTATCAATAATGATACAATCAGGGCGTTCGTCCGGATGGACGGCTCGCCCTGCCCGCGCCGCTCGCTCCTGCTCGTCGCTCGCTCCACCCGTGCCGCTAGCTCCTGCCCGTCGCACGCCCCACCTGAGCCGCTCACTCCTGCCCGCGAGGATTCGCCCCGCCCGTCACGGTTGTCTCCTTCCGCCTGATGCGGCCGTGACCGCCCACCATCGCATTGCCTGCCTGCTCATGCTCGTTCCGCAGGGCCGCCTCCACCGCGCCAGTTCACCGCGCCACTCGTCTATGTTGCGCTGAAAGCGTATGTTGCAAACATATGTTTCATAGGTATGTTGCAAGTGTTTTAAATGGATGTTGCAAAAGTAGATCTGGATGTTGCGTATGCTGTAGTGGCTATACACATATGTTGTAAGTGTTTATTTAAAATGTTTCATCTACTTCAGATGTATGTTGTAAGTGTTTTATCCTGATGTTGCATATGTTACAATGGCTATACACATATGTTGCAAGCATATGTTCTAAATGTTTCATCTGTTTCAGACGTATGTTGCAGCAAGTGCTTCATGTTGCAAGTGTTTCATGAGCAGACGCGAAAAGCAGGCGCAGGCAGTCCCCACATGCATGATATGGAGCGGGTGCAGGCGGTCCCCACGTGCACACAGGAAGCGAAGCAGACGCGTGGCAGTACCCACGTGTATGCGCATGGGAAAAGGAGCGGTGTGGGCGGTCCTCGCCAGTCCCGCGTACGTGCGGGCGTGCAGCAGGCGCGAGCGTTCGGCCGGGCGCTAGTATCTCGCATGATGTATTCCATTATAAAGTTGTGGTCATTTCAAGGCTGGGGGTTAGACTTTATTTGGCAAATTCGTTCTCCTTGTTCCAAAGGACACCACTTTGTGTTGGTGGTGACAAATTATTTCACAAAATACACCGAAAAAGCATCTTTGAAGAATATGATGCACAATTGTATTTATTATTGAACATTCATAGATTCAACGTACCTCAGCTTTAACTATGGATCAAGGTACTTTGTTTTGAAATATAGGTGCATGAATTTTCCAAACTATACAAAATTAAGTTGCTCAATTCATTCCATATTACACTCAGGCCAATGGTCAATGCGCCATGTCTGTCTCAACGATGGCCACGATCGTGCGGAGACATGGCCGTTGTTGTGCATCGACATTCCTCAAGATGCACTCTTTCCTCGAGCAAGAGGTGATGGCTTGATGGAGGTGAACCAGGTGAGTTCCACAACGGTGAAGGCGACGATGGTGAGGTTTCCATTAACCCTTATGGAGATGTCAGTCGTGAAGGCTGGCCTTATTGTCCTAGGCGACGATGGCGAGGTTTCCATTAGCCTTATGGAGACTTGCAGCGCGTAGGGAGCTCCCTACTTTTTCTCGAGAAATATTTTCCTGCAATAATCTATCTTTTTTTTTGTCTTGACTCTCTGCAGCATCGCGACATAGCTCCCAGATAAGGCCCTTTGGTCGACGCCCGTTCCGTCCCGGTGAGGCCTTTGACCTCGCCATGACTGCTCTTTCCATACCATCTTTGGTGCTCCTGGTCCTCCACGTGCCGTCTTTGGTGCTCCTCTTCCTCCTCTCATGCTCCCCTCCTCTCGCGAGCCTCATAGTCAATTGGAACGATGCATCGCCCACATGTCGTCTCAAGTTTTCCTTCCCCTCCTCTCCCTCCTGTGCTCCTCCCCATCCTGTCGCACACCCCATAGTCAACTGGAACAACACATGCACCACCCTCCACGTGCTGTCTCCAGTGCTCCCCCCCTCTCCTCTCGTGCGCCCCCATAGCTCAGTCAATTGGAATGACAGTGGATATGGTCGAATGGCGAGTGTGTCGCATATGTTAGTGTTTGTTGGAATGGATTTAATGGTTTGAGGACTCATGTTGGAATAGATAAAAAAAATCCAAACTCTTAATAGTAGGAGGCTCTCAAATTTAAAGTATAGAACCTGATTTAAGGGCTCCTATTGAAGACGCTCATACCATTTGTATGTGTTTTGCCAATGCCCAGCAAAAATAATGTCGTTCGCGCTCGTATGGCACTTGCTTTCTTGTTCCTCTCTAGTTCATCCATGGCCGAGCTCCAGCGACTCAGGCACCATCTCGGAGTCCGGCGGGAAGGAGTCGTCCTTGGGCGCCACCTCCGAGTCCGGCGGGACGGAGTCCTGCAGCTCGACGAGAACATCCGACGCCATGGACTCCGGCGCGAACGAGTCTGGCGCGATGACCACCTCAGACAAGGAGGCCACGGCGTCCGGCGACTCGGGGCACATGGCGACCGGCGACTCGGAGTCCATGGCGAGGACGAAGAGAGGCGCGGCGAGCGAGCGAGCGAGGGAAACGAGCGGGCTACCGACGAGAGCGAGCGGCGAGCGGCGATGGCGAGCAGCGTTCGGCGAGCGGCGATGACGAGCGGCGAGCGCGGACGAGGCCTTAAAGACCGACGGGAGACGAAACAAACGCTGGCAGATTGGCCGAAACGCACGCGCTCCGTTGCGGCACGAAGCGCTCGCGCGGCGTAATTAGGAAGGGCACAACGCAATTTACGCAGGGGCAAAAACGTCCAGAAGCACCCCATGCGGTGACGGACGACCTCTTTTGTGTTCGTCGCGCGGAGGCCCAGAACGACTTCTAATACCAGTACGGAGGGAGTAGTTCTTGAAACAAAGAACGTACTGCAGTTTTGTACAGATTATTATATTGTGTCCCAGATCACTCAGTGCTCGATGACTGGCAAGGTGTGCTGGTTTGCGAGTTGGGCACTGCTTTTGGTTGGATATTAGATATTTATACCCGTATCTGTAGAATTTGAATTTGGCCTCCAAAGATAGAACCGTCACACGGCTGCACATAAAAAGTGTATATTAAGTTAGAAAGATGAAGTAGAAATATAATACCTAGATATTTACAATCTAAAAATAAGAGCTTAAAACATATTACCTTTCATAGTACTTCTTTTAACCATTATGAAAACATGCATACTACTGAAATTCATACAAGCTAATAAAGTGCAATAGTCTATTCTCACATCTTTTAGACTGCAAATATATCACATGTTTAGGTCCAGCTTTCATGACAGCTTGCATAACATATATAGCATATGGTGGAGTCTCGCAAAAGTTTGGGCATTTAGTCAGTGGTGGAACCAAGGCCCGACCACCCTGGTCCACTGCCCGGGCTCACCGCTGCTAAGAACTAACGTCCAAGTTATATATCAGTATAAACAGAGAACAAAGAAGAGGCTAGAAGGTGTTGCTGTTTGTCACTGTCAACATGGAGTGTGTCTTGTCCAGGCTTCACAAAATTGTTGGCTCCGCCACTGCATTCAGATGAATGCTCTTTAATAACATGAGTCACCCCTATGCACAGTCTTCATTTAATTTTATAACCGCAATAATTTATACCAAAACATTTATGATGCATTTCAATGGACTATATTCAAATTCATAATTTCAATACCACGACTAAAATTTAAAAATTCCAACAAACAAATCACACCAAGTTGTCCATCACAGCACAAACAAATTGAACACGTACGTCACACACATATAGTCCTACACACCACCAGTGCCATGCCTCATCCACAAATGCTCCACCAGACCTTGCAATAAGCTGACTGTCAATAGCGTTCCTCCACAATCCACATTGTTTATTCGAGCAACACCTTAATTAATTAGGGTTGTGCCTTTGCATTGCTTAGCAGGGAGGGCATGACATCGCAAGAACTCCAACGGATTAGCTCTATCTCCAGATCGACGTGTTCTCAGGACGTGATGAGGGCAGCCATTTCGGCGTCCACGGCCGTGAACTGGAACGTGATGAGAGTAGCTCGCCGACCACGGCCGCCACGCGTTCTCCTGTATGAGGATCTGACGAGTTGCTTGCCAGGCAAGCTACTCATCATCCCCTTCCTCAAGATCTGAATATTTTTTTTCCCGCCTTGGAATCGGGCTATGGAATGGAATTCCTTTCTTTGGGTCTCCAACGCGTCTCCAAAAGCCCGTAAGCAAAGCTTGGAAGCCCGCATGTTAATTCCAACTATAAATCCGCCTCCAGTAGTTCTGTGTAATCCATTCGATGCATATCCCACGAGGCCACCACTGCCCACTTCGCTCACCCCAACCGAAATCAACCCAAAGCGGAAGGAAGAACTGATCCATGGAGACAACGGTGGCCGCACCGGGCGCTCCCGCCAGCTGCGAGATCGCGAGACTACCGTGTTGGCGTCGTTCGCTCGAGCCGGGCCGGTGGCCGCCTGCCGCGCCGCCGCTGTCTGCGAAGCCTTCCACGCCGCGGCCAACACCGACGCGCTCTGGGCCTGCTTCCTGCCGCGCGACATCCCTCAGTTCGCTGACGCGGAGCTCTCCCCACCGCCGGCGTCGAAGAAGGATCTGTTCATGCGGCTCTCCGACGGCCCCATCCTCCTCGCCGACGGCCTCACGGTATGGGACTCCGCCGTGCCCTTCTACTAATTAACCATCATCTGATCGATTGCTAACTGCTGGTGTGGTCTGTGGTGGGTGCAGAGCATGTGCCTGCACAGGGAAACCGGAGCCGTGTGCTACATGCTGTCCGCGAGGAAGCTCAGCATCGCTTGGGGTGATACTCCGTCCCACTGGCGTTGGATCCCCATCACCGGTTCCAGGTTTGTTATCTCGATCTCTCATGTTGCTTCTCATTTCTGAAATTCTGATGCGACTTGTGACTTGTTGCATAGGTATTTTAGTTAGTACTACTCAACTTGTTAGAGTAGTTAGTACTTCCTTCGGTCAGATCAGTCATATGGCGTAGCATGATACTGTACTTTGTTTAGTGACAAGGCACAACTCACAATGCAATAGAGTAGTCAGTAGTCTTTTTTATCTTCTTTGTGTCTTTTTTTTTTTTTGTTTCCTGAGCTTTTAGGCAGCTCAGTAGTCTCCTCCCTTTTTTTCCTTTTTTTTTCTTTGGCTTGGCTTGAGCCTTGTTCTGCTCTCTGTTTTTACCTGTTTAAATCTATTAAAATCTTCTGTAGGGGCTTCGGCCCCTCCAGTTTTCTCAAAAAAATAGAGTAGTCAAGCTGGTGTCATTGAATTCTACTACAGTACTGTTTATGCCATTGTTCCAGCCTATTGTTTTGATATAATTGGATCAATCCGCACAAAAAATATTTGGACAAGCTTTGACTGATGACATGTTTATGGATCAGAATCAATTATGCACATCAATTGCTCTAGTTCTTGATTACAAATCCTAAGCTGTGTTAGTTTATGACAGATTCTCCGAAGCTGCTGAACTCCATAATTTCCGGTGGTTGGAAATTTGTGGCAAGATTGATAGCAAGATGCTCTCCCAACACACAACATATACGGCTTACATTGTCTTCAGGGTAGACGATGGATGCTCCGGGCTTCATTATCCATGCCAGGAGACGTCTGTTAGCATCGGAGGAAGAAAGTTCACGCAAAATGTTTGTCTTGGTGGCCATGATGTCTGTATTTCGTGGCTGCTGGTGATGCGTGGTGACATTCCTGATGACTCAAAGTTTCCCAAAAAAAGAGATGATGGCTGGATGGAGTTGGAGATGGGTGAGTTCCATAATGGTGAAGGCGATGACGGTGAGGTTTCCATCAGCCTTAAGGAGATGTCGGTCGTGAAGAGTGGTCTTGTTATCCTGGGCATTGAGATTAGACCTAAGGGACTCCTCTCCACGTCGATCGCCCGCAAGCGTCCGGCTGTCTGGCTAGCCTTCCACGCCCCATGCAACCTCCCATCGCTCGCCGACGGGGAGGTCTCTACACCGCTGATGTCCAAGAAGGCGTTGTTCTTGCGGCTCTTGGACGGCCCTGTCCTTCTCGCGGATGGCCTCACCGTATGGGACTTTGCTTTTGTGCTTGTTTCTATTAGTTTTATCTTTTATGCGTGCAGTAGGCAATCCTGGGACAATCGGCTCAACACTGATCCATGTGGTGTGTGCAGAGCTTGTGGCTTGACAAGGATACCGGTGGCATGTGCTACATATTGTCCGCGAGGAAGCTGAGCATTGCATGGGGTGATACTCCGACATATTGGCATTGGATTCCTATCACCGGCTCCAGGTTGGTTATCTCGCTTACATAATTATGGGTTGCTTGCCAAATCTGAATTTCTGATGTGATGGGTGTTTAGTTATTGCTCCCTCTATTCTGAATGGTAATGGTCCGGAGTGATAAACGTAGCTTGTACATGGAAAAGTCAATATATAATTTTAGGACATAAAACTTGTATAAATAGATTTGCATTTAGAGTGTCTCTGAAATTATATTGATTCTTTAGCAAACGACAACATATTGTAAGAAAATTTAAGGGTCAAATCTTATTTTGTATGATTTTTCTCTGATCAAAATGTGCTTATTATTCTAGAGCGGAAGCAAGTATAGTTATAGTACTTCCTCCAGTAAGTATGTAAAATGATGTGGCGCTGATGACCCAAGAACACGTTAGTGTACTTTGTTCAGTAACAATGGAGTAGTTAAGTTGGTGTTGTTGAATCATATTGTCCATGAGTTTGTTGTAGCCAATTATTGGACATTTAGATCCACACAAAAATAGTTTAAGAAGCTTGCATGACTGATGCCATGTTATGGAATCAATTGTTTGCATCTATTGCTCTATTTCTTGATGATAGATTTTTAACCTCAGTTAGTTTGTGACAGATTCTCGGAAGCTGCTCAACTCCATTTTCAGTGGTTGGAAATACATGGCAAGATCGATAGCAAGATTCTCTCGCGGCACACAACTTATGTTGCTTACATTGTGTTTAGGGTAGATGCTAGGTGGCACGGGCTTGATTATCCATGCCAAGAGACGTATGTCAACCTTGGAAAAAGCAACTTGACGCACAACGTTTGCCTCGCTGGCCATCTTGTGCACGCATGGCTGATGGCGATGTGTGATGTCATTCCTGAGGACATATTGTGTCCTAACCGAAGAGATGATGGATGGATGGAGTTAAAGATGGGTGAATTCCACAATAATGAAGGCGAAGATGGTGAGGTCTCCATTAGCCTTACGGAGACGTCAACCGTGAAGACTGGTCTTGTTGTCTTGGGATTTGAGGTTAGACCTAAAAAGGAACGTATGCGCAAAAAAAAAAAGGAACGAGGGCCTTGAGAATAATTAAATAATATATAGAGAAATACTCCATGTGATTCTTTCTTTGTTCATAGATGGGTGGAGCTGATCACATGATTGTCAAGGTTAATAATATATGGCTTAGGAGCTATAATATGTGTGCTTTTGTAAGTGATGTTTTTTCATATTTTCAAGAATGCATTGGAATCTTAGAGGTTTGCCAGTAATGTTTTCCACATTTTCTTTCAACAAATTTCGGCCAAGGCTTTGCTAACCAAGGCAAGTGTCGTGAGTCGCCAAGTTTCACCAATGTTGCCCAACTCTTTCAGTCACTTTGATGACGTACCCACTATGGATTTTTTTGACCAAGAAAGAGATCTCTTTCTCTTTGTCCCTCACACAAAGATCAGAGAGTCGACGCTAAAAAGCCTTCAAGCCCTTCATCATAAAGTCACCAAGAGCTCAAGTGCTCTGACTACCAAGTTACAAATGCATGATTCTAGTCCTAGTCGGTTAAGACAGAAGAGTTCTCGTCCTATTACAATGATAGACTTTCCTTTATCCGACTAGGTCGGTTTACTTGCCTTGGAAGTCATGCTTCCTTGTTTCGCCCCTTTCTGGTAGTCCATGGGCCGTCGGTTTACTTGCCTTGGAAGTCATGCTTCCTTGTTTCACCCCTTTCTGGTAGTCCATGGGCCGGCCCATCTCCTTGCCGGGTAGTCGGCCCTATGGGAAACACTTAGGATCTTAGTCCGTTAGTCATGATGCGCACCCAGCTTGTCGCCTCGCTTGCTACCGTGTTGCACACCCTACCAACCATCGCACTATGGGCCTCACTGCCTGACCCGCAAGCCATGTCACCACATGTGGCCCCACCCCGCCTCCACATCCACACAGCACGGATAGTAGCCCAAATGCGGACAGTGGCCCCAGGGTGGTGATGCGTCCTTAGGCGACCAGAGAGCTGGGTTCAGTGTATAGGAGTGCAGAGACATGCAGGAAATAGAGAAGGGGAGGAGGCGTGAAAGGTCAGGGATGGGAGAAAAAACCTCCCAATAGAAATAATAGGAGCCCCCTTGAGATGCCCCTGGAGTAGAGGCTCTTGGGAAAGTAGCGGCCGTGCTAGAGCGTATTTTTTGGGCCTTAAATAATGCATTAAAATGGAGTAAAAGCGCTACTATAATTACTAAGGGCATGTAATGTAGGCTTGTTTGGTTACCTATTGGAGGCCCATTGTGATCTGGCCCTACGAATGTAGAGAAAGGAAGATGCTGCTGCCGAAAACAGAATCCATTTCCAAAGAGCCAAGCACGTGCGAGCGTAGACCAGTTCTATCGACACGAATTGAGTGGTCCTACCTGCACAATCTGCACAATCTCCTATCTCCTACAACTAAAAAGAGTAAAAGATGGACATTTTTTTTTTTTGGTGCGACAATCGTTTTGGTTCGTCTGTCTGCCTCACCTCGTGCGATACCGCGAGTCCGCGCTGGCAGGTGGGACCCCACGATGCGATCCGTGGGCCATGGCCGGGAAGGGAAGAGAGATTCATATCACGCATGTGATCCGTGGCCAGGAAGGGAAGAGAGGCGGCCGCTAAAGGAAAGCCCCAGGCCTCGTTTAGATTGAAAATTTTTCTAACCCGACGAATAGTACCACTTTCGTCTTATTTGGCAAATATTATCCAATCGTGGACCAACTAGGCTCAAAAGATTCATCTCGTGATTTCCAACTAAACTGTGTAATTCGTTATTTTTTTACCTACATTTAATACTCCATGCAAGCGGCTAAAAATTGATGTGATGGAGAGAGAGTGAAAAAATTCTAACTTTTTGGTGTATCTAAACAAGGCCCCAGTCACCGTGAGGAATTGGCTTTCCTCCTGCCTCGCACCACCGCCATCCATCGCCCTCGCCAGCGTGATTCATCCACCGCCCGGCGCCCTTGCCCTCGCCAGCCCTCGCGTTCCTGCCATGCGCCCTCTGTCTTCACCGTCGCTGCCCTCGTCGACCTAGGAGATGACGCTGGTGGAGGTTCCTACGTTGTTGACTTCCGACCGGAATCAGATCGGCGGCACATGTCCATGGATCCACCCTCATCTTCGTCTCTCGCACACCTGGAGGCCGCGGTCGGTGCGGGTGCCACCCGTCAGCCTACTCGCCACGCTCGCATTCCTTTCGTGCCCCGCGCCGCGCGGATCCCGCTCAAAAGCCGCCACGTCTTCATCACGGGCGGGTCCAGCGGCATCAGGCTCGCCATGGCCACGGCCACGACGCGGGAGGGCGCGCGGGTCTCCACCCTGGCCCGCAACCTCGCCGGCCTCGAGGAGGCACACGCCGCCCTCCAGCGCGACTCGGGCTACGACGACGTCGCCGTCCACGCAGCTGACGTGCGGGACGCCGGAGCCGTGGCGCGCGCGCTCCTGGAGGCCGGCCCCGTCAACGTCCTGGTCTGCAACCACGACGTGTTCATGCTGCAGGAGCTCGGGAGGCAGGACATGGGCACCTTCCACCTCATCAAGGCCGCGCTTCCTGCCATGAAGGCACGCACCAGCGTGAAATGCTGCTCGCTTGGTGGACATCAACTATGAGTCCATCGCGATCATGTCCTCCTAGGCCGGCCAGGTAGATACCGCGCAAAATTTGTTCGCTGCCTTGCCTGCCATGCAGCTAAGGTGTTCGATGTAATGCTACTCGCTTGGGAGAATCTTTTTGTTGGTAACATATTTGCTGCAGGTTGGTATTTATGGTTACACCGCATACTCAGCGAGCAAGTTTGCTCTTCGGGGATTGGGTGAGGCGTTGCAGCATGAGGTCGTCGCGGACAACATTCATGTCTCGTTGATATTCCCTCCTGACACTGAGACTCCGGGATTTGAAGAGGGTATGTGTTGCTTATTACTCATTTAATCAAAATATTGTTTATTACTCATTTCAGAAACTGATCTCAGCAATCAACAACACTTACACTTGCCTGTAAATCAGTATTTTAAAAATCATAGACCAAAGAATGCTGCTATAGTGAATATTTTACAGTCCCATTTGTTTCATTTGGTTCATGACTAATAGTTGCTAGAGTGAATATTTTACACACTCATTTGTTTCATTTGGTGCATGGCTCATAGGAGTAGTTGATATAGTCAATATTTTACACTCACATTTGTTTCATTCTGTGCATAGTTGATGGTATGATCTTATTTCTTTTCATTAGTAAATGCTTCACAGTATCATTTTGTCAAGCACAACAGTTTTTTTTTGGGGGGGGGGGTTACAAAAATTGTCACTAAGCTTGTCGTCCTAAGTTCTCAAGACACGGTCTACACATTTTGTTACTCGATGCTGAGCATGTGGTTTGCCTAATTTCAGAGCATAAGAGGAGGCCAGAGTTGACAAACATCATGGCAGGATCGTCTGGGGGAATGAAGGCCGATGATGTTGCCAACAAGGCCCTGGACGGCATCAAATCTGCAAAATTCATTGTCCCCTGCAATTTTGAGGGCACAATGTTAGCTGTAGCCACTGCTGGTTTGTCCCTGCAGAGCTCCCCGTTAATGGCATTCATAGAGGTGATTGGCGCTGGATTCATGCGGTTTGTGGCACTTTGTTTCTAATGGAATTGGTTCTCTACCACAGAGAGCTATTATGCCAAGAACAAGAAGAGCCAGTGATAACACAAACCACATTATTTCCTAGATTTGATGAGAGTCAAAAGAACAAATAAATGACAGTGTGACATTTTTCTTTGTACAGGAAATTCTTCCTGGCTCTCCATGGTTCACTCAAGATTGGGATTGCAGGGGTTTCTCGCGAGCTACATCCAGTCCACGGAATCAGATATTGAGCTCGCAGGGGTTTGTCGGGCTTACCTCTGTTTAAATGATTCAGGTATAGTATGCAGTTCTCATATTCATTCTTCAAAACGTTTCTCATCCTTCATCCAATTTCGTTGACTTCATTGAATTAGTTTCTGTCATTTTCTAACAAGGTCGATCAAAGGAATATGATTCATGTGTACAAGCAGCTGCCACAAGGACAAAAAAAAAGATATTTGTTTTCTTAAACAAAGTAAATTTATCAGAGTGCTAAGGCTTTTCCTTTCTTTTCATATGTATCCTTATTGAGCATTTGATTTGGAGCTATGGCAAAATGTCATCAACCAGCTACGTCACGACATGCCAAGGTAAATTATCTAGGTGTAAAAGCTGTTGTTCAGTTCATGTTATTACTGTTGGGGTTCTTCATGTATCCTAGATAATTCTGTTGGTGCTCCTCATGGTCTTGTGTTGACCAAAAGAAGGACGCGTACTGATATCATCTAGCATGCCTATTTAGCTTGTGCCAATCAAATACTGGCAGTAGCAGTAAAAATATAAGCCAGTGTCCATATGACTAAGAAATGCAGTACCAAAAGTACTTGTACGAGCTGTCTTAGATTGTGTTGACAATAATGAGAAGCTCTACCTTTTTTATGATACTGACACTTTTCTTTTGGTTTTCAACTTATAGTTGGTAACAATCATATATACTTTTCTGTGTGTTATAATCTTTTTCTTTTTGTGCTCCTAGGCCTAGCTGGTTTACATTAGAAGCTAGGTCCTGTAAGCTATTTGTGAAATTGTAAATAGTATTATGTGCAAAATGTGCGTGCCTGACCATCTGTCTCTGTTGATTTTGCAGGAATTATTCGGAAGACAAGGACAGTCATAGAGTGTTTGCACCGGTTTGTAGGGACCGCATAGATAAATCAATGCGTCTTGGGTATGGTGCCATATGTTATTTATCTAATATAGTAATATGCCTTGTGCCGGTGCTATGAAAATAAATTTAACAAAACACAATTAGCTAAGAACTTCAAATTTGATAGAATTAACTTTGGACTTAATGTGGCCGTAGCGTTAGCACAGAAAAATATACTAGGGAATTATTTAGCTGCAAGCCTTTTGGTAACTTCCTAGCTTCTACAGGATCTTAGGTTTCTTTTAGTAAATTATTTTCGTAGTAAGGTTTCTTTTGATATATTTGATTATTTCTAAGCCATGTACCAGAGTGACAATCTTTGTTTTAATCCACATGTTAGAAGATTTACTTGATTCCTGGACGCAATATCATATTTGCCTTACACCAATAAATTTTGCTAAAGTTGACTTACAAGCTGATTTAACTATTCCCAGTAGGAATTGTTTTTATTATCTTACAAGCGTGGTTTTCTGAAACTGTCGCAAAGCGTTGGCCGGAAGAATTTCCCCATGCTTTAATTTCACTGCCTGCACAAATTTTCTTGACAGTGAAACTTTTTCAGCTCACAATCATTCTCCCAGTTACATTACCATCTTATGTGGCTAGGTAATTCCTGCTCTTGTCTTGCTCCAAGAGTACGTGTACAACAGGCTTCAGTTCAGGTGACCTTGCTACTGCACTACAATGCATGCATGCCTCCATCCGTACCGTGTGCCTGCAGCTCAGCTGGTACTTCACATTTGTGCAGGGGCTCGTGAAGCAGATGGTGAACCCGGCTCTCAGCCATGCTCATGGGCTCCAATGGCCTCACCAAGGCCTCACTCACCTTCCTCAATTGCCCTGCGCAAATCATGTTAAGTCAACCAAGGTACATTTGGCCCCCTTCTTTTTTTCACTGTTCCCCATACGCTGGAAAATATAATTCTCTATAAAAAATGTTGGAAGAACAATGCCCAATGATTTATTTTTCATCTGTACCTTCTATACAGGGTCTTTTTGTTTTAGCACAAATACAGTTCCTTTTTGCGAGGAAAAAGAAAAATAAATATAGTTCTTGTGATATTACAATGAAGTCTGAAAGGTTGAAACATTGAACACAGTCTGCCCAAGCAGTAGGAAAATAATCAAATATGCCATGCTCTTTATTGTTATATATCCTTCAAGGAATCCCTCTTTGCGATTCTTTATGGAGAAACAATCTCAAGTTTTGAACACACTGCATTCCTCATCCTGATGACCAAAGAATCAGATCCACTCAAAAAATGTTGCTACTTGGTAGCTACGTAGCTTGAGTTACTGAAAAAGGAGCTAGGAAACATGAAGTTGATTTGAATACAAATATTTTGGTTTATATGCATTTTCACTTGCCTTCGTGCCTCCCCTTAGACTTCAATGTAAATACTTTGTCCAGTCACTATATGTGGTGTTACTTTTTATCTGCTTGCAATCTGATAATATGCCAAATATGAAATGATTTACTACCAATATGGAATTATATCTTGAGATAATACACTCCTTTTTCATCCTCGACATGATGTTGGTTTTGGGTCCAGCTCCTTGTCATCATTAGTCTGACCATTGGCAAAATTGTGGTAAATTTCCTTTTTGTTCATCTACTGCAGCCTAAAACCAACTCCTTTTCAATAGGCAAAGCTGGTGACAAAATTGCATATGAAAGCTTTCAGGATATATAACTCGTATTGGGCTAAGGTGCTTTACTGCTTTGCTGACCATGTAAGCACATGCTAGGTGATTTTAGCACAAGCGGGCGGTGGAGGGATTCAGAACTATTTTATTTACAAAGTAGTGGTATGTAAATTATTCTTTTTATTGGACAAGACATGATCCTGTTTATCGGTCACTGATTGATGCTTACAAAATTCATAGGTTGATCAATTTTATTTTGATGCATTTTGGATAGTTTGGTTGAAAGAACAATATTTATTCTTCAAATTAGATAACATTTTTTGCTCAATGTTATGCTATAACGGTATAACTGTAGATTCTCATATATTTTACTGTGGTAAAAATATTTGGTTACACAATATATAAGACGTGAATCTTAATGAATTTTGGCAATGCCATTGCAGTGTTGATTAGAACTTAGGCATTTCACTTTTGTTGTTCTTAATTTGATGGAGTTTAAAACATCATATTGTTGTAGTTGCTTCTTTGCACATTATAGTTTTGGAAGTAAACCCAGAACTTATACTCTGGATTTGATTCGCTAGCTGGGATTCGCTAGCCGCTGGAATCTAGGCTGATGACTTTATGTTATCTCCATTTACTGTGTGCTGGAAACCAAGGAAGAACATGTCCCCACCGGACAAAGTAATGATATGGATGAGCCACCTGATGAGGAGGCAAATTATGATATGGAGATGTTGTTAGGACTATAAGGTTTCGCAGGTGGTGATATAGGTACAACCAATATGGAGCACAAAGAGGTGACCGGGATGATCAGGCACACTATGAGGAGAAGCTCGTGCTGGACATGCACACTATGGCGAAACTTATTCGTGGATTTATTAGCGCACAAAAGGAATAGATATCGGAGATTTCTTCCTGCCAATATAAAGCATTATCTTAGCTGCATCATGGAAAGGTCTACACGGTAGAGTTTGTGAGCCTACGATGCCATGTTCTTCATGACTGTGTTAATTTTACAAACTTTGCTTTTTGGATTAAATGTCACTTTAACGTTGTTGGTATTTAATTTCACAGTATTGTTATCTTATCATGCGATCCATGTGTTTTAGTACAAAAGTTTAGCTGTCTCGTAGCAACGCACGACCACGCTACCTATATAGTGTAAAACCAAGGGTTGATGCGCGCGCTAGGGCTACCATGTTATCCTTCCCACCATCTCCGCCTAAAAAGGCGCACCCATCCTCTGCATGCAGCAGAGGACCGACCCTCTCGCAAGGTACCTTATCCAAGAAGGAACCACGAGTTTGAAACCCTCTACGGTCTAGGGGTTCGAGGGCTGGCCTGCCTAGAGTTCGATGGTCGCCAGGGGACAAAAGAGTCAGGGATGGGTAAGGGTGAGCCCCTCTGCGGCCAAGCCCGAGCAATAATGCCTGGCACACCACCCTAAGCCGTGTCGAGGACCCCGTAGGTGTTGAACAGTGGGATCGCAACGGAGGGAGGCACCGAGCCCTCAGAGCCCATCAAACGGGTCTGAGGTCCACTAAACGACCCTCGGGCGACTTGGAATGCATCTTGGGATCACTAGCCGACCCTAAGCGAACAGGGCTCAGACCTCCACCCGGACTTACCCGTTAAAATGCTCACCGGAAATGCTACCAACCGCCCGCCAAGGATAGCATGGCATATGCCTCCCCTCCTCTCGACGAAGGAGAGGCGTGAAGGACGTGAAAAAAGACGAGGCACCCTTGACCGACCTCTTGCCACGAGCAGAGGCTCGGGGGCTACCCTTGCACTAAGGCCAAGGCCTCGGATTGACACCCCGCATAAAGTCAAGACCTCGGAAGCATATCCTATCCTTCCAAGGCCTCGGGGGCTACACCCGGCGGGTGCGCTCACGCGCACCCCCCGGAAAAGAGCAATACAAAGGCAAGCCGAGGCCCCGGCAATGACCTAGCTAAAGCCCGGCAAAGAGCAAACCCGACGCACAGCCTCTGGAGGAGTATCCTCCACAGTCTCGGGGGCTACTGTTGGGTACCACAATTAGGGGTACCCAAATTAAGGTGGAAAACCACCCGGCCCCTCCAAAAAACAAACCAGACATTAATCTACCCCGTCTAATGGAAAAATCAACTAAAGAGACCTACGGGTACCTGAAAGTCCTATGTTTGGTGTTGGTAATTAGTGACAATGCCTAAGTACTAATCCTATGCCTAAGTTGTATGTAGCATATGAGGATTAGTACATTCCAAGGTTGGTGGCAAGTTGGACATGGCGATCATGATGGCCACACCTGGAATTGGATGCAACCCTACGTGATCAAGGCAAAGGTATATGCTTAAGGATTGTGTTTTAGTAACCAAGACACCTAGTGGGTGTGGTTACATTATAGGTTAGATAGTCGTACTATAAAGAGGGGAATGACACGGCTATTGAACTCCTAAGTGCCTCTAGGTGTGCATTTCATAATCATATGCATTTGGATAGAACTAATATCGCCTCGAAAAATGATTGTGAAAATGCTAACACACTCACACATGACGAGATCACATTGTGGTGTTAGCACGTTTGCGAAGGCGGTGGAGTTTGAGCGGTAGAGAGGGGTTGGGGTCCTCTCGGCGGGATTCAGGCGTTTTCGAGGAGTTGAAACGACTATTTTCCACTACGCCGAAAGTCCGGAAAAGAAACAGAGGCGAACGGAGGTCACAGAGGTGACCGGACGCTGAACCGGACGCGGTCTTTGCATGACCGTACGCGTCCGGTCAGCGTTCAGTGTCTGCGCGTATTTCAGGTTGATGATCGGACGCGCAGCGCGTCCGGTCACTGACGATCGGACGCGTCCGGTCGTTCAAGGAGCTTACTGGACTATAATCGGACGTTGGCACTATGGCGTCCGGTCAGTTCTTCAGCGCGTCCGGTCGCTATTTCGTTGTGCGCTGCTCAGGCTTGACCAGCGCGTCCGGTCAGTCTCGGGACCAGCGCGTCCGGTCGTTCGCAGCGCGTCCGGTCTGCGCGTCAAGCGCGTCCGGTCGTTGCTTCGCAGCTAGCCGTTGTGCGACCGGCGCGTCCGGTCTGCGCAACCAGCGCGTCCGGTCAGTGCTTCGCGTTTTAGCCGTTGCGCGACCGGCGCGTCCGGTCAGTTGGACCAGCGCGTCCGGTCAGCACGATTTCAACTGTCTAAGTTTCTAACGGCTCTATTCGAAGGGGTACGTCTATAAATACTCGTTGGCCAGCTCAAGGCTCTCTCTCTTGCACATTTGACATACTTGTAAGCACTTTGAGCTAAGCAACTCCCCTCCCACTCATCTCTCTTGCTTCTTTGCATATTCAAAGTGAGATTGAGTGATCCAAGTGCATTTGCATTATGAGATTGCATCTAGTTGGCACTTGGTGGTTGATTTGCTGCGGAATTCTTGTTTCTCTTGGTGGTTGCCGTCACCTATACGGCTTGGAGCAGCTTGGAGGCTTTGGCAAGAGTTGGCGATTGTTCTTAGCCACCTCTGGTGATTGTGAGGGGTTTGTGCCTACCTCGGCGAAGCGCCAAAGGCAACGTTAGTGAATTGCTCGTGTCATTTGCAACCTTTTGCCATTTGGTAGGTTCTTGTGGCGCCTTTTGAGAGGCTCGGTGTGAGACCGATTAGCCATCGAACCACGTGGTGAAGAGGGACACAATGGGGACTAGCGTGCCGGCAAGCACGTGAACCTTGGAATAAATCTTCATGTCATCACTTTCATATTGTGATTGATTGATCCCGGTGTTCGGTTATCTTGGTATTCATTATTGATCATATTGGTTGGCTCAATACTTCGCCCCTCGGTGAAACTCTCCTAACTCAACTTCGCATTACCTTCTTAGTTATCTTTGCTAGCTAGTTAGCTTTGCTAGAGTAGCTCTTTTGTGTAGCTTGCTAGTTGTAGTTGTAGTTTCCTTCTCGGTTTGACTTGTGTGGTTGAGTGCAAATATACTAGAATTGTGAATTGGTTAGGTGGCTTGCAAACACCCCGTAGGCTAAGCAAAACTCGCATCTCGCTATTTGTTATATTGATAAACTTGTTTAGCTTGTCTTTATAGAAAGTTTTAAAAGGTTATTCACCCCCCTCTAGCCATCAAGACCTTACAGTACCCCCATTGTCTGAGCCCCAGAGATGACATTATCTGTCTCCGCCTCGCCCGAGACCGGCCTCTGACGCCGCTCCCCCATTGGCGCGCTCGAGACCTCCTGTGACGCCACTCACGTTCTTGCATCTTTCCAACCGGACAAGCCAGGAATAACAGGGGTCAAATCACGACACCGTCGCCCATAACAAGCATGGGGAAGAGCTGCTGGTCACTATGCCACCCATACTGGCACTATACGCATGATTCATGCCTGCGCGGCGTACGAAACGCCGCTCTAGGTCACTATTTCCTCGAACGGAGCAAAATCACGCCATGATTCATGCCTTCGAGGCCTTGGCCCTCTATGCCAGTCAAATCGAAGGACAAGCACATTGCCACAAGGATAATCACGACTCTACGCGTCATAGCTGCGTCGTCCATAGGGCTACGTGTGGCCGAACACGTCGCTACAGCATCAAAGGACATGAGCCACTCTTCTAACAGTAGTACGCCACCAACTACAGGAGGCCTCAGATCTTCCTTCCTAGAAAAAATATCACATAGTGCATACATGTAACTTTGTGTTCCCCTTGCATCTATAAAAGGGGAGGGTAGGGATCGTTCGAGGGAGAAGGAGAAGAGAAAAAGAAAAAACAAACAAAAGGCAAATCCATAGGCCATTCGGCTCATCAGAGACGAACACACTCTCTCTCTTCATTCACACCTTGAGACCTGGGAGCTCCTCCCTCTCTCACCCGCTTGTAACCCCTACTACAAGCACTTCGGTGCAAGATAACACAAAACTCCTCTCCCGCACTGGACGTAGGGCATTCTTCGGCCCGAACCAGTATAAATCACTTGTGTTCTTTTTGCACACCATCTGAATTCCCGACGCACAGACACACATTACTTGTTAGTGCTAGAACCGCCGTTTCTTACACCGACAAGGAGAAATAACAATTCTTGTATCATCAGATGAAGACGAAGATGATGATCTTGCTGATAGTACCGGAGACTGGCTCATCCTTGGTGGCTGTAGCATTCTATTAAGGCCCTATTTGATTCCGGAGGATAAACTTTAGTCCCCGTCACATCAAATGTTTGGACACGTGCATAGAGTACTAAATATAAACTATTTACGAAACTAAAAATATAGGGTGAGGATAATTTACGAGACGATTTTTTAAGCCTAATTAGTCCATGATTAGCAGTAATTGTTACAATAACAAAATATGCTAATGATGGATTAATTAGGCTTAATAAATTCGTCTCGCGGATTATCCACCGAATATGTAATTTGTTTTTAATTAGTATTCGAAAACCCTACAGTCAACCCTGGTCAACATCCGATGTGACACGGACTAAACTTTAGCAGCCTGAACCAAACAGGCCTTAAGTATAGGAGATCTCACAAAATGCACATGTGAAGCAGATGACTTCCTCTCCATTCTTTCTAAATGATTTGAAGCATTAACAATAAATGACTTCTGTCTCGACAGCAAGAACTTGATCCTATCCACGCTCCTTGATGCTGCATCTTTGCCTCCTTGATGTTGCATACTCCTTTGTTGTCCTACATCTTCTGGCATAGCCTCAAATGGTATAGTTTCCATATGATTCCTGTAATGGCTGAATTCAAGACCATAAATTTTAACTTTGAAATTTTAGGAAACAAATAAATATTGCACAAAAAGTTATTGAAGGGAGGTGAGGACTGAGGGAATCATTGCCCAGAATTGAGTGCCTAGATCTTGGATGCTTCATCACCCTCATCCTCTCCTACCTCATCTTCCTCTACCGCAGTGGAGCGCCGGCCTTGGGCTCTGTTGATAGATTTGTGCCTTTTAACTGTTCTCGATGAATCTATAGCATAAGTATACTTATATTGATTAGGACAACATTAAAGCAGCAAATAAATATACAGGTTTTTTTACAGTAGATTAGGATAAATAATGATAGTGCATGCAGCAATTTAAATCTAACCTCGGCCTAGATTAGGAGAAGCAGTCGTTCTTGTATCGTCGGGTAAGGTTGAACATGACAATCCTGCATATGGTGACCTCTGGTAATTGCCTCTGGAGTGGCGCATCCTTGGCGATGCTAGGATCCTATTCAGTAGTGGGGACCTCACAAATTGCACGTTCAAAGCATATGACTTCCTCTGCTTCTCTGTTAGAGGCTTTGGAGCATTAACAGCAGATGACTTCCGTTTTACTAGCAATGACTTCTTCACGTTCACACTTTTTGAAGTTGTATGCTACTCCTTTGTTGATTTGCTTCTTGACCACTTAATTCTTCTGGCACAAGCTCACATGGCAGGGTTGCCATGTCAGCACCAGCATATCTAGAAACAAGAGATCTGACAACATTATGCGCTTGTGACAGACTGCAAAACAAGAGAATGGTTTCATTCCAAATTTTCAGAGCTACAATTTGGCCATGTTTAGTTCCCAAAAATTTTCAAGATTCCTCATCACATCGAATGTTTGGACACATGCATGAAGCATTAAATGTAGACAAAAAAACTAATTACACAGTTTGGTAGAAAACCATGAGACGAATTTTTTGAGCCTAATTAGTCCATGAGTGGACATTAATTGATAAATACAAACGAAAGTGCCACAGTAGTCAAAGCCAAAAAAATTCGCGAACTAAACACACCCTTTGATCCCAAGTGACCTGCTACAGCCTAACCAAGTAGCCATCACCAGTCAACGCCTTAGGCAAGCATCAGAACCTGGCATCTTAGACTATTTCAATGATTTCTCGCTTTTGGGCCGGCGGTAGCTACTAATAAGTTAGCAAATTATTGGATGCATTAGCAGTACTATTAGTTATCATGGCCGTGTTTAGTTGGGTTGATTTTGGAGGTCCAAAATCTGCACAGTAACATATTATCTACTGTAGTATTTCGTTTGTATTTGTAATTTTTTGTCCAAACATTGACTAATTAGGCTCAAAAAAATCGTCTCGCAAAGTACAACTAAATTGTGCAATTAGTTTTTGGTTTCATCTACATTTAGTACTTCATGCATGTGCCGACATTTTGGTGTAATGGGGAATCTTCTTTTTGCATAGTGGAATTTGGGGGAAAATTTGGCATCTAAACAAGGCCCATGTTAGTTAAAGATGCCAGAAGATGATTATATGTGACTGGGATCTTTGTACAGGCAGCATTGTTAGCTATCATTTTTATGCTGAATTAATTATTGGTCCACGACTTTGAATCTTGCAAGCACTTGTTACTTATCAAATTGATGTCTACAATTCAAATTAGTCTATATGAGTTGAGTTGGGTTAGCTGGTTTCCTCTGCCAAACATATAGCTGTCAGATAGACTATTTTTCAAATGGCAAAGGTTAGCTAACCCATGCAGTTTACTGTGAAAAAATTTCAGGTTCAGTTCGCCTTGTAACATAGGCACAAGCCCTGACCAGTCAAGTTTCGCAATCTTAGGTGACATATAGGACGCACTAGCATATGACCTCAGCCTATATCCTCCAAGAAAAGAGCAGATATGTGCATACAACCAAAACCACAGGGAACCGAGCAAATCCTTACCTATATTTATCTGTCTGTAAGAATTTGCAGGACGACGAAGCCACACCCGAGATCTGGCGCCCCAATCCCACAGAAGCCGGCGCTTGGGTCTTGGGGGGCCGTCCTCTCCTACCTCCTCTTGCAACACCATGGAAAGAGCGCGAGTCAAGGGCCAGGTTTCCGCCGCCTGCCACGGGCGGAATCGGCGTTCCCATCTGCGCATGAGCCGAAAGGGCGAGCGGAGTAGGGTGACGCGATAGTGGTAGGAGATGGAGTTGTTGTGGCCTTATGGGTCTTGCGAGCTGGGCCAACGGGCTTGGTAAGTTCAGGAGACGTTGGGCCACAAAATATTTGCAGCTGGGCCACTACAGCCACGAAGGAAAAAATTACGGGGCGAGCGTGCGGGTCTCGTTAAGAGCCCGCCCCGCCTGCAGTTTGACTTGCTACAGCAGCAAGCTTTTTCAGCGGGACATGGCCCAATATCTACTCGTAAAAGGAGGAATGGCACAGATCGAGCCCATGTACGGCCCGCAACATGGCGGGCGAGCAAGCCGAGCCAGGTGGCAACCACTCCGACGGATTCGGCCGCTGACCCCGCTTGCTGTTCGTTGGCGACAATGAATGCTCGCAGCTCGCCAGCTCCAGACGCGGCAGCGGAGATCCGCTCGGCCCATCCACAGCGGCAAATGAGCCCGGATCGTCGGGCACCGTCAACCACCGACATCTGGGACCCACATGTCATCACCTCAAGCCCTGCCTTGTCTTTCCATCCGAATCTGACTGCCGCTAACCTGTTATCAAATCGAATTCCTTGGCCTCGAAGCGTCTGTCTGCGTCCCACGCCGCGCCTCTTCCACCTCACCCCCTACCTACTACAAATCCGCCTTCCATTCCACTAGCTGTGTTTCATCCCCACATCGTTGATCGTTCCCCAATCGCATCGAGGAAGAGGAGACATCCCGCAAGCGCATCGAATCGACCGAGAGCGGAACAGGCGCGGGGGAACCGACGATGGAGTCCACGGCGACGGCGCCCGCCACCTGCGAGATCGCGCGCCTGCCGGACGACCTCCTTGCGGCGTCGCTGGCCCGGACGGGGCCGCTGGACGCCTGCCGCGCCGCCTTGGTCTCGCCGGCCTTCCGCGCCGCGGCCGACGCCGACGCCGTCTGGTCCAGCCTCCTGCCGCGCGACCTGCCCCAGCTCGAGCTCCCCGCCGACCCGCAGCCCACCAAGAAGCAGCTCTTCATGCGCCTCTCCGACTCCGCCAGACCCGTCCTCCTCGCCGACGGCCTCACGGTACGGGACCTCGACCACCCCCCGCGCTTCTGTCTGTCTGCGCCCTGCGGAGGTGGTTCTCATCTCGATCGATCCATCAGCTGATGTGATCACTCACCCGGTTGTTTCTTGTGTGCTGCCGCGCAGAGCATGTGGCTGGACAGGGCCACCGCCGCCAAGTGCTACATGCTGTCCGCCAGGAAGCTGGGCATCATATGGGGCGACACGCCGCAGTACTGGCGCTGGATCCCTCTCACCGACTCCAGGTCTGTGAAATCAAAACCTCCTTTTATCCATTTATTATCGGTTCGTCAGCTCTGATGCGAATGCGAACTGGTTCTAGTCTAGATACAAGTCAAATAGTTGGCTAGTTGTGCGTTCGTAGAAATGTCTAATGGTGATTTCTTTTAGTACATCACATTGTTTTGGGAGCAATCGAAGCAGCTTGACGGTGTTAAAGACTCTTAGGTTTGCTGTTAATAATTTGTATTAAAGCAGAATCGTACCCCTGTCCATACTGCTTTCCACATTCGCATGACCATTTTTTCCCCCTAGCTTTCAAGAGCAAAGATTCATGGCCTTTTTTACTTTGATTCTCTAACATGACTGGATACAACACAATTCGCTCAAGGAAAACTAATGCTGAATGAATGTCACTTTACATAAACAAACTAATGCTGAATGAATGGCACTTCACATAAACAAATGCACTATTCCATGTACCTTGTCATATGAATTTTACGCTCATATAGGAGTATATTGCAAATTCTAATGCCGTGTTTGTGTCAGGTTCCCTGAAGGTGTAGAACTCCTGAACGTTTGCTGGTTGGAAATCCGTGGCAAGATACATTGCAAGATGCTCTCCCAGAACACCACTTACGCTGCCTACATGGTGTTCAAGATGTCCGACGAATCCTATGGGCTGGACTATCCACTCCAGGTGGCTGAAGTTAGCATTGGGGCAACCAAATCCACTCGTCAGGTTTGCCTAGGATATGACAATGAGGGCGAGGACGGGGAAGAGGTGCCTCAGAATTACCGATCATTCAGACCAATTGGATCATTCAGACCAAGGGTAGGGAGAAGAAACCGCCGCGTGCCTCCTGGAGTGCAAGTACAACATCCTCAGACAAGAGCTGATGGCTGGATGGAGATGGAGATGGGTGAGTTCATGAATGAAGAAGGTGAAGATGGCGAGGTGTTCATCAGTCTCATGGAGACTAGAGGCGGCAACTGGAAAAAAGGTCTTATTGTGCAGGGCATTGAGATCAGGGTGAAGAAATAAGGCTGGTAAGGTTGCGGGAATCGGGCTTTGAGCATCAAAGTAAATAAGAGGGTGTTTGGCAGGGCTCTTTGTGAGGGGTTCCTGAGGAGCCACAATTTGTGGCTCCTAAAATGGCTCCAACTCCTCTATTTTTCACTAAAAAACGGTTCCTTCGGCAAAACGTTTGGCAGGGCTTCTCCGGAGGAGCCAGAGCCGGAGCCGGGGAGAAGCGCTGCCAAACATGCCCTAGATAAGCATCTTAGATTTGTAGTGCGTGTTTTGCAGCACTCACGTTGTTACGCAATATGTGTTTGTTTTGCCAATGCCCAACAAAAACTAATCGTGTGTGTGTCCGAGGTTCTTGAGGCAAAAGAATTGCAGTTTTGTACAGATTATGTTTGTGTCCCAGGTCACTCAGTGCTCGATAACTCTCAATGTTTGCTTTTGAAGTGTACTGCTTGTGGTTAGATATTGAAGATTTTGATCCGTATCATCAGAATTTGTATTTGGCCTCCAAGGATTGTAGCATGTTAGAGCCATCAAACAGCTGCATACATATACAAGTGGCGACATTTGCTTTTTGTTATATATATTATAAATTGGAAATATGACATAGAAATATAATACGTACCAGACAGTAGAATCTAAAAAGAAGAGTTTAAAACATGTACTAGTACCACACAGCTGCATATAAAAGTGTCGGCATTTCCTTTCGTTATATGATAAGTTGGAAAAAAATGACGTAGAAATATAAACAGATATATAGAACGTAAAAAAGAGTTTAAAACATAGTTGTACTATTTAATCAACAACAACAACATAGCCTTTTGTCCCAAGCAAGTTGGGGTAGGCTAGAGATGAAACCCAAAAGAGACGAGAAACAAGGAGACACATAAAGGGAGGCACGTTGATTGCTAATCTCCAAGCGCTCCTGTCACGGTTCTGGTTCAGGCAAGTTGTACTATTTAATCAAACAAGAAATAAAAAAAATGGGGTGAGAGAGGCTCGAACTCTCGACCTTAGGATCACTCAAATTAGCTATGAGACCTACGCGGTAGCCAACTGCGCCGCCACCCCGACGTTCCTTCCATTTTGTATCCGCCTATGGCCTCGTTTAGTTCAGTAAATTGGGGAGAAAAACACTGTATCAGAATTCCTGTAGCATTTCGTTTGTATTTGGTAAAAATTATCCAAATTTTGACTAACTAGGCTTAAAATGTTCGTCTCGCAAAGTACAACAAAACTGTGCAATTAGTTTTTGATTTCATCAATATTTAGTACTCCATGCATTTGCCGACATTTTGATGTGACGGGGAATCTTCTTTTTGCATAGTGAAATTTGGGGGAGAATTGGGGGAACTTAACAAGGGCTATAAGACTTAGGATTCCCATCTCACAGCAACACCGATGAACAGAGGACATCTGTAGACTGTAGTTCTAATTCACGTGACATCATTGAATTTCTATCAGTGTATATTCATTTATGTGTTGGAAGCTTCAGAGTTCAAACCTAGGGAATTAAACCAAAACGACGCGGATTCTATATCCTCTACAGCAAAACGAGGCGTTGGAATATGAATTTAACATTTGAGCTAGCTTTTGCAGTCAGGAATGGCAGCTGGTTGGGTAAGATGTGGGTGGAGTAAATACCTGTTCATGACAAAATATCTACTGGGTAAAATTTTATAGACGCATCCATACCTGTGAGTGAGATTTTATACCTGTACCTGCACCCGTGAGCGAGATTATCACTAGAATAGATACCATCCTTTTGTTCTTTAGCGCTAGCGGGTGACATGATATACCGGCACCGGCACTGGTGCCCGCAGGTAGAACCTTGTACTTGTACCCACACCCGCGAGTAAAATTTTGTACCCACACCCGCACCTATCAGACACAATACCCACGGGTAGAATTGCTATCCCTATTTGTAGAGTATTGTGCTATTTTCAGGCTATGTTGCTCCCCCTTCCAAACTAAATTAATGTTTGGTAGTGGTAAGTCTAACTAATTTTATAGAACTATACTAACGTCCACTGAACTAACTCAATACTTTATAAAATATATTTCATATTGTATCTAATGATGTTAACTTGGTCACATAATTATTGGTGCCGTTCTTCAAATTCAGTTAAATTTTAAAAGATTGTAACTAAGATAGCTCATAGATTTATTTTAGGGTGCAGGTAATATTGGGAAAAAAAAACTATTTTCGGGTCGTGTTCTTAAAAAAGAAGAAGAGGTAAGCCGTTTCGAGGTTGATAGCAAAGCAACCTTTTTACCTTCCACTATTTTCAGATGCCCTTAACGAACTCAAATCAAAGAAGAAGAAAATGGGTAGGTGCGGGCGGGTATCTCGTTCGCGTGACGTATGGGGACCTCGAAACTGGACATCGATGGTTGGATCACCGCAAAGATACTTCAAAAGTTTTTGGAAACAAATAAAGTATATAACATAAACACATTAGCACATGCGCAGTTGATACAGGCTAGATAGACACTCAAAGAATCGATACATGGGAGATGAGCGTAATGAACCTAACTTGGCTCCGGCCTTGGGTCTCTTGAGAAGTTGTATTTGACACGCCACTGCTGACAAGAACCACCAGGGTCATCAACAGCAAGCATGCCTTGCAGAGTTCGGCAACTACCACCATGACCCAAGTGCGCCTAGTCCAGCTGCAATGAAGGCTACTAGTTGTACTTCCCAAATCCTGTCCAGGTTCATCGTACACGAAGTTCGCATCATTAGCGGACGCGCGGCACATTTTTTCATCACGTATGTTACCGAACTAAGACCTCTTTTGAATATAGGAATTTTTTTTTTCCATGTTTCTTTTAAAAAATGAACTGATTTTCTGTGTTCGATGAGACTCTAAATTAATCTGGGCCCTGTTTCCTTCCCTTCCAAATTCCAAATTTTTACACTCTCTCTATCACATCAATCTTTAGACGCATGCATGGAACACTTAATGTAGGTAAAAGAAATAACTAATTACACAGTTTGATTGTAAATCACGAGACGAATCTTTTGAGCCTAATTAGTCCATAATTGAACACTAATTGTTAAATACAAACGAAAATGCTACCGTAGCCAAATTCTAAATTATTTTGCATCTAAACACCCCTAATTTATCAGTAGGTAGAGGAGACGGGATCATTCTTAACCAACAAACGAGTGCAATAAACTGGCTGATCATTTGTCCTTGCCTCGATCGAGCTGCTACGTGCAGACATGCTCACATGCCCTCTCTGCAGAAGTACAGAACAAGGCTGTGCAGCTATTCTTTTATATATATATAAGGGCTGTGCAGCTACACTGGTCTCTTGAAGAATCTGCTCCATGAAAACTGTTCGAATCTCCACGCCGAGGAATTTCAGTGAAATTCAGCTCGGACATTCGTTGCCGGACGCCAGGTTTCAGACCCGGATCGTGTGAACTGCGTGGTGACTGTTGTGCTTCAGCTTCAGACGTGGATCTCTCACGAAGACGAATCCGCTCTTGACCTTGCGCTCGCTAGACAAATCAAACTCCAACACAAGGAGGAGCATTTTTGTTTTTTTGGGAAACACAAGGAGGAGCATTAAAGCACGGCGCCGAAGAAATAGAATGGCATCCACAGGAGATCCCGGGGACGTCACTGGTGAATGGTGATACAAGCTTGCACCCCCTTAAGCCCCGTTCCGTTATCTCCGTTCCGGGCTGTTCCTGGCCGGAACTGTTCCAAAGCTGTTTAAATTACTGAAGGAAACTTGGCTGGGAATCTTTCCTAACCCCAACCGAACGAGGCCTTAGCCGTCTGATCGAGCCACCGTGTACGACGACGGACGGGACTGGAAGGAAGACCAGCAGAGCTGGCAAGCTTGCGCGCACTTGCGCATTGAAAAGCCAAAAAAGAAGAAGGTTGACTTTTAAAAACAAATAAAATCAGGGCTAACAAAGAGATGTCCGAAAGATAATCACAAAAAGAAGCTGCGCAAACGCGCGTCAGAATTAACGAATTCAAAGCGATTCCCATTATTTATCTGGACACACGTATAAGTGCCTCTAATTTCACTAATTTTCATCTCACCCATTGGTTTTGTACCAATTTTTTTTTTTGAATTTGTACTAATTATTATTAGTTGTCTGTCACATGTGCGATTCAATTTTACAAGAGATTAAAAATGGATAAACTATAGGGACTTCTGTGTAAAAACTGCTTGACAATTCGAACTAACTTGCTTGCCAATTCGAACTGTACAAAACTTAAACAGAAGAAGGAGGCGAGGCGGAATCGGAGTCGCTCAAGGTCACAGCTCACAGGTGACTCACGATTCCAGCGACAGAAGGAGAGGGAAGCACCGGAAACGAAGCCGAGAGGATCGAACCTTCCGATTCGTGTGCCCTCCGTATCAAGATCACAAGATCACAGGTGCGGATTTGTGCGCGAAACAACTACGTACTATTCCCGACCAAATTTCGGGGTCTGAAGCCGGATTTCTTTCTGAATTGCGCCCGCGGCCTAGGGTTGTGTTTGAATCGCGGGCGTTGGGAACCCATCTATGGCGAGGAAGATGCTCGTCGACGGGGAGGTGGCGGCCGTCGCGGACGCCGGGCAGTACGACTACGATCTCTTCGTCATCGGGGCGGGCAGCGGCGGCGTTCGCGGCTCTCGCTTCGCCGCCTCCTTCGGAGCTAAGGTTCGTTGGTTTTTCCCCCTCCTTCTTACCCTGTCGATTTTATATCCACTGCCTGATGCCTCCTCGCCGTGACATCCGAGCCCATCCACTGCCTCCCGCTCGCGGCTCCGCCGCTTCCATTCCCCATGCGGGACTCACCGGCTGCCACTTCCATGGTCGGCGGCTGGCACGCGTTGCCTGCTGCTGCCCTGGGAATATAGGATTAGATCATTAGATGGCTGCCGCCTACCGCTGACGGCTGATCCGACCCTGCGGTTGGCTGGGCGGTTGAATGATTGAATTCCGTGGCAGCATGTTTTCTGTGGATTTTATTATTATGTTTCAAACCGCGTGGAATTGGATGCAGTTCGTATGATGTCAACGCTTCAGAGTGAAGTGTTCCTCTGCCGGTGTTTGCAGGGACTGCCCTTTTCACATCTCGCCTGCAATAGGGATCGTATCATGTGTTTGCTGTCCTATTCGTGTCTGGGTCTGTTGCTTGTTGTTTTTGACTCGTTTTGAGATTTGTGGCAGGTTGCGATTTGTGAGCTCCCATTCCACCCCATCAGCTCAGAGTGGCTAGGAGGACATGGTGGGACGTAAGCATCTCCTAAATGTTTTCGTGCATTTCTTGTGCTTACTCAAAACATTCAGCTAATCTGCTAGGTATATTGCTCCATTCTAAATCTGCATGCTCATAATGATCATATTGTTGTCCTAGGTGTGTGATACGTGGTTGCGTACCCAAAAAGATACTTGTGTATGGTGCATCTTTCAGTGGAGAATTTGAGGTTAGACATTTTACTGTCTTATTATGGTAGAACTAGTGTAGGTACCCAAAATGGTTCTGAAGCTGCTGACATGTAATCTAAGAACACACTTACTTTGATGGCAGATTGTAATTGAACTGTATTTTTGTTACAAATGCAGGATTCAAAGAATTTCGGGTGGGAGATTAATGGAGATATTAACTTCAATTGGAAAAAGCTGTTGGAAAATAAGGTCAGGTTTAATTCTCTACCATGACTATGAGCACATTGTCCACAACTGCTCACCCTGAAAGGAATATCATATTGCGCATGGTCCTATTTTTTTTCCTCCTATTCAGACTAAAGAAATTGTTAGATTAAATGGAGTGTATCAGAGGATCCTTACCAATGCCGGTGTGACAATGATTGAAGGGGCAGGCAGTCTAGTTGATGCTCATACTGTTGAAGTTAGCCAGCCCGATGGTTCAAAGCAAAGGTATACAGCGAAGCACATTTTGATTGCGACTGGTAGCCGTGCTCAACATGTCAACATACCTGGAAAGGTTTGCAAAATTCCTCACCTACCTTTTGTCACTAAGTTGCACAGTTTAATTGCACTGATGTTTGTTTGTTAGCTTATTATTGCTGAAGATTGATGATTGTTGGAATTTTCAATAGTCTAAATTCGACACTTCATGTTTGAATATGGTCTTGCACTGTGTTCCTTTTTTGAACTGTTCTGAGTGAGCCAAACAATTACTTTTTTATCTAAGGAAGCATACCATCTTTGTTATGATTTAGCCTCTGTTCATTTTCATTTCGTCCTTCATCCTTCTGGCGAATTATTGTTAGAAACTAGTGAAAATAATCTTTTTTTTCAGGAGCTGGCTATTACTTCAGATGAGGCCTTGAGCTTGGAGGAGCTTCCAAAGCGCGCTGTAATCCTCGGTGGCGGGTAGAGTGCTGTGTGCTACTTTAAACATATATTGTGCTGTTGCTCCAATTCTCTGACATACCTTTGTCCATGTGGCCGAATAATGCAGGTATATTGCTGTTGAATTTGCTTCTATCTGGAGGGGGATGGGTGCTGAAGTAGATTTGTTCTATCGAAAAGACCTTCCTCTAAGGTTTGTAATTAATTTTTGGGAATCACTTCTCTTACTAATTACTAATTCTTTAATAGCTAGCACGGGTTCTTGTTTAAGTAATACTCTTTTGTTCTTGCATTCTGGTTATCATCATGTTCTACTTTTTTTGCATATGGGTAATTTATTATCAATCCTGGTAGTGAATACAACTAGACTGTACAACCTGTCCTCTGTCCATATTGTACATTGATGTATTTTTGAACAGCCATAATAATAGTGTCAATTTGAAATGTTAGCCTATGTTCTGTGATTAGTAAAAATAAAAAAGGCCCAAAAACTGTTTTTTTTGTTGCTCTATTATGGATTCAGCTGCTGTGATATTACAGAGAAGTTTGTGATACAATAATACCAAAAACTGTGCATTGGTTCCACCATTATGTTATACATGCACATAAAGAGCCCACAGCGAATAGTATTTTGATGCGGCCATTGCACATGCGCGTGTGTTTTTGTTTTTCAGCTAAGGAGCGCAAATTGTTTGTCTTGTTTTTGAAACCTTCAGATACGTATCTGATAACACACCTGCCTAGCAGGCATTTGTTCCCTCCATCCATCTTTGATCTGTGTAGTGTGTATTATAATAAGTAAGCACCGAGACCAAGGAGTCGTGTTCGCCAAGGTGCTATTCCGCACTCTCCTATGTGTGCTTATGCGTTGGGCAGCGGTGTACTGCAGACCTAGGGGTGTAGGCTCGAGCCAGCAGTGCAGGGGACGTTGGGTGGCAGCATAGTCACATAAAACGGGTTCACCACCTTCGACCCTTGACTCGGGTTCGTCGACCCCGACCCAGATTCACGGGTTCATTTTCGACCCGACGTGTAAAAATCTCTCGCAAGTAGCGTACCACGTACCGCGACCCCGTACCTCGACCCTATCGACCCAGAAAGTTTGTGACTATGGGTGGCAGTGGTGTGGGTGGGCGCAACCGGGTGGGGGCAGAGGCAGGCGACGGCAGAGGGTGCAGGCAGGGGTGGCTGGTTGAGAACAAGCCAGCGAAGGGATAAGGTGGCAGTGGGAAGCTTGTATAAGGTGTCGTTCAGATTTGAGATTTGGCTGTGCTTTGATGTCCCTTTCTCTACAAAGCTAGGCCTACTGATCTCATGTTTTTCTCTTTCTTTTAGAGTACATGTATGTATATGGCAACACCTTAGCAGAGGGTCATCCGCCTAGAGAGCGCCTAGTGGCTTTTGTAAGTTGTAACCTTGGCAAGGAGTACATAATCTCCTCCATAAATCATTACTCCACAGGAAACTAGCCACATTTTTGTTGGAGAAAACGTCGAGAGCCAATCAGGAGAGCCGGAACATTTAAATTCTGCATGCAAACCAATCGGGAGAGGTACGACGATTTGATTCTGCTTGCAAACCGAAGTATCGTGCAACTCCCACCTGAGACACAACTGGCTTCTGCAGTTCCGTATGCAATGTGTAGATCAAATTTGGTTCTATATTTTTACGTATGCACAGATCAAGATTGATGGAGTATTATGTAATGTGCTGATTATATGATGCTTTCAAGTTTAGAAACAGGAATCTTGTTGCTATGATTGATGTGGACAGGAAAGATGGGCATAACATTATTAACAAACTGACTTGCAGAGGTTTTGATGATGAGATGAGAGCTGTTGTTGCAAGCAACCTTGAGGGAAGGGGAATCAAATTGCATCCAGGGACAAATCTGTCTGAGGTGATTTTAACTTAAGTACTACAGTGCATTTTGATTTCTATAAACGTCAGTTCTAAGTTGGATCAATTTCATTTTATTCTAACCAGTTGAGTAAAACGGCTGATGGCATAAAAGTTGTAACTGATAAAGGAGAAGAGCTCATTGCAGATGTTGTTCTATTTGCGACAGGTATTTGGGATATGTCCCTCGTTGAATTTTATCTTATTTGTTGCATCAGAGCATTTGCTTAGAGATCCAGTTTTGGACTGCATGGTCTTCCTTGGCATCTTTCTTCAGAGGAGTTGGATGTCTCTTACAGTACTTCTAGGATTTAGTACTACAATAAGAAACTCGAAAGAAAATATTTGTAGCTAAATGTTTCAGATATAAAACTGGCTGTATGCTTATTTGCTTTCAGGTTTTCTTGCAATACATGGAACCCAGTATTTTTAGTTTAATACTATATATCCATGCCTTGTATTTAATTGATTGCAGGGCGCACACCAAACTCCCAGAGACTGAACCTGCAAGCTGCAGGTGTTGAGGTTGACCAGATTGGGGCCATCAAGGTTACTTTTTCTTTCTTCCCTAGCTGTTTCTTCTTTGCCTGTGGGGTATATTTACACCTGGAATTTACTTCTTATATATTTCTATTAAAGCCACCCATAAATCTGACTGAGATCGTATTGGGCAGTTGAATTTATCACCAACAAGTTTTGGATTATTTTGAGTATTTTAAATGTTTTTTTTCAATGTTTTGTCTGTTTAGGTTGATGAATATTCTCGTACATCTTCTCCTAATGTATGGGCTGTGGGTGATGTAACAAACCGGATCAATCTAACACCTGTTGCATTGATGGAGGCAACTTGCTTTGCCGTAAGTTGTTGCAGTAGAATTCGGTTAAGTTGTTTTGTCTCTAACAAGCAGTTTCTTACCTTTGTCACATTTTCAACTGCAGAAAACTGTGTTTGGTGGCCAGCAAGTTAAGCCTGATCACAGAGATGTTCCTTGTGCTGTTTTCTCGTAAGTCACAGTCTTATTCACTTTCAGTTGAATGCTGTTGTTTACATATTCCTAATTGAACCAAGTTGCATGGTTGCATACTTGCACATATGCTTTACAGTTTGCAGCAATGGTTGCAGTTTTAATCAAACCAAATTGCATATTTTTTGTTTAATATTTTTTTTTCAACAAAGCACCTGTGGTTTACGTGTCATCACAGGTGTTTGCTTGTTTCTGCTTCTCTATGTAGATTTTTGGTGTTTGTTTTCTTCTTCTATATCCATGTTGCTGAAATATTTATTAACAACTAATAACGTGGGAAAAATTGCTGGTGGTTTACTTGCCATCGCAGGTGTTTACTTGTTTCTTCCTCTGTAGATTTTTAGTATCTGTTTCTCTTCCGAATCCATGTTGCTGAAATATTAAACAGCAACTAATAATGTGGGAAAAATTGCTAGCATAAATTTTCAGCTGTTTTGGGCACCCTGGGTTGCACTTGTTTCAGATCTAGTTGATGTACTTGTTCTATGATGCGTCATGTTTAGTTGATGCAAATTTTCGGATATGCGTTTTTTTTTTGAATTTATGCTTTTCCTCCTTTATCATCAATCATCCTGTAATAACTTGAGACTCTACTATTGTTCAATAGCATTCCACCACTATCTGTAGTGGGCCTCAGCGAACAACAGGCCTTGGAGGAAGCCAATGGTGATATTCTTGTTTTCACCTCATCATTCAACCCAATGAAGAACAGCATATCCAAGTAAGCATAGTAAATATCAAGAAATTGCCTGTTAGATGTTCTTGTCTGGTCCATTTTGCAAGCTTACACCCTGCTAGCTCTTGACATATATGTCCTCTACCACATTCAAGATCCGAGTGTTCCCCTGTTTTCTTCAGTCATGCGCTCTGCTTTGTAGTTTCTATCTCCTACAGAAGTTTATAATTCAGTTTATGTTTTCAGGCGCCAGGAGAAGACTATCATGAAACTGGTAGTTGATGCTGAAACTGACAGAGTACTTGGTGCATCCATGTGTGGACCAGATGCACCTGAAATTATCCAGGTAAAGCATATGTACAGTTCTCTAGTGATTTTTCAGTATTTGGGTCCTCCCCCACTCTTCATTGTTGTCTTATGAATGAGCTTTGGCATGATCCAGGGCATCGCTATTGCGCTTAAATGTGGAGCCACCAAAACGAACTTCGACAGCACTGTATGTTTGTTTAAAGGGACCTCTTGAAGTAAAGCAGCTGTTAATATCTTGCGCTTAATGGTGTATGCCTCTGTTGGCTTTTCAGGTCGGAATCCACCCTTCTGCTGCTGAAGAGTTTGTGACCATGCGGACTGTGACAAGGCGTGTGAGCCCGACATCCAAGCCAAAGACGAACTTGTAAGCAAGATTTGGTGTTTTGGGGAATGATACGCTACACAATTATTCTGGTTTCATTATGGTAATTTTACGTTATTTGAACTGTAACACTGTATATTGAAGGAATAGGATTTTTGTGACAGTCCACACAAAATAATGAGACCGTGAGGTTTTGTGATCCAAATAAAAGCTCAAGCTGAGGCCTGAGGATGTTTATGGCTACATTGGTTCTCTGCATCTGAATTCTGCTAGCTTGGAACGCCCTTGGTCCTCGTTACTATAGTGGCCGTACCTGTTCAAATAATGGCGATTGGCGAAGGCTTACAGGTCGAATGCATTAATCTGTCGTACTCGTGGCACTGTGATTTGAGAAACCAGCACATATTCCAGTGAGGTTTGTCTCTAACTGCAATCAATTTAGCACAAGAGATCTGACCCAGGATTCCAGAAAAGTGCGTCTTAAATTGAGCTGAGGTCCATGAACACGAGTAGTGGCGCCAGTACTGTTTAGCTGAGCTGACACAGCTACAGTTGCGGGAGCTTGTGTTGTGTGTATCATTTGCTCTCTCTGGTCGGTAGTCGATAGTCACTGATAAGAAAGCTCAGCTGCAACTAATATCTGGTGTAGGTCAAATTGCCCGGTTATTATTATTGTATGGATCAATCTGTCTAGCTCGACGTGCGTGTATAAAGGTAAAGATGGAAACTTGGCTATGTCATGTGCAACTGCAAGCGACTGTGATGCCAATGCCAGGTTCTCATCGTGTCCTCAGAGTAGACACTGGACAGAGAGGTGATGGAGTTGAAAGTCCTGGGCAATTTTATGGTGCGAGATTTCAGCACAGGAACTACGGGCCTCTGCCGCGCCTCTGTGGTGTTCACGTGGCGTGCGCAATCTTACTCCTAGTGATGATATTGACGAATTTTGAATGAATGATGAAGAGTCAACAATTGACAATGGCCTTGCTTTTGTAGTCCGTCTCTGCGGACAAGGGCTAGTTGGGTTTATGTGGTCCGACTGGAGCGTAGTAGCAAAATTGGGCGAGCAACCAAGGAACGTGTGTGTCCAGTGCGGTGCGATAGTAGTGTGTACGTGTGGACATGAAATATGTTTCATCTGGTTCATGTTCATTCTGGCGCTCACTCCCATCCACGCATAGAAGCACCGAAGCAGCAGAGCATCATCATGGGTAGGCGCCCGCCGAGGACGCCGCCGCGCCGCGCGCGTGTTCCACCGAACCGCGGGTATATCGCCTTGACGCCCATGCAGGCAGGGCACGCCAGCTCGGGCGTCTTTTTTTTTTTTTTTAAGCCCTTTTTTCGAAAGATTTTCTCAAATACGTCCCTGACGGAAAGATTTCAGAAAATAGACCCAGGGCTTGGCGCCATCCACGCTGGCGCCAAGATAACACAGCTTGGCGCCGTTAACGTTGGTGCCAAGCCCCCATGCCACTTGGCCGACGACGCTGAGCTGGCGCTGATGTGGCAGCACATTGACGCCGTCATCATTGGCGCCAAGCTTGACGCCATCGTCATTGGCGTCAAGCCTGACGCCACAGATCAAATCACCATGTATATCATTTTTTATCCTAAGTATTTCCAGGTTGTTCTAAGTGATCAAACAGAAAGTCACTGTAAAAACTCTAGAGTTAGTCATATTTCTCAATATCCAAGTTATTGTAAAATTTCAAATTTGTAAATGTCCAAGTCATGTTAAAAAAGTCATTTTTCTATATGTCTACCACATGGTAGTCGGTATTCTAACATATCCAAGTCGTAGCAAAAATCCAGATTTATTTGGCTAAGTCTTTAAATTTACTATGGGATGGGGATGAAAATATGGCTAAGTCTGGATTTTTACTGTGATTTGGACATCGACAAATTTAAAATTTTATCATGGCTTGAATATTGAAAAAATGCTTCATGTTAAGTCATGGAATTAGGCTCCAAGTCATGGTAAAATTTTAAATATCCAAATTCAAGATTTAGCCAAATTCCAAATTATTCATGTTTTGAATTTGGGTCCAAGTCATGGTAAAATTTTATAGTAAAATTAACATGAAGCCCTAATTCCATGACTTAACATGAAGCCCTTTTTATCATGACTTAAAATTCCATCTTATAGTAAAATTATGGTCCAAGTCATGGTAAAATTTTAAATATCCTAGTCCAAAACATGAAGCCCATTTTCAATATCCAAGTCATGATAAAATTTTAAATTTGTCAATGTCCAAATCATAGCAAAAATTCAGACTTAGCCAAATTCTAGGTCAAGTCATAGTAAAATTCAAGACTTAGCTAATTTCTAGGTTGACCATCATATAGTAAATATCAAGACTTTGCCAAAACTTTATATGTCCATCTCATAGAAAAATTAGGGTCCAAGTCATGTTAATTTAGAGCTTTGTATGTCCATCTCACGGTAAAATTAGGTAGTCAGGATTTTTGCTGCGGCCTGGATATGTTAGAATACGAACTACCATGCGATAGCATCAAATTTCTCAATGTCATAGTAAAATTCCAGACTTAACCAATTCCAACATGTCCCATCTCATGGTAAATTTATAGACTTAACAAATTTTCATATGTCCATCTCATGATAAAATTCCAAACTTAAGAAATTCCAACAGCTTGACGCCAAGATCCATGACGCCAGGCTTGGCGCCAATGACGATGGCGCCAAGCTTGGCGCCAATAGTGACGGCGCCAAGGCGCACGTCAGCGCCAGCTCGGCGTCGTCGGCCAAGTGGCATGGGGGCTTGGCACCAACGTCAACGGCGCCAAGCTGTGTTACCTTGGCGCCAGCGTGGATGGCGCCAAGCCCTGGATCTATTTTCTGAAATTTTTCCGTCAGGAGCGTATTTGAGAAAATCTTTTGAAAAAAGGGCTAAAAAGTAAAAAAAAAAAAAGACGGCCAGCCCGGTGGGGTTCCGTCACGTCGCGCGCGGTTGTTTTCGATTGGTTTCAACTGAGCCCTTGTTTAGATTCCAAAGTTTGCCTCCCAAATTCACTATGCAGAATTCCTATTTCCCGTCACATCAAAATGTCGGCACATATATGAAGTACTAAATGTAGATGAAATAAAAAACTAATTGCACAGTTTTGTTGTACTTTGCGAGACGAATATTTAGAGCCTAATTAATCAAGATTTGGACAATTATTACTAAATAAAAACAAAATTGCTACAGTGTGACGTGACCCTTACTATATAGAATTGGGCTCCCAACTTTGTGATCTAAACAAGGCCTAACTAAAAGGAAATAGCGGTGGTCCTGCAGGAACACGCAGGCCGCAGGTCGCATGCGTCCGTGCGGGGGACTGGAGTACTGGACACTGGAGCCGCGCATCCGTGGGTGGCGATGGCGTCAGTGCTGACTGCTGAGCCTCGGATATGGGTATGGCTACGTGTGCAAATGGTGTAGATATTTTTTTAGTCGAATCCGTTCAGAGGAGTTTGGATATTAATATATGATAGCGAATATTCAAATGGAATATAAATTGGCGTTCATATTTTATTCGACACTTATCCGAATATGAATTCGAGAAATGTTGGTGGTATCCGAACAGGAACCTATGTCCAAGGCTAATAAGAGCAAGTAAAATAATTAGGTCAAATGCTGACGTGGATGAGAGAACTTGACTCTCATGCAAGCAACAAGCAGTACACGGAAGCATATGCAGCTGTGGGTTCATACGTTAAGTGGATGTGAGGAAGATTAGAAAAGAAAATGTGAGATATTAGTACTAAGTAATAAAAAAGTTTCTTATAAATAAATAAATAAATAAATAAATAAATAAGAGACACTATTGTATAATTTGCCTCTCATAACTTGGTTAATAGCTAAGCACTTGCTCTATTATTGAACTTGCTCTGAGGTGCCTGGACAGCAGCTAGTTAGGTGACAAGGCAACGTCCTCGCCATGCGCTGTGATCAAATGAGAGCAGCAATGCAATCCAGCTACTCCTGTTAGAATTGGCCTAGCCCTGATTGCGTTGCTTGCCAATGGAAGCACGCACTGACGTACTCACGTACATATACACTGTGACTTGATTGGCCAGCGAGCGTGAGAGCGTGGAGACATGCTGCATCATGCATGCATGGCAACGGGACCCCTGCTGTCTGCTGACTTCTGAAGCGTACTCAGAGCTTTCGCTCGCTCTGGCTATCCTATTCCCGGTCCCGGCCCGCGCAGCCGCAGCGAAGCGCTGGCCTTACACTGCCGCCACCTCTTTTCTTTTTTTTTTTGGTACGACGCCTCGACCAACCTGCATTGATGCATGCATGGAATGCATCCCGGGTGCTATAGTTGCTTCTGACGCTAACTAGCACATCCTCTAAATTCATCCTCTAAAAGGAATATTCTGTCCTGGTCATCGAGATTTCATCCTCTATATCAATTTCTTCCGCACCCATCCATACTCTATATCATCCTCTATCACTGTGGGGCCCACTTGTCAGATTTTTTTTTCTTTTTTCTTTTTTTTCCCTTTTTCTCTTTCCTTTTCTTTTTCCCCTCTCCTCCCTTATCCATTTGACCGCACCGCCCTCCCTCCCCATTCTCTCTCTCTCGGGCGCATCGGAGGCGGAGGCCAGTGCGGCGGTGCCCCCTTCTCCTTCTCCCTCTCCCCTCTCGGCTCCCTCCACCGGCGGCCGACCGCGCCGCCCCCCTCCCTACACCGCGCCCTCCTCGGTGGTCGTCCACCTCCCCGGCGGCGGGCGCGTCCCCTCCCTGCTCCGTCTTGGCGGCGGGCAGGCGAGCGGCGGATCCGCTCTTCCCTCGAGCGGATTGGGCGCGGACGGCGGTCGACCGGACTCGTCAGTGGTGGCCTGGCGGCGCGGGGCATCAGCGCGCGCGCCCCGGCGGCGGAGCTCGCCCGCGCGGCCAGCGGCGGTCCTCCCGGCCCCTTCCTCCCCGACGCTTCCCCAGCTCCTCCTCCTCCATGGCGGGCGGACGGCGCGCGGCCTCGCCCCCTTCTGCTTCGGTGCTCTCTCTCTCACCAGCCACGCGGCGAGCGACGAGCGGCGGGAGGCGCGAGGACGCGCGGTAGCGGACGCCCTGCAAGGACGCCAGGAATAGCGGACGGAAGCGCCGTCCGCTTGGATAGCGCGCGTTTAGCGTACAGCGCTGTGGCGGTTTCATCCGCTACGTGCGTTTAGCGGATGCGTTTACCGGAGCCGGTGCGGACAGTCTAACACGTACGTCTCCTGCTCATCTATGGTCTGTCTATTCTTCTTCATAATAGTACCATGAGGACATCAATGCAGGCAGCTACAATTAAATTTGCCCAGAAATTTCACATTCAATCAAATTTTGGAAAAAAAAATGTACTCGGCTTCTCCACTCTAGCCACGGAAATTTTGTTTTTCTAGCTCCACCTCTGTGGGCAACTAATCATATAGGCTTGGACCATTTCAGTTAGGTGCTCCAAGATCGACAAATGAAATTTTGTAGGACGTTCGATATGGTTTAGTGGTCGCGTTTAAGGCCCTATTTAGATTCCTCCAGTCGGTAAGAATCTACCTTTTGGAAACTAGGTGGAATCCAAACATACTAATTTTAGCCTAGTTTCTTGTGTCAGTTTTTGTCAGATTCTTAAAAATCAAAAAGCAATTTCATCAAAAAAAACAAGAAGCTATGATATCCAGCTTTTGCCAGTTTCTCATGACCCTGCGAGCAATAAATGAAGCCAGATTCTTAAAAACTAGGGCATTCAAACACCCCCTACAAGTTTTTGCTCAGAAACTAGATTTTAAAAACTAGAGATAAAAACTGGTTTTTAAGAATATAAAACTCATCCAAACAGGCCCTAAATTGGATCCATAAAAACAGTTTTAGACACAACCTCTCCAACTGATAGGGCATGCACATCTAGAAACCGCTTCCGTAAATAGTCAGACAACCTTTTAAAATAATGTCCACCTCTAAAATGATTTATAGACCGCTCCCATAAATGATTATTTTAAGCAAAGTTGATTATCAGAGGCGACATCTTGGGATGTCCATCTCTAGAAATAATTGCATCTAAAATAATTCATAACTTTTCCATATGTACTTAGATAAAGACAAATTTTATATCAAAATTATGACTCTGTAAGGTCCAAATGGCTAGAGGGGGCTAAATAGCCTATTTAAAAATATACAAGCCTCACTAAATAACCACGTTAGTATAAAAGATGGCTAAGCTAATTCTAGCACTAGCTCAACTACACTATGCAAGCCACCTATACAATTCTAGTGAAGCAAGGCTATGATCTCTAATACACACCAATAAAGCTAAGTCACTAAGCTACTTACTCATATATGATAAAAGCTACACTAAGCAAAATACACAAGGACTAGTACAAGAAAGTAAAGAGCAAGTGACTTGATTCTTTATACCAACGATGTAGAGAAGCAATGCACTCGAAGAATCAATCACAATGAGCAATCACAAGAGAAATCCTCGGCAAAGAGATGACACAAGATTTTTTTACCGATATTCACTTGCTTCCCGGCAAGCTACTCCTCGTTGTGGCGATGCACCCACTTGATGGATCACGAGCTAATCAACTATCAAGAGTTGAACCCTCAGCGGGTGCCGCACATCCACTCACAAGATAGGGATCCTCCAAGCCACGAGCTCCACTAGAGTAGCCAATTCGCGAACTCCCGCGGAGAAGGCTCAAGAACCCCTCACAATCAACTTGGTGAAGCTCGAAACAATCTCCAAGGTCGAGCTCAACACCACCGCTGCTCCAAGCCGTCTAGGGTGTCGGGAAACACCCAAGAGTAACAAGCAACCCGCAGCAAACACGAAGATCAAGTGCCACTAGATGCAACTCTCAATGCAATTCACTTGAATCTCACTCAATCTCTCTAGAGTATGCAACCAAGCAAGGAGATGAGTGAAGGGGAAGTTCTCTAGCTCAAAGTGTGCCTCAATATCTCAAATATGCAAGCAAGAACCCTCAAGGGCCGGTCGTCTCTTATTTATAACGTTTCACTCAAGAGCTAGCTGTTATACCCTTCACTGGGCAATTTTCGGGGGGCGACAGACGCTGCACAGTAGCGTCTGTCGCCAAACCGACAGACGCTACAGGCGCATCTGTCGCACCACCGAGCGGCCACGTGTCCTGACCGTTGGAGTTTACCGCGCTCGCGCTCTACGCGTCAGACGCGTACTACGCTTCGCGACCCAGCGTCTGTCGCGAGCGACAGACGCGTCCGACGCTCCGCACCCTCAGCGTCTGTCGTGCGACAGACGCGGTCCAGTAAGGATGTTTTCACCCGAGTTCATCAGACGCGTACGTCGCAAGGCCGACAGACGTGACGTCGAGTGTCTGTCGCTCACGCTTGCGCGCGCCCATGCAGTTCCACAGCGTCAGACGCTGGAACAGTGCGCGAGGCCGCGTTTGTTGCCTTCGCGACAGCGCGTCTGTCGCGCCCACGCGCACAGGCTGAGCTAGGGTAGCCCGACAGACGCGCACAGACGCGCACAGGCTGATGTCAGCGTTTGTTGCTCCCGGCTCACGCGTCTGTCGCGTGTATCTCGGCGACACTTCATCGTTTTCTCGTTCCGCTTGATCGTCCTTGTCACTTATGAGCTACTCTCCATATGTGTATCACTAAAACACATGTTTTAGCTCATGAAACACATCCGTGCTTTCACCACCTTTTCAACCTCCGGCGCAATGGAAAATAGGCATTTAATTTCCCCGAAAACGTCTGAATCCCGCGCTCGCAAGCTCGGCGGGAGGGAGAGCGAACCCCAAACCCCTCACTACCGCTCAAACACCGCCGCCTTCGCAAACGTGCCAACACCATTATGTGAAAACATCATATTAGCATTTTCACAATCATTTTCTAAGGCGATATGTTAGCTCTCTACTAGATCCTAATGCATATGCTCAAGAAGATGACCTAGTAGCACTTGATTCCCGAGCTAATCGTGATTGCCCCTCTGGATAGTCGGCTATGTATCATAAACCCGGTCAATCACTTCTCTACTCATTTTAGACGGCAAAAGGAAAACCCTATGGTTATACCTTTGTCTTGCGCTCTTAGATCCTTCTCCTCCACTTCATCATGTCCATTATTTTATGTGCATTCCTTCATGATCTTGCTCATCATTTCATGCACCAAATCATGTGGTCTTGTGGCGATCTCTCCATGTCATTTCCACCTCCATCACATGTTGCTTATGCCTAGCTTAAAACACTTAACACATGACATTAGCAACTTGGTGTTATTAATTACCAAAACAAAACTTAGGCTTTCAGCCTCTCGACGCGATCTACACATTTTTGGTTGAGAAGTTTTTGCTTTTAAATTGTTTAGAGTCACAAAATATTATTTTAATTTTACGGATTTAGAAATTTAGAAATTTAAAATTTTTAAATAACCTTAGATGTTGACATAGTCTATACTAAAGTTGTAGTTCTCAATACAGTCTACAACTTTGTAGTTGAAAAGTTTTTGATTTAAAGTCGTTTAGAGTCCCAAATATGTATTTAATTTCATAGATTTTGAAATTCAAAATTTGGAATTTGTAAACGATCTTGAACGTACACATAGTTATGCCAAGTTGCAGTGGCTGACCTGATCTACATTTTTGTAATTGACAAGTTTTTTATTTGAAGTAGTTTATTGTCTTAAATATTTATTTTAAATTCACATATTTTGATATTCAAAATTTTTATTTCTTTCCAAACAATGTCAGATGGAGACATGGCCGAAGGTGCCTAAGACGTCGAATTATGGGGCGTGTAGAGCAACGCCATTAGGCAAAGGAGATTTAGAGAGAAATGGACCATCGTCACTTGTCACGTAGAGAGAATGCTGTGCGGGGAGAACCCCTAGCAACTCCACCGGATTGAATATCCTATTTCCCAAAAATATCAATAGGAGATTGAGAAAAAAAATTAAAGGGGAAAGGGGATGTTTGCTGCACCGAATTGAGAAAAACTCCACCACTTTCCCATCTACTGGCACGTAGGACCCACATGTAAGTCACTCAATAAGATTTTACCTCTTCTCTCTCCTCCAATCTCCTCGACACCTAGGACTCCCAGAGCTCGCCCGACATGGGTGCAGCCATCCGGGTCGATGGGAAGCTCACCGACGAGCGGCCACCTAGCACGGATGCAGAGCAGAGCTTGTCAGCGCGGGGAGCAACATCGTGGCCGGTGAGTGGCCCGCCCAACGTGAAGCTCAAGCTATCCGCACTCGTGGTACTTTAAATTCATCCTCTATACATCCTAGTCACCAAGATTCTCTCCTCTATACATAATTCTTCTGCACTCATTCATCCTCTATATCATCCTCTATCTACTGTGGGGCCCACTTGTCACTTTATCTTTATATATCCATGTGAGATCTAGTTTTGAAGAATTTATTGAAACGAATTTAATGGTGCAATCAGAATTTAATTTGGTTTTTTAGTTTGTGGGATATAACATTTTTTTCATCGTTGAACAAGTGGGGCCTACGCTGGTACGTGCTCTATCTCTCCTACTCTCTCTCACGCGCGCTTGGCCAGCAGCGTCCGCCACATGCCGGTGCTCCGCTATATTTGGCGTACGAGCGAGTATAACGTTTCTTTTACCGGCCTCCGGTGCGGGCTTCGGTCCGGTAAAAAGCTACTGCAGGAAGCTTTTACCGGAGCCGCTGCAGGCAGCCCCACCCACGCATGGCAAACACAAAGCTTGCTGGCGCGGGCCGTGTGGGGCCCATATGGCAGTGAGAGAAAAGGTAAAGAAATGGGATTGAGAAAAAAAACCTAGCGCTAGATCTCCTTTGTTTATTGAGGGAGATTCGGAGATTTTGAGGGATTGAGAAAAACTTTTAGGAAATGAGATTGGAAAGAGGATAGGTTGGAGCTTTTTTTATTTTTTTTGCCTTAATTCTCTTTATTGCTAGGAAGAGGAAATTGATTTTAGTCAATCTGGTGAGCTTGCTGTAAGATCTAGTCCCTGGGCTTCACAACATCCGTTGCCACAAGAGTGAGTACTGAGCTGCGTTGGAGAAGAAGACGATGAGGTCAGGGCCGTGGCACCGAGTACATTGGTTCATGTCACAAATTAAGCTAGCAAAGGCACGATGTTTTTGTTACGTTACCTCACCATGCATCACATTCCTTATCTATGTATATATCACAACTCCAACTCAAAAGAACCTTATATATATATATATATATATATATATATATATATATATATATATATATATATATATATATATATATATATATATATATATATATATATATATATATATATATATATATATATATATATATATATATATATATACTCTATAGCTAGCTACAAAATAAGTTATTTTATAGCCACCTCTATTTACGATAATTTTATATACTAATTTACGACAATGTCAGTATATATTTACGATGGTTGAATTACTATAACACATGGGGATATTTACCATAATATTATAATAAATCACATAGTAAGGAGTTACTATAATCTCATAAATTAGTATAACAATTATCGTAACTCAAAGTGGCTACAAAAATAAGTTATTTTGTAGCCAGCTGTAGGGTTATATATATATATATACATACACACACGTTATTCTACACCCTAGGTGTAGAATACTATTCTACACTGAGCTGTTATTCTGAACAAAATTTAGTAATGTTCAGTAGTACTCAACATTTTTTTATGTCAGTTTTGACGTATATATATATATATATATATATATATATATATATATATATATATATATATATATATATATATATATATATATATATATATATATATATATATATATATATATATATATATATATATCACACAAGTCAATCATCAAGCAACGACGACCTTTTGCTACGCTGCCATCAGTTTCTTGTCACTTTCTTGTGGCATCATCATATCGTGCAACCTTACCGACATGTGGGGCTGCATCTAAATGCAAGCGTTTTTCTCCGCCGGACGCGGATGTCGTCGTCGTCGTCACCAGTCACCATTGATGAAGAAGGAGAAGCTCGAGGCAGAGCATCGGTGCAGAAGTAAAAGTAGGTATTATTCCCTCCGTCCCTAGAAAGAATGAAATTATAGAACAGTATCATGTTTTAGTATACCAAATTTGACTAATTATAGATAAAAAATATATAAATATTTATAATATTAAATAAATATTATTAGATTAATTATTAAATATATTTTTATAATAAATTAATTTAGAATTATAAATGTGAATACTATTTACTAGAAACTTAGTCAAACGTGAAAAACTTTCACTCACACGCATATCATAGTTTCATCGGTTGCCGGACAGAGGTAGTACTAGCTTGCTTGTTGCCAGGCGCCTGCCTTTTTTGTGACGACGGCGGCGTACACGTCCTGGTCCAGATGACCAGATCCATGTGTTCCTAGGCTCAGCTGTACCTCAGAATGTGTGACCTCTTTCTCTGATCGCCATTGCATTGCATGCATGATGCACCGTACCAACGCAGAGCAGCAAAGCAACGTTAATGGTGACTCCGATGTGTGCACGGCCTGTTTGTTTGAAACGTTGCTGTTGCCGGCAGAATGAAGCAAGGAGTAGCAGGGGTGGTGTTTAATTTGTTTGATTCGGGTGAGCGTGATATTTATGTTTCGGCAAGTAAATGTACAGTCCAGCACTAAAACGAAAACAAAAACTTTAGCACAAACGGAACACAAGAAGCTTGCTTTGTTACCGCTGTTTTGCCAATGACGGGCTGAACCTGTCCAACGGCCGAACGGGCTCGGCGGGCAACGGGCGGGCTGGCAGTGCTTCACGGCGAAGCCAGCCAGCCGGGCGGCCTCGACCTGAAGGCCACAACGGGCACGGCCAACGCCACCACAGGGGACCTGCTCGTCTGCTCGTCGTGCCGCTTCGTGGAGGTGCTTTCGGCGGTATAAGGTCCGGGCGCGACAGCGGCAGGCCCCTTCTGGCGAACGCCAGGGGTGCCCCTTGGCTCCTGCTCCGCTAGCCAGATCCGACGGACCCGCGGTGGACGGCTCCCACACTACTGCTGGACACCGTGGTGACAGGGGAAAACGCCAGTGCCGGCAACCAAGTCATCCCCACTGCATTGTGCGAGCTGTCGAGAGCTCAGATGGTGGGGTTGTGCCGGCGAGGTATGGTTTTGCCCTGGTTAACTGTGGTCGACGTCCCTGCAGCTACGATAATGCGCATCTGGTTTCTGTGTCAACGGGCTATAATCCATAGGATTTGGGGGCCTGGCGAAAGCCATGCACTACTGACCGTGCGATCGACGATGACGCCTTACGGCGCCGTTTACCTCCTTGGAGGCGTCGATGTCTGGCTCTCCCCCTGTGATTGTAGTTTGTTCCTCCACTCGGTGAAAACCTAGCTCTAGTCTTCTGGAGTTGGTGGCGGCGGCGTCGACGACGTCATGACCCTCTTGAGGGCGCCACTGTGGAGGGATAGATACCAGCTCTCGCCGCGGCCTGATGCTTTCTCTCTGTTTGCTCTCCCCTATCTTGTTGTTGGTCCCTCTTGGTTGAGTTTTGGCCCTGGTTGTTGGTTGTTGCTGACGCTCGACGAGTGTCCTTCTCTGACGCCTCTGTTCCGTCAGCGCTCTCCTTGGTGGTGTCAGAAGATCAAATGCCGGGTGGTGTTTCCACCGCTGCCGTCATTCCCCTCCAAGGGTTCCTCTCCGTGGATGGCGTTGGATGATGGTACGTGGGACCGGATGTGTTGGAGGATGTCATCATCAGTTCAATGGAAGGTCGTCGTGTCTGATGATCCGGGGCTTGCGTGTTCGTCGCCACTCTTAGTCCCCATCCTGCTGCATGGAGTGGTCCTCCGATGGAGGGCGGCAGTGGATCGGCGTAGCTACGATGAGTGGTGGAGGGCGCAATGGCCATGGTGAAAACGACGAGTATGTTGTTCGGTGGAGGCGCAAATCAACGTTCTGTCGTCTTTCAGCAAGGGTCTAGGCTTATCCTTGAGTTTGTTTAAGTGTTGTTTCGGTAGTGTTGTTGGTGGTGTTGTTGTCGTCGTTGTCGTCTTGTTGTGCTAAGTGTTGTAATTCTCCTCTCCCACTCTTGTACTTCTATGACCTTCAAGGGTCACTCATGTATTAGGTGTTTGGCATCCTCCATCCCCCGGCTTACCCGGTATCAATGGAAAATTATTCAGGTGAGGCTCTCACTCCTCCGGTGATGTCTTAAAAAAACGACGATGAGCCTATGTTTGGAACTGGTGTCCGTCTGCTATAATCGGATTCTTGGTTATCTAGTTGCTACAGTCACGCCAAACACCCTAACGGTGTCGGCGACTCTGGCGACCACACACAAGGGGAAAAAAAATGGATGCAACCTCTCTGCACCGTCGCCTCCGTGCAGACTCACTCGGATGGGCCTGCAAGGCACTAATCCCCGCGGTTTCCGTCTGGCTCCGTGTGGCCGTCGATCGCGGTGCCAAACACACCCTTATATACTCGGCAAATTAATTACAGTACTGTTATATAGGAGTATATTTCACTACTTTCAGACAGGAAAAGCAAGCTGTTTTTTTTCCTAGCTTTCTTTTGCTGTCTCTAAAACGTCAACTAAACATTATATTGACTGGAGGCAGGACATACATCTCAGAAGCTCGTGCTTAAACAAGGTGTGTATGTGTTCCTGCAAAGGTTAAAAGCCGCATTCATATATGCTAGTAGTACTTGGTATACAAACCCACACTCATACAAATAATGTTACCTGCCACACCACACCACACTTTGTATATTTTTTCATGCATGCCCTACTATTCAAAAAAATCCCTTCTTTTGCAGACCATACATGCGAATAGGTTTGCACTATACAGGCTCTAGAGCACACATGCATGCGACCCCTAAACATTTACAAGTATATACTTATACCAGACAGAAAAGAATTACAGTCACCATCACCATTTGTATATATTCCCTTCATATATACGTACACTTGTCCATTTTATATAACCAATAACAATCTTAGCTACGTACCTTTCCCTGTCTCGTTGCAAAGGTATTTATAATTGAGAAATTTTAAGTTTTAATTCTGAAAATTGATCGGATCAATGATAATTGGTGGCGTCAATTAATAACTAAATAGTGGATTAAAATAGGAAGCCGCTCCCCTGGCCCTGGACGTCGTTGACCCAGCCGAACTTGTCCATGTAGGGGTTGACCAGTGTCTCCGGCGGGTACTCGTCGATGCAGTCCTCCCACGCGCCGGCGTCGGCCAGGTCCCTGGTCACCTCCCAGTAGCAGCTGTTGCACTTGAAGCCGGAGCCGAAGGTGACCATGAGCACCCTGTCCCCGCGCTTGAGCCGCCGCTTCGCCTCCATGTAGGAGAGCACGTACCAGAGGCTGCTCGCCGACGTGTTCCCCCACCGGTGCAGCGTCATCCGCGCCGGCTCCACGTCGTGGGCGGTGAGGCCCAGGCTCTTCCTCACCGCCTCGATCACCGCCGTCCCGCCGGGGTGGAGGCAGAAGTGGTCCACGCCGGTCTTGAAGTCGATCTTGGGGCTGCTGGCGCCGCCCTCCGCCTTGCTGTTGTTGCGGGGTGCCAGCAGGAGCTTGCGGAGGAGGAGGCGGGACGCGAAGCGCGCGAGCTCGCGGGCGGGGAGGATGCGCGGGGCCAGGCGCTGCAGGTTCTCGGTGAAGGTGCGCACGGCGGCCTTGGGCAGCGCCTTGCTGAGGCTGACGCCGAGGCGGCCGTCGGCGTCCTCGCGGTGCACGGCGGCGGCGTGCGCGTCGTCGTGCGCGCCGATGTTGGCGCGCACGAGGCAGCGCAGCTCCATCTTGGCGCGGGACCGGAACGCCGGGTCGTTGGTGAGCAGCGCCGCGGCGCCGCCGCAGCGGAAGAGGCAGTTGCCGAGCATCATGGACTTGTCGGTGCCGACGTACCAGTTGGGCGCGCACGACTCGGAGGTGACGACGAGCGCCATGGTGGTGCGCGGCCGCGTGAGCATCACGTTCCGGGCGAGGTCGACGGCGATGAGCCCCGCGCTGCAGCCCATCCCGGAGAGGTTGTACGCCATCACGTCCTCCCTCATGCCGAAGCGGTGGACCAGCCTGGACACCAGGGAGGGAGCCGGGGAGAAGGAGCCCACGTTGAGGACGACCAGGTCGACGTCGCGCGCGAGGACGGCCGTCTTGGCGAGCACCCCGGCCACGGCGTCGGCGAAGAAGTCGTCCATCTCCTCCAGCGCGTCGTCGTGGGTCGGGGACTCCTCCCGGCCCTGCAGCACGTTGCGCGGGCAGTAGGTGTGCTCGCCGATGCCGGAGTTGACGATGACCTTGAGGAGGAAGCGGTACTCGGAGAGGCCCAGGCGCTTGTTGCGCTCGATGACGTCGCCGGCCATCTCGGTGGTGACCTTGCGGTCGTCGGAGGGCTTGTGGCACGCGTAGTCCAGCAGGTAGCAGCACGCGCGGCGGCGGCGCGACACGGCCTGCCACGCCAGGTACGCCGTACGCCACGGCGTGCGCCAGCAGCAGGACGGTGAGCAGGGCCAGCAGCTCCATGGCGGGGCCGGATGGAACGGCGCCGGTGGGTCGGTAGCTCACAATAAGTGACAGAGAGTCCCGAGAGCACACACGCACTACTACGTACAGTGGCTATACTGGCAACAAGGTGGCTGGATCAGCTAGCTTGGGCAGCAGGTGTGTGGCGTTATATAGAAGCTGGGACTGCGACTGCCAGTACGCGCCGTGGGTCGTAAGCTGCTTCTGCTTGCTTGGGCTGGGTATCTACTCTATATACACACACATGTACGCAAAAGCACCACATGGCTCTCAGTGTGAGGAGGTTAATACGATCGCCGTAGCCTCCAACGGCCAACCACTGGCTTGTTTTGCTTATCTCAGTCGTTAGGCAGGCGGCAGGACCATGGCCGTGATCATCATCTTCTCAGAGTCAGAGCTGCGCCTAACTGTCGCTTCAGAAAGCAGCGGCATGCTCACTAAGGCACCACTTTGATAATACATTATTATTCAAATACTACATTAGAAGCACAATAAATTTATGGCATTTCGAATGTGTGAGAAGAGCAGGTCGAGATGTGCCATTTTGTCTAGGGCCTTGTTCACTTCCCATCCCAACCCAAAATATTTTCTCTTCCACTCATCACATCAAATCTTTCGACGCATGCATGGAGCATTAAATGTAGGTAAAAAAGATAACTAATTACATAGTTTGTCTGTAAATGTCGGGACGAATCTTTTGAGCCTAATTAGTCCATGATTGAATAAATTTTGCCAAATAACAACGAAAGATGCTACAGTAACTTTTCCCCTACTTTTCGCGAAGTGAACACACCCTAGATATAAGACGAGTGATTGCCGGGGTAAGTCGAGAAGCTTTCTGTTGAGTTTAATTTGTTTTGAGGTATAGGGACCTAAATTCTTCTACGAACGTTTCAAAGCCAATTTCTCTTAAGAAATATTTCTTTGCTGAATTAGAATCACTTCATGTTACCATTTAGCTAGTTCTCACTGGATTCTCAAAACTTAAACTAGAATTTTTTCGGATCTGTGTCCTGATTGTTCTTACTCTCTCAAGTCTTGAGGTTTTCTCTCTCATTTTTAGGAATTTTTATAGCCCCATCCTTAATGAATGTTCATCCTTGCTATTTGGTTGCAATTTTGCTAAAAGTTTTTTTAGGACAAATCACGCAAGGACATATTTGAACATCTTTAGGGCGATCCCTGCCAAGCACCTAGTGTTCGTGTTTTTTTCCTAAAAAATCACCTTTGTGTTTTTTGGTCAAATTTGAGAAATTGATGGCGAGACCTTGATCTTTTTGGCAAGATCTTCTTGCCAAAGATTCACCTTGTTTTGGAGAACCTACAACTATGAAATTGTTGGATTTGAACCATATTTAATTGGATTTATAATGTTAGGGAACCTGGCCTAGGAGGATGTGACCTACAACAGAGGGAGAGAGAGGGTGTCTTGGGTCACCTATAATTTTTTAACCTAGGGCTCAAACTTGATTCTCAAGTATATAAATAAAACAACCTATAACTAGTAATATGTGCACCTAGTGGGTCATCTGGTGTTTCTACTAACCCATCCACAGAGAGTTTTGCAACCCACGGTCAATCCTACTCCCTCCGTCTCAAAATAAATGATGTTTTAGTTTTATCCTAAGTCAAACTATTTTAAGTTTGATGACATTTATAGAAAATGACATCAATACATATGACACCAAATAGATAGAATATGAAAATATATTTCATGATAAATCTAATAATACTTTATTTGGTATTATAAACATTAGTACTTTTGTATAAATTTAGTCAAACTTGAAATGGTTCGAGGACAAACCTAAAACATCACTTATTTTAGGACGAATGGAGTATTATCTAACCTACATTACTCTAGGAAAGTTAGAAAGCACACATGTGGGCCTGTTCAAATCAGTTGTTTCGGCTGCAGCTGCTGTAGAAATAGATGTGTGTGCAGCTTTATTAGCAGTTGCTGTAGAAATAGATGTCGCTGTATCAGAAGTGAATAGTGTCAAACACACTAAAGCATGAGTGTGGTAAGCGGAGATCAGGCAAGGAAAGGGAAAAACTCCCAAGCCAAGATGAAAACACTTATCCCAACTGTACCGGTGACGTAGTCACCCCAAGTCCATGTTGGTACTCGAATCCACTCTAGTAAGCTTTTTCCCACACCTATAACCCGATCGAGTCCTACATTTTTTTTATCCGTGGACCAAGGAGAAGGGGGGCTCAGTAGGAAGAGGGTTCCATCTATTAATCTTTTTGGATAGTTATTGAATAATACTTCGTTTTTTGTTCAAATTTGCAAAGCTCGATCTAGATTTTAAAAAATCCATTACAATTACCATAATTGTTCTACCAGAAAGTGGATCGTTAACTGCACCTTGGTGCGTAGAAAACAAGATCCCTAGCTACGCCACTTGGCCTGATGGAACGGACGGGCTAGTGGTAGCCGTGCCGTGTCCCATGCATGCTTGCATCACGGTGGCCATGAATACAACGCGGGGTGGTGCGGGCGGCCGAGCTGCACGCACACACGCTCTCCGTGATCGAAAGTAGAAGAACAAGATGAGGCCGGGGACCAAAGGATCTCCTGGATCAAGCCGGTCTATACTGCTTTACACTGTTTTTGTATTGTACCCGCCTCTTTTGTGATTCATTTTAGCTTTTATTACGGGGATCACGATCTATCGGCCGAGCGGCCGATCACGTACTGGATCGGGGATCCACCGTACTTTTTTTTTGTATTTATACAACGCACTATCAGTTTAATGTTACAAGTTAAATTTATTTTTGAGACGAAGGGAGTGTAATATATAAGTAATTGAGAGGATATATAAAAATATCAATTTTGATTAGTCACGTAGAAGTTAAATTTATTTTGGGATGAAGAGAGTATAAGTGATTGAGAGGATATGTAAAATTAGCTAATTTTGATTAGTCGTGGACCCCAAATTTATACACAGGCAATATCTATAATGTTTGCATGATATATAGCTCGAGCCGACAGGATTCTTTGCAAGCCTCCATCAGTCTGCGAAGGCAGGGCTGCAAGTGGTGGAACACAACATCGTGCCTATGATTCTAGATTTGCCAACAGCAGAGCAACAACATTGTAGAGAGCAGCTTTGGAGGGACGTCATCTGGTCTTGGCATTTCTCAGAGGCAGGCAACATGGGGTAGCAAGTCCACTTGCCAGCCGAAGCGGCTCCAGAATGAGCGAGCAACAGTGCAGTGGAAGATGAGGTGATCATAGCTTTCCCATGACTCACCACAAAGTTCTCTGTGCGGGATCCAAGATCACCAGCACCATCTCCCTCCCTTTTCTCCATGCAACCTGATCCTTCCTGGCGGCTCCTATTTGCTTTGCCATATCGGCTCCTCCCAAGTCATCCCCACCTGCTCTTGCTCTGGCGCTTCTTGAGCCCAACCTGCTTGCGAGGATGACAAGGCGTAGCGCGAGGAGCATTGATTGTGGCATGCGAATCGCCAGGAGAGGCGAAGACGTGACAGATTGGTTCGGCGGGACGTCGTGTCGCCACCGTGGACTTTGTGGTCTTGTGGGAATGGGGATGCAGGTCGTGGCAGCAGACCACGCGAGAAGAAGACCGACCTAAAAAAGAAAAGATATACTACGGGTATGATAGAGGGGTAAAACATAGGATGGGCACATCATCTCCGTCAAATATGGTTCCATCTTAAAAGTGAGGGACAAAAATATTTCATCCTACTACTTTGTCTCTGAATTAAACACGAATTCGTGTGTGCATAACAATTTTTTTTTGTTAAGGACAGTTCAGAACGTGGTCTCAACCACATACGTACAGCACTACGACTGTGCGCTACTGCTTACGAGTACTTACTAGTACTGTTGACGTTCGTACGAGAGAGAGAGAGAGATAAGATCCGCCAAATATATCTTGCTGACTTGCTGTGTGGTACAAACGTACGTACTGGGCCGGGCTAGCTAGCTCCTAGCTAACCCACAAAATGCATGTGCGCAGTAGATATATTTAGCAGCACTTAGGTCCTTATCTGATATAGATGAAACCCTAGCTCGGCAGCAATAATGTAATGCACTCTGGATCCATGGCCGACCCTTATCCAATTTGCTAGATTTCGCTGGCTCGCGAGATGGAATGATGGCCGAATTTTAAGGCGCGTCCTTCCGGAGAGAGAGAGAGAGAACGTGAGTAATACTCTTTATATAGCCGCAAGCAATGCAAGACATGTTTGGCAGCCATACATTGTTACTGAGATTACACAATACAACTCAGGCACTCACAATTCACGCATACTCATCCTTATAAATGCATCACCACAGACGCCTCGTCGTCGACGGGAACATCGTCTATCACTAAAAGTACGACACCGTTAAAACATTGTGATATCCATTCCTACGGAGAGTCGAACCCAGGACCTAAAGTATACTAAGACTCTTGTAACCACTATGCTATAGGACCTTTCATAGAACGTGATGGCTCTTCTTTTTAACATTGTTGTATTAATATAATGGTTTAGAAAAATATAAAAGTAGTTTGAGCATCAACTTTAATTTCGTGGCATGTGACTGATGTGTATGAGTGTATCATAAGTGTATCATAACATGCCAGAGTTTTATCAGGTTTGATGTTTAATTCTTTTATGAATTATTTTTGTAAAGTTGTAAACACTAGTGGGGCCGGGGAGTCTTTATAATACGTACGTCCAGTCGTCCACAGACGTTGAAGTCAGCTGGAATTTCAGCATTTCGTCGTCGATAGATAGGATGGGACGTCGAAATCGGTGCAGATCAGTCCACGATCGACTACGGGCCTGTTCAGTTTGCAAATTTTTTTTGCAAAAAACTACTGTAGCAGACTGTAGCATTTTCGTTGTTATTTGGTAATTAGTGTCCAATCATGGACTAACTAGGCTTAAAAGTTTCGTCTCGTGATTTACCGCTAAACTGTATAATTAGTTTTATTTTTTATCTACATTTAATACTTCATGCATGTGTCTAAAAATTGATGTGATAGGAAATCTGAAAATTTTTAGAAAAATTTTTAGAACTAAACAGGCCCTACGTCGAAATTAAAATCCGGCCTTCCATATGGTGACGGGTGTACGCACAACTCTAGCCATCGATCGGCCTCTCGATCTCGTCTCTTGATATAGAGAGAGAAACTGTGAGCGAGCAGCAGCAGGTGCGACGTAATTGTCCCAATATAACTGTCCTGTGTCCTTGTCGAAATTAATCTCTAGCTACCTAATCGCAGAGACCTGTTCGTCCGGTACGTTCTCCGATCGATCGCTAGCTAGCTGCTAGCTAGCCCCATCAAGTGCTCCATGCAATGCATCATCATCCAATAGTGAGAGTTATATTTGACCGATGCCATGGATCAACCATGAATTGTCCCTGCATGGAGAATTGCTAGCAGCTGAGCAGCAGCTTGACGCACTACAGGAAACTGGTCCTTTGCCGACTGCAATTTTCTTTGCCAACTGTTTTTTCTCGACACTCGGCAAAGAGGTCCCTTTGCCAACTGGAATTTCCTGCAGTCGGCAAAGCAGGATTTGCCGACTGCCAGGCAGTTGGCAAAGCCATGGATTTGCCGACTGCCAGGCAGTTGGCAAAGAATTGCAGTCGGCAAAGGCAGGCCATGGCTGACGCCATCCACACCGTCACCTTTGCCGACTGCCACTCCGTCAGCAGTCGGCAAAGGCGCAGGCTTTGCCAACTGCCATCCTCCCTGGCAGTCGGCAAAGAATTTTTATTTTTTTTGATTTTCGATCCTAGTTTTTTTTGTTGCCTTGATACAGTAAGTACATGATATATTCCAAGTTTGGGATCATTTTGATTTATTTTGCTATATTCCGTAGATTTTTTCTGTTTCTTTGATTTTTTCCGGCAACTCCAGATTTGAACTGTAGGTACATGAAATAATGGAATCCGGCGATTCAGAAAATGATATTCATGATGTTTGGGGCATGTTGAGGCCGTGTGCGGGGCCTCGCGTGAAATTTCGACCGTGTTGGTGTCGGAACACGCCGAGCCACGCGCGTGAAAAGTATTTTTAAATTTTATAAAATCGAAACGGAGTCCAAAAATGACGAAACTTGACGATGTGTCTTGTCATCGCATGCGGAGGCTATGGTAAAAATTTGAGAAAGTTTCGAGCAAGTGGCGACATCGGGTGGCTAAAACCTGGATATCTCCACATGTGATAACTTGTTATTCACCGTAGGGTGAAGTCATTCACCGTTTATGATGTGAATGGCTATCGCTTTCGCACGAGAAGCTACGAGGAGAGTCGACCCAACCTAAAAACCATGTGCTGCGGAGTTCGTACGCCCGGCACGGATGGGAAGGACTACTACGGCATAGTCGAAGAGATATACGAGCTCAACTTTAAGGGTGCCGGGACTTTAGCGCCGATGGTATTCAAATGCCATTGGTTCGATCCTGATATCACGAGGAAAGACCTTACGATAGGTCAAGTCGAGATTCGACAGGACTGCAGCTATAAAGGAGACGATGTCTACATTGTGGCCAACCGAGACGCCACGCAAGTTTATTACCTCCCATGGGCATGCCAAAAAGATGAGAAGCTTGCGGGGTGGAGCCTTGTGCATTTGGTGTCGCCGCGCGGCAAAGCGCCTCTCCCAAACAACGACGATTACAACTTTGACCCAAGCACCGATGAGTTCTATCAACCTGAGGGGCTAGAAGGTACCTTGGAGATCGACATTGGTTCGCTCATGGGCATGGAAGTAGACAACGAAATCGATGAGGACGAGGGTGAGGAGGTGCAGGATGCCAGGGACTTAAGAATGCTTGAGCGATGGCAGATGCAGCGCGATGGAGTTGTCTAGGAGGAGGTACACGATGATGACTATGGAGACGATGAGGATGATGATGACAGTGATGACTTAAGGGAGCTCGACAATATTGATAGCGATGACGACGATAGTGATAGAGATGACGACTCCACGCCCGAGATATTGCCGTTCGCGGAGATAATTACGAGGCCATGTAATACTATATTGTTATTATTATGTTCCTTTACAAGTACTTGTCATTTATTTATGCTAACAGTTTTGTTCTTTGTCATTGCAGGCACTCGGCAAAATGCCAGGCGGACGGCGGCAGCGGCCGCATCGAGCAGTACGCTCGGCGTACCAGGTCCCCCCGCAGGAGACCGCCGACGACGACGACGAGGAGGAGGAGGTGTTGGTGCGCGGGTCGTCCAGTAGGGGGTCCCAGCCCCCCAGCGGACGTCGCCAGGCGACCAGGAGGCTGCCATTCTCGTCCTCGCAAGGGGGTGACGACGAGCGCGGCGGCGACGATGACGACGACGACGACGACGGCGACGACGACGCGCCTACACCAGGCGAGACGGCTTCGACTTCGTCAGGCGTGGCCAAGGTGTACTCGCGCGGGCCCACGCAGCTTCCTAGGTGTCGGTGTTCGGACCCGAGGGGGTCCTAAACCAACAAGTAAATGCTGCGTGTCTCTTTCCTGGATGGTGATGCAAGGAGAACACACGGGGGTTTATCCTGGTTCGGGCAAAAAAAGGCCCTACGTCCAGCGGGAGGGAGAGGTTTATATTTCCTTGCACCGAGGTGCTCGTGTAGGGGTTATAAGCATGCGAGAGAGGGTGTCGGGCCCAAGTCTCAAAGAGAAAAGAGGAAAAAGGTGGTTGCTTGAGATGTCGATCTCTTATTTTGTTTTTTCGTTCCGTCTTCGTCTCTCTCCTCCGTTGAACCCTGGCCTGCCCTTTTATAGGGTGAGAGGAGGCCAAGACGACGGGGAGCCTTGAGGTGATGTTTTGTCGATTCCTGTTGAGTTGACTATAGTGACGTGCCTTGGGAATGGCCGGCCATCCCTGGACACCCTGACGTTGTGGGAGACAAGATGGCGAAATGACCCAGAGCGCCATGCCATACCGTCCTTTGAACTAAGTCGAGCGCCGAGGTTGGGTCGAGGCCGGGTCGAGGTCGGATGGATAAGGCCGAACCCCCGATATCGCGGAGAACGGGCCTCGTCTTATCCTCCCTCGAGGGTGATTGATGGTGAACAGTGCGCGGTAAGGTGGGTATAGTGACGGGTTTCACCTCCCATCACGGGATGGGCGGTAGAATAGTGAGATCTGACACGGGTATTGTTCCCACGTCGATCCTGGCCGCAGCCATGCCGGTAGGTGGTAGTAGGTAACCGCATTGAATGCTATGGCTTTTGTCCTGGGGTAGGTAAAGAAAAGGTGTCGAGGTGCTTGGTCCGGGCTCACGCGAGTCAGAGTTCTCCCCAGCGGGCGGTCGAGTCTCGCGCGGGTCGGAGCGCTGTCGAGGTACCTTGCGGCACGGGATGGGGTGCGGTCGAGGCGCCCCGTTGAGCGGGCCTCGTACGAGTCAGAGCCGGGGCGTGGTCGAGGCGCCCCGTCGAGCGGGCCCCGTACGAGCCGGAGCCGGGGCGCGGTCGAGGCGCCCCGTCGAGCGGGCCTCGTACGAGTCGGAGCCGGGGCGCGGTCGAGGCGCCCCGTCGAGCGTGCCTCGTACGAGACTGACTGGATACGCGGTCGAGGCGGGCTATCTTTTATTGCGGTTTCGGTCGTGTTAGTTTTTTGGCGATAGGTGCAGGTACCCCCGTACTGTTGGTACCGACAGTAGCCCCCGAGCCTTTGGGTGAGTGTGTGATCACTCTCCCAGAGGTTGGTCAGAACTGGAGTCGTAGCGCCGTGATTTTTTTTGGCGGGGGCGCGCGAGCGCACCCGCCGGGTGTAGCCCCCGAGGCCTCGGTGGAGTATTGAGACTCCTCCGAGGTCTTGTACGCGTTTGATTGGGGAACGATTCGTTGCGGTCAAGCCCCCGAGCCTCGCGCGTGCGAGGTCGATCAGGGTCCCGGCCGTCTTTTGCTACGCGACCCTCACGCTCCTTTTCCGAAAAAAGGAGGAGGGGTGGAGAACGCCGTACTACCCTCGTGTGGGCGCGAGTTCCGACGATCTCCGGTGAGCTGCTAGCGGGGGAATTCGAGTGAGAGCCCGTGCCCCGTTCGTTAGGGGTCGGCTAGTGGCCCGGAGGCGCCCTCAAAGATGCCAAGAAGTGGTCGTGTGGATCTCGATTCCCTTCGACAGGATTCGAGGGCTCGATGCCTCCCCCGGAGAGATTCCTACGACGACCTTCTCCTTCGGCCTCTAATATGTCCTGGGGTGCCTCGAGAGCGTGGCTCGAGCCCTTGGCCATGTACGGGCGCACCCCGGGTCGTCCCTAACTCTGTTGCTCGAGGGCAGCTGTCGAACCCTGTTCGAGGGCCAGCTTTCGCTCCCTCGAGGCTTATTCCGGGCTCGGGGCCCGTTTCTACGGTCGGGACCCCGAGCCTCATGCGCACGAGGTCGATCAGAGTCCCGGCCGTCTTTTGCGACCCTCACGCTCCTTTTCCGAAAAAAGGAGGAGGGGTGGAGAACGCCGTACTACCCTCGTTTGGGCGCGAGTTCCGACGATCTCCGGTGAGCTGCTAGCGGGGGAATTCGAGTGAGAGCCCGTGCCCCGTTCGTTAGGGGTCGGCTAGTGGCCCGAAGGCGCCCTCAAAGATGCCAAGAAGTGGTCATGTGGATCTCGATTCCCTTCTACAGGATTCGAGGGCTCGATGCCTCCCCCGGAGGGATTCCTACGACGACCTTCTCCTTCGGCCTCAAATACGTCCTAGGGTGCCTCGAGAGCGTGGCTCGAGCCCTTGGCCATGTACGGGCGCACCCTGGGTCGTCCCTAACTCTGTTGCTCGAGGGCAGCTGTCGAACCCTGTTCGAGGGCCAGCTTTCGCTCCCTCGAGGCTTATTCCGGACTCGAGGCCCGTTTCTGCGGTCGGGACCCCGAGCCTCGCGCGCACGAGGTCGATCAGAGTCCCGGCCGTCTTTTGCGACCCTCACGCTCCTTTTCCGAAAAAAGGAGGAGGGGTGGAGAACGCCGTACTACCCTCGTTTGGGCGCGAGTTCCGACGATCTCCGGTGAGCTGCTAGCGGGGGAATTCAAGTGAGAGCCCGTGCCCCGTTCGTTAGGGGTCGGCTAGTGGCCCGGAGGCGCCCTCAAAGATGCCAAGAAGTGGTCATGTGGATCTCGATTCCCTTCGATAGGATTCGAGGGCTCGATGCCTCCCTCGGAGGGATTCCTATGACGACCTTCTCCTTCGGCCTCGAATACGTCCTGGGGTGCCTCGAGAGCGTGGCTCGAGCCTTTGGCCATGTACGGGCGCACCCTGGGTCATCCCTAACTCTGTTGCTCGAGGGCAGCTGTCGAACCCTGTTCGAGGGCCAGCTTTCGCTCCCTCGAGGCTTATTCCGGGCTCGGGGCCCGTTTCTGCGGTCGGGACCCCGAGCCTCGCGCGCACAAGGTCGATCAGAGTCCCGGCCGTCTTTTGCGACCCTCATGCTCCTTTTCTGAAAAAAGGAGGAGGGGTGGAGAACGCCGTACTACCCTCGTTTGGGCGCGAGTTCCGACGATCTCCGGTGAGCTGCTAGCGGGGGAATTCGAGTGAGAGCCCGTGCCCCGTTCGTTAGGGGTCGGCTAGTGGCCCGGAGGCGCCCTCAAAGATGCCAAGAAGTGGTCGTGTGGATCTCGATTCCCTTCGACAGGATTCGAGGGCTCGATGCCTCCCCCGGAGGGATTCCTACGACGACCTTCTCCTTCGGCCTCGAATACGTCCTGGGGTGCCTCGAGAGCATGGCTCGAGCCCTTGGCCATGTACGGGCGCACCCTGGGTCGTCCCTAACTCTGTTGCTCGTGGGCAGCTGTCGAACCCTGTTTCGAGGGCCAGCTTTCGCTCCCTCGAGACTTATTCCGGGCTCAGGCCCGTTTTCCACATACCTGGGGATATTCCGTTAGCCGGGCGCGTCTTTTGGGGAGGCGAGATCGGCGCGGTAGTGGGCGACGTGGCATATGGTCACGACGTGGGGGACGACCACGTGTCCGACTCCTGTGAGATGTAAGGAAACGGTTAGGTGAGCGCATTTAATGCGGGAAACTGTTCCTACCTTCTCGCATGGCCGTTGGGCTTCCGTCTGGGCATATAAAGTTAAGGCCTAGGGGTCTGCGTTCCCCACCGGTCCCTTGCGTTCCTGCAATCTTCTGCCTCAGACAATCTTTGCCTTATTGCATTCTCCGCCCGCGTCGTCGCCGCCACCGCATCCTTTCCATCCATCCCCCCTCCGACAGCACCGATGGCAGGAAAGAGCCAGATCCTCCCCGCCGACGACTGGGCCGCCTCCTCGGTGACGGAGAGGAGGTTGGAAGAGTTGGTCAAGGACGGGTTGCTGCGACCAAGGACGAGCCGGTCGCAGCCGGAGTGGATGGCGCCGCCCCCTGCCCACCGGGAGCCGGTGCCCCCTGAAGGGTACGTGGTGAGCTTCGTCTGCTTCCACGAGCGGGGGTTTGGCGTGCCGGCGTCGGTCTTCGTGCGCGCGCTCCTCCACCACTACCGGATGGAGCTTCACCATCTTTCCCCCAACGCCGTCGCGCAGGCCGCCATCTTCGCGGCGGTCTGTGAGGGCTACCTTGGGGTGGAGCCGCAATGGAACCTGTGGCTTCACCTTTTCAAGGCCGAGCTCTTTGCCAAGAAGGCGGGGGAGAAGGGCGTCCTGTGCGCAGCTCGAGTGGGGAGCTGCGTGCTGTAGGTGAGGTCGGGTCGGGCGGATCTGTACATCCTGGCCCGCCTCATCTCTTCAAACAGTGGGTGGCACGAAGGTTGGTTCTACCTCCGCAATGATGAAAATCAGTTGCCGAGGTACACCGGCCGCGTGTTGACCGCTCGAGAGGAGCGCTGGTCGTACGGAGTGCCGGAGGCCGAGAAGCCGCGCCTGGACCCGCTGCTGGCGGCGCTGCAGCAACTTCGCCTTCGGGGCTTGACGGCTGCGGCGGTGGCCGTGGCCTTCCATCGCCGCAGAGTGATGCCGCTGTGCCGGCGTCGTCTCCGTCTGGACCAGATGACTCCGAAGGCAAATCTGGAGGGGACCCGGATGTCCCACGAATCCCTCGCCCTCGAGGAGGTCCTCCGGCGAGCGCGCCGGATGGTTGGGAACTTCAAGGTGGAGGAGGCCAACCGGGTTCCCATGAGGCCTACCGAAGGGTTCGAGTCCGTGGTACGTATCCCGGGGCTGAGGTGTTGCTATTTTTGTTTATCTGTGGATTTCGCTGATGTGGTTGAGACCGGCGTGTAGGATTTGTCGGCGCTGCGGGAAACGCGTCCGCCAGTCCCGGAGGACCGGCCCGCCCGGGAGGCTCGGCGCCTGCATGCTTCCACGAAGAAGCAAACCAAGGAGACGGCCAAGAAGCGAGCGATCCGCAAGGCCAAAGAGGCGGAGGCGTTGAAGAAGCGCCGGCGCCAGCAGACCATCGACGGGGTCCTCCTGGCGCCGTCGCCTTCCGAGACGGTCTCGGGGGAGGACGACGACAGCAGCGGCGAAGACGACGATGCCCTGTCATGGTATGAGATCGCGACTGGGCTAGGGGACCTTCCCGACATTCGCCCCCTGCTGGAGCCCATCAGGGGGGCGTCCTCCTCGGTCGTCGTGGTCGAGGAGCCCGAGGGGAAGAAGGCAGAGAAGGAGACGGGCCCCTCGACGGGAGGGGCCATTTTATCCCGGACCCAGCGAGAGGGGTCAACGGGGACGTCCGCGCCAGCCGGGGCCCCGCCAGCTCGGGCAGGGGCTGGGACGGCGGTACCGGCGTCGTCATCGGCGGCGGCGTCGGCAGACGTGAGAACCCGAGGCCAGCTGGCCTCGGAGGCACAGAAGGCGCAGGGCGATGCATCGGCCAGGGCTCCTAGGAGCGCTCGGCCTACTGGTGAGGCCGCTGCGAGGCCACCATCGGCCGTCCCGGGAGGCTTGGGTCGCGCGGGGTTGAGGCCCTTGGTGCCGATTTCCGGGTAAGCATTTCTGCTCGGTTGTCCTGCCTTTCTCTGGATCCGTTGGCTGACGTTTCTTCTCACTTTGTAGGCTAAAGCGGAAGGCGGAGCCGATGGGGCTTACCCCCGTGAAGTCGCTGCGGGCTAGCACCGTTGTCCTCAACCGGACGGCGGAGCAGGATGCGGCCTGGGTCCAGGAGGTCGAGGCCGTGAAGGGGCGCCTGCGACAACGGCAGGGGTCAGCCGACGCCGCGGTGGTTGCTGGCCCGGAGCCTGCTGTTGAGGGGTCCGAACCGGCAGAGGTAGCGGCGCTCGATACGGTCGAGGCGGGGCCCAGGTCGTCGGGGACGGCCGAGGCTGCCGTTGCGGTCGCGACGGGCGAGGCACCCGTCCACGACGCGGAGCGGGCGGGTGCTGACGTGACCATGGAGGAGGTCGCGTCGGCGTCAGGGCAAGAGGCGGCCCTGGCGAGAGGGTCGCGGCCGCAACAAGACCTGTTGGCAGAGCCAGCGGGTACGGTGGAGGGCGGGGCGGTCGAGCCCCTAACCGGAACACCGGAAGAAGAGGCGCCGGCTCCGGAGGTGCCAACGGTCGAGGCGCGGGTACCGGAGCCGTCGTCAGTCGAGGCGCCGGCTCCGGAGGCGCCGGCGGTCGTTGGTGCCCGCCCTCACCTTACCCTCGACGACATCCCCCTGGACAAGGGAAAACTAGCGATGGGGGTCGAGGGGCGTGAGGTCGCGGATCAGGCCGGTGCCTCGATGGCCGTTGGAGAGGTGGATACTGCGGGCGAGGCCGGTCCTTCCACGGGACCGGGAGACGCCCCGGCCGGGTCGTCCTCGTCGTGGCCCGACATCGCCGCGCTGGCGATAGCGCGGGCAGAGACGGAGCTGCCGAGGTGGGGGCGCGTCCCTTCAGTTTAGGGACGCTATGAACCCCGAAGCCGAGCCTATCTTTGTCCTGAGCGACAAAGATGAAGTGCACTGATGGGGATACCTCGAGGGCGTCCGCCGGCACCTTGATCGGTTGCTCCGAGTGGCGTCCGGTGCTGTGCGGAGTATGGGGGATGCCACCGAGGTTTGATCGACCCGTCGGCTTTCTCCGTAGTTTTCTTGATGTCTTTTTCCCTCGGATTTGTGACCTTTTCAGATTGCGTTCAGGAGCTGAAGGAGTACTCCCGCCGCAAGTCGCTCTTCATTCGGGATGAGAGTGGCGTGTGGGGCGCGCTGTCCCAGCAACGGGTCTTGGTCGAGGAGGCCTAGAAACGGCTATCCGATCGGAACGCCGAGATGGCTGAGCTGCGCGTCGCGTACGCGGTGGTGAAAGAAGAAGCGACGCAGGCATGGGCGGCCGAGGCCGTGATGCGCACTGGCATGGACAAGGCTCGGGAGGAGGCTGCCTAGGCGCACAGGGATCTCGAGCCCCTGTCCATGCGGGTGAAGGAGCTCGAGGAGAATGTTTCCCAGGTTAGCCTTCAGCGCGACACCCTCAACGTCGAGATCACGACGCTGAAGGGAGCCGTCCAAGAGAAGGACGCAGCTCTCGAGTCTGCTCGGCAGGAGATCGAGGCGCTAAAGGCAGCCATCAGTGACAAGGACAGCGCCTTCCTGGGGCTTGAGCGAACGTGCAGGGGGCTTCGCGACGAGGTCGTGGGCCTGCAGACCCACATCGAGGGTAAGTGTGATTGTCACGGCCACGACGTTGAAGGCCCCGCGTTGGGTATTAATTTGTTTGTCGTGTTTCAGAGCTGGAGAGAGAGAATCGAGAGGCCCAATCTTCTGCCAACTCCTTCCAGAGCCTCCTCGAAGCTGAGATCCGAAGGACCCAACTTCTCCAGGGCGCGATCACCACCGTGTGTGACGGCCTGGGGGTCGAGCCCGACGCCGACACCGGGGAAGATGTTCCGGGGAACTCCTTCGTCCGTCGGATGGTGGCGCTGGGCCGCCTTGCCCGGGAGAAGATACGGGACGGCCTCCATCACGGCGTGAAGAGGGCGCTGGCCGTCGTCCGTTCAGGGTTTGTGTTTGACATGAAGCTCGTCGCCGAGGATTTCATCACAGACCCGGATCAGACAGACGAGGAGAACGAGGATGCTTGCGTGGAGCTGATTGAAGCCGCCGAAGAGCCTGGAAGCCGTCTAGCCTCGCTTTTTTAAGCCGAGGTGGTTCCGCCTGCCGACGACGAGGGCCTGTGAGCCAAATCTGGGCATGAAGGCCCATGTAATGAGTTAGTATTTCGAATTTTGGTCGTGGTGGCCGCGGAGGCCTTAAAAACTTGAAACATAAACCGGTTCGTGGTTGATTTAGTTTTACTCGAGCTTTTCTTCCCTTTATCGCTCGGATCGTGTTCTCGCGTGATTTACTTAGCACACAGCTGCATCCTTTGGCGTAAGGGAGCGAGTGGAGGTACCATAGCCTCGGAGGCGTAAGTGATCTCGCGACTCAACTGCCCTCGAGCTTCAGGGTGATGTTGCGGCCTTGTAAGTCGTGTGAGAGCCTGATCTAAGCGACAGGGGGTATGTTCTTTTTAAAATTTAGGAACCGTTGTTTAGATCTTCCTATCGTGAAGGCGTACCTCTAAAAGGTGTAAGGGGTGAGTGGAGGTACCGTAGCCTCGGAGGCGTAGGTGATGCTCCAGACTCGAGAGCCCTCTCGAACCTTAGGGTGCTCTTTCAGCGAAGTCGATCTAAGAAGCGGTTCTTAAATTTTAAAAAAGAGCATAAGTTTTTTCGGGGACGGGGGTTCCCCCTTGCAGCCCCCGAGGGAGGGTCGACTCTGGAGTGCAGGGTCGATCCTTCCTCATTACAAAACGAAAGTTTGAACATCGCTGTATTCTTTATTGACGAAAAAGAAAATACAGAGCCTCGAGGCTTTTTAAGGAAAGAAGCGACGTAGCTGTTCAATGTTCCAAGCGTTGGTGAGGATTTTGCCCTTCTCGTTGGATAGCTTGTAGGTGCCCGGCTTTAGTACTTCTGCGATGATGTACGGCCCTTCCCATGGTGGTGTGAGCTTGTGCGGTCCCTTGGTGTTCTGGTTCCGCCGTAGCACCAAGTCGCCAACGTTGAGGTCACGCTTGCGGACGTGTCTGTCGTGGTAGCGTCGGAGACCCTGCTGGTACCTGGCAGAATGCAACAGAGCCACATCTCGGGCTTGAGGTAGGTGTAGTTCGGGATTGCCATGAACCTGGCGTAGCATGGGCGCCCCAGGATAGCGTGGTACGTTCCACGGAATCCGACCACTTCGAAAGTGAGAGTTTCCTTTCGGAAGTTGGCCGGTGTGCCAAAACAAACAGGCAGATCGACCCGCCCGAGGGGTTCCGCCCGTTTCCCTGGCACGACTCCATGGAAGCCCTCGATGCTAGGTTGGAGGCGCGCTCTGTCGACCCCCAGGAGGTCGAGGGTCTAGGAGTAGATGATGTTAAGGCTGCTTCCGCCGTCCATGAGCACCTTGGTGAGGCGTGTGTTGGCGATGACGGGGTCAACAACGAGCGGATAGACCCCCGGGTTGGGGACGTAGTCTGGGTGGTCGTCACGGTCGAAAGTGATGGCCACCGCGGACCAATCAAGGAAGCGGGGTACTGCCGATTGTACGGAGAAGACCTCGCGCCGTTCTCGCTTGCGCTGGCGCGCAGAGAATCAGGTCGAGGGCCCTCCGTAGATCATGAAGCAGTCGTGGATCTCGGGAAATTCCCCGTCCTTGTCGTCACCCTTAGGGTCCTCCTTCTTGTCGTCCTTCTTGGCGCCGGCACCCCCGAAGTACCTGCGCAGCATGTGACAATCCTCGAGGTTGTGGTTAGTGAGTCCCTTGTGGTAGGGACACGGCTCTTTGAGAATTTTGTCGAAGACGCCCCCGCCGGGGGGCCTCGAGGTTTCTTGTGCTCGGTAGCAGCGAAGAGCTCGTCGGCCGGGGCCTCGAGCTTGCCCTGCTGGCCTTTCTTCTTCTTGCGGTTGTTTCTCTTGGGGCCCCGGGTGGAACTCGCGGGATCGTTGACCTTCTGCTCCCCCTTTCTGGGTCGCTGCCAAAGATTGCACCAACCGCCTCCTCGCCGGCGATGAAGTTGGTGACGATGTCCATCAATCCGTTGGCAGTGAGTGGGGTGTTACGGCCCAATTCTCGGACCAACTCCTTACAGGTGGTGCCAGAGAGGAAGGTCGTAATTACGTCGGAGTCGGTGATGTTGGGGAGCTCGGTACGCTGCCGAGAGAAGCGTCGGATGTAGTCTCGGAGGGATTCATCTGGTTTCTGCTTGCAGCGCCGGAGGTCCCACGAGTTGCCGAGGCGCATGTAGGTCCCCTTGAAATTTCCCTCGAACACCTTCACGAGATCGTCCCAGTCGTGGATCTGCCGAGGTGGGAGATCCTCGAGCTAGGCTCGGGCGGTGTCGGAGAGGAACAAGGGGAGTTGTCGAATGATGACCCGGTCGTCGGTGGCCCCGCCCAACTGACACGCCAAGCGGAAATCGGCGAGCCAAAGTTCGGGTTTGGTTTCGCCGTTGTACTTGGTGAGAGTCGTGGGGGGCGGAACCGAGCCGGGGGCACCGTCTCACGGATTGCCTTACTGAAGACCCGAGGACCCAGGGGCTCGGGTGAAGGGCTACGATCTTCCGAGCTGTCGTAGCGTCCGCCCCTGTGGACGTGGTAGCCTCGAGCCACACCGTCACCGTGCTTGCGCGTGCGGCGCTCGACGATGTTGCCACGGGTGTCTCGAGGCTCGCAGTCGTTGCCGGTGGGCTCAGGGGCCGGTGCTACCCGGTTTCGCCGGGCAGGCTCGGGGTGAACCGAGGCTTCTCTCTGCTGTCGGGAAGGCTCGAGGATCCGCTCCGAGGCTGCCTCGCGTCGCCTCGAGGCAGAGCTCTCGGCCTGCTGCATGGCGGCGGTCTCGAGGAGTTCTCGGATTTCATCTCGAGCCCGACGGGCGTCGGGGTTTAACGGCTCGGGCATGTTGCGGAGGAGCATGGCGGCGGCGACGACGTTCTGGCTGGCTCGGGCGAAAACCAGGGAGTCGACCGCCCGGTCCTCGTCGATGCGACGGTTGACGTCGCGAGCTCTCTCGCGAGCTCTCCCACCAAGTGCGTGTTCCGCACGCTCACGCTCGAGGGTTTGTTGGAGTAGATCCTGGTTTTCCCGTTCCTCGTCAAGCCTGTCCTACAACTCGCGAATCTGTTCAAGCTGCGCTCCTTGATCCGCAAGGAACTGAGGCTCGTCTCGCTCGGCAGGAAGCTCGTCATGAGGTGGCGTGTGCCTTCCTTCGACTCGCTCTTCGTCCTCTGATTCCGAAGTGCTTTCAACGTCGATGTTGAAGCACTCGCGGGTCGGATCATAGGTGTCGTCAGCCGAGTCGAAGTCAGGAGCGCCAAAGTAGTAATATGACGGGGGAATGTGTGGCCGTTGCCAATCGTCGCTGAGGCGGCGACGTAAAGAAGCAGTCACACGGGGCTCTGTTTCTGGTGTCTCCGTAGAGTCCCGATAATCAGAAGCCGGTGTGGATGCAACGAGGTCCAGAGTGGAGCGTAGATGGTGTCCGGGGAGTTCCTCATAAGCACTCATGCGGGTGCTCACGGAGGATGCGTACACCCGGGCAGCCGAGTCTAGCCCAAACGGGAATGGTGATGAAGATGTCGCTGCCCGTGCTGAAATGGATGCTCCGGACAGTGGTGTCTCACCGGACGGGGGAGCGGCGGGATTCTCCGTCGGCATATCACCCTCAGCCAAGCTCGTCCTTCCCAAACCTTCCAAAAGGAGATCTAGACTGGCGCCTGGCTGGGGGGTGCCGGACCGGGGGACCCCATCGCCCTCCGCGAGGTGAAGACGGTGGCTGTACCGGGCTCATCGTCGTCGGGCGACCCGCGCCCGCCTGGAGCGACGGTGCAGGTGGATTGCTCCCCTGGGCTGGGAGAGCTTGTAGTCCTCATCGGTTGGGTGCCTGGGCGAAAGTAGGATCATGTCGTAGCCAGAGCCGAGCAACATGAACTCCAAACTCCCGAACCAGATCACCGTGGCCAATGGGATAGGGCGTTCGGGGTTAGCCATCCAGGAAGAAAGGCGAGAAAGCGACGTTTGCACGCAGCGATCCCCTACCTGGCGTGCCAACTGTCGGTGTTCGGACCCGAGGGGGTCCTAAACCAACGAGTAAATGCTGCGTGTCTCTTTCCTGGATGGTGATGCAAGGAGAACACACGGAGGTTTATCCTGGTTCGGGCAAAAGAAGGCCCTACGTCCAGCGAGGGGAGAGGTTTGTATTTCCTTGCACCGAGGTGCTCGTGTAGGGGTTACAAGCATGCGAGAGAGGGTGTCGAGCCCAAGTCTCAAAGAGAATAGAGGAAAAAGGTGGTTGCTTAAGATGTCGATCTCTTGTTTTGTTTTTTCATTCCGTCTTTGTCTCTCTCCTCCGTTGAACCCTGGCCTGCCCTTTTATAGGGTGAGAGGAGGCCAAGACGACGGGGAGCCTTGAGGTGATGTTTTGTCGATTCCTGTTGAGTTGACTGTAGCGACGTGCCTTGGGAATGGCCGGCCATCCCTGGACACCCTGACGTTGTGGGAGACAATATGGCGAAATGACCTAGAGCGCCATGCCATACCGTCCTTTGAACTAAGTCGAGCGCCGAGGTTGGGTCGAGGCCGGGTCGAGGTCGGATGGACAAGGCCGAACCCCCGATATCGCGGAGAACGGGCCTCGTCTTATCCTCCCTCGAGGGTGATTGATGGTGAACAGTGCGCGGTAAGGTGGGTATAGTGACGGGTTTCACCTCCCATCACGGGATGGGCGGTAGAATAGTGAGATCTGACACGGGTATTGTTCCCACGTCGATCCTGGCCGCAGCCATGCCGGTAGGTGGTAGTAGGTAACCGCATTGAATGCTATGGCTTTTGTCCTGGGGTAGGTAAAGAAAAGGTGTCGAGGTGCTTGGTCCGGGCTCACGCGAGTCGGAGTTCTCCCCAGCGGGCGGTCGAGTCTCGCGCGGGTCGGAGCGCTGTCGAGGTACCTTGCGGCACAGGATGGGGCGCGGTCGAGGCGCCCCGTTGAGCGGGCCTCGTACGAGTCGGAGCCGGGGCGTGGTCGAGGCGCCCCGTCGAGCGGGCCTCGTACGAGCCGGAGCCGGGGCGCGGTCGAGGCGCCTAATCGAGCGGGCCTCGTACGAGTTGGAGCCGGGGCACGGTCGAGGCGCCCCGTCGAGCGGGCCTCGTACGAGACTGACTGGATACGCGGTCGAGTCGGGCTATCTTTTATTGCGGTTTCGGTCGTGTTAGTTTTTTGGCGATAGGTGTGGATACCCCCGTACTGTTGGTATCGACACTAGGGTGCGGCCGCAATTCCACCAGCGCCCGGTGATCACACCCGTGGGCTAGACGTAAGTAACCATTATTGATTTCACTACTTGTTCATATGACATGTCAAAAATTGAACTAAAGACTAACAATTGTTCTTAATGACTCGTGCAGTTCCTGGAAGATTGTGAGTGGAGCAGGTCAAGCACGCCATATCAATGGCATCCAGGGCCTCCTGATTAAGGAGTACTACCCTGGCCTTGTCAACGTCAACGGCGAGATGAAGGTGCCCACCAAGTGGTCCCACTTCTACCTCGTCGAGGAGGGTGGCGAGACCATCGCGGCAAAGATAAAGAGGGAGTTTTGGGTGAGTCTTTCATCGCATCGCATTGCTAAATAGTACGCATTCATCGGACTTCTTGCAAAAAGGAAATGCTACATGATGTGTCTGTGTGCAGGACTTCTTCACGTGCGAGGAGGGTAAAGCGACCCAGGCGGCGCGAGTGCAGGAGGCGGTCTGCAAAGATCGTCTCAAGGACCTGTACCATGAGGCACGCATACAGGCCATCCACGACTTCCACGCCAACGTGCTTGGAGAGAACATCAAGAAGCCCCAAATCCGCCAGAGAATGAACTCGAGGGAGGCCGACTTCACCCAAGCGCAATACGAGCAGGTAATTAAGTATGACAACATTCGTTCAGATTCCTTCAGTGAAACATTACACTAATCTTCTCGCATGTCAAATACTTGATGTCATGCAGGTGTGTCCGTCGTGGTGCGACAACCACAGGGAATGCTGGACGGAGATTATGCGCATGTGGCGCACGGATGAGGCGTACGCGAGGCGCGCCGACCGTCAGGGCCACCGCGCGTAGATGCGAGGGGTGTCACACCACCAAGGGAATCAGCCCCTCCCCCAGTCCGTGCAAGATGGGTATGCGTCCGTTCATGTCTTAATCCTTGCGCTCAATTGTCAATACTTGTAACCATGTTTGTGTTTTCAATGCAGACGCAGACGCACGGTGGGCAGGAAATCAACGAGTACACCGCGTACCTCCTCTCTCACAAGGGCAAGGCGACGGATCTGAACAACGTCTACAACCCGGAGGACGGGCCCGATGCGTACACCATCCCCACCGCCTACGAGAAGGCCACCGAGTACACCGTCGCGGCTCGCCAGCGCTACGGGGAGACGTTCGACCCCACCGCCGAGCCCCTGGACACAGACCTCCTGCAGAAGTTGGGACCAGGGAAGCAGCACGTCTGCTACTACATGGCCCACAGCGCCCTCGACCCGTCCTAGGTTCCTACGCTGACCTAGGTTCGATCCACGCCCACGAGCTCTAGCGACATCCCCGTAGCGCCCCAGCGGCAGTCAGCGTCACAGGTAAGTGCCGTTTCGTTCGTCGTTCACTCGTTTCGCACCTGTACATACAATCAACACTGCGGATGTAATATTGCAGGCCCAGATGGAGGCCAAGATGGAGGAGAGGATCGCCACATTGCACGCGCAAATGATGGCGCAACAGATGGCTTACCAGCAAAGCCTGCAGCAGCACTACAACACTCAGATGCAGAACATGGCCAGCTTCTTCTAGTCCATGCAGACGCTCGGGGCGTCTACACCGCCTCCTCTTCCAATGTTCGCTCCACCGCCTCCTCCTCCAGAGTTTTTTCCTGTGCCTGCTCCTGTCGCTCCTGGAGGGACCCCGGTGAGTATATTGACTCTTGCTTTAACTTGTGCGTCCATGTTGCAGATACTAATGACATCACTTGGCGTTTAACTTGTGCAGGTACAGTCGGCGGGTTCGAACCCGTCTCCTGGAGGTCCCGGCCATCAGATGATGTCGTATCCACCACCTGCACCCTATCCACCGTATCCACCTTCGCGTGGCCCTCCTCCGACGTACTCGTGGCCGCCGGTGCACGGAGGGTGGCAGTACGCGCAGGCGCCTCAGTTTGGTCCAAGGGGGTTTCTGTGGGCAAACCCTAGGGGCTCTGGGGGCGGAGCGGACGACGAGACCGGGGACGGCGCGATGAGCTAGGTACTTGTCGATTCTGTTATCATGTATCCACCGTATCGTCGAAGTTGTTGTCATGTATTTCTTTTCTTCGTTATGGACCTAGACTTGTTATGTTGAACTTCGTGTGATGGACGTCGACTTGTGGTGTTCGACGTGTTGGACTTCATGTGATGGTTGTAATGCACTTGTGTGGTTGTTATTGTGACATATATGTGAGATATATGTGATGTTGTGCGTTATTGTGATATATGTGGTGATGTTGGCGACAAATGTGATGAAATTGTGATATAAATGGTGCTACCGGTGCTTCTGGTGAAATTGAATTATAATTTGTGATTTTGTAGGGTTTTGATGCGAGAAAACAGAAAACAAAAGCAAAAAAAATTCCAGCTGGCAAAGCTGGGCAAAAAAACCCAGGACAGAGTCTTTGCCGACTGCAATGGGAGGCAGTCGGCAAAGAGGTCAAATCTTTGCCGACTGCAACTCCGAAAGCAGTCGGCAAAGAATATTTCAAAAAAAATATTTTCTTTCTTTGCCGACTGCCGAGCTGGCGGCCAGTCGGCAAACAATTTTTGAAAAAAAATTCTTTGCCGACTGCCGAGGAACCAGCAGTCGGCAAAGCCTGCCGTCAGGGCTGACGGCGCCACGTGGCTATGCCGACTGCTGGCGTGGCAGTTGGCAAAGGATTTGCCGACTGTGTGCCACGTGGCAGTCGGCAAATCCGCCTTTGCCGACCCAGGCTTTGCCGACTGCTCTTTGCCGACTGCCACGTGGCTTTGCGGTCGGCAAAGCCTTTGCCGACTGGGTTTATGCCTTTGCCGACCGGGGCAAGCAGTCGGCAAAGAGGCGTTTTCCTGTAGTGACGGCCATTCGACGAATTCATACGAACTGTTTAACGATAATTATATATAATCAGGAGTTTCCCTGTGCATACATACGGTTACTGTTAGCTAATAATAACCGATCGATCTATCGACAACCTCAAAGATTTGTTACATGATCGATCGATCGATCGATCAGACGTCAGAGTCCTAGCTGGTCCCGATATGATCGACGACGGATGGTGGATCGACCAGCTAAGTTTGGCAATATATGCATGCAATAATGCAGGTGGCAAGCTAAGTTTGGCCGCGCATTTCGTGTACCGGAAAGCGCTAGCGCTGCTTTATTACCTCACGAGAAAATTTGATCGATGTGCACTTGCATTGCATTTCATCGTCCCCAGATCTCCAGATCTCCATCCTCTCCTGCCAATAATGCAAACGTACAGATCACTGTTTGTTTGGCAACAAAGAGAGGGAGATGAACATGTGACTTTTAGCTATGTACTAGCTAGCTAAGACCACGGCCGGCCGGCAGCTGGTGACTGTTGACCGGTGAGGGAGGTGACCATGCACAGCTAGCTTAGAGGCTGTTTAGTTAGCAAAATTTTTGGCGAAACGCTACTGTAGCAGTTTCGTTGTTATTTGACAAATATTGTCCAATCATAGTCTAATTAGGCCTAAAAGATTTGTCTCGTCCATTTCGTCTAAACTGTGTAATTAGTTTTATTTTTTATCTATATTTAATGCTTCATACATGCGTTCAAAGATTCGATGTGACGGGAAATTTGAAAATTTTGGCAAAATTTTTGGCATCTAAACGGTGCCTTAGCTAAGAGCTAGCGAAACGGACCTGGCGACCTGGCTTTGGCGGCTGCCGGTAGGTACTCCCACCGTACTCGTAAAGAAGTCGTTTAGACAATGTTTGAGTCAAATATTGGGAATATAAATCATAAATAATTCTTAAGTTGTTGAGTTTGAAAATGTGAAAATTATATGAATAGATTTATCTTGAAAATACTTTCATAAAAGTATACATATATCACTTTTTGATAAATATTTTTATAAAAACAAGAAGTCAAAGTTGTGTTTTGGAGACCATATCGCTGTCCAAAACGACTTTCTTTATGAGTACGGAGGGAGTATAAACTAACCTAAACCTACCTGTCGCCCTGTCGGCATGCCGCATGCATATGCATGCATATTGGCAGCCGGCCGATGGAGATCAACCGGAACTTTGTTTTCTTCTCTCTATCTTTGCATGCCCGGCCCGCTATATTATGCCAGGCGGCCAATAGTTACCACTGTTCATCGCTGCAGCTACGGGTATGAGTATTTGATTTGACTATTTGTCAACCCATCCATCCATCGACGGGACCATGCATTACATTAAATTCATTCACTGCACACAGTCAAGGATGGATAGATATCCATGCAAGGGCGGCGCCCTTTGTATCTGATCACGAAGGTTGAGAGGTGCCCATGTTTTTTTTTGTTCTTATTCGTCCGGTTGTCTATTTGGTCCTTCAATTGGTATCAGATCCGGATGATAGATCACTCTTATATTCAGGAATAGCTTCATGGAGCGTGGAAGTGGAAAAGTTTCATGGTTCAATGGAGCATGGAAGTGGAAAAGCTTCATGGTTTGCGACATATGCTTTTGGATGAGCACTACGTCATGCATGTTGCTCGAGTTGGTTAGGACTAAGTTGATCGGCATGAGGTCAGCATCAAGACTCGAGCATGCTCATTGCTTCTTTGTACTTGACTGAGTTTCACAGTGTTTCCAGCCTTGACATTGCTCATGCGATTTGGTCGACACTTGAGAAGTATCATGAGGGTTCCTCTCATGTAAAGACCTAGCTTTTTTAGGCTCATTGCCGTGAGTATGAGAACTTTGTTCAGTCGATCGTGAAGAAGATGAGAGAAAACAAACCATAGCTACACAATGATGACCACGCATGTGAGAGCCTGGAAACTACTCCATGCTTTAGATCGTAGGGGTGTGGGAGGTCAAAGTCGTAGCTATCACCGAGTCCCCCAACTATGAGACAATCACTATAGATGAGCTTTTCAGCAAACAAAAGTCCACTGAAATTAACAACCAATCTAGAGCCAAACTTGAGGGGCCCTCTACACAAATCATGGCCCTCGTGACGAGTCCGAGTGGTTCTTCACGTAACCCTTCACCTGGATGCTTTGCTTTGCCATCTTTGGTCTCTATCACATAGGGGCAGGTGGAGGCGCTTGGTGACGAGGATCTAGCCTTGATCACCAAGAAGTTCAAGTACTTCTACAACAACAGATGGAACCAGATGTGAGGTAGGGACACCGCTAGCTGTTTTGGGTATAGGGACAACAGACCACTTCATCGAGGATTTCCCAAGAACAAGGACAAAAATGACTTCTTCAATCACAAGGGGAAATGTGAGTACACGACTGCACCAAGCGTAAACCCAACCAGAGGAAGTAGAACAACACTACCGGAATCCGGTTCTTTGCCGAGTGCCATGTGGTTTGCCGAGTGTTTTTTTTCGGGCACTCGGCAAAGAAGCTCTTTGCCGAGTGCTAAATAAAAAACACTCGGCAAAAAAAACACTCGGCAAAGAATCTGCTTTGCCGAGTGCAAAAAAAAAACACTCGACAAAGACATTGCCGAGTGTTTTTTTTGGCACTCGGCAAAGCAGTTTTTCAAAGCACATTTTGAAGCCCTAAATGAATTCAAATTAAAAAGTTTTTAACTACAAAGTTTCATAACTTCTTAAGATCTATAAAGTTTATTTTGGTCATTTCTTCATTCGACAAAGCGATAGTAACGTTGTTCACAAAATCTACACGTCTCTCATATAGTTTTATAAAACTACAAGAGAGATATATAAGATTTGTGAATAATGTTAGAACCACGATCTCAGATGGAAAAACTTCCTAAATGAAAATTGTAGATCTCGAAAAGTTATGAAACATTGTAGTTGACAACTTTTTAATTTGAAATCATGTTGTCATGCAAAACTGCATCCGGATTTCAAAAATTTAAAATTTGAATTTTTCAAAAGACCTCGGATGGAAAAACAACCAAAATAAACTTTGTAGATCTCGAAAAGTTATGAAACTTTGTAGTTGACAACTTTTTAATTTGAAATCATCTTGTCATGCAAAACTACGTTTGAAATTTAAAATTTTAAAATTCGAATTTTTCAAATGACCTCGGATGGAGAAACTTCCTAAATGAAAATTGTAGATCTCGAAAAGTTATGAAACTTTGTAGTTGACAACTTTTTAATTTGAAATCATCTTGTCATGCAAAACTACGTTTGAAATTCAAAATTTTAAAATTCGAATTTTTCAAACGACCTCGGATGGAGAAACTTCCTAAATGAAAATTGTAGATCTCGAAAAGTTATGAAACTTTGTAGTTGACAACTTTTTAATTTGAATTCGTTTAGGGCCTTAAACAATCAATTTACACTTGATTTGGTATAATATTTGGGGAACCGAAATGGAATATAGACACAAATGAAAGAGAGGTGTAGTGGTAGAGGAGCTCGCGTGTGTGTGAGAGGGCGCAGGTTCGATTCTCGCTGGGCGCAAAGTTTCAAAAAATTGCTTTGGCTAGTCACTTGGCAGCAGTTGCCATATGACTGGCCGGTGGGGTCCCTCCTCTAATTAAAAAAACATTTTAAAATTTTTTTCCTATTTTTTCAGAATTTTTCGGTTCGGCCTTTGGCAAAGCCTTTGCCGAGTGCCCGATAAAAGACACTCGGCAAAGGCCGCTTTACCGACAGCTTTTTTGCCGTGTGCTCTTTGCCGAATGTGGCACTCGGCAAAGCCTTTGCCGAGTGTATTTAGGGCTTTGCCGAGTGCCCTGAACACTCGGCAAAGCGGCTGATTCCAGTAGTGCAAGGAGGTGCTAAAAAAGTAGTACATGAAGAGTGTCAAGGCCTGCTTCTCCAGACGACCTCGAGTAAATCCTCACTTGAGCTCCACGTATTTTGAGTTTCCTCCAAATTCCTCATTTTCTTAGGTTTCCCTAAAATCCGTGAGATTGATGAAGGAAGCTCAATATTTTTAAGAATATCTCTTAGAAACAACTTCTTCAAGGTCTGTGCAAAATTTCACGATTTTTGGAGCTCGTTTGACCAAGTTTTGTATTGTTTTCCTTCTTGTTTCGAAGGCTATTTTCTAGGCAGTTTGGAACTTTTTGACCGAAATTCCGGACTTGAAAAACTTCTGGACATTTTTCAAAACAACCCGACCTATTTTCTCGACATTCCAAACTTCCAAACATTCGTGCTGAACTTCTGGAGTATTGCTTGACTGGAGTACTATATATTATATACTATATATAGTGCTTTGGATGGACTACAGTAGTACACAGTAACGTAGATTTGACTTGATATTTTTAGGGGGTGTTTAGTTTGCAAAAATTTTTGGATCCGGCTACTGTAGCCTTTTGTTTTATTTGGTAATTACTGTTCAATCATGGACTAATTAGGCTTAAAAGATTCGTCTCGCCACTACACCAGAGAAGGACATCACTGGCGGTTCAAAACCCCTCTTCACTGGCGGATTTTGAACCGCCATAACCAACTCAGCAGTGATAAGCTGATCACATCACTGCCGGTTATGCCAAACCAGCAGTGATAGCTCGTGTATCACCGCCGGTTCGTGTTACAAACCGGCAATGATACTTGAGCAGTCACTGCCGGTTTGTGTTACAAACCGGCAGTGATACTTGAGCCATCACTGCCGGTTGTTTTAACCAACCGGTTGTGTAGATTATATTATCACTGCCGGTTTTCTTTGAACCGGTAGTGATATACTTTTCACAATTTGCATTTTAATAATTGTTTTATTTTCATTTCGAGGGGAGGTGGTGGGGTGGGAGGTCGGGGAGGTGGAGGTGGTTGCTATCGATCAATTTGATATCGATGTGGAGGTGGTTGTGGATCAGCGACAATACAAACCCATCAACATTTATATTACAAAAGTTCCAAAAAAACTTTAAGTATCGAATTAAGAGTCGCATTACAATAGCCTATCGATATGGTCTCTTCCGTACTGGGCATTGTACTTCTTAGTCCTCGCAATGGAGAATGATCCTTTCTTGGTCAATATCTCGTCCATCACAAACCTCGCTATCTCCTCTTGAATTCCTCTCATCTCAAAATCTAGCAACTGGTTGTGATTGTTTGCTTTGCGCTGTAATTGAAGCAAGATGATATTGAGATGCACAAACGTAAGACAAAACAATAGAAATTGGATGCCTACGTACCATATCATCTCCATTATCTGTTTTTGCGCCAAAGTATTTTAGCATTGCCCACATCACATAGAACCCGCATTCGTTGTTTTCCATCGGTTGATCTAGGGTCTTGAGATCCTCCATATACTTTACACTGAATGGGGCACTCCATTGCTTTTGCATCTTGCTATCGAGATTTTTCCAATCAGGTAATGCCTTCATTCTATATGACATTGTAAATGAAGTGTGAAGGCTGAGGACATTACAATATCCTATGTGATTAGAAAATGTTCTGATATTGGGTTCACTTACTTATTCAACACTTTGACTAGGGAGTCAATAAGAGAAAGTGACTTTTTCTTTGAGTCCCACACCTCGATATGTGAATCTTGAAGATAGATATCTACGAGGATGAAATGGTTGCTGCAATCACAAAGTCCATGTTATTGAATGACATATCAAGAAAAGAAACACTAAAATAAGGGTCGAGAACACATACTCGCGTCGAGCGGCGACGGCGTGCACTGGCGAACAGCGTCGAGGGCGCAAGTGTCGTGCACTGGCGTTGGAGCGCGCTAGCGCCTTATATAACCCACGCATCGAGAACAATATCTACAACATATATAGTTCTAAGCATCTCTTTATTTCTAGCACACAAGTTTTAGTACTTAATAATATCTCTATCCTTAGCATTGCTGGATAATGAGTTTGGTAAGAACTCATCATTTGGAACTAGAAAAACAATTTCATCACAATAAACTAGTTGATTGGTGTATCATCGCTTAATAAGATTTGTCAGTATAGGTATGAAACACAAAAAATTCTACTAAACTGACCTATTTAAAGACAAGAATGCGTGACCCCACTTGAATTTCTCAAGCAGCAAATGTGATGTATCTTCCTCCCCACTGCAAATATGTATATAACATAAGCTGATGCCTGACAGTAACTAATTATAAATCAAGCTACACGATTAATCCAAATCCCCACCCTTAAGATCAGCTAAGACCCTTATTGCTTACATAAGACGTCGCTGGGCTCGGTTTTGGCCTAAGGGCCCTGCTCGGCCTCGGCGACGGCCACAGAAAGGAGCTGCTGCACCGCCGCCCTTCTCCTGTGTGTGCGCGCGAGGCCGCCCCGGCGCCGCCGGGGAGGGCAGCGCTTGCTACCATGGCGCGTGGCCCCCCACCTCTGGGTGCGCGTGCGAGGCCACCCCGCCGCCATGGCCGTCGAGGGAGGGAGAGGAGAGGGAGCTCAGGGAGTGCGGCTGTTGATGGGAAGAGAGAGTGCTGCTGCAGTGGGGCGGAGATGAGAGATCCCGTGAGGGAGGGGGAGCCGGGAGTTAGGGTTCACGAGCAGTGTTCTATTCCGTTCGGACAGAGGAGGGAGGGAGGTCGAGCTATATGTACTGTGGACATATCACTGCCGGTTCCAGCCACGAACCGGCAGTGAATCTAATTATCACTGCCGGTTCGTAGTTGGAACCGGCAGTGAAGCTCGTAATCAATGGTGGTTCAAAAACCGGCAGTGAACCTTATTATCACTGCCGGTTCCAGCCACGAACCGGCAGTGAATCTAATTATCACTGCCGGTTCGTGGTTGGAACCGGCAGTGAAGCTCGTAATCACTGGTGGTTCAAAAACCGGCAGTGAACCTTATTATCACTGCCGGTTCCAGCCATGAACCGGCAGTGAAGCTCATTATCACTGCCGATTCTAGCCACGAACCGGCAGTGAAGATTCACTGCCGATTCCAGCCACGAACCGGCAGTGATAATGAGCTTCACTGCCGGTTTGACCCCTACCCCAATCATTTGAATGTCTGTCAGAGTTTGAACCGGTAGTGAAGATTTATCACTGCCGGCCCAATACAATCCGGCAGTGATGGGCCGGCAGTGATGTTTGAATCTGTAGTAGTGCGCGATTTCACGGTGAACTATGCAATTAGTTTTTTTTGTTTCGTCTACATTTAATACTTCATGCATGTGCCGCAAGATTCGATGTGATGTTTTGGGGTGAAAAATTTTGGGAACTAAACACCCCCTTAATTTCCATCCTGAATGAGACCTTATTAATTGACGTTCATTGACTCTCTTGAGCGCCATGAGTTAGTAGCTGGTAGCTGCTGGTCGCCATCATCGATCGAATTGACCTGCCGAGATCACGCACGACTCTCTGATATTATTAGTCACGACAAATTCTGCATGCATCGATCATTCCTAGCCGTAGCCGTCACTACATATGTACTCTCAGACTGAGTAGCCAAGAAGTATTTTAGTTAGAGCTATATACGTATATATTTATATTTAATTTATTTAGGTGCCTTGTATTGATTATATATCGATCCCTTCTAGATGTGGATGGATATACTCGGAACGATCGCCATTGGCGTGGTGGGCCATTATTCTTTACTCATGTGGGTGTGTTCACTTCGCGAAAAGTAGCTGAAAAGTTACTGTAGCATCTTTCGTTGTTATTTGGCAAAATTTGTCCAATTATGGACTAACTAGGCTTAAAAGATTCGTCCCAACATTTACAGATAAACTATGCAATTAGTTATCTTTTTTACCTACATTTAATGCTCCATGCATGCGTCGAAAGATTTGATGTGATGGGTGGAAGAGAAAATATTTTGGGTTGGGATGGGGAAGTGAACAAGGCCAAAAGGTTATATACGTTCGTCTTCCTCTAAAAGGACACCTTGTTTGTTAGCAATCCATGCAGCAACATACCCATCGACGCTTGTTTGTTCTTATCTTGCGGAAGAGAACTGTGTATTTGTTCTTATCTTGCGGAGCAGCTCAGGAGAGCCTTCTTCGTGAGAGTCACTCCTGCTTAGAGGGTCTATTTTGTGCAACTCCTCCCAAGTGCTCCTCCCGAGGAATCGATCGAGATACCTTTTTACAGTTATGGTTCCTCTACTCTTCACCAAAAAAACGATCTTCCTTCTAAAGTGTTTAGTACGGCTCCTCTACAAAATCTGCTACTAGAGCAGGATTCATGTCAAACAAGGCCTGATTAACAAAAATTCCCACAGATTCCGGTGGAAATCAGACAAAAATCAGTTTTTTCATTTACATAGGGAGCTGGGAGTGTTAAAGCAAACTTATCACTGCTGCATATTCAATTCCCACCATAATCATTCTAAAATTGCTTTCCACTTGCTCTCCACAAGAACTATTACTCATCAAAGAACCGAGGAGCCACAACAAAAAGATCCAAGAGTGAGAAGCTCTATTAAACATACCCTTATAGCCTTTGTATTCGTCTGAGTCAATTGATTTTAGAAGGGAAATCCGGTTTGTCTGTCAAAATTTCAACTTAGTGTCATATACAAGAGAGATAGAGATTTGTTGAAGTCGACACGCATGCTTAGTCGTTGTCTCGATCGCCTGGGCCATCGTGAATTTACTCCTTTCATTTTCCTTTATCTCCATTGAGGTCGTTGGACCAAGCAATGCAAGTTGTTGCTTGATTAATTGCTTCGACACCACGTCGTTCTTGCTCTACTTTGACTTCTTTCCTGCGTGTGTGAGCGAGCGTGTGACGCGCTCCATGATAAATGCTACTAACAACGATGACACAGCCGCATGTTAGGTGATGAAGCTGTCCTTTTCCTGAACGGTGAATGACGACCAAAGCGAGCATGGTTCAGAGACTCCATGAAATCTTACTACCGTTGGCATCGCCTTCCATACATACGTAGCCTCTTTGTTGGGTGCACCGTGCATGCATGTTCTAGGAAACTCATTCGCTCGTCGCGTGAAGTCAGCCAAGGCAGCTAGCGGAGCAGCATTCAGTGCTGTCCACGTGGGGCTGGCTCAACCCACCTTCTGGACTTTCATTTCATCTCCGGCCAGCTAGCTACTAGCTCCGACCTCCTATGCATGGTCAGATCTCATTATCTTCTCTCTCTATATATACTCCCTCCGTATCGGATTTAGAAATCGTCTAGGACAGTGACACGGTCTCCAAAACACAATTTTGACCTCTTGTTTTTATAAAAAAATATTTATGGAAAAATGATATATGTATACTTTTATGAAAGTATTTTTCAAGACAAATCTATTCATATAATTTTTACATTTGCAAACTCAACAACTTAAAAGTTATTGATGATTTATATTCCCAATGTTTGACCCAAACCTTATCCAAAACGACTTTTAAATCCGATACGGAGTATATATATATATATATATATATATATATATATATATATATATATATAACTATTACCCTACAGCTAGCTACAAAATAACTTATTCTATAGCCACTTTGAGTTACGATAATTGCTATGCTAATTTACGAGATTATAGTAACTCCTTACTATGTGATTTACTACAACGTTATGGTAAATATTCCCATGTGTTATAGTAATTCAACTATCGTGTATATATATATATATATATATCAAGTGCCGAATTTTAGGTTTATTTGGTCAAGTTTCTAAAAATATATATCGATATATCAATGCTTAAGATACTAAATCGCATTATTAGTTCTGTTATGTAATAGAGTTTTATAGTATGTCTATTCGGGGTATGTGTTATTGATAAGACTAACTTGCGTTTGATTTGAGGATAAGGAGGGACGAGGCAAACTCATTCTAGTTTTCCAGAGATGGGACCATTCAACGCCCCCACCTGACGCCCTCAGCCTTGGCCCTACCCTCCATGCACGCCGTCCCAATACCAACCATCCTTGGCCTCGGTCCTGTCCACCTTGGCCGCCTCTGCTCTCATCTGCCATGGCTCCGATCCCGCCCACAGCTAGGCAGCTAGTAAACCTAGCCTCAGCCCCACCGTCATGCATGACCACCCTACCCTTGCTTGCCATCACAGCATCAGCCCACTCGCCATGGCCAGCCCCGCCCCGCATGTCATGGCTTGCCGTGAATCAAGGAAGAGGAGCAGCAAACAAGCGACTCACGGTGATGAGGATATGACACCATCGGATATGACCATTGATTATAAGGTGTGCTCGTTCCAATATTTGCATAGTGATTTTGGGTACAATTCACTTGGTTCCACATGTACGTGTCGCTATTTGAATGTAGGTACAAATATGTCTCAAAGTGCAAGTCCATTAAAGTTGAACTTTCCGTTCGTCGGCACCCTGGTAGTGTTTCATTGCGAAGGACATAACTCATCCATCCGGAGTGCGATTGAGGTTAATGATCACTTGATGGAAAGATTATTTGATAATCTTTCAAATAGATCTAGTCCCATCTCAACATCACATTGGCAAGGCCTCCAAATTATCGAGACATTCTGCTGCTATTTCTGTCAGGTGCTACGGCGTCGTCGTGGGCTTGCTATTCACACTTGGGATCCAGGCCCAAGTTGGAGCACGCCTGAAAGGTCTTGATGGCTAGAGGGGGGGTGAATAGCCTTTTAAAATTTTCTACAAAGACAAGATAAACAAGTTTATCAATATAACAAGTAGCGAGATGCGAGTTTTGCTTAGCCTACGGGGTGTTTGCAAGCCACCTAACCAATTCATAATTCTAGTATATTTGCACTCAACTGCACAAGTCAAACCGAGAAGGTAACTACAACTATAACTAGCAAGCTACATAAAGGAGCTACTCTAGCAAAGCTAACTAGCTAGCAAAGATAACTAAGAAGGTAATGCGGAGTTGAGTTAGGAGAGTTTCACCGAGGGGCGAAGTATTGAGCCAACCAATATGATCAACAATGAATACCAAGACAACCGAACACCGGGATCAATCAATCACAATATGAAAGTGATGACACGAAGATTTATCCCGAGGTTCACGTGCTTGCCGGCACGCTAGTCCCCGTTGTGTCCCTCTTCACCACGTGGTTCGGTGGCTAATCGGTCTCACACCGAGCCTTTCAAAAGACGCCACAAGAACCTACCAAATGGCAAAAGGTTGCAATGACACGAGCAATTTACTAACGTTGCCTTTGGCGCTTCGCCGAGGTAGGCACAAACCCCTCACAATCACCGGAGGTGGCCAAGAACAATCACCAACTCTTGCCAACGCCTCCAAGCTGCTCCAAGCCGTCTAGGTGGCGGCAACCACCAAGAGAAACAAGAATCCCACAGCAAATCAACCACCAAGTGTCAACTAGATGCAATCTCACAATGCAAATGCACTTGAATCACTCAATCTCACTTCGAATATGCAAAGAAGCAAGAGAGATAAGTAGAAGGGGAGTTGCTTAGCTCAAAGTGCTCACAAGTATGTCAAATGTTCAAGAGTGGGAGCCTTGAGCCGGCCAATGAGTATTTATAGACGTACCCCTTCGAATATAGCCGTTACGCACTTAAAAACGCTACAGTCGCGCTGGTCACACTGACCGGACGCGCCGATCGCACAACGACTATGCTGCGAAGCACCGACCGGACGCGCTCATTGCGAGGACCGGACGCGCTAGGATCGACCGGACGCGGCGGTCCCGTAACGGACCGGACGCGCTGGTCAAGCAGAGACTGCGTACAACGAAACAGCGACCGGACGCGCTGCAGAACTGACCGGACGCCACAGTGCCAGCGTCCGGTTGGAGTCCAGTAAGCTCCTGAACGACTGGACGCGTCCGATCGACAGTGACCAGACGCGTCCGGTCAAACAGAGACCGCGTCCGGTCCAGCGTCCGGTCACCTCTGTGACCTCCGTTCGCCTCCGTTTCTTTTCCGACTTCCGGCGTAGTGGAAAATAGTCGTTTCAACTCCTCGAAAACGCCTGCATCCTGCCTCTCAAGCTCAGCGGGAGGGAGAGAGGACCCCAAACCCCCTCTACCGCTCAAACTCCAACGCCATCGCAAATGTGCTAATACCACCAAGTGATCACATCATGTGCGAGTGTGTTAGCATTTTCACAATCATTTTTCGAGGCATTATTAGTTCTATCCAAATGCATATGATTATGAAATGCACACCTAGAGGCACTTAGGAGTTCAATAGCCGCGTCATTCCCTCTTTATAGTACGGCTATCTATCCTATAATGTAACCACACCCACTAGGTGTCTTGGTTACTAAAACACAACCCTTAAGCATATACCTTTGCCTTGATCACGTAGGGTTGCGTCCAAATCCAAGTGTGGCCATCATGATCACCATGTCCATCTTGCCACCAACCTTGGAATGTACTAATCCTCATATGCTACATACAACTTAGGTATAGGATTAGTACTTAGGCATTGTCACTAATTACCAACATCAAACATAGGACTTTTAATCTCCCCCTTGTTGGTAATTGGTGACAAACCTTTCACAGAGATATTATGATAAAATTTTGATTGAACCCATGTCACATTGTCCAAGTATATTACCATGTGTAAGAATTATGGACATGTGATCATGAATTCAAATTGATAGCAATGGCTCCCCCTACATGTATGCTATATGTTTGGATTTTGGAAGCATACATGTTAGATAGGAAAGATTAGGAGCATTGACTACCAATAGGTGCTACGTGTTTAAGATTATAGACCTTTGAAGCGTGATACCATCGGAGTAGCGATAAACACCATCTTAGCACCTTGTGTAGTTAGATACCACTTGGAAAAGCACAAACATAACTAGAAACCTCGTGAGATCAACATTATAAGTAAGGCTCTAGTACCACTTTGAAAAACATGAAGCAAGAAAAATCTAACTACTTCCTATTCATGCTAGTACCTCAATATACCATTCAAGTTATACTAACAAGTCACCACACAAGCAATGTATCGGGGAAAAAGAAATGCATAACTATGCATCATACATATGAAGTGCACATGGAAATGCAACAATTATGCTTAAGAGCTTGCTCTCCCTACTTGTGTTCTTAAAATTTTAGTTGATCCCCTTCTTTTATCAATTCTCCCCCTTTAGGATTTTCTCCCCCTTTAGAATCTATCTTTGTGAACAACATTTTCTCCCCCTTTGGCACCAATGACCACAAGGAACCAATTTTAGATAGATTATCATGTTGAATTATGGGGTGAGGATCAAGTTTGTGATTCAACCTAGATTGCTTGCATAAATAAAATGCTTCGGTTTGATCCAAGGGCAAGCTTCTTCACACCTCACTAGAGGGTTATCATGCACCATGTTGAAGCAAATATTTAGACAAGTTTTCTAGATTAAACACTTAGGATCACAAGCTACTTAAACAAGTTATATGCTACCACTAGATCATACAAGTCATGGAAACAATAGTGGCACCATATAAACTTCAAATTCATTTGATTTTCATGAATGAGCCTAGAACATGTAAATTATGACTAGATGCACTAAACAAGTCCTTAGCATAGAATGTATGACATGTCAACCAATTGTACCTTGGGGCTCGAAGGAGAGGCATGTCATATATGGGGTGCATCAACTCATGTTGGAGAAGTCAAGTATGTTCAACTCATTCTTTAGCTTGTGAAATCTCTTCTCATCAAGTGGCTTGGTGAATAGATCGGCTAATTGATCTTCGGTGCCCACACTCTCAATAGCAATGTCACCCTTTTGTTGATGATCTCTAATAAAATGATGGCGAACATCAATATGCTTTGTTCTTTGATGTTGAACCGGATTGTTGGTTAGCTTCACAGTACTTTCATTGTCACATAACAATGGCACATTCTTGAAGTTGATTCTAAAATCTTTCAATGTTGCCTTCATCCACAAGATTTGTGCACAATAACTACCCGCGGAGATGTATTCGGCTTCAGCGGTAGATAGTGCAATACTATTTTGCTTCTTGGATGACCATGAGACAAGTGATCTTTCCAACAATTGACAAGTCCCGGAAGTGCTCTTTCTCTCCACATTGTCACCGGCATAGTCGGAATCTGAATATCCAACTAGCTTAAAGCTTGCACCTTTGGGATACCATACTCCAACATCTTGTGTATGCTTTAAGTACCTCAATATTCTCTTTGTTGCCTTCAAATGACTTTCTCTTGGTGAGGCTTGAAATCTTGCACACATGCATACACTAAACATCACATCGGGCATTGATGCCGTCACATAGAGTAGGCTACCAATCATTGATCTATATAGCTTTTCATCCACCACGTTGCCATTCTTGTCACTATCCAAGCTTCCACTAGTGCTCATTGGAGTAGTGATTCCTTTTGCATCTTCCATACTAAACTTCTTTAGCATATCCTTTATGTATTTGGTTTGGCTTACAAATGTTTCTTCCTTTATTTATTTAATTTGAAGTCCAAGAAAGAAACTAAGTTCACCAATCATTGACATTTCAAATTCCTTTGCCATCATTTTCCCAAACTCATCACAATAATCTTGATTGGTTGAACCGAATATGATATCATCAACATATATTTGCAATACAAACAAGTCTTTTCTAATCTTCTTGGTAAATAGTGTTGTATCAACTTTGCCTATGACAAATCCTTTGGATAGCAAGAAGTCTCTCAATCTTTCATACAATGCTCTAGGTGCTTGCTTCAATCCATACAAAGCTTTTCTCAACTTGTATACATGATTGGGTTTCTTCTCATCTTCAAAACCGGGAGGTTGCTCCACATACACCTCCTCTTAGATGTACCCATTGAGAAATGCACTCTTCACATCCATTTGATATAGCTTGATATTGTGAGCACAAGCATAGACAAGTAAGATCCTAATTACTTCCAATCTTGCAACCGGGGCATACGTTTCACCAAAGTCAAGACTCTCTATTTGTGTGTAATCTTGAGCCACTAGTCTTGCTTTGTTCCTTACTACTATCCCATCTTGATCTTGCTTGTTGTGAAAGACCCATCTTGTTCTAATGACATTGTGATCCTTAGGCCTCTCAACTAATTTCTATACTTCATTTCTCTTGAAGTTGTTGAGCTCTTCATGCATTGCATTTACCCAATCCGGATCTCTCAATGCTCTATCAATGTCCTTGGGTTCTTCCATTGACACAAAAGAAGAGTGAGCACAAAATGATACCAATCTTGATCTAGTTTGAACTCCCCTTTGTATGTCACCAATGATGGAATCCAATGGATGGTCTCTTGCAATGTTAGTTGGTTGAAGCACTTGGACTTGATTGCTTGGATGTTGATGTTGATCATGAGTTAGAGATGATGAACTAGCCACTTGTTGATCTTGTTGCACTTGAGATGATGTACTAGCTTGATTTTGCATTAGAGAACCACTAGCTTGTGTAATTGGACTTTGGAGCACTTGATCTTTGTCGTCATCCACATCAATCACTTGCTTTGGTCTAATATCACCAATATCCATTTCTTTCATAGCATTGGTCAATTGAGTTCCTCTCACATCATCCAAGTTTTCTTCTTCATTTTGAGAACCATTTGTTTCATCAAACTCAACATCATGTACTTCTTCAAGTTGTCCACTAGCCAAATTCCAAACTCTATAAACTTTGCTAGTAGTTGAGTAACCAAGTAGGAATCCTTCATCACATTTCTTCTCAAACTTGCTCAATCTAGCGCCCTTCTTTAAGATGTAGCATTTGCAACCAAATACCCGAAAGTATGCAATGTTGGGCTTTCTTCCATTTAAGATCTCATATGGTGTCTTCTCTAAGAACTTGTGGCAATAGAGGCGGTTGCTATAGAAGCAAGCCGTGTTGATTCTTTCGGTTAGGAACACGGCGATGTTTTGCCGAGGTATCGGAGAGTCGCCACTCCCCACTAGTCCTCGTTGGAGCACCCGCGCAAGGGTGTAGCTCCCCCTTGATCCGCGCAAAAATCAAGTGCTCTCTACGGGTTGATTCTTCGACACTCCGTCGTGGCGAATCACCCAAAACCGCTCACAACTTGAGTTGGGTCACCCACAATCTCGTCGGATGATCATCAAACTCCTAATCACCACCAAACCATCTAGGTGATGGCGATCACCAAGAGTAACAAGCTAGAATTCTCACTTGACCACAACAAGCCTAGTGAGAAGATGGATGCACACTTGCTAGACTCTTGTCACTAGAGAGGATTCTCAAACTTTGATTCGCAAATCTCTATCCTCATTAGGGCTCTTGCACTCCCTTGTACTTCAAAGGTGTTTCTCAGCTGAACAAATGAGCAAGAGACCTCTAAAAGAGGTGGAGGGGATGTATTTATACACCCCTCAAACAAATCCAACCGCTACCTTTCGAATCAGCAGAACGCGCACTGACCGGACGCGCCTATCGACATGACCGGACGCGCCGGTCAGGTGTAACGGTCGAAAACCGAAAACTGCGCTGAGTGACCAGACGCGCCGATCTGTGATGACCGGACGCGCCGGTCTGAGATGACCGGACGCGCCGATCAGGGATATGAAGTGCATCATACATATGAAGTGCACATGGAAATGCAACAATTATGCTTAAGAGCTTGCTCCCCCTACTTGTGTTCTTAAAATTTTAGTTGATCCCCTTCTTTTATCAATTCTCCCCCTTTAGGATTTTCTCCCCCTTTAGAATCTATCTTTGTGAACAACATTTTCTCCCCCTTTGGCACCAATGACCACAAGGAACCAATTTTAGATAGATTATCATGTTGAATTATGGGGTGAGGATCAAGTTTGTGATTCAACCTAGATTGCTTGCATAAATAAAATGCTTCGGTTTGATCCAAGGGCAAGCTTCTTCACACCTCACTAGAGGGGTTATCATGCACCATGTTGAAGCAAATATTTAGACAAGTTTTCTAGATTAAACACTTAGGATCACAAGCTACTTAAACAAGTTATATGCTACCACTAGATCATACAAGTCATGGAAACAATAGTGGCACCATATAAACTTCAAATTCATTTGATTTTCATGAATGAGCCTAGAACATGTAAATTATGACTAGATGCACTAAACAAGTCCTTAGCATAGAATGTATGACATGTCAACCAATTGTACCTTGGGGCTCGAAGGAGAGGCATGTCATATATGGGGTGCATCAACTCATGTTGGAGAAGTCAAGTATGTTCAACTCATTCTTTAGCTTGTGAAATCTCTTCTCATCAAGTGGCTTGGTGAATAGATCGGCTAATTGATCTTCGGTGCCCACACTCTCAATAGCAATGTCACCCTTTTGTTGATGATCTCTAATAAAATGATGGCGAACATCAATATGCTTTGTTCTTTGATGTTGAACTGGATTGTTGGTTAGCTTCACAGCACTTTCATTGTCACATAACAATGGCACATTCTTGAAGTTGATTCTAAAATCTTTCAATGTTGCCTTCATCCACAAGATTTGTGCACAATAACTACCCGCGGCGATGCATTCGGCTTCGGCGGTAGATAGTGCAATACTATTTTGCTTCTTGGATGACCATGAGACAAGTGATCTTTCCAACAATTGACAAGTCCCGGAAGTGCTCTTTCTCTCCACATTGTCACCGGCATAGTCGGAATCTGAATATCCAACTAGCTTAAAGCTTGCACCTTTGGGATACCATACTCCAACATCTTGTGTATGCTTTAAGTACCTCAATATTCTCTTTGTTGCCTTCAAATGACTTTCTCTTGGTGAGGCTTGAAATCTTGCACACATGCATACACTAAACATCACATCGGGCATTGATGCCGTCACATAGAGTAGGCTACCAATCATTGATCTATATAGCTTTTGATCCACCATGTTGCCATTCTTGTCACTATCCAAGCTTCCACTAGTGCACATTGGAGTAGTGATTCCTTTTGCATCTTCCATACTAAACTTATTTAGCATATCCTTTATGTATTTGGTTTGGCTTACAAATGTTTCTTCCTTCATTTATTTAATTTGAAGTCCAAGAAAGAAACTAAGTTCACCAATCATTGACATTTCAAATTCCTTTGCCATCATTTTCCCAAACTCATCACAATAATCTTGATTGGTTGAACCGAATATGATATCATCAACATATATTTGCAACACAAACAAGTCTTTTCCAATCTTCTTGGTGAATAGTGTTGTATCAACTTTGCCTATGACAAATCCTTTGGATAGCAAGAAGTCTCTCAATCTTTCATACAATGCTCTAGGTGCTTGCTTCAATCCATACAAAGCTTTTCTCAACTTGTATACATGATTGGGTTTCTTCTCATCTTCAAAACCAGGAGGTTGCTCCACATACACCTCCTCTTGGATGTACCCATTGAGAAATGCACTCTTCACATCCATTTGATATAGCTTGATATTATGAGCACAAGCATAGGCAAGTAAGATCCTAATTACTTCCAATCTTGCAACCGGGGCATACGTTTCACCAAAGTCAAGACCCTCTATTTGTGTGTAATCTTGAGCCACTAGTCTTGCTTTGTTCCTTACTACTATCCCATCTTGATCTTGCTTGTTGTGAAAGACCCATCTTGTTCTAATGACATTGTGATCCTTAGGCCTCTCAACTAATTTCCATACTTCATTTCTCTTGAAGTTGTTGAGCTCTTCATGCATTGCATTTACCCAATCCGGATCTCTCAATGCTCTATCAATGTCCTTGGGTTCTTCCATTGACACAAAAGAAAAGTGAGCACAAAATGATACCAATCTTGATCTAGTTTGAACTCCCCTTTATATGTCACCAATGATGGAATCCAATGGATGGTCTCTTGCAATGTTAGTTGGTTGAAGCACTTGGACTTGATTGCTTGGATGTTGATGTTTATCATGAGTTGGAGATGATGAACTAGCCACTTGTTGATCTTGTTGCACTTGAGATGATGTACTAGCTTGATTTTGCATTAGAGAACCACTAGCTTGTGTAATTGGACTTTGGAGCACTTGATCTTTGTCGTCATCCACATCAATCACTTGCTTTGGTCTAATATCATCAATATCCATTTCTTTCATAGCATTGGTCAATTGAGTTCCTCTCACATCATCCAAGTTTTCTTCTTCATTTTGAGAGCCATTTGTTTCGTCAAACTCAACATCATGTACTTCAAGTTGTCCACTAGCCAAATTCCAAACTCTATAAGCTTTGCTAGTAGTTGAGTAACCAAGTAGGAACCCTTCATCATATTTCTTCTCAAACTTGCTCAATCTAGTGCCCTTCTTTAAGATGTAGCATTTGCAACCAAATACCCGAAATTATGCAATGTTGGGCTTTCTTCCATTTAAGATCTCATATGGTGTCTTCTCTAAGAACTTGTGGTAATAGAGGCGGTTGCTATAGAAGCAAGCCGTGTTGATTGCTTTGGCCCAAAATGAATGACTCACATTATACTCATTCAACATCGATCTTGCTATATCAATTAAGGTTCTATTCTTTCTCTCAACTAAGCCATTTGATTGAGGTGTATACTTGGCCGAGAATTGATGTTTGATTCCAAGCTCATCACATAGCTCATCAACTCTTGTGTTTCTAAACTCACTACCATTGTCACTTCTTACTTTCTTAATTGTGGTCTCAAACTCATTTTGCACTCTCTTGATGAACTTCTTGAATATGTCAAATACATCACTCTTATCCATAAGAAAGAATACCCATGTGTATCTAGTGAAATCATCCACAATCACAAAGCCATACTTGTTGTCACCAATGCTTGTGTATGTAGTTGGCCCAAATAGATCCATGTATAACAAATCAAATGTCTTGGAAGTACTCATAATGCTCTTCAAGGGATGAGTGTTGCCCACTTGCTTTCCGGCTTGACATGCACTACATAGCTTATCCTTCTCAAATGTGACATCCTTCAAGTCTCTAACTAAGTCATGCTTCACTAACTTGTTCAATTGCTTCATGCCAATATGACCAAGTCTTCTATGCCATAACCAACCCATACTTGATTTGGTGAGCAAGCATGTTGAAAGTTGAGTGTCACTAGCATTGAAATCAACCAAGTATAGATTCTCATATCTAAAGCCTTTAAAGATCAAGTTAGAGCCATCAACACTAACTATCTCCACATCATCAACACCAAATATGCACTTAAAACCAAGATCACACAATTGAGCAACCGAGAGAAGATTGAAGTTCAACTTTTCAACTAGGAGCACATTGGAAATGCTATGATCATTTGAGATTGCAATCCTTCCAAGAGCCTTTACATCACCCTTGCTATTGTCACCAAATGTGATACTATCAATGCCACTATCATTTGATTTGATAGAGTTGAACATTCTTGAATCACCGGTCATATGTTGAGAGCACCCACTATCAAGCACCCAATGCCTTTCTCCGGCCTTGTAATTTACCTATAAAACAATTCAATGTCTTTTAGGTACCCATACTTGCTTGGGTCTGAAAGGATCAAGATGCCCAAGAGGGGGGTGAATTGGGCTTTTCTAAAAATTAATTGCAAGAATTAAATCCTACAAGCCAAACTTCACCCCTAGTGCCTACAAGTGTTCCTTGTGATTTAACCGATAAAAGTTTTGCACCCTAATTTCCAATCCTAGACTAGCATGGCAATTCTAGGAAAGTAAACAAGCAATGAAAGTAATGCACGAAAGTAAATGCTTGAAAGTAAGGGTTAGGAACAAGGCGATGTTTTACCGAGGTATCGGAGAGTCGCCACTCCCCACTAGTCCTCGTTGGAGCACCCACGCAAGGGTGTAGCTCCCCCTTGATCCGCGCAAGGATCAAGTGCTCTCTACGGGTTGATTCTTCGACACTCCGTCGCGGCGAATCACCCAAAACCGCTCACAACTTGAGTTGGGTCACCCACAATCTCGTCGGATGATCACCAAACTCCTAATCACCACCAAACCGTCTAGGTGATGGCGATCACCAAGAGTAACAAGCTAGAACTCTCACTTGACCACAACAAGCCTAGTGAGAAGATGGATGCACACTTGCTAGACTCTTGTCACTAGAGAGGATTCTCAAACTTTGATTCGCAAATCTCTATCCTCACTAGGGCTCTTGCACTCCCTTGTACTTCAAAGGTGTTTCTCAGCTGAACAAATAAGCAAGAGACCTCTAAAAGAGGTGGAGGGGATGTATTTATACACCTCTCAAACAAATCCAACTGTTACCTTTCGAATCAGCAGAACGCGCACTGACCGGACGCGCCTGTCGACATGACCGGACACGCCGGTCAGGTTTAACGGTCAAAAACCGAAAACTGCGCTGAGTGACCGGACGCGCCGATCTGTGATGACCGGACGCGCCGGTCTGAGATGACCGGACGCGCCGATCAGGGATATGAAGTGCATCATACATATGAAGTGCACATGGAAATGCAACAATTATGCTTAAGAGCTTGCTCCCCCTACTTGTGTTCTTAAAATTTTAGTTGATCCCCTTCTTTTATCAATTCTCCCCCTTTAGGATTTTCTCCCCTTTTAGAATCTATCTTTGTGAACAACATTTTCTCCCCCTTTGGCACCAATGACCACAAGGAACCAATTTTAGATAGATTATCATGTTGAATTATGGGGTGAGGATCAAGTTTGTGATTCAACCTAGATTGCTTGCATAAATAAAATGCTTCGGTTTGATCCAAGGGCAAGCTTCTTCACACCTCACTAGAGGGGTTATCATGCACCATGTTGAAGCAAATATTTAGACAAGTTTTCTAGATTAAACACTTAGGATCACAAGCTACTTAAACAAGTTATATGCTACCACTAGATCATACAAGTCATGGAAACAATAGTGGCACCATATAAACTTCAAATTCATTTGATTTTCATGAATGAGCCTAGAACATGTAAATTGTAACGGAACCGTCCAAATTATAAGAGCACAAGTATAAAAACAATCACCAAAGTGATCAAATTCTCACACTTGAGCCCATATAACTCCGGTAGTCCAATGAAATCACGAGGGATTTCAAACCAACCAACATAGAAGCCAAGATCGTAGTGATTCAACATAACAAGTCACATGTTACAACCATTTCACAAGTAATTCAATATACATCGGAGTTCAACATAGTTAATACAACTTAAGTTCAAAAGTAGCGGAAGCAAAGTAATTTAAAACTAACATTATTCTTATTTCAAATACATGCCAGTACCACGGTCGATTTCCAACAAAAGCATTAGAGATAAGGTAAATAAGAAGGATCATGCCCATGATCACACTCCGCCTCTACGGCAGGAGCCAACCAACTCTTGTAGTAGCCATGATACTTCACAACCTGCAACAAGTGGGGATAAAACCCTGAGTACGAGAAGGTACTCAGCTAGACTTACCCGTCAGAAACCAGAAATAAGGTGACACCAAGGATCATGCAAGGCTGATATGAAGTGGGCTAGCTTGACAACATTTTGCGTAAAAGCTTAATATAGATAAGTAATCATTAATGCTTAAGCATCAAGTTAATTATCATTAACCTGTCATCTATATTAGAACCTGTACTAGAGCACTCACTTTGTTAGGAGCAAATAATATTAACCATAGCAGGTATAAATTGAGGCAACCTTTCCATCGTGATCCAATTAACCATTAGTTCAATTTAATTGAATCTACGTTGCCGCTGCTTAAGTCAAGTGCTCACTAACCGGGAGCGACGGCGATTCGAATCGAATTCCTATCCAGCTGGAGGGGTATTTCTAACACTCACCGAGTCACGCCTGGCGAGGGCTGCTTAGGTCACCTTTGGTACAGTTCAGGAGCCGCGGGTCCGAATGATGTCGCGACCCCAAGGGCGACACTCTGCCAGGTGATAGGGACTCTAACCCCCCCTTGGTCTCACGCCAATGTCCCCAAGCACATCCTTTCTCTCCTCCAAGAAGCAACCTACCAGTCGATTCTCGGCCTGAACTGTATTACTCGGATTCGCGGTCGGAACGGCTTATCCGGCCAACTAAGTGTTAGACTGCGTTCAACATGACTCAAGGACGTACAGCGAATCGGTTTTTAAACGACTCAGACGGGGATAGATTCACACCCAAGACCTCCATGCCTTGTTGCTTCACTATCGTCATCCTGCCCGGTCTCATTTCATTTTATTAACACATGGTTCCATTCCACGATAGCAAATATAGCCAACCGTGCCATATATGAACATCCCTATATCTCGCAGGTGACAGGAAATCACCTGACTTCTACCGCTTAAAGCAGGGCTAAGCATCTACTTGATCCTAGTCTATATAGGATTCAAGGATTCATATATCTAGACAAGGAATGATATAATGCAGCAAGGTTTTCAACCAACTCCTACCACTTAATGCATCAATACTTATAACATATATAGAATTAATTGCTTTGAAGGTAGGAGGCTTATAATGCTCCGGGGCTTGCCTGGGATCCGACTCAAGTTAGAGTATGTCAGATGACTTCGCTTGGCGAGCATCTTCCAATCTACCACTTGTCCGGTCCTTCAATCTTCGGGATGGATCCACCAACTCCATCTTCGGGTTCAGATCCACATCAGGTCCTTCACGTGCTTCATCTAACGTACCTAAATAAGGTGCAACAATGCATATGTATGAATGCATAGAAGTGCAATAAACAAAGTAATCAAACAAGCATACCAAAGTTCTCCTAAACACCTAGAGCTAAATAACTTAATCCTCACTAAGGCATAACAAAGAAGGTTGCAAACACATCAATCAAGACACAAGTCTTATAAGATCCTAGGGTACCAACCCAAGTACCAACAAAGACATGTGTCACACTTCAATACACAAGCATGGCAAAGTGAATCAAAGCACTAGAACTAGAAATTGCCACATTCTGGGCATCAAAACAGCAGCTAAGTAATTTAATCATAACTGGAGATCTACAACTCCAAATGACTTGCAAGAAGATATTATGGAAAGCTTATGACATTCTCTACATTGCATTTAATATCATCACAGCATTATTCCAAAGTTTAACATGTCGAATTTACACAAATACAGAAACTGGTCTAACCAGACAGAGAGCAAGCAAATCTGTACCCCAACTTTAAACAGCTATAACTCCTAAACCACATGGCCAAATGCCACCAAATTTTAACAAAAGCTAGATACATAAATTATCTACAACTTTTGTATAAATAAGTTTCACAACAAAGCACATTATCATAAAGAACTTTGATAAGTTCCCAGATCTGTCCAGAAACCTCATTTGCAAGAAATAATTATTAACTTATGTTGCAAACATATAATTAGACAAAACCAACTTTACCAACATGTCACACATGAATAATGAACACCAGAAAACATAGTGTCCATTCCTAAATAATTTCTTTTAATGCATTTTCTTAATTTATTTAGATAATTAGGTGGAATTATGAACACCTATCAAAAGTGCACAATAAATTCTACAAAAATTACAGTGGCCTAAATATGCTCTCAAAAGTCTACTGTCCAAATTTCAATCCATTTGGGCAAGTATATCAAGCTCTATGAAAAAGACAAATAGCTAATATAATAAATCATGTGAGAGCAAGTTAAACCTAAAACTCAATATTTTCTATGAACACAGGGCCCTAGTATGAATCAACATCATAGAGCAACATCATAATAAGGTAATGAAACAACATTTTCCATTTTATCCATTATATATTATTTACAAGCTATTTATCAAGCCATAAACAAGTTAAATCAATAACTTGATCATACAGTAAGCAATGACGATGAATTTTATACCATAGTACATTCATAGCATGGAAAGACTACCATAAACATTTCACAACATTTGGAGCAACACAACTCAAGATATAAAAATGACAAGCAATATAATGTGGATTTCCTTATTTATCAAGGTCAAATCAAAACCTTAAGAAAACAGTAAACAACTAGTGTGTTTGATATTTTTCCTAGCAAGTACATGTCATCACAAAATTAACAAAACAAGAATCACTATTTTTGGATATCTAAAACTCCAGATCTTGCTCTAGTCAAGTTTATAAGCATTTTTGGGAGTATTTTTAAAGCTTAAATAAAACATCAGAAAACATCTACAAACACCTAACACTTTATGACTCTACTGCATAGATCTATTCTCAAGGTTTCCAAAAAGTCCACATTTGCTATTTTTGGAATTACCTAGCAGGAGATATGAATTTTTGAAGACTTAACAAAATTCTGAAATTCAAAATCAGCATTACCTAACCCTAACTGCATTTGCCAGGCGTACCCAGTTGTTTACCCAACTCAGCCACTACTTAAACCGACATGTGGGACCCACTGTTTAGTCGGGCCCGCTTGCCATCCACCGGAGAGAGACAGCGAGAGACAGAGAGAAGGCGCCGGCCTTCTTCTTCTTCCGGTCGGAAAACAGAGGAGGCGGCGGCCGGCCGCTCTCCGGCGATGGAGTCACCGGCGACGGTGGCTAAGGGCGGCATGGGTACCCACGTGATTACCCGCACCCATTGGTGTGCTCTGTGTAGCCTGAGGCGGACCACAGAGACCCGGCCACGGTAGCAGACGGTTTGTCGGCCGGTGCTCCGGCGACGGCCAAGCTGCAGGGCGAAGCCGGTGATGCGAGGAGTCCAGGAGGGGCGGTGTGATGTGAGAAACTCGATGACGCAGTTAGCTTGGTGAGGGAAGGCCGGAGGAGACCGGACGACGGTGGCCATGGAGCTCGGTCGGCCGGCCATGGCGGCGGCATGCTCCGGTGACGAAGGAAGGTGGGGGGGAAAAGGCGCTCTAGGCTCGCGGGAATGTGGAGCAGGCTCTAGTGGTGCTGCTGAGGGCTCCAGGGGGATACGAGGATAGGCTTGGTGGAGGAACGACAGTGGCCGGCCATGGCGGTCATCGCGGCATGCGCGCTCAGGGCGGAGCCGAGCGAGGGAGAGGCAGAGAGGAATGAGGGAGGCCGAGGGGGGAGATGGGAAGCTCGGCCTTGGCCCCTCCCAGTGACCCAGGACGTGGCACACGCGGTAGCGAGTAGGGCACGCGGCAGCAATGGCGGGCTCGCTCTGGGCACGCGTCGGCCTTAGAGGCATTTCGTCGACTACGTGGCAGACAGCGGTTTGGGTAAGGTGGAACACTGATTTGGGCCATCTACAGCCCGAATTAGGTCATGAGCCCAAAAACAAAATTGAAGCCCACATAACCCTCTACAAAACTTGTTGGCCCCTGTGCCGTCGTCGCAGACGCCGAGGAGACGGCCTTGGCCCCCTCCGTTCGCCTCCGCCGCTGTGCCCGCCGTCGACATCGCTCGCCCCCATCCCTGCCGTCGACAGTGCTCGCCCGGTCGCCCCCGCATCCCGGTCCCTTCCGGAGGTCAGCGTCTGCCCCCGTCCGCGTGGAGAACTCTCCGAACTGGATCCGGTCGAGCTCCAATCGCGGAAGGCCAAGGTTGCTCTCCTCTGCACTTGTTTTGCATTTGATTTATCTCTTATGTCGAACTTAGGAAAAAATTGGCAAAGAAAAACTAGTAATTTTGCTTTGCTTTACTTTTAGATCCAGTTTTACAGAGAAAAATTCAACAACCAGCTATCATGTAACATTTACCATTTCCTTTCCACCCCCTTTTAACCAAACTAGTGCCCACTGCTAGCTTATTATTAAACGACTGCCACAAGAAAAGCTTGATTTTCAGTGGTATTTTACATTTCCAAATAATGCCACAAGAAAAACATGCTTGAGTTGGTCTTGATAAGATCTTAATTCCACAATCCAACTGTTGTTTACAAACCTTTCAACTAAGCCTCAATTATTACCCAAGCACTAACGGAAAAATGTAATGACCGCTGGTCCAACTGTAGAGACAGTATGCTTCGTGCTGGTTCAGAAGAATTAGGTGCTGGTCCAGAAGAATTAGTGCCTACAAAACCCATTCTCAGATGAGGACTTAAGATCATAAATCATAAGGTGAAGTGGATGCACCACCTGATGATGCTGAGGGCTGGGTAGATGTGGTTGAGGACATTCCTTCAACAGAGAAATCAGGATCCTGCATCCAAATGCAGCAGATAAACCATCATAGAACCATGTTATGCGTATGAAAGTGTCAATTAAATACTAAATGCCAATCAGCTGGTCACCATCGTTCAACAAATTATCAGACAATATGGCAAGTTGAACATTGCTAAATAGCCATCTTAGCATTTAAACAACATTTTAAACGGGCTAAACAGATGTTTAGGCCTACAATGGTATCAAATACAGATATATCACCAAAACGAGGCAGACAAAATATATTAAGTTATTCATGACAACTGTTCAGTAATCCCATGCTACAAAGTTTTGTTGAAGGGAAAAAATGTTGATACACACTCCTAAACAAATAAGCAGAAGTCACAAAATCAAACTGTTGCTGACTCAGCCTGTGAATCAACCAATGAGGCTCAATATAGAGCTCGAGAGAGAGCAGTATCAGGTACTCTGCTTTGTTGCTAAAATCTTTCCTGAATCAACAGCTGACTGAATTATCAAGACGACATTCAGTCATATTTCATCAGATAAGTACAAGATGAACAGATGATTTCAACAGTCCATAGCAAGATTGTACAGTCCCAGAGTAACATGAGGAGCTAACCGAATGTCTGGACAAGTTACAAGGAACAGACAGATTTTATGAAAATTTGTTTTGGAAAAATATGTATAAAAAAAGCTCATGAATTTTCGCTATGTGTGGGGATAAGAACAATCTGTGTTGCTCATTACAGATGTACCTCATCAGTTATCGCAAAGCAGTCCATTTTCTGACAAGCCTAGGAGATAATAAGCAACTCCTCTTTGCTGAAGACCTTGCCTGTTGGATTGTGTGGGCTGCAGTGTAAGATTTGGTCGTTTCACAAGTCAAAACAATGACCTGTTCAAGCCTTGGTCCGACTTGTAAAAGATTTCCTAAAATTGTCTTCGTTCAGAGTCCAAGAAGGTGGATCCAATGGCACATACACCTGAAAAATTAATCATGGATCGGAGACTGAATTCTGAATCAACAAGGTTGCTACAAACAAAACGAAACAAAACTCTGAATTTCTGAACTAGAAAAATGATCTTACAGGGACGCCACAAACAAAACGAAACAAAACTCTGAATTTCTCAATGCATGTATCGTACGTTTCATAAGCAGGGTCGAAGAGCAAAACTTCATCTCCTTGGTCGCTGCCGCCCGTCCTACCCTCCCGAGACAGCGGCAACGACGGCACGCAGCCGGTGGCGTCTCCTGCGAGAGCGCGACGGGGAGGGAGCTGCAGGAGGGGCTGTGGCGGCGGGTGGCTGCAGCGCGGGACGGTGGCAATGACGACGTGCGGCTGGGCGACGCCTCCTGCAAGACGGCGGCCGGGAGGGAGGAGCAGGAGGGGCTGCGGCGGCGGGTGGCCACGGCGCAGGATGGGCGACGGGGCGGCGATCAGGGGCCTCTCATGAACCCTAAATCTAAAATGTTTATTTAACTTTATTAATTCAATTATTCATCCCAACTATACTATTCCTTCTGCAATTATGCATTTACCCTTTTATCCTTTGTTAAAAAAAGAACTACGAAAAAGGAATTACCACTTCTCTATTTGGGCGCCCTAATCCACTTAATTCCGGAGGTGATGGGAGGCGATGGAAGCACGAGGGCCCACCCGCCATAGACACATCAATCGGTTCCCATCTCCTTACTCTCCATCGGTTCTCATCGCCTCTCATGTTCTGGGCCCACCGATCATAGACACACCAATCGGTTCCCATCGCCTCTCCAACCATTGTAAAAATTCTCTATTATTAGACGGATACCCGATCGTATGGCTTAATGGGTAGAGACCTGTGAAGACGCTGATCGAACGGTTGGCATTGCTTGTTCGCCAGATCGGATGGTGAGCGTGCTATAATGGGTGACGTGATCCTATCTGTTAGCCCGCGTTTGGGTGCATGATTCATATATTAAGATATACTCCCTCCATTCCAAATTATAAGACATTCCAAGAATCTTGAGAGTCAAAACATCTTAAGTTTGACTAAAATTATAGAGAAAATTACAAAAAATTATAACATCAAATAGGTATACTATGAAAATATAATTAATGAAGAATCTAATGATACTTAATTGGTGTCATAAATATTATTATCTTATCATATAAATTTGGTCAAACTTGAGATTCTTTAACTCTCCAAGATTCTTGGAATGCATTATAATTTGGGATGGAGGGAGTATAAATTGATGATAACCATATGTTGTCGGCATTTTGTCAACTCTTTATATATATACAGTAAACCCATGAGCGATTGGCCCATCTGAGCTGTGGCGGCTAACGGATTGTTGAATGGATTGCATGAAGAAGAGGTGTGTACGTTGCTTACGTCTTTAGTTATCTTCTTTGTTTAATCATCGATGGGCACCAATTCCTCAACTCGATTCGCTTCCAGTTTCTCTGAGCTGCAGCATTATATTTATATTATATTGATGGTTGCAGCATGAGGGGTGATGTTAATTAGGCGTGAATGTGATAGGTCAACAATGTTTAGCATGCAACAAGCAAAAGAGTAGACTATAGGATGTTGACAATGCTTGCACGATTATTATTCTTCATTCAGCGGTCTATCGCTGTCTGCAAAGAGATGAGATATGATCACTTCTCTAGCACTAGCAGTCTAGCAGAGGCGTTGATGGAGAACCGCCGGTGAGAAGCAGCCGGCGATCCTTGAAGACGCACTCAGAAGAACACAGTCGGGTTATTTGGTGCTGTCAACTGGCAGCGTTTTTTCATATATGATTGCAGTACTTAAAGAAGAAAAACATGCATAAGTGGGGAGGTAATCTCCACAGAACGCGCAGCACCTAGCGCACTACTTATCGTGCCATCCCACGACTCACCGGTTGCCGCACGGAGCTCCTACATGCAAGCTTAACTAAATTTAGCTACTGACTAAAAAAAAGCAAAAGCTATTTACAGACTCCGACTCAGACTAGAACAAATGATCGGTGATGGCTGGACTGCATAACATTTCTCCCCCCTAGTTCATGCCTTCTCCACCGATCGCAGTGACGCCGATCAGCTCACGCAGCTCCAAGAACCGCACTCGCCCCAGCGCCTTGGTCAGGATGTCTGCCAATTGCTTCTCCGTCGAGATGTGCCCCAAGACAATCCTGTTCCCCTCAGTGCATTCACGGATGTAGTGGAATTTAGTGTCAATATACTTACTCCGATCATGATGCACGGGATTCTTACTGAGAGCTATGGCAGACTGATTGTCCACCTTAAGCTCCGGTGCTCCAGGCTCGACGCTGGCCATGTCAGTGACAAGCCGAGTGAGCCACACTCCCTGGCAGACCGCCGTTGCTGCTGCTATGTACTCCGCCTCGCACGAGGATAGAGCGACAACCTTTTGCTTCGACGATTGCCAGGTGATGATATTCCCGCCGAGGAAGAAGACGATGTCGGTGGTGCTCTTCCGGGTATCGATATCCCCGGCCATGTCAGCATCACTGAACCCGGTCAGTCGTGCCCGTCCTTCTTCACGGCGCGTGTAGTAGAGGCCATGGTGCGTGTCCCTGCCACATAGCGAAGTACCCGCTTCACAGCCACCATATGCTCTTCATGCGGCGCCTCCATAAACCGGCTAAGGTAGCCCACCGCGAAAGCCAAATCAGGCCGCGTGTGAACTAGGTACCTCAGGCCACCAATTATGCGCCGGTACGCCGTAGCATCCACTGTGGGAGTGGTGCTTGATCTGCTCAGTTTCAGGCGGGGCTCCATTGGCAGCGCACTTGGGTTGCAGGCGCCCAGACCGCCGCGTTCCAGAAGCTTCCCTGCATAGGCAGATTGGCAAAGAGTGATGCCAGCTTTGGTTTGTGTCACCTCGATGCCCAAGTAGTATGAGAGCAACCCAAGGTCACTCATGGAGAACAGCCGCATCATGTCGCGCTTGAAGTCGGCGATCGCGTCGCCGCTAGTGCCGGTGATGATCAGATCATCTACATAGACGCCGATCACCAGCCGCGACGTGACGGTGCTGCGGGTGTAGATGCCGTGCTCTGAGCTGCTCCTCTGGAAACCAAGTGAAATCATTGATTCGTCGAGCTTGGCATTCTAGGCCCTCGGCGCCTGACGTAGTCCGTATAACGCCTTGCGAGGGCGCAGCACCTTGCTGTCGTCGTTGCCGACGATGAAGCCTGGTGGATGTGACACGTACACTTCCTCCCTGAGATCGCCGTTCAGGAACGCGCTCTTCACGTCCATATGGTGGACCTTCCAGCCTTCGTGCGCCGCTAGGGCCAGCAGCGTGCGGATTGACTCCATGCGGGCCACCGGGGCGAACACTTCGTCGAAGTCCACCCCGGCGCGCTGGACATAACCCTTCGCCACCAGCCGGGCCTTGTGGCGGATGATGTTCCGAGCTCGTCTCATTTGACTTTGAAGACCCACTTGAGCCCGATGGCACGGTGCCCAGCAGGTAGAGGGACAGGCTCCCAGGTCGCGTTCTCTTCAATGGAACGCAGCTCGTCGCGCATTGCTTGACGCCAGCACGCCGCGCGCTCGGCTTCGCCAAAGGAAGCTGGCTCATCGGCAGAGGTGAACATGAGCTCCTCGTCCAATACTCTAGCCGCAAGGCCAGGTGGAGACGCTGGCCCAACGATGGTGTCGATGGCACGGAACCGCAGCGGGGCGTCGTCGTCGTGGTCCGCGTCCAGGGCGTCATGGTCCACGTCCACCGGTGGCGTGGCGAAGTATGGCGGTGAGGCACCGCCTGGTGGTCCTTGTGGCGTGGCTGCTGCAGCAGGTCCGGGCGACGGTGACTGCGCTGGAGGTGGGGATGCTGACGGCATCGCCCTGGGGACCTGCACCGCCTCGGTGACGTACTCGACGGTGAACAGCTCGTCGTCGCCAGGGTGCACGTCGGGGCTCGACGACCAATCCCAGCACGCCACCTCATCGAAGACGACGTCGCGGGAGATCACCACACGCTTGGTCGAAGGATCATAGCACCTGTACGCCTTGGAGCAGCTCTCGTAGCCGACGAAAATCGTGGGCGTGCTCCGACCATCCAGCTTCTGCAGCCCCGGCTTCGTCGTCTTGACGTGCGCGACGCACCCAAAAGTGCGCAGGTAGTGGACCGCCGGACGCTCTCCATACCAGGCTTCGAACGGGGTTTTACCATCAAGTGCCCGCGTCGGGGCCCGGTTTAGGAGATGCACCGCGGTGTGGATGGCCTCACCCCAGAAGAAGCTCGGGAGTGCCTTCGCCTTCAGGATCGAACGCACCATGCCGACGACTGTTTGGTTACGGCGCTCCACCACCCCGTTTTGTTGCGGAGTGTACGGGGCAGTGAGCTGCCGCTGCACGCCATGGCGCGCACAGTGTTCGCCGAACTCGACGGAGGTGAACTCCCTCCTACGATCGGTTCGGAGCACCTTGAGTTTCCTGCCCGACTCCACTTCCACCGCGGCCTGGAAGTTCTTGATGGCCGCTGCCGCCTGATCCTTGCTTGACAAAAGATGGAGCCACATATAGCGACTCATGTCATCAACGAGCAGCAGAAAATACTTGTTACCGCTTGGAGTCGGTGGGGACACTGGACCGCACAGGTCGCCATGGACAAGGTCCAGGACGTGCTCCGCGCGCCGCTTTGCCTGGTTGGGGAAGGGGGTCCTGCGTTGCTTGCCGGCGAGACAACTGTCGCAGACCTGATCGATGTGATCTAGGTGCGGCAGTCCACGGACCATCTGCTTGGTGGCGAGGGAGCGGAGCGACTTGAAGCTTATGTGGCCGAAACGTTCGTGCCACCGCCAGGCTGCCTCCGAGCTGCGCGCCGCGAGGCACACGGGACGCCCGATCACCAGCTCGAGGATGTACAGGCGAGTGTTCCCACGTGGTACCTTGGTGAGCAGATCCCGCGCCTCGTCGTAGATCCGCAGGGCGCCATCGTAGAGGTCGATGCGGTACCCGGCTTCCTCCATCTGACCAAGGCTGACGATGTTCGCCACCGGCCGAGGGATGTAGTAGACTCCGGCGAGGGTGCGGTGCTCGTCGTTCTTGAGGACGAAGATGATGGAGCCCCGTCCCTCGATCTCAACCACGGACCCGTCACCGAAACGGACCGTGCCGCCCACATTGGTGTCAAGGTGTGCGAACGCCGAGCGCGCACCGGTCATATGATTGGTCGCTCCGGTGTCGAGCACCCACCTGCGAGCGTCTCGATCGGTACGGGGCCCGAGCTCGGCGAAGACTTCTGCCTTGTGGATCTCGACGCAGGTGGCGGGCCGCGACGAGGAAGAAGACGGCGCGTCGTTGACGGTCGTGGCGGTTGCCGAAGCCATCATGAGCGCCTGTTGCTCTTCTCCTTCCGCGACGTGCGCCTTCTGCTTCCGCCTCGGTTTGCGGCAGTCCTTGGCGTAGTGGCCCTTGATGCCTCAGTTTGTGCACTTGTCAGGGTTCCTCTCTTGAGGCTTCCCTTGACCGTCGTGTCCCTTGCCATCCCGGCCGCCGCCGGAGCCGCCGCCACGGCCACGGCATGTCTTGCCGCGCTTGCCGCTGCCGGAGCCTTCGCCGGACTCGCGCAGCTTGAGCCGCGCCATCCGCTCCTCCGTGAGGAGCAGGCGGCCCTGCTTGTCGGCGGTGGACGACGCGCCCGCGGAGGCCGGCTTCTTCTTGCGCTGCTCGATGGCGCGCAGACTGCCGACAACTTCCTCCACCGAGAGCTCGTTGACGTCAAGGAGCGTCTCGATGGAGTAAGCAATCTGCTCGAGATGTTCAGGAACCACCTGGAGCATCTTCTTCACGATCTGGGCGTCGGTGATGTCGTGGCCCAAAGTGCAGATGGTGTTGGCGAGAGACATGATACGGAGCGAGAAGTCGTCCACGGACTCACCCTCGTTGAAGCCGATGTCGCCGAATTGCCGGAGTAGGTGCTGGGTGTTGGCCTCCCGCACTCGGTCCACCCCAACGCGAATGGTTTTGACCGCCGCCCATGCCGATCGCGCTGTCCGCTTGCGGTCTAGTGAGCCTAGCATTTCGGAGGGCACAGACCGCAAGATGGCTGCCATGGCGAGGCGATCCTCACGGTACTCGATGAGCACCTCCTCCCCTTCCTCCGGCTCGACGGCGTGCCATAAGCCCGCCGCCTGCAGATTAACCTTCGTCAAGAGCGCCCACTCCTGATAGTTGGAACGCGTGAGCATGGGGTACTGGATGGCGCCGCTCGTCTGCTCCTTGACCACGCGCTCGACGATGACCTCGTCGCGACCTCGGCGCCCTCGGCGCAGCGCTAGCGATTGAGAAACTCGACGGCGCGGTGGTGGCGATGGTCGAGGGAGTATGTGTATATCTATATCTAAAAATAGTGGGCTCAGATGTTGTGCATTGATCTCATCTCACACCTGTTTTATATCAGTGGGCGAATAAATATAAGCAGCAAGGAAACAAACAATTATCTATCCATTGAAACAAAGCATGTCTGTACTATGAGATTTTTTTTTTGAAAGAAAGAAAATCATGTTCATTGTGCATTGCAAACATGCAGCCAGAATACGATTGCACGAGACTGATCACACCATCACCTCGCAAGTAGCAATTGGGCCTGTACACCTGTATGACACGTCAGCACAATTATCCACTTCTCTAAAGAGAAACATCTTTGACCACATCCTTCTCGCGAATCAAAATTTGCAATTTGGAGGTACGCATGCAACAGTCGGATGACATCATTGAAGCAGATCAAACACATTGCAGCAACAAGACGCGACTTCTCAACCAACCGCCAGATGCCAATCGCAGCGAGTTCCAATTAAAAACAGTGAATGTTAAAAGGTTACATATGATACGGCGTAAACAAAAATAAAACAGGTGGCCACCTTTTCAGCCAATGTTCTATTCCTTCTTTCTTGTTTCTGAGCTACACAAACAGCCTATCAGGATAAATACAACCCATCAACAAACTCACTGCTCTTGGACAGCTGATCCGCGACAGGCAACCAGCTAATTAGTACTCTTCCTTATTGGCCTGAGTACGAGTACACAACACAATCGCCCACGACACCCAAGCTCACCCCCATTTTATGCCTCAGCCGGAGAAAAAAGCTACCTAGATGCATCATTATTGTTGTTATTGTTATTTCCACACCTTGACAGAGTTGTCATGGCTCGCAGAAGCTACCATCCCTGTGACTGGTGACTGCGCCAGAGCCGCGATTAGACCTTCATGAGCTTGTACTGTTAGGCTCTGGTTCTTCACCATGTTCCAAACCTCGAGAGACTGCATCATCAGCATTTTAATGAGAAACTTCCAAAAAAATTACAGATCCAGTCCCTTGAGAAGGTAAAGTACTACTGCTAACAGAACTTGACACCAAGGGCACACTAATAAGCTCCTAATTGCATCTCTTTCTATAATAGTTCCCTCTGAATATCTCGTTTTAACTCCATTATTTAGTAAGTGTATCAGGTTATAAGTTTTCTAGGCAATTTAACCTCATCCGTTCAAGTTTTAGTGTTTTACCCTTCATCAGTTCTATCATTAACTAACTTCCTTTAGCATGGTTTTCAGGGAAAAAAACTTCCTTTAGCGTCTCTCATTTCCCAACTGCACTTTATATAGAGGATTAAATTAACTTTCTGCAGGATGGACCTTTCACCTACCACCTTAATTCCTGTGCCAACACCACACACATTTGTGGTGAGGGAGTAGGAATAAGCTGCTTTCCAATATCAAGTGTATTGGATTATGTATATTCTTGTCAATAAAGTTGAGGCAAAAATGACCAAGACATCTTAGGATAGACAAGTTTTGGTACCAAAATACAGCATCATACACTTCCTCGTAAAATTTGTTTGATGGAAATACATTCAATAGACAAGCCATAGTTACCTGGTAGCCTCCAATAACCAAGAGATTGGAATAGCTCGGGTGGAACACGCAAGAATGGAACTTGTTTCCATTGGAGCTAAGCTCATGAATGCACTCCCCTGATGATATTGACCAAACCTTAACTAGGTCCTGACTTACAGATGCAATATATTCCCCATTGTTGTCCCAGCAAACTGACTGCACATCAGTGTTATGGCCCTGAGATTACAAATCAAGTACTTCAGGTTCACGTCTATTAAAAACACTACTAGTATGTCCAGAAAAAAAAGAGCTTCACTACCCCAACACGCCGAAGAAGAAAAAAGTGCATGTCGCGCAGTTATAACTTATACCAACAGTATGCCGAGGAATTTGAGATGTGCACATGTGCAGGGTGCAAGTGAAGGAAATGTAGCAAGGAGACTTTTCAAACAAAAATAGAGGATATGCTGGTATTCAAGGACAGAACCTGTAGCGTGTATTTTTTCCCATACGTCTCAATATCAAATATGGAAACCACGTTTTCAGCAGCTGCGGCTAAAAACTGTCCAACATGAGGTTGAAACCGAACTTGGGCACTACCACCCTGTACAAAGAAGGCAGAATTGGACAAAAGTACGAGTTACCAAGTCTGTAGACTCTTTTTGCACACACTCATTCATGAAACTTCAAAGAGTAGAAGGAATATAAGCAACCTTTATGAAATGCGAACATGTAGGTTGGGTCACATTCCAGAACCGGATTTCACCGCTGCCGTCACAAGAGCACAGAAGCTCTGTTTTCTTTGGATGAAAATCTAATGATGTGACCTGGCTGTTGTGCCCAGTGAACGTATGCAGAGAGAATCCAGTCTGCAAAACATGTAAGCATAAGAAATGCTGTAATACAAGTGCATAGAAAAAAGCTGAGGCTTAAGGTTCAAGTTTAGTAACACAGATGGCACAGTTCACCCAATACATTGATGCGTTTAACTAGGATTTTCATAGTATAACACAATTTGCAGATCAAGACACAAAAAGGAAAAAATATACTATTTACATGCCAATTCAATCATGTCATAGTTGGGCCTTGCTACATTTTGAGACATGGTGACAATATGGACAAGTATAACTAGATTTGCAGCCATGAATACTAAAAGAAAACACTCGATATCTTAATAGCGTGCAGGTGCAGTAGTTAGGTATGCAATAGGATAATGGTGACATTACTATAGGAGGGATAACAGCATATATCTACGATCCCTATAATGGACAAGCAAACATAACTTACTTCGGCAGCATTCCATAGTTTAATAGTTCTATCAAAAGAAGATGTTGCCAGCTGACTAGAGTTAGGCCTGAAACGAACATCAGTGATAATAAGGGCATGCTCTTCTGACATATACTGTGTCTGGAAATTTTCCATGTTCCAAAGTACAGCCTACAACAAATGAACAAAAATATAGTACGTCAGTCTCAGAAATATCAGAGGCTCCATAAAAACGTGCCACTTGGAACAAAAATCATAATGTAAGACAGTTTTTCATACCTTCTTTTCATGTCCTGCACTAGCCAAAATCTTGCCGTCTGAAGAGAAGTGGCAGCAAACAATTTTGCTGTTGCTTGTGCGCCAACAATTCACTTCACTGAAAGTAAAACCTAGAAACAAATGGACACGTCATTTGATGTTTGAATTTTGTTAGGAAAGAAACATCAAAAATATTACCTTTCGAAGTGGCTGGCTTAGGCTCTGCAGGACTTCTTTTGAGTGCCGCAAAAATATCCCTGGGATCTCCATCATCATTGGATAAGAAGGATTCAACATTATCATCCAAAGACCCCACATCACCAAACTGCTCAAGGTCATCCTGTCACATACAACAATTGTGTTACCCATCTATGTAGCATATACTAATCACTATATACTTTAAATGGAGAGTAAAAGCTGTAACCATTTGATTTGAAGAGGAGGCAAGTCCAGTTCCATCCGCACCATAGATCATTAAGTTCTTTGGAACGTGGCGCATATTACCACCCATTCCAAGTCCATCCCCAGGCATATGTGTGGATGGTGTAGATGGTGGGGAGCTGGCAGGACCCACTGTGTTTCCTGTACCAGTACTATTTGCTGGTCCTGAAGAAGTAGGCTGCTTTCTTTTTCTATTGTTCTGGAAATAACAAATAATTACAGAACAAGGAGGAGGTATAAGGTCAATGGCAAGCATATCAGTTCTTAAGAACAAATTTGTAGTAACTCATGCAGTGAAATAAAGAAAAGGGTAAATAGCCGACTATTCAGCTTTAGTTGCCAGGGATCATATAGTATGCACCAACCAAAGAAAACAAATTCTTTCTTACAAGTTTACAGTATGCAAATTTACATATCATAATTTCAAATTTGGTCACCAATGTACGAAAAAGACAAGTTATATCAACTATCATATTGTACTATATTAGAATACGATGAATATATGCATGATAATGTAATCACGGAATTTTTTAATCATTAATTCGCCGAGGGCTTAACCCCATTGTCACTGATTTATAGTTTCATCACTGGCAGGATTTTTGTAATTGCAATAATTTAGCATCCAAACTTCATATTCCATTGAATCTGATGCCACCAGCACTGTTCTTTACACATCACTGTGTGACATTCCCTTTTGGCATCATTTTTTTCAAGAGAACTATTGCTTCCTCCATGAAAGATCTCATGTCATTTCAGCATCTTAATAAGAACCCTTCCTAAGATGTGCACATCACCATCCATCATCTAGTTTTCTTCTAAGGCTTCCTCAGATAAACATATCAGTCCCACTGTGCACTCTATAATTTATATTTAAGTAACTTTAATTTGATGATAGAAGAGCAACAGCAGATGCATAACGCCACACTATTGTTGGGCAAATTTAAAGATTCAGATCAACAGGGGAAAGCCCATAGTTCAAGAATAGAACAGGAAATGATAGGTTTGGCATACTTTCAGTACCTGCTGCATTTGTTGTTGCTGGCTCTGTTGCTGCTGCTGGTTCTGCTGCTGCTGTTGAAGCTGTTCCTGGGGTTGCTGTGAAGATGTCTGCTGCATCTGAATAGTTTTCAGATATAGTAAGATACTAACAAACTAGAGCCAGAGAATGTACAAACTAAAGAGAACAACTCTAAGCAACGGAAGGACACATCTACAGCAATCCAACCTTCATGAGATACTCTTGGTCTGGTCTGACTTTGGGTGAACTGGATTGCATAGGGGAACTAATACACCCATCAGTTCCTGCAGGTTGACCATCTTTACCATTCAACCCACCCCTGGTCAACGCTGTAAGTCTGCGGGGATCAATATCCCCATAATTAGTTGAGTTGCCAAGGTTCCCTTGTGCTTGGGCCTGTGCTAAGTATTGTTGCTGCTGCTGTGGGGACATAAGTTGGAACTGTGACTGTGTTGAAAGAAACGGCTTCTGCATTTGAGCACCCAAATTCGGCCTTAATTGATCAATTCCCTGTAAGATGTAGCATGGATATTCATAGGTGGTCAGGTTCCAAAACAAAATATGAGCTCATAAGGTAACATTTTTTTTCGTAGCTTACAGTTAATGGCCAGCCCTTCAACGGTAAACCGCTCACACCTTGGTTCAGTCCTATTCAAAATATGAGGTATTAAAAAGAAGGAAATAGAAAGAATGTGATGTTCTTGAAATGAATCAGTCACATCATAAACACCCTGATTAACCAAAAGAAGAACCACTGTAGCGAGTTACCCATTACTTGCCCATATATCCATCTGTTACAACATAGCACTGGTATGGCCCAATCTATGCCATCAAAAGTTAATAAAACAATAACAACAACAAAGACTTTACTCGAAACTCCCCATGAAGTTGGGGCTAGGGATGAAACCTAACAAAAGCCAGAAAAGAGGATAAAACGCTCCAAAAAAAAACAATGTATCAACAACAGCAAGTATAAGTGTATTCTGCAAAGCCAAGCCACAGAAATATCAGATCATTGTCCTGTGTTGCTGGGGCTTAGAGAAGTGATACAAGGCAAGAGAAAGTTTCACTTTGAGAGTTTTTGGTCTATAACTTGATGGGTTTCATGAAACTGTGCAGAACTCGTGGTCAGCACCGGTGCAAGACACCTGTCCGCTCGAGCGCATATCGGTCAAGCTCAAAAGGCTAGCACGGGCGCTCCAATCTTGGAGCCACAAGCGGGTCGGCCATATCAACTCTCAGCTTGGATTCGCCCGGAAAATTGTACACCTGTTAGAGATCGCACAAGATCATCGCTCCCTTAATCAGGAGGAAGATTAGTTGAGGCGCAAAGCCAAGCGGCATTGCCTGGCCCTTGCTTCGCTTGAGCGAACGGTTGCACGTCTCTGCTCGCGAATCATGTTGCTTAAAGATGGTCACGCTAACATGGCATTATTCCATAGACAGGCTGGGTTTCGGAAACGCAAGAAATGATTTATACCAAAACACATGGATGGTGATCAGGTTGTGACCAGTCAAGAAGGAAAGGAAGAATTACTATTTAATTATTTTGATGGCCTCCTCGGTACAGCCCTGCCGCATACAACCACTATTGATCTCTCTTTCTTCCATAGAGAAGGCACTGATCTCTCAGCCTTAGATGCCACTTTCATGGAAGAAGTTTGGGACACCATCAAAGCTTTGCCGGCAGATCATGCACCTGGTCCAGACGGGTTTACAGGAAGATTCTACAACGCATGCTGGCAGATCATCAAATCAGAATTCATGGCCACCATCATCACGTTACAGCATGGAGACGACAAAAAAATATGGCTACTGAACTCAGCTCATCTCACCTTAATTGCAAAGGAGGAGGAAGCCCTCACAGCCAAGGACTTCCGACCAATCAGTTTGGTCCATAGCTTTGCTAAGCTAGTGACCAAGATAATGACTAACCGGTTGGCCCCTTTTTTGGTTTCTTTGGTGTCTTCCAATCAGAGCGCGTTTGTCCGTGGTCGCTGCATTCATGACAACTACATTCTAGTACAGCAAACCATCAAGCTGCTCCATAAACAAAAGGTACCGAGTCTATTCTTAAAGCTCGACATATCGAAAGCGTTCGACTCGGTATCTTGGGCATTTCTGATGGAGGTTCTTGCACACTTGGGTTTTGGTCCAATATATGGCAAAATCGATGGAGGTTCTAGCACACTTGGGTTTTGGTCCAATATATGGCAAAATCTCATCTCTAATCTGCTGCGCACTGCATCCACATAGATTTTAGTAAATGGCCAACCTGGGGAGGAATTAAGGCACCAACGTGGGCTAAGACAAGGGGATCCCCTTTCTCCCATGCTTTTTATCTTGGTTATGGATGTCTTGAATAGCTTGTTTACCAAGCCAGGAGAAATTGGATTGCTGCAGCCACTTGCTCGACGCAACGCGAGCCAACGCATCTCATTGTATGCTGACGATGTGGCGCTTTTTATCAAACCAGGAGAAGTTGAAATGAGTTTGACTATGGAGATACTTAGCAAATTTGGGGAAGCTTCAGGTCTCCAAACTAATCTTCAGAAAAGTTGTGCTTGCTGAAAGTATATTTCTCAATTAGGGCTAACCCTAGAAGGGTAGCTATATAGGTCCCATACATGGGCCACATGGGCCTTAGCCACATGGGCCTAAACACATACTCCAACACCCCCCCGCAGTCCGAACTACCGACGCAGCGGAGTTCGAGGCTGAACAAGAAAGAACACACCAACCCCCCCACAGACACAACTAGCCACCGGTGATGTTGAGGCTGGTGCGAAACTCGGCGAAGGTCGAGGACGGGAGGCCTTTGGTGAAGATGTCCGCGAACTGGGAGGTCGTCGGAACATGAAGAACCCGCACCTCGCCCATGGCCACCCGATCCCGGACAAAATGGAGGTCGATCTCCACATGCTTCGTCCGCTGGTGCTGGATGGGGTTGGTGGAGAGGTAGACCGCACTGACGTTGTCGCAGTAGATCAGTGTGCTCCGGGAGGGTGGCGTGTGCAACTCAGCCAGCAGCTGCCGGAGCCAGGCGGCCTCCGCCACGCCGTTAGCAACGGCGCGGTACTCCGCCTCGGCGCTGGAACGGGAGACCACCGGCTGGCGCTTGGACGACCAAGACACCAGGTTGCCGCCCAGGAAGACGGCATAGCCGGAGGTGGAGCGGCGAGTATCAGGGCACCCGGCCCAGTCAGCGTCGGTGTAGACGACGAGGTCGGTGGAGGCGGCCCGGTGGAGGAAGAGGCCGTAGTCAAGTGTGCCCCGGAGGTAGCGGAGGAGGCGCTTAAGAGCCAAGAGGTGAGGCTCCCGGGGGTCATGCATATGGAGGCAGACCTGCTGAACTGCATAGGTGATGTCCGGCCGGGTGAATGTGAGGTACTGAAGGGCCCCGGCGAGACTCCTGTACGCAGTGGGATCGGCCACCGGTGGTCCCTCAGCCTCAGACAGCTTGCCCTGAGTGTCGACCGGAGTAGAGCAGGGGTTGCAGTCAGTCATCCCAGCCCGCTCCAGGATGTCCCGAGTATACTGTCGCTGGTGAAGTAGGAGCCCGGTAGGACGGTGCGCAACAGTGACACCGAGGAAGTGGTGAAGCTCACCCAGATCCTTCATCGCGAACTCCTGCTGGAGAGCGGCGATGATCCGGCGGAGAAGTGACTCACTGGAGGCGGTGAGGACAATGTCATCAACATAGAGCAGCAAGTATGCAGTGTCGGCCCCATGGTGGTAGACGAACAGAGACGTATCGGACTTGGCCTCCATGAACCCCAGTGTCAGCAAGAAAGCGGCAAACCAGTGGTTCCACGCCCGAGGTGCCTGCTTGAGGCCGTAGAGGGACCTGTTGAGCCGGCAAACCATGTCAGGACGGGTGGTGTCGACGAACCCCGCCGGCTGACTGCAGTACACCGTCTCGGTGAGAAGGCCGTGGAGGAAGGCGTTCTTGACGTCCAGCTGATGGACGGGCCAAGACCGGGCAAGTGCCAGCGATAGCACTGTACGGACGGTGGCCGGCTTGACCACCGGGCTGAAGGTCTCATCGTAGTCGACGCCAGGGCGCTGAGTGAAACCCCGGAGGACCCACCGAGCCTTGTAGCGCTCGAGAGAGCCGTCGGCCCGGCGCTTGTGGGTCCAAATCCACTTGCCGGTGACGACATTGGCGCCCGGCGGCCGGGGCACCAACTCCCACGTCTGGTTGGCGAGTAGCGCGGCGTACTCCTCTTCCATCGCGCGGCGCCAGTGAGGGTCCAACAGGGCGTCGCGGACGGAAGAGGGTACTGGGGAGACCACCGCGTCACCGGTCGAAACCTCGAGGACACGAGGCGGCAGTGTGCCAGCCGCGTGTCTGGTCACCATCGGGTGAACATGCCGCGGGTGTCGGTGAAGCAGCGGCGAGTGGTAGACCGGCGGGGCACCACGAGCCGGCGGGGACTGCGGCGGTGGTGTCGGTGTCCCCGGTGGAGAAGGGAGCGGCGGCGGCCACGGCCTGCGCTGGTACACCCGTACCGGCGCGGCGAACCTCGACGGAGGTGCCGGGACAGGTGTCTGGACGGGATCCAGCGTCGTCAACCGACACGACCCCCCCGGGGCAGCAGCGGGGGACGAAGGCCCCGGGTCTGCACCACCCGGAGAGGACGGGGCCGCGCCCGAGGACGACGGGCACGAACCTGCGGGGGAGCCGGGACAGGAAGCCGACCCGGGGCGCGGCGAAGCGGTACCTGCAGGAGACCACGAAAAAGGTGGCTGGACCACCGGGTCAGTGGGAAACAGGGAGGGTGGGTCAGGTACCGGAGGGGTGGTGGTGCTAGAAAAGGGAAAGACGGACTCATCGAACACCACATGGCGAGAGATGAGAACCCGTCGGGAAGTAAGGTCAAAGCACCGGTACCCCTTGTGATCCGGGGAGTACCCGAGGAAGACACAGAGCGTGGAGCGAGGGTCCAGCTTGTGAGAAGAAGTGGCAGCGGTGTTGGGGTAACACGCACACCCAAACACACGGAGGTGATCGTACCGAGGCGGGGTACCGAAGAGGGCGTGGTGAGGAGTGGGAGCGGGGCAGGCCGCGGAAGGAAGGCGGTTAAGAAGGTAGGTGGAGGTGTGTAGGCCCTCAGCCCAGAAGCGAGCGGGAAGAGAGGCCTGAAACAGAAGGGTACGCACGGTGTCATTGGTGGTGCGAATCATCCGCTCAGCCTTGCCATTTTGCGAAGAGGTGTATGGACAAGACATGCGGAGCTGAACACCGTGAGAGAGGAAGAAGTCGCGGGAGGTGGAGTTATCAAACTCGCGACCATTGTCACACTGGACGGCCTTGATGGGGAGGCCGAACTGTGTAGACACCCAAGAAAAGAAGTGGAGGAGCGTGGTAAACGTATCAGACTTCGCACGGAGAGGAAAAGTCCACGAATAATGCGAAAAATCATCAACAACCACAAGATAGTACTTATAACCAGAAATACTGAGAACAGGAGATGTCCATAGGTCGCAATGTACAAGATCAAAAATGCGGGCCGCATGGGAAGTAGAGCTAGAAAAAGGAAGACGAACATGTCGGCCCAATTGGCACGCATGACACAGTTGCTCATCATGAGCTCGAGTACATGGAAGACCGGAGCTACGACTGAGCTGTATCAGGGCATCACGTCCAGGATGGCCGAGGCGCCGGTGCCAGGTAGTAGAGGAAGTAGAAGCGACGAAGGCAGCTGACAAAACGGGCGGCGAAGAAGACGAAGGAGCCGCCGGGAAGCGAAGAGTGTAAAGGGGCCCGGTGCTGTCACATCGGAGCAGAGGACGCCGGGAAGCCAAATCCTTTACAGTAAGACCAGAAGAGTCAAATTCCACAGAACAAGAATTGTCAGCTGTAAAACGTCGAATAGAAAGAAGATTATGAACCATAGAAGGAGCAACAAGAACATTAGGAAGACGAAAGGAGCCATGAGCACCGGCAGTACCCACAGACGAGACCGGAATACAAGAGCCATTTGCGACCATAATGGACGAAGGAAGAGAGGAAGAGGGAGAGTGAATCGACGAAAGTATACCGGGGTCAGGAGTAGTGTGGTAGGTGGCCCCCGAATCAGCGATCCACTCGGGTCCGACCGGAGGTGTCAGGCCCATGGTGCTGAACGAGCGAGCCAGAGCCGCCTGGTCCCAGCCGGTGACCCCCGGTGGAGTCCCGGAGGGTGGAACCCACGGCGTAGCAGGGAAGGCGCCAGGTGGAAGACCAGCAGGAAGAGCTCCTGTGAGCATGGCCACTGGTGGGCGAGTGTCGGCTCCGGTGGCGTGGTAGGGCCACATGGATATGCGACCGGACCACGGGTTCTGGAAAGAAGGCCATGGTGACCCCCGTGTGGCCCAGCCGATTCCAGAGCCTGGAGGTGACCCCCCCTGCCACTGCCGCGGCCCCTCCACGGCGACGACGAGAGCCACGACCCCCCCTGCCACCTCCGCTCGGCCCGGAGGGAGGAGGGCCCAGAAGAGACGACGGCGGTGTAGCGGTCGACCGCGGTGGAGCAGACGGACGCGGCGAAGTAGCAGCCAGGGCTGTCGAGGAGGACGAGGACCCCGTGGAAGCTGTGGAGCCCGTCTGGAGGCCCTGCGTGAGCTCCTCCATGACGAGATCGTCACGGACCTCCAGGAAGGTGGGGAAAGGCCTCTGGCGGGTGATCCACGTCCTGAGGTGGGCGTAGCGGTCGCTGAGCCCCCGGAGGACGTTGAGGACCAGGATCCGATCCTCCACAGGCCACCCGAGGTCCCCCAGGGAGTCTGCCATGCCCTTCATCCGACGGCAGAACTCACCGACGGAGAGGTCACCCTGGACGAAGGTCCGGAAGCTCGCGTCGAGGCGCAGAGCCCGAGCCTCAGCGTTGCCCAGGAACTGGCCCTCAAGGGCGAGCCACGCCCGGCGCGCATCCGAGGAGGTGCGGACGAGGTCGTGGAGGTCCAGAGAGATGGTCCCCAGGATCCAGGAGAGGACGATGCTGTCCAGACAAAACCACGACGGGGTCTGGACGGCAACCGAGGCGTCGACGAGGACGTGGTCGTCGAGGGCGTAGCGGCGAAGAGTGAGAAGGACCAGGTCCCGCCAGCGGGCGTAGGAGGGCGACTCGGGCTCGAGGACGACCGGGACAAGGAGGCGAATGTTCTGGACCCCCCCGGCTTGGTAGTGAAGCAGAGCCACGAGCGGATCGGCCGGGTCATGCCAGAGGACGGCGGTGGGAGACACACGGCGACCCGGCGAGGCAGAGGACGTGGCCCCGCCAATCGGAGAGGCAGGCGTGAGGCGCTCCGCCTCGGCGATCTGACGAAAAAGGCCGTCGGCCGCGTCGCGTTCGTGCTCCCACACGAGGGCGGCCGCGCGCAGCCGGGCCTGCCCCTCCGCGGCGGCAGCCCGGGCGGCGACGAGGGCGGCGGCGAGGGCGGAGTCGGGGCGCGTGCCGGGAAAGGCAGAGGCTGCTGGTTGTTCCGTCACCAGCGGAGGGGGATCGGGATGCCCGGAGTTGGTCACAGGAAGGCCCCCAACCACCTCCCCGGAGTCCAGCGGTGCTGAGGTAGTCCCGGTGGCTGCCCCACCGACAGCAGTCATGGCAGTAGCGGGCCAGGGGTGGTGGACAGCCGTGGCACCGCCCATGGTGAGGCCAGCAAGGGCGCGGATGGCTGCTGGAGGGAGATCGGCCTGTCGAGCAGCGGTCAGGAGACCGGGAAGGTGCTCGGCGGCCGGGATGGTCATGGAGATGGCGCCGGCTGGGAGGACGCCGGCGGCCGCACCAGGAAGGTGAGCGGCGGCGCCCTCACCTGGGGCAGGGGCGGCGGTATGAGGGGCGGCCGCGCCAGCCGCGCCTGCGCCCGTAGCGGTAGCAGCTGCCAGGGCGGCGGCGCGCGGATCCGGAGGAGGAGCTGCGGCGCCAGTGGCCGGAAGAGGGGCGGCAGCGCGAGCAGGGGCCGGAGGAGGGGCGGCGGTGGGAAGCAGGGGGCGGGTAGGGGAAGAAGCCACCTGTGCCCAGGAAGAGGATGAGAGAGGGGGAAAACCATGGAGGTAGGAAGGAGGGGGAGGAGGAGTACGCCGGCCAGCCATGGCGTCGGCGGCGGCGGCGCCAGCCCCCAGGGAGCGGCGGCGGCGGCTGGAAGGAAGGGAAGAAAACCTAGGCTGTTGATACCATGCTGAAAGTATATTTCTCAATTAGGGCTAACCCTAGAAGGGTAGCTATATAGGTCCCATACATGGGCCACATGGGCCTTAGCCACATGGGCCTAAACACATACTCCAACAGTGCTATTCCCATTAGATGCAAGCAGCCGGCTGTGGACAACATCAGTACGTTTATGCCTTGTACACCAACTCAGTTCCCTTGTACATACTTGGGTCTGCCAATTTCGGATAGGAAGTTGAGAAAGACTGACCTGCTTCCTTGGATAGAGAAGATTGGGGATAGGTTGCCAAGGATGGCAAGCAACACTCATGAACACAGCTGGCAGGATTACTTTGGGTTCGTTTTGTGCTGTCTGCAATTCCTATCTATGTGCTCATTGCCATCGAAGTGCCCAAATGGTTTATCAAGGCAGTGGACAAGCTTCGAAGAGCATACTTATGGAAAGGTCGCAAGCAGATCAATGGCGGAAGTTGTCTGGTAGCTTGGGAAAAGGTGCAGCGGCCACTTGACCTCGGGGGACTGGGTGTCCTTAATCTCGAGTACATGAGCTGGGCACTACAAATGCGCTGGCTGTGGTTCACAAAGACAGACAATAACAGATCCTGGGCGGGACTTGAAATCCCGGTTCATCCCAATGTGGTGACACTCTTTTCTATTGCCCTGATCTCTCATGTGGGCAATGGAAACAATACCTTTTTCTGGACAGATAGGTGGCTTTTTGGATGCTGCATCAGGGACATTGCACCTAATGTGTTCTCTGCAATGCCTCGGAAATTTTTGAAACGGTCGGTGGCTGAAGCTTTTCAAGAGCAACGTTGGCCAAGGGATGCAGAAGGAGGTCTGTCGGTGATTGGACTGTTTGAGCATTTTCAGTTGTGAGACATCATACAAGATTTCTTGCTGACCACAACCGAAGACTCACACAGTTGGAGATTTGAGAGCTCGGGATTTTTCTCATCCAGATCAGCATATCGGGCTTTCTTTAATGGGTCGATCACCTTTGATCCATGGCAACGCATCTGGAAATCTTGGGTCCTGGCCAAGTATAGAGTTTTTATCTGGTTGGCAGTTCGAAACAGATGTTGGACAGCTGATTGATTGGCCAAACAAAATCTGCCGCATCCGAGTCTTTGCCCATTGTGTGATCAAGCCAAAGAAACCATTCAACACCTATTAACATCCTGTGTCTTCGCACGCGAGTTCTGGTTCAGAATTCTGTCACCGGTAGGTTTCCAGAGGTGCGTGCCAGACAACAGGGACCAAGAGTTCACAGGCTGGTGGAGAAAAGCAGCTACGCGAGTATCCAAAGAAAAGAAGAAAGGTTTCAATACTTTGATCATCCTGGGGGCGTGGCTGCTCTGGAAACACAGGAATGCTTGTGCATTCGAAGGAGCCAGCCCGAGCATGAATGGTTTGCTTCGCTCCTTTGATGATGAGCACCATCTATGGTGTCTCGCAAGGGCACGGAAACTTGGTGCTTTAGGTCAGGAAGTGGCGACAAGCTAGCTGCTGTCGATAGTTTGTGTGTTGTGGGTCAGGTCCTACCTGTTTTTGTGTTTTAGTGACCTAGGCCTTGTTGTAACTCAGCACCCCCACAGCTCGGGCCGGAGTGGGGGGAGGCTTTTTGTATGGGTCTGTTTTTTCCTCTCTTAGTGCAATGATACGCAGCTCTCCTGCATATTCGAGAAGGAAAAAAAAAGCAAGAGGGGCATAGTCCAGGAATGTGGATTGCTGAGTTCCAAACACTTGTCAGGATCCTATTACAGTGTAAGAATGACAGGACAAAAGGACTGTAGTTCAATGAGAGATGCAACCAACTTTGCAATATAAATTTGAAAAAAAAAACTGATATTATTTTAGAACTGTAAAAAAAGTTGTGTTGCTTGCATCCAAAGCAATTAAACTTTTACCATCGATACAAATTTTATATATTGAGATTCAACATTTCAAAAAGATGAGTGAGATTTATCTCCAACAGCAACTACATAATATTACAGTTTTGTTGTACTTTCTAATTATATTAGGATAGAAACTATCGCACAAAGCTACACTTGGGGGACCATGACAATGTTCATAACCAACTTGTTTCATCATTTGCAACTGGAGGGAGTATGTATCTGCAGGCAGCAGCAGTAAAGGACAGGTGTTCTAAAGAAGTGACTGTTGGAAAGTAAAGTCTCTCTCAATTAGGGCTAACCCTAGAAGGGTAGCTATATAGGTTCCATACATGGGCCACATGGGCCTTAGCCACATGGGCCTAAACACATACTCCAACACCCCCCCGCAGTCTGAACTACCGGCGCAGCGGAGTTCGAGGCTGAACAAGAAAGAACACACACATCCCCCCCACAGACGCAACTAGCCACCGGTGATGTTGAGGCTGGAGCGAAACTCGGCGAAGGTCGAGGACGGGAGGCCTTTGGTGAAGATGTCCGCGAACTGTGAGGTCGTCGGAACATGAAGAACCCGCACCTCGCCCATGGCCACCCGATCACGGACAAAATGGAGGTCGATCTCCACATGCTTCGTCCGCTGGTGCTGGATGGGGTTGGTGGAGAGGTAGACCGCACTGACGTTGTCGCAGTAGATCAGTGTGCTCCGGGAGGGTGGAGTGTGTAACTCGGTCAGCAGCTGACGGAGCCAGGCGGCCTCCGCCACGCCGTTAGCAACGGCGCGGTACTCCGCCTCGGCGCTGGACCGGGAGACCACCGGCTGGCGCTTGGACGACCAAGACACCAGGTTGGCGCCCAGAAAGACGGCGTAGCCGGAGGTGGAGCGGCGAGTATCCGGGCACCCGGCCCAGTCAGCGTCGGTGTAAACGGTGAGGTCGGTGGAGGAGGCTCGGTGGAGGAGGAGGCCGTGGTCGAGCGTGCCCCGGAGGTAGCGGAGGAGGCGCTTGAGAGCCGTGAGGTGAGGCTCCCGGGGTCATGCATATGGAGGCAGACCTGCTGAACTGCATAGGTGATGTCCGGCCGGGTGAAGGTGAGGTACTGAAGGGCCCCGGCGAGACTCCTGTACGCAGTGGGATCGGCCACCGGTGGTCCCTCAGCCTCAGACAGCTTGCCCTGAGTGTCAACCGGAGTGGAGCAGGGGTTGCAGTCGGTCATCCCAGCCCGCTCCAGGATGTCTCGAGTGTACTGTCGCTGGTGAAGTAGGAGCCCGGTAGGACGGTGCTCAACAGTGACACCGAGGAAGTGGTGGAGCTCACCCAGATCCTTCATCGCGAACTCCTGCTGGAGAGCGGTGATGATCCGGCGGAGAAGTGACTCACTGGAGGCGGTGAGGACAATGTCATCAACATAGAGCAGCAAGTATGCAGTGTCGGCTCCATGGTGGTAGACGAACAGAGACGTATCAGACTTGGCCTCCATGAACCCCAGGGTCAGCAAGAAAGCGGCGAACCGGTGGTTCCACGCCCGAGGTGCCTGCTTGAGGCCGTAGAGGGACCTGTTGAGCCGGCAGACCATGTCAGGACGGGTGGTGTCGACAAACCCTGCCGGCTGACTGCAGTACACCGTCTCGGTGAGAAGGCCGTGGAGGAAGGCGTTCTTGACGTCCAGCTGATGGACGGGCCAAGACCGGGCAAGTGCCAGCGATAGCACGGTACGGACGGTGGCCGGCTTGACCACCGGGCTGAAGGTCTCATCGTAGTCGACGCCAGGGCGCTGAGTGAAACCCCGGAGGACCCAGCGAGCCTTGTAGCGCTCGAGAGAGCCGTCGGCCCGGCGCTTGTGGGTCCAAATCCACTTGCCGGTGACGACGTTGGCGCCCGGCGGCCGGGGCACCAACTCCCACGTCTGGTTGGCGAGTAGCGCGGCGTACTCCTCTTCCATCGCGCGGCGCCAGTGAGGGTCCAACAGGGCGTCGCGGACGGAGGAGGGTACCGGAGAGACCACCGCATCGCCGGTCGAAGCCTCGAGGGCACGAGGCGGCAGTGTGCCAGCCGCGTGTCGTGTCACCATCGGGTGAACATGCCGCGGGTGTCGGTGCAGCAGCGGTGGGTGGTAGACCGGCGGGGCACCACGAGCCGGCGGAGACAGCGGCGGTGGTGTCGGTGTCCCCGGTGGAGAAGGGAGCGCGAGCGGCGGCGCCCGCGGCCTGCGCTGGTACACCCGTACCGGCGCGGCGAACCTCGACGGAGGTGCCGGGACAGGTGCCGGGACGGGATCCGGCGGCGTCGACCGACACGACCCCCCCGGGGCAGCAGCGGGGGAAGAAGGCCCCGGGTCTGCACCAACCGGAGAGGATGGGGCCGCGCCCGAGGACGGCGGGCACGGACCTGCGGGGGATCCGGGACAGGAGGCCGGCCCGGCACGCGGCGAAGCGGTACCTGCAGGAGACCACGAAAAAGGTGGCTGGACCACCGGGTCAGTGGGAAACAGGGAGGGTGGGTCTGGTACCGGAGGGGTGGTGGTGCTAGAAAAGGGAAAGACGGACTCATCGAACACCACATGGCGAGAGATGAGAACCCGTCGGGAGGTAAGGTCAAAGCACCGGTACCCCTTGTGATCCGGAGAGTACCCGAGGAAGACACAGAGCGTGGAGCGAGGGTCCAGCTTGTGAGAAGAAGTGGCAGCGGTATTGGGGTAACACGCACACCCAAACACGCGTAGGTGATCGTACCGAGGCGGGGTACCGAAGAGGGCGTGGTGAGGAGTGGGAGCGGAGCAGGCCGCGGAAGGAAGGCGGTTAAGAAGGTAGGTGGAGGTGTGCAGGCCCTCAGCCCAGAAGCGAGCGGGAAGAGAGGCCTGAAACAGAAGGGTACGCACGGTGTCATTGGTGGTGCGAATCATCCGTTCAGCCTTGCCATTTTGCGAAGAGGTGTATGGACAAGACATGCGGAGCTGAACACCGTGAGAGAGGAAGAAAGCGCGGGAGGTGGAGTTATCAAACTCGCGACCATTGTCACACTGGACGGCCTTGATGGGGATGCCGAACTGTGTAGACACCCAAGAAAAGAAGTGGAGGAGCGTGGTAAACGTATCAGACTTCGCACGGAGAGGAAAAGTCCACGAATAATGCGAAAAATCATCAACAACCACAAGATAGTACTTATAACCAGAGATACTGAGAACAGGAGATGTCCATAGGTCGCAATGTACAAGATCAAAAATGTGGGCCGCATGGGAAGAAGAGCTAGAAAAAGGAAGACGAACATGTCGGCCCAATTGGCACGCATGACACAGTTGCTCATCATGAGCTCGAGTACATGGAAGACCGGAGCTACGACTGAGTTGTATCAGGGCATCACGTCCAGGATGGCCGAGGCGCCGGTGCCAGGTAGTAGAGGAAGTAGAAGCGACGAAGGCAGCTGACAAAACGGACGGCGAAGAAGACGAAGGAGCCGCCGGGAAGCGAAGAGTGTAAAGGGGCCCGGTGCTGTCACATCGGAGCAGAGGACGCCGGGAAGCCAAATCCTTTACAGTAAGACCAGAAGAGTCAAATTCCACAGAACAAGAATTGTCAGCTGTAAAACGTCGAATAGAAAGAAGATTATGAACCATAGAAGGAGCAACAAGAACATCAGGAAGACGAAAGGAGCCATGAGCACCGGCGGTACCCACAGACGAGACCGGAATACAAGAGCCATTTGCGACCATAATGGACGAAGGAAGAGAGGAAGAGGGAGAGTGAATCGACGAAAGTATACCGGGGTCAGGAGTAGTGTGGTAGGTGGCCCCCGAATCAGCGATCCACTCGGGTCCGACTGGAGGTGTCAGGCCCATGGTGCTGAACGAGCGAGCCAGGGCCGCCTGGTCCCAGCCGGTGACCCCCGGTGGAGTCCCGGAGGATGGAACCCACGGCGTAGTAGGGAAGGCGCCAGGTGGAAGACCAGCAGGAAGGGCTCCGGTGAGCATGGCCACTGGTGGGCGAGTGCCGGCTCCGGTGGCGTGGTAGGGCCACATGGAGATGCGACCGGACCACGGGCTCTGGAACGTAGGCCAGGGTGCCCCCCCGTGTGTCCCGGCCGGTGCCGGAGCCTGGGATTGACCGCCCCGGCCACCCCCGCGCCCCCCTCCACGGCGACGACGAGAGCCACGACCCCCCCCACCGCCGCTCGGCCCGGAGGGAGGAGGGCCCAGGAGAGACGGTGGCGGTGTAGCGGTGGACCGCGGTGGAGCAGACGGGCGCGGCGAAGAGGCAGCCAGGGCCGTCGAGGAAGACGAGGACCCCGCGGAAGTGGTGGATCCCGGCTGGAGACCCTGCGTGAGCTCCTCCATGACAAGGTCGTCACGGACCTCCAGGAAGGTGGGGAAGGGCCTCTGGCGGGTGATCCACGTCCGGAGGTGGGCGTAGCGATCGCTGAGCCCCCGAAGGACGTTGAGGACCAAGATGCGATCCTCCACGGGCCACCCAAGGTCCCCCAGGGAGTCGGCCATGCTTTTCATCCGGCGGCAGAACTCACCGACGGAGAGGTCACCCTGAACGAAAGTCCGGAAACTCGCGTCGAGGCGCAGAGCCCGGGCCTCGGCGTTGCCCAGGAACTGGCCCTCAAGAGCAAGCCAAGCCCGGCGCGCGTCAGGAGAGGTGCGGACGAGGTCGTGGAGGTCGAGAGAGATCGTCCCCAGAATCCAGGAGAGGACGATGCTGTCCAGACGAAGCCACGACGGGGTCTGGACGGCGGCCGAAGCGTCGAGGAGGACGTGGTCGTCGAGGGCGTAGCGGCGAAGAGTGAGAACCACGAGGTCCCGCCAGCGGGCGTAGGAGGGTGACTCCGGCTCGAGAACGACCGGCACGAGGAGGCGAATGTTCTGGACCCCCCCGGCCTGGTAGTGAAGCTGCGCCACGAGCGGGTCAGCCGGGTCGTGGCAGAGGACAGCGGTGTGAGACACACGGCGACCCGGCGAGGCAGAGGAGTTGGCCCCAGCCGGAGAGGCGGGAGAGAGGAGCCGCTCCGCCTCGGCAATCTGGCGAGTCAGGGCGTCGGCCGCTTCGCGCTCGTGCTCCCACACGAGGGCGGCCGCCCGCACCCGGGCCTGCCCCTCCGCGGCGGCGGCACGCGCGGCGACGAGAGCAGCGGCGAGAGGAGAGGTGTCACGGACGGCGTAGATGTGGGAGAGTAGTGGTGGTGTCGGGGCCGGGAAGGCCTGGGCACCGGCAGGAAGGTGGGTGCCGGTGTCCAGCCCGGCGCCGGGAAGTTGGACGGCGTCGGCGAGGCGCTCTGTCAGGGCATCAACCCCCCCATCCTCAACACCTCCTGCAGGAAGAGTTGCAGCAGGGGCCCCCCATGCCCCCCAACCGCCGGAGCAGTGAGGGAGGAGGAGCCCGAGCCCCCTGCGGCTCCCTCAACAGCAGCGGCTGCTGTGAGGGCAGCAGCAGAGGGAGGGGAGGTGCTGAGGCTAGGGAGGAGAGCAGGGGAAGGGCGGCCCTCCAGAGCGTAGCCGACGGCGTGAGGATGGAGATGGGAAAGGGGAGCAGCAGGGAAAACCGGCCGGGCGACCATGGCGGGCAGACCCCCAGCGGCGGCGGGTTGGGCCGCCCCCGAACCGGGCGCGGCAGGGCAGTCCCGCGCGGGTGGACGACCCGTGGCTGGGGAGATGGCGGCGGGCGCGGCAGGGGAGATGGCGGGCGCGGCAGGGGAGATGGCGGGCGCGGCAGGGGAGATGGCGGCGGGCGCGGCAGGTGGGGACGCCGCGATCTGCGCCCAGGAAGGGTGGGAGGAGGAAGGGAAGGAGAAGAGGGAGGGAAAGGAGGGAGTCCGGTCAGCCATGCTGGCTCCGGTGGTAGGAGCAGCGCCGACGGGAAGAGGCTGAGCGGCGGCGGCGGCGGCTCAGGGTGGGGAAAGAGGAAAGAACAGGCTTTGATACCATGTTGGAAAGTAAAGTCTCTCTCAATTAGGGCTAACCCTAGAAGGGTAGCTATATAGGTTCCATACATGGGCCACATGGGCCTTAGCCACATGGGCCTAAACACATACTCCAACAGTGACTTTATGGTGAGTGCTAGTTTGGCAACACAGGAGGAACTCACAAGAAACAAGGGAAAGGGCGTACCTGCACCACTCAATCCAGGTTTAGGCTGAATTATTCCCTGTCCATACAACGATGATGGATCCATGGGTAAAGATCTCTGGGGTACTCCCATGTTACCTTCACTCTTAATATCCTGTTAGAAGTTAGAACATTCAGGTTATCAGTGCATACATTTAGTGAACTAGTGTAAGAAATTGCTGAGTGAATAGACACATGGTGGAACCAATAACCTACAATAGTTTGCTGATTCCGAGCCTGGATTTGCTGCAGAGTTGTAGACACATTTCCAGGAGTCCCTGGAACTAATTGCCTAATTCCACAAAAACAATAAGTTCAGTGAGTACCGCAAATGTTTCAGTTCTAACTATCTTTCTTTTTCCTTTTATAGAAGTGTGTAAGAGAAAAATGGGGGTTGATGGAGCACCCTGCATGGTTTGTTGCTGGCTTGAGAAGAGCCATTCTACTAGCTTCAATGAGTTGTGATCCCTCTGACTCCATTGAATGTGGGTGCTTCAAGCGCTCTTCATACATCTTGGCAGCTAAGACACTAGCTGTTGATGGCCCCAAAATGCCATCAGAGTTTAAGGCATTTATTGGACCATTAAGTGAAGGATGATTCGCATTAGTTCGCTGAAGTTGAGCATGTCTTTGCTGCATGAGTTGCAATTGCTGCATCTGCATCTGCTGCTGGTGCTCTCTTGCTTTTATTTGCTGCGCCTATCTCCAACAGAACAGAGATACACACTCGGTGAGATTAAGAAATAAAGAGGTGCATTGTAAATTAAGAAATCCCAAGCTACCTCTAGGTATGCCGCTGCAACTTCAGAATGCTTTTCATTTGTCCTCGCGATGAATATATCCCAAAAGACAGACCACCACTCAAAGAGAAACCCTCCAGGAGCATCAATTGCTGCATCACAATTCACAAGTCAAGCTCATACTTATGATGGATCCCCTGGGCAAACAAACTAATGGAGGGAAACAGTTAAAAAAATATCACACGGATGCATGTGATCTTGGAATGGGTAGGCATCTGTCACATATATCATCGTTTCATACTCGGTCCTTCACTCCTTACCAGGGTTTGAGATCTTTACAAGATAGCATCTTTTTTATACTACTCCCTCCATTCCAAATTATAAGGCATTCCAAGAATCTTGGAGAGTCAAAGCATCTTAAGTTTGACCAAAATTATAGAGAAAAATACAAAAAATTATAACATCAAATAGGTATACTATGAAAATATAATTAATGAAGAATCTAATGATACTTAATTGGTGTCATAAATATTATTATCTTATCATACAAATTTGGTCAAACTTGAGATCCTTGGACTCTCCAAGATTCTTGGAATGCCTTATAATTTGGGATGGAGGGAGTAGGAATGAAGGTTCTAAACTCCTAATGTAACAGCAGTTGTATCAATTACCCTTTTCTAATATCCTGTCTTTCGTAAGCAAGAAATCTATCTGGGACTGAAATGGCTATGGTACATTGGTACTTTTTTCTCGAACACGCAGGAGAGCTGCGTATCATTATATTAATAAGAAAAATGATACATTGGTACTATTTCAATAACCATTTTATAAAGATATTTACAACAATTTCGAAACTGGACCTACCCTATTTGCTGACATTTTAGTCCTACCACGCATCTGAACAATATGCAAATTATATTGGTACTACTTGTTTGCTCAATGCATGTGGGCCCCTCAACATGAGGTCCGCACTTCAGATGATAACCACACTGAATCAATTATTACTTTTCAAATCATAATCCATTACACAGAACAGTGGTTTCTACTGCATACTTGCATAGAAGTTACGGGGATCCAATTTTGCTACACAGCTGCAGTTTTGTTTATCAGCAATGAGTTTCGCAGTTGTGCTACAAGTGTGTCACCCAGTTACATAAAAAGATTAAAAAAAAATCAAAATCTATGCTGCTATAGATAAATTAGCACGTGGAAGCCTAATGTTAATTTCTAATTTTGGCATGTGTGATTGTGTTGTAAAGTAAAATCCCTATATATAGGGATGAAAACGAGACGGATATTTCCTGATATCTATCCATCCACAACGGGTTTAAATACTAAATGGATAATCCGTATATGAATCCGGCCATTTAATATCTGTACAGTATCTGGATCTGATACTCAAAGTAAGATTTTGGATATGTGGGATGGGTGTCAATATTCGACGCTATCCATGTCCAACTCCAAATCCCAAAAAGAAACTACCCGTATTTGTATCCATATCCATAATAACCATTCGTATCTGGTCCAGTTTCATCCCTAGTACGAAGACTCCCAGTAGCTTTCCCAAAACCATATCAAGAACAAGCAATGATAGTAGTAATCCAGCTAGTTTCAACACCAGGCAAAGCTTTGACACTTGAGAAAAGCATAACATGTTGAGATAATTCAATTGAATAGCATTAGCAAATAGCAGCAGCATTTAACTAAATCGCCACTAATAGCTTAGTAGTGAGTAGGGGCTATACAGATGCATCATGTTTGTTATATGAATGCTACTCATGCAGCTTCTGCTATGCACACATCTACTACAATCCATCAATACGATAACACCACCCACTTCACAAGTACTAACGCGAGCTATTATCTAAATAAATATACCTTAAACAAGCAAGCTAGACAAAGAATAGTAGCATATATAAAGTGCACTATTGCATTTGGAGTTCTAAATTTATTACATTCCCACTAAAGCATCTCTCGACAACACAACAAAAATTTTGTAAGATCACGGGCAGCATCAATTCCCGCTTCCACCAAATTCATGTGCATTAGCATGCATAAACATAATGGCTCACCGTCAATCCTCTAAACAATGGCAGCTAACGACAACCATTATCTGCCTATATAGGGAAGCAAAATCCCGCAGTTTCCCGCGAAAAGTTATGAACCCATCTCAAACTGGCTCCTCTTCAGTCCTCACCCACCATATAACTTCAGAACTTCTCTGTCTAAATTGTCACAAAGCTCTCCATACCCCTTTGAATTGACACTACACTCCCGTTTGGCTGAAAACCAAACTGTAGATCAGTTCAGATTTCAATCCTCTGCCTTACTTCAGCCACACATAAAAAAAAATCAATGGAGTATTCCATACTGAAAATTCATATCAGAGCTGAAAAACACTGCCCACTCTATCTAGTTCAAAATTCGAATTCACACCCGTAACCAATAGCTAAACTCTTGTGCACTGTCACGAACAAAACCTAACCCAGCAACAAATGCAAAAGGGCGAAGCAACAGAAGAGGAGGCAACAATTACCGACTGGATCAGCAGCAACCTTTCCCTCAGCCATGAAAGCCTTGGCCGTCGTCTGCAGGTTCCTCTTCAGCAGGTAGTCATAGATATACACGTCGAGCCTGTACCACAAGCAACGGAATCAACCCAGAGCGAGCGAAGGAGCCAAAAATTCACACGGGGACAACACATCAAAATCTCTCACATCTTATCCGCTTCCCAGTTGCTCTGCGCCATTCTGCGACCGGCGGCGAAGCGGGACGGGACAAAGAGGCAAAACCAGCAGAAATTAGCGGCGGGGCCAGGCGATTCGGTACCAAACTCGAGCGAAAACATGGGATCAGAGCCCACATTACCGGCTGGGCGTGATCTCGCGGCCGAGGGAGCGGGGTCACAGACGGCCTCGAGAAAATTTCCCGCGACGAGCCGCCGTGCGGGCGGCGAGCGGCGACGGGGTTCCAATGCCCGATCGGGGGTGGCCGCGTCGGCGTTCGCGGCAAGCTCGGCGGCGGAATTTGGCGGTGGGTGGAGCGCGCGCGCGCTACGGTGGTGTGAGCTCGCTTCCGCCCGCGCCGCTTCGGAAGAAGCGGAGATGAGAGAGAAAGGAATAGGCATACACAGAGCGAAGGAGAAGAGGCATGGGTGGGGTGCGGGTTTGAGGCTGGCTCGGTAGGGTGAGCCAGGACTCCGGTTCAGGAAGGTTCGGATGACAGGCAGGCGCCAGAAAAATTTGCAGGTGGATCCTCGGGCCGTGTTTAGTTGCCCCGATTTGGTGGCGGCGAAATCACTGTTCCGCACTGTAGCACACTGTAGTATTTTGTTTTTAGTGTAAAAAATTATCCAAAAATTGATTAATTAGGCTCAAAATGTTCGTCTCGTAAAGAACAACAAAACTATGCAATTAGTTTTTGATTTCATCTACATTTAGTACTCCATACATGTGCCGACATTTTGATGTGATGGGGAATCTTCTTTTTGCATAGTGAAATTTGGGGAAAAATTTGGCATCTAAATAGGGCCCGGTTAAACTATTAATTACTTCCTCCGTCTGAGAAAAGATGCAATTATGGGATGCGTGTCAGTCAAACTGACTCAAGTTTCACCAAGTTTATAGTAAATAGTATTAACATTTATATCTCCAAATAAATTTATTATAAAAATATATTCTATAACTAATCTAGTGATACTTATTTTGTATCATAAATATTAATATTTTTTATATAAATTTAGTCAAAGTTAAAACTGTTTGACTTCTCGAAAAGCGAGAATTGCATGTTTTTATAGACGGATGAAGTACTTTATTGGTGGATTACTGGTATAGTATCTCAAGGGATCTCCTCCCATTAATAATACTCTACATCTCCTGTCTTAAGAAGCGAACCAAATTTAAATTTAATAAATTAATTGTACGATATCTCGATGGAGCTCCTTCAATTAATAGTAAACACCTCTCTTCGCCTCAAAATTAATGTAACTCTCATACTTTGAGGAGTCAACCAATTTTAAATTTGATTAAATATATTAATATTTATGATATTAAATAAACATCATTGCATAAATTTTGAGAAGACAATTTTGCAACAGGATCATTGGTTAAAGTGTTAAACTATTAATTACTCTGTAGGTGGATTACTCGTATAGTATCTCAAGGGATCTCTTCCAATTAATACTCACATTTTGAGAAGACAACTAATTTTAAATTTGAGAGATGTACATAATTTTTATATATTATTTTTGAGAAGTCAACTAATTTTAAATTTGATTAATTTAATAAAAAAATCAGATATGCATTGTTATATATAATTAGGTCATATATTCAATAAAGGGTTGAGTAGCGACAAACAATTAATCTTACTATCTGTGTTGTAATGCTGAATCTACAACTAATAGTATGTAGCCATGTTCATTAGTTATTGTAATTTATAAGAACTTTTATCACAAGAGATGAAGTTAATATAAGACATGACATTAGTTGTAACTTTTTCATAGTCTACTCCGTAGGTAGAAGTGAAAATCGACTTAGAAGGTAGTAGAAATAATAACATAATAATTCTACATTTTATGTCGTATAAAAGAACTAAAACGCTTGTCCATGCAAGGACCGCTTTTTAGAAGCTATATATTGTAGATAATGTGCCTTTATCTAATTATATATAAGATAATAATAATAGTTTCTGGGAAAGAAGATACTATCCGGGGAATAAAGAATTGCTTGTGCTAGCTCGTCGTCATATTCCAAAGGGCGAAGGGCCAAGCTGCGATTTGGCATAGAGAGGTTCGGAGCCAGAGGAGTAGGCTCGGAGGCGTGGGGATTGGAGTGCTTGATTAGGCCCGGATTACCACGACCCAGCTGGTGCGGAGGGCCAAACACCGCGCACGGGACCTGACCAACCGCGTGAAGGGATTCGATGACGTGGCCGCGAGCGGCTGGAGCCCCTGGGACGCCCGCTGTTCGCCACGGGATTCGTGAAAGACGGAGGTGAGCTGGTGACCTTGATGTCTCGCACGTTTTTGTGTTCCTCTGAGGCCACCTCGTCTGTTGCCTTCCCTGCGTGCGGCTTTTCTTTTCTGTTCTTTTTTTTTTTCTTTTCTCTCTTTCTATTCTGGTACATCGTCCTTCATGTTATACGCTGATGTAAGCACTTTTAGACGGCTGAGGACTGTGGCTTTGCTCAGAAAAGATTGGGTGTGTTTAGTTACCTGAAAAAAGGTGAAAAATATATTGTAGCACGTTTTGGTTTTATTTGGCAAATAGTGTCCAACCATTAACTAATTAGGTTCAAAACGTTCGTCTCGCAAAGTACAACCAAGCTGTACAATTAGTTTTTAATTTCATTTACATTTAGTACTCCATACATATATCACAAGTTTGATGTGACGGGAAATCTTTTTTCTGCATGGTGCTTTTTTTTTGGAAGAAGTAAACACAGCCATTGTTTGCAGTAGTGCTGTGATTGTCGGTACGGCAAGCACTCAGGAAACGCCTAGAATTGGTAAAGCATGCTGCAGCCACACCGTCCAAAAAATCACAGCAAGCATAACCGAAATCAAACACGTCTAGTATGGTGTAAACTGCTCGTAACAATTGGTCGATCAAATACGTTAATCAGTACGTATATGTTAGATTTTACGCCAACATCAAAACAAAGACAGTATAGTAAATGGAAGTCGAGGAAAAGGTTCGAAGACGCGCGTCTAGTTTAGGGCGTGTTTAGATAATATTTTTTTTGAAAATGCACTTTTCGTTGTTATTTAGTAAAAATTGTCTAACTATGGACTAACCAAGCTCAAAAGATCCGTCTCGATATTTACAGACAAACTGTGCAATTAGTTTTTTTTACCTACATTTAATGTTTCATGCATGCGTCAAAAGATTTAATGTGACAGATACTGTGCAAAAAAAAAATGGGTATTTTTAGATATCTAAACAGGGCCTTATAATAAAAGTTCACAAAAGATGTCCTTGCAAACACTCGCTAAAGCCTACTAGTACGCCGTGTACCAGGCAGGAACAGGATGCGTTGGCCACAGCAGAGACCACAGGCAGCAGCGGGCGCAGAACGCGGGGCCGGATGCGGTGGCCGGACCGGGCGGTGAGGCCACCCAGGCTGCTCTGGGGTTCCTGCGTGTTTTACACGGTACGGGCAAGCAAGCAGCGAGCGATCCCACTCGCGCAGGCGGGGTCGGGGTCCCGGCCGGCGCCGCTCGCCGTCGCCACCGCCGCCGCCGGGCGTGAGGCGCACGAGCGCGGGGTAGTTGGGCTGGTTGGAAACGGAAGACGGCGACGCGGGGCCTGCAGTGCACGCCGTCGCTTTTCAGTCGGTTAGCCTACCCACAGGCACTCGGGGTGGTGAAACCATTCTTTGGCTATGGCCTTTTAGTTCCCAAATTCAACCTCAAATTCTACTATGCAAAAAGGAGATTTCCCATCACATCAAAATGTCGGCAAATGCATGGAGTACTAAATGTAGATGAAATCAAAAACTAATTGCACAGTTTTGTTGTACTTTACGAGACGAACATTTTGAGTCTAATTAATCATTTTTTGGACAATTTTTTACACTAAAAAACAAAAGCTGCTAGCTAGAGCCGATTCGGCCACCCGAATCCTGAATCTAAACACGGCCTATGTTTAGTTCCTCAAAAAAAAGCACTATGCAGAAAAAAGATTCCCCGTCACATCAAACTTGCAATACATGCATGGAGTACTAAATATAAATGAAATCAAAAACTAATTGCACAGTTTTGTTGTACTTTACGAGACGAACATTTTGAGTCTAATTAATCATTTTTTGGACAATTTTTTACACTAAAAAACAAAAGCTGCTAGCTAGAGCCGATTCGGCCACCCGAATCCTGAATCTAAACACGGCCTATGTTTAGTTCCTCAAAAAAAAGCACTATGCAGAAAAAAAATTCCCCGTCACATCAAACTTGCAATACATGCATGGAGTACTAAATATAAATGAAATTAAAAACTAATTGTACAGTTTGGTTGTACTTTGCGAGACGAACGTTTTGAACCTAATTAGTCAATGGTTGGACACTATTTGTCAAATAAAGCCAAAACATACTACAGTACATTTTTCGTCCTTTTTCAGGGAACTAAACACACCCTTTCTCAGAAATGGGAAGAGCACGTTCTGACGACGGAACGGGACCGGTGACGCTGTACGTATATTTTTGTGGTGGCTTCTGTGGGTCTCCTCTCCTCTCGTGCCGTCGTTCGCGTTTCCACTGCATCCGGAGGATGTTTGTTTCTTTTGGCTAAAGTTTTGCTCCGTTACATCGAATCTTTATATACCCGTTAGGACTATCAAGCGGGTACCCGTCTCCTTCCTTTCTACTTGGCACGTCACGTCTCGCCTCTCTCGCGTTTCGTTTGGGTTGGTGGTGCCGGTACTTTCTATGGTACTACCACTACTAGTGATTCGTGATGGTAACGGTTTGGTTTTGGTTTGGTTAGGGCCTGTTTGGTTTGGGGTGTTAAAGTTTACTTTCGTCTTATTTGATAAAAAGTTTTCAATCTTAGACTAATTAGGCTTAATAGATTCGTCTCGTAAATTACTCCTAATCTGTGCCAACATGCATGCAATTAGTCTACATTTAGTACTTCATGTATTTACCGCAACATTGATGTGATGGGAGTTAAACTTTAACATGTACCAACCAAACCGGCCTTATATTAGCAGTATATATATCCTGTCGCTCTCCGTTACATTAATTAATAAATAAAGGACTCCTGTCACTCTTTACAAAGGAGCTTCTTTGGAACGTAGCGGGGGCAGTGAGAAGATGTGATACGAGAGTTTATTTGTCTTCTGGTGGGTTGAAAATGTGACGAGTTTTCAAAGAGCCATTCGGATGCACCGTAGGTAAAAACAAGTGCATGGTTTTTTTTGAGAGGTATATTAGTCTATTTGATTGAAGGAACTTTCTGTGAGGGTCGATCTCTTGTATTCCACCAAATTTCTTCCTCGTTGGGACTAACGTAGGAATTTTCATCGGTTTCGGCACGCTCAACGCTTATGTTTCAACCCCTACAGCAAAAAATAATCATTTGAGCTAAAGTAAATATTCATCCGGTCCGATCCTCAAGTTGAAATTACTTTTAGTGCATTTTAGCGGCATAGATGTGATTGGCTAAAGAACAGGACCGTCCCTATAATTTTGAGGGTCTTTGGGTGAATAAGACATAAGGGCCCTTTAAGCTAATTTTTTTATATGATAGCTAAATTACATAGTAATATAACGTGTAGTGTATATTTAGTTCATATAAAAGATACGATAACTATTATGATTATCTCAAATAAAACAATAATGCTTCAGTGATTTGTAAAAAAATTGTCTTTGTGTATTTTTTGATTCAAAATATTCAAGAATAGTATCAAGTATACTGTCCAAAATTTCCTTACGATGCTACATATAGCCAAGCCATTAAACCTGTCCTCGCATGATCTCGTATCGGGCTCGTAGCTACGTCGGGTCGGTCTGAGATATCGAGTGCCAAGCTAAGTCGACGTCTCGCAGTCTCTGCATTTGGCAATGGCAAGAGCTGAGAAGGCGAGAGGAGTCGCGTCAAGGCAGAGCGTCGCCGCATGCCGCATCGGGCTCGGGCGATTAGATGTCGCGGCATGAAAGATAAAATGTCGATGCTTGCTAGCGTAGTACCTACAGGAATAGAAACCGTAGGCAATGCACTGGGCGCTAATTGTTGAGCCTCCAAAATGAAATCTGCTTAATATATATCCTTTTTTAGTGGAGCTTAATATATACCTACTAATTAGATATATGTTGATGGGCCCCTCTGTCCCATGGCCCCCCGGCGGTCGCACCGGCTGCCCCTCCCCTAGAGCCGGCCCTGCTAAAGAATATTAAAGTCTTACCGCTGTGGCATCGATGGGAAGTATCGATTTTGCGGTAATGGATGTAGATTGGAGTTTCAATAATAGGATTTTTGAAAGATTAAGTACTCTAAAGAAGAATCGAATATGATAGATTCCTTAAATGTCATTATGACAAACTCCAGTACCTAATCTTCTATTGCTAAAATAAATATTCAATTGATCCCTTAATTTAAAAGTAATCCTCTCAGGACTCATGTAAAATAATATTCATTCAACCTCTGGAGTTAAAACTAAGACCATGTTTGCAAGGCAAGAGTTGCATGAGAATTTCATGAAAATCAGTTTTTTATTATGAAAAAAAATACACTAATAAACAATTATAAACATGGAGAAAGTCCACATTCCAAAGGGGCCTAATTCTTAAAGCGCATCTTTTGTGGCATATATGTGATTATTTTGGATTGAATTATTTTCCCTTATATGCAACCGCAATGGAGCCAAAGACGATTGAACTCTTAGCTGGCATTGATGAGATATCGGTTTTAAGGGTGGTAGGTCTCACTTGGAGATGATTTTTAAAAATTTGCCCTAGGTATACATGTCGTCGTTTATAGCACATGACTCCTCCATGACATCTATGCTAAACAACTACTTGCATTGATAAGAACCTATCTAGGCTGTGCATTTGGTTGGTGCGATGAATGAGAATGGTATGGAGCTTCTCTGTCTTTAATGCTATTTGATCCAAGGGTGTTTTTTTGTTTCAAGAGCAGAAGGATGGAGCGGTTCTCTAAGAGAGTATTTCTTGGGTCACGTTTAGATTGCAAAAAATTTCAACCCGATAAATAGTACCATTTTCGTCTTATTTGACAAATATTGTCTAATCGTGGACCAACTAGGCTCAAAAGATTCATCTCGTGATTTCCAACTAAACTGTGTAATTAGTTTTTTACCTACATTTACTACTTCATGCATGGATCCTAAGATTGATGTGATGAAGAGAGAGTGAAAAAATTCTAACTTTTGAGGTGCATCTAAACAAGGCCTTGACATTTCAAGACGAGCTCACTCCAGAAAAACGACCGAACATGCTCATGCCAAACGAACGACGCTCATGCCGTCTTTCTCCGGGGCACACGGCTTTGGGGCGAGCGGGTGCCGACGACGGTGAGCGGATCTGGCGGCTGCGGCGTGTAGCCTAGGATCGGCAAGCATGTAGCCCGAGTGAGCGAATCAGACGGCGAAGTTGTATGTGGCCTAGGGTCAGCAAGCATACAGTGATACAGCCCAGGCGAGCAAATCCGTCGACGGTGGAGCACGGCCTGAGGCTGGGCAAAAATGGAGACACCGACATGGCAGCGACAGCGGCATGGAAGCGAGCAAAAGAAAGAAGCACATGTTGGTATGACATGTGGGCTCCACAGCTAACGAGGTTAGTTAATCTGGCACCTTATCCATTTCTCCAACCAAGTGCAAGAACAAAACCGCTCCGTCCTTCTAAATTTTGGAGCCCCGTTTGGTATGGATTCGCATAGCTCCAGCTCCCACCTACTATTTTCCACTGTAGCGCACTATTCATTGGAGTCAGATTTCTCTCTCCTCTCTCTCACGGAGCCGGTTGGAGGAGAGAGAAATCCGGCTCAAGGAAACAGTGCGCTACCGTGCCGGAGCCGGAGCTGCCAGGATTCATGCCAAACGGCCCCTAGAATAGACTGTCATGGTCATGTCCCCAGGTCAGGACTGAAATCATTCCATGCTTACCATGCTCTTCAATCAAAACACACCAGTACCCTAAGTTAAACCTCCTCAGTATGCAGTAACGCTCATCCCCACCGTCAGTTACACATGTGCGTGCGAGCTTGCAGGAGTAACCGTCATCGTGACAGTGGCGACACTGGCCTAAATTGCGAGCTTGCAGAACAGTCATCGTAACACTGCACTAAATTTGACAGCATCTGGAACAAGCACCAGAAATTACAGGTCTCATGAGTTCTCAACCGATTGGAAGCAGAGGATCTTAGCGAAAGTACACTAGCATATATCCTAAATTAATCACCCATACAATAGGATGGGCAATAAGTTCGGTCGCAATTAACAACCCAAACAATCGCACGAACATAAACTATAAATAACTCGTCCAATTTCCATACGGCGGCAGCAAGAATCGTGCAGATGACAAATTCCCATGGAGCTGCGACCAACGCGCTCACAATGTTCAGCAGGCGCGGCGCGGTCTGTCCACAGCGCGCCGTCTAGCCTTGCTGCATGGTGGCGCCGTCGCCGTGGCGCTCCATGACCCGGCGCATGGCCAGCGCCGCCGCCTCGCTGGCCCGCAGCGTGCCGCTGGCCATGATGGCCGCGAACTCCCTCATCACCTCCTCCTGCACCTTTACCCTGGCGCTCCCGAGCGGGTCAGCAGCAGGAGCGGCAGGAGCAGGCGAAGGTGCAGGCGCTGGAGCAGAAGAGGGAGCTTGCTTCGAAGCCTTCCCCGCCGGCGCTGGCGCAGGCGCTTCTCGCTTGGCGGGCGCAGAGACGGATGTGGGCGTGGGCACGAACTGCGTGACCTGCGGCGCGTTGTTGCTCCGGAGCGTGTACTCGAGGTTCTGGATCATGGGCATGATGAGCGGGCCCATGGGGCTGGACATGACCTCGGCGGGGAGGTTGAGGATGTAGTCGGGTACGCCGGCGCCGGTGCCGACGAGGAACTGCGCCACCTCGTGGCTGAAGTTGTTGCAGTTGTGGGTGAGCAGGCGGTAGGTCTCGGCCGTGTACCGGGGCGCGATGTCGCGGAGGTAGTCCTCGAACACCTCGCGCGGGATGTGCGTGACGCCCAGCTCCACCGTCCGCAGCGGGCGCCCGTACGGCGTCGTCCTCGCGGGCGACGACTGGATCCCGCCGCCGAAGTAGTACTCGTTCCCGTACACCACCACGCCCGTGTGCCTGCCAGGTCCGATTTGGTTTGGTTCGGTTAGGCGCGAGGTGGTTCAGATCCGGGGGAGGGGAGGGGCTCAGGCTCACTCACCAGATGGCCTCGATGGGCTTGCCGAGGAAGGAGGTGGACAGCTGCCGCGCGAGGCCGTTGCTGAGGTCGTACACGTTCAGCGTCACCTTGTACCCCTCCTGCCGTGCGGCACCACCGCCATTAACGAACGCAGCGTCAGATCTCTCTACCTTCCCTCAATAAATCCATGCATGGTCGAGCAATTGAAAGCGCGGGGGTGCCTTACCTCCGCCATTAGCCGATTCTCCGTGCAGATGGATTGGACGGAGGTCGCGAATTCGCAGGGCGGACGAGGAAGAAGACGGGGAAAAATGCCTTGGAGAGTGAGTGGTCAATACACGCAGCTACCCCTCCAAAACGCGTGGATCTGAAGCGGGGGTTGGGGTTGCCTCGATAAATAAAGCGACGCGGTTAGGTTAGGCAGTGTTTAGTTTCTTCTAAATTCCAAAAATTTTACAAGATTCTCCGTCACATCAAATCTTTGGACGCATGCATGGAGCATTAAATGTAAGTAAAAATAATAATTAATTGCACAATTTGTCTATAAATGTCGAGACGAATCTTTTGAGCCTAGTTAGTCCATGATTGGATAAATTTTACCAAATAACAACAAAAAGTGCTACAGAAACTTTACACCCACCTTACACCATCTAAACACACCCTTAGTTTAATGGCGGAAGCCTCTGGAGCCGTCTGGAACGCGCGGGGGTCTCCACTCCGGGTAGGGAAAGGGAAGGAAAGGGTGTGGGCGGATTCGTTTCGCTTTCGCCGCTCGGTTTCCACTTTCCAGGAAGCTCGCGAGGCCGCGAGGGAGGTTGGCGGGTAGTAGCTTTCGCGTTGGATTCCAAGCGTGTGACGAGAGAGCGGGGATCTTCTGGAAGGGAGAGGCCTCCAATCCGACTGCTACATTTGCTCTCGTGTTTCCTCTCCGCTCGATCGCTGAAAAGTATTTTACGAGCGCCATGACGTGACGCGTGACGCGCCTCATTTTCTCATTTATTTAATTGAATCAAAATTAGTCAAACAAAAATCCCATAAAAATTTATTCTTGCTTTTAAAAAATCAATCGTTACTAACTTTCACAAATTAATATTTTTGCACCATACTTAGTATTATTAGATAAATGATGATAGGATATATATTCATATTAAACTTATTTAGAGATATAAATGTTACTGAAATTTTCTATAAATCTGGTTAAACTTAGAAAAGTTTGACCAACAAGAATCTCATAGCGATTCGTTTTATGAGATGGAGAAAGTACAATTCTATATTTATTAGAACAAGTCAAAACTATAGAAAATAGTATTTACATTTATTTCACTAAATAGATATAGTATAAAAATATATTTTTATATTAAATAAATAAATGATTTACTCCCTTCCCCAAAAAAACAATGCATATCTCGGTTTTTGACGAGTCAAATCCTTTTAAAGTTTGACTAAAAATATAAAAAAACACTAGTATTTATGACATATGATAGGTATGTTTAGATTAATTCTGAAATATATTTTTATAAAATATATTAGCATGAGATATAAATATTGATATTGTTTTCTATATGCCTAGTCATAATTTGTTTGACTAATCAAGAAGCAAGATGTATCTTTTTTGTATAGATTTCATCCAACTTAAAATTATTCAATTTTTTGAAAAAAAAAGAATTGCATTCCTTTTAAGGCGGAAGAGTAGAATTGTTGTGCACTCCTGCAGGTCTCGCTCAGTTTCACATAACCATGGCTTTGTATTAACTCCACATTGTGATGCATGCAGCACCTACCCCTAGTATAGACATTGCATCAGTAGATTTGATGCAAACAAAATTGCAACTACAGAGTAGTTCATGCCATGCGTTTACAGTTTCACATAACCATGGCTTTGTATTGCACATCAGCACATGACAGGTGCTATTTCTCCAAACCACATAGCAGCGTGGAACAAACTTACAATTTGAGCCCCCTTTGGAGGCACAAAATATATAAGAATCGTATAAGAATTTTATGGAACCAATTCAATTTCATAGGAAAACCACATGATTCATGAAAAATCCCTTGTTCCAAAGGAGCCCTAAGCCTAGCGGAGATGAGAATCATGTATCTAAAAAACTTTGTTACGTACAATATCCAGCTATACCCAACATGCCACCGCGTATCCATAACAAGCACCACTGTATTCAAGAACTTTGATAACAAGCAAAGGCAATGCGCTCATTCATTACACCAATGAATTGCAACTAGTATTGAGCAGCGAGCATTCATTTTTCCTAAGGACACGTTACAATCAAGGTGGTTAATTGGGAGTCCTAAAGGAGTACCTTTCTAGTAAGATAAGTCACTTTGTGACAGCTTGATATACAAAACCATGCCTACAGTGTACATCAGTGTGATCTCATGGCACCTTCAGGTCGTCGAAGGTACCAGTGCTACAAATGGCTCCTACATGGCTGAAAACATGAGCAAAACTATACACTCCTGGGAACTTTGACCTCCATCTTCAACCAAAATTAGTCATGGGAATGTGTTGTTTCAGCTTTGCACATGTCTACTTCAAAGATTTAAGTGTACCAAAACGGTAGCAAGAGTAAGAGCTGACCTGTTTTCACAGGCCTCCAATTGATCCTGTACCTACCTTGCTGACTAATTTCATCAGCAAGTCAAAATGGGAAATCAAATATCATTCCCATATGAGCAACAAACCACAAATTATTCTGCCCACAGCATCTGCAGGATGTAAATAGAATGTCAGGTGCAGTTTTCATCAACGAGGGGAAATGGAATAACAGTAAGTCAGTAATGCAACATACTTCAGAGATACTGTTGAAGAAGGTTGGTGGATGTATTTTTCAGTCTGCAGCTCATTCCCAGATGGACATCGCCAAATATATACCTGGATTTACAATCACTAAATAGGGGCCTTTGTTGCTGTAACTGAAAAATGAAAGACTGAAAAACTGGGTGCAGACCTGTATTCACAGTGTTCTGGAAAGCCACATCGAGCCTTTCCATAGTCCCAGTGGCAGTCTTCGTTTCTTAGTGGACCTCGGAAAGCTGTTTATACACTTCTGTTAGTAACTTGAAAAGCCATGAGTCAAACCAGGGAACGACATTACTCTTTGGGCTGTGAAGCATACCTTTCGTCACGAATTTTGATTTTGAATCGGGATGCATGTCATGCCACATTTCAAGCCATAACTCACGCATTAGTACTGGCGTCCTAACAATATTCCTGTGATTTGCTGTTAAAATAACTTATATATTAGTGCTGTTCATAGATGTCAAAAGAAAGTTATGCGCCAAATAAAGGTAACACCACACACAAGAACAAGATATGCCTGAGTGCATGTAAAACAAAGATATGCATTATGCGCTAAAAGGCAAAAGCACAAACTGAGGGGCTCCCTTGCAGCCTTGCAATGCAGAACGACAGTCGACAGGAATAAGTAAAAGTGCTACAGCTATATAAAATGATATATAAAAGAAAAATCTATATTCACACCTTTATCAAGCTCCCAAACTGCTGTTCTCCATCCCGGAAGACTTTCAGCATCCTCATAGTAGGTTATGTACTTCACATGCGGAGCCCTTGTCATGTTTGGTAGTATGTCCTGGCCAGGATGGTGATCGACATTCATGGCTGTTTGCAGATCAGACCCATCATGTTCTGCCTTCAAGAGTAGAAGAGGATTATTAGTGAGGGCGGCTTAGTGTTGCGATATACTGCAAGAAACAGTCAATAACATTTCAATTAACCAAAACAAATATACTAATATAGCCACGCCACAAGTTCACCATGGTGAGTCACACCAATGAGCATAAAACAGAATACCTGTGGAGCCCTCGTTATGTTCACTTTTGCTCCAAGCCAGTTCTTGCACCATGAGAGGGAGTTGTAGGATACCTGCCATGAAATAGCTATTCATTTGCTTAAATAAACTGGTTTAGCTTGATACAAACTAAGAATTTTATTTGGTCATACATACTGTTCCATCACCACTAGAATTGTTAGGCTTTCCCGAAACAGAATTACCTGATCTGGTAAGAACAAATAATGTTACAAAGGTGCCCTGAGGTACATAACTAAATATTTATGCAGATCAAAATCAATGCCTTGAACGTTGTATAGTAAAAAAATAAGAACTGTGGATGCTATCTAGAAAATAAAAGCTCTTGAAAAACGGTATGAAAACTACAACATCCTTCTGTTTCAAAAAAAGGAACAGAAAACAATAACAACATTCTCACTATTATAATGAGTCAGCCATTGCCTCTTTCACCCCTGCCTTTGGATAAAATTAAAATGTGGAAATTTCATGGTACCAACTAGTGAGCGAACAAAACCCATTTTTCAAAGTAGCAATAGTCTGACAAAATGTTCAATTTGCTCTTCAGAACTAGTAAAGGTAAATGTATAGAAGAACTCAGGGAACTAGTAAAGATAAATGTATAGAGGAACTGAGGAACCATTAGGACACTACACGAAACAGGTTGCACTTACATAATTACTCTCCTCAGCAAATTTGTCACACTGTGCCAACCATTAACAGAAACAGAATGGGTACGTGACTAAAATGAGTACTAAAGACTTCTCAAATCAAGTTATACGATACCTGCCTTGAAAGTAGGGAACCTTCAAACTCATAAATAATATCAGTTATTATCCAGTTGTCTGGATATGGTTTGCCACTTGGTGCAAAGTAATATCCTACCTGCATGATGAAGAAAGAATCTAATTGGAAACAACATAAAGTGGGACAGTTCACTATGAAATAAACATCACCAACCATACCTCAGTCTTTGAATCAATCCCGTAAATGCAAAATATGTTCTTTATTGGGGGTCTCTCCCAGGGTGTTAGAGGGTTCAGAACTGGATCACCCTGATAATACCTGAGATCAACTCAGATCAAAATACAAGGTCTTAGACTCAGTCACTCTTACTTACCACCTAATGATTAAAATACAAGGTCATGTAAAATATCATATCATAAGCATACTAAAGCCTTAAACTTTGTATTTTGTTTGAAAGAACAGATGCAGGGAATACATTGTAGGAGCAAATTGGACGCATGCGCTTTTGATCCCTTGCCTGTAGCAATTTTGTATATATGGTGTTTAGGATTGTTTTCCTTAACCGCCTAGCTATATATGGTTACCTAGGATTTTTTTATTGAACACACAAGAAAAAGGGTAAGAGCCCATATAACACAGCCACACACAAGCCTTTGGATTATATACTCACCCTTAATTTCAACAAGCACAGACCTCGACCCAAAGACCTAAGAAACTCCTGATGTAGTGGTCACGAGGTAAGAAAAACCACGGGCACTGGCCATACCCCAAAGGTGAATTTCCTCCCTAGTGAGCAGGAGTCCTTCAGCAAGGTTGGGAAGCATTCCATAAAAAACGCAGCAGTTCCTATGTTTCCATATGGACCAAGCCCCCAAGATGACAAGGGAATTCAGCCCTTTTCTAACCTCTCCATCCACTTTATTGCCTATCCTTGTCCACCAATCATCGAATATGGTAACTCAGGATTACTTCCTAGGTGGCCAAATTCCCTGTGATCTGTTGTGATCATTTGTAATCACTGACTAATCCCTTAGGAATTATATACATAATATAGCATTCTGTGGCCTGTTCAGCCTCGTGCGGTATCACTGCTCCTCCCTGTCAACTCTTGGTGTTGCCTAACCTTGACTAGCAAGACAGGGGGAGGATACATGCTCGGTTCTCTTGCTAAAATTCCCGCTGGACGAGCTGAGCATGCTGGCCTTGCTTTTGAGGAACAACCAAGTTGGCTCCCCTCCTCAAGCAAAGACTTTCTTGCAAATTAACAAGGGTAGTAAAAGGAAACAAGCAAGTACAAAAATGTAGACTTACTTCTCAAGCTGATAAACAAGTGCCTTGCTCTGAGGGTCATAATCCTCTATTGTTCTGAACAAAGTACCATCTGACACTTCTCTGGCAGAAAATGACAGGAGAGTTGGCTTTCCGCACTCCATACTGGATGTTATGTTCTCGGTTATACTTATATCCGTGATGGATGGGTATGCCCCCATATCTGTGATGAAAAAGAGGAAATGGAAAAACATTTCAACCTGCTTAGTGGAACAGAAATTCTTAAACGTCACATCAAGAAAGAAAGCGATTTTTGCAAAGAACCTCGAACTGAAGGAACCTCGATATTAACAAGGTCTGTGGGCCATCCGGCGTAGTCTGAAATATATTCAGCTTCATCACATTGTTGTCTGTGAGGACAACCTCCCTTTCCCTCAAAAAAATGCTTCCAGTAGATATTATCAGCTTTGCAGTGTTTTGAGAATGGCATAAGCCATAGAGAAGAACCAAATGCATTAAACATCAATCGTGCTGTGCCCTGAAAACATAATTATAGATATGAAATGTTAGAGACCAATAAGATGCATAAATGCAACAAGACTTACGGCAAGCTATTTGGACAGTTGTGACAGTTCAAAGTTTGGACACAATTGGACTAATCAAATGCCTAGTGGCATGATCAAAGCCGATGATCGTAAGCTATGTCCTCCATCACGATCTCGAATGAAACTATCCATGGAATCGTGCGCCGTGTGACAGTTCAAAGTTTGGACACAATTGTTTTTAATGGTAGTAATAAAACATAAAACGAAATCCTATATTCAGCGAAACATTAAATGGAAGGATGAAACACAATAAATACTACCATAATTCACATGAACATCTAGGAGCATACTTCAAGACTACGAGCCGCAGATGCAGTGCAGAAGAACAAGAATAAAATATTACCATGATATTGAGTGCATGGGCCAGTAAAAAGAACTATTTAAAGTTGAAAGTTTCATAATTACACAGTTGTGTATACAAAAAGTCAAGAATAAACCTATGGGGCATTAGGCATCAGAATTGTCAACTGCAAACTATAAAGTCAATACTAACTATGTTGCAGAAAAACAAAAAAGAAAACTCTGATAGCAGAACAGGGCATTCAAATATTCAATGATGACGGATTAATAAATTATTACAATAAGATGAAACTAAAATTTATAGAGGATGACTGACCTCACTGACTGGAAGACCAAAAGTTGTTCCAGAAAGGGCACCTCTAACTGCTTCAGTAGATCCAAGAAGAGGAGCGCCTAAAGCACAGAAAACTCAAAAATTTGAGTATAAGTGGATAAAATAAATATGGTAATAATAAAGTACTATTCATTAGTTGATATACCAACTGCAAAGTATGCATGTATATGTTCATCAAGCCACTGGATATAGTGCTTGGGAGCAATTTCCAGTTTCAACCATTCCAAAAAGTAGCGAAACACATTATTTCCCATCGAATGAGCAAATACCAAAGATGGCCCTCCTCGGAGTTTCAAAGCAATTTCAAAAGTTAACCTGCATCAACAAGGATTTATGAGCATCACATACTACATTCTCTCCTCATGCAACAATGAATTGCCCTTACACCATACATCTATGCTCAGCATCTCAGCATGATTTGTTTGCCATTGTTTTGGAAAATCATATTTGCTTGAATAAAACTAACCACAAGATATGACAAAATTGAAATTCACAGGCCAAAGCATATCATTTAGCAATTGGTCACATGCAGGTTGCAAACGCATGAAATGCAACACACCATGTTTTACTTGTACCACTAACAATTATGCCAGAGATTGGATTGCCAATTTTTAAATTGACGAGGCCAGCAACGACAGTATCATATCACATATTCAGTTCAGAAGTGTCCACGCCAATGCTGATATAAGAAATGCAAGGTAACTAAAACAATATAAATGACTGTAATCTAGGTATCTACTTTGGAAACACCAAAAGATCTAGACCCTATCAGATGTGTGGAATTTGGTTGCTTCATAACAAGTTGAGGTAAACGTTACAAACTTTAATTTGTGAAAATACAGATCTCGCTCCTCAAGGATTGATGGGGGCAGTCTCCAATCATACGGAATAGCAATAATTGCATTAGCTTCAATGCCAAACTCTACACACCATTTGACCCATTCTTTCCATACTGAAGAGAGAGGACCTGAAACCTTGCCCAATAAAATGGTATCAGTGTAAGGTGTTTTTCCCTTCCCTTTCTCTTCATGAATGAATGAGATGGGTAGCTTTAAAATGCACTAACAAACATGAGTACTGAATGCACTGTCTAACAGGACTATTCCTGAAGTGTAAAGCACAATGCCAATGTCAAAGCCAATATGGGGAGTTGCCATTTGCAAATTGATGAACATGGATTATTTTGAAAGAAAGAAACATGTGGATGAGCTACAGATAACCGTACTTGCACAAATCATTCCACATTCTTCAGCTTGCACATGAACAAAGAACAAACATGATTCTTTCCTGATAATACTTTGTTGTACCACCTATGGCATTAGTCTGATGATCTCGTGTAAAAACCACATTTTTCTGTTATCACTTCAGCCACTTCAACTCAAAACTTGCAAAAATGTTGTCTAGAATGAACTTCTTTTCACTCAACATTGAGTAACCTGACTTATGATATAAGCTACAAATTATCATGTAACAGATATGTAACTCATGGCTAAAACTTGCGAGGTCAGTGCTAAGAAAAGGAGAGTAAGCCATAAGTTTACCTGTTATATAACCAGGGTCCAACTCTGTAATTGCAGAAAGACCACTATCAGGCCTTGACTTGCATTCCGGATGGTCTGTCTGATTATAGGGTTCAAGCAGCATGCATTTAAGCCAGCAATTTACCGCGGAGAAAAGCTGCAAGAAATTGAACATATCAAAAACAGCAGATCTGGATACTTAACCATAGAAATGGAGCAAATTTAGCCACTATACGCTGCACATGTTTTCCATTTTAGATAAGGCAATCGTTGCTAAGCATGTAAGGCTGTAATGCTCTGGCCTAGTTTGGGACGAACAAGGCATTGTCATGTGATGACAAACATATGGCTATTCATGGTGGCATACTGGCATTACAGACAGTCAAGCAGTGGATTGTTCCTAGCAAAAACTGACCAAAGCTGCTCAAGTAGTTGGTGGCTTTGCACCTACTGGATTAACCGACAGACCAAAGGTGTCCCAAAGTTAGTTGTCTGTGTTGGGTATCCCTTTCAGTTTCATGGCACTCACATCCAGAGATAAGATGCTCCGGTCCAGTACAAGTTTATCCCAACAAAAACTGCTCCAGTTCCCCAAATCTATTAATAGATGATTTTCACTAAAAAAGGAAAAAAGAAGTATGGAGACTAACAATTGTGTAGGCCGCTCACAGCGGATCCCTAAAGCATATGAGAGCACATATCATCTATCCGAAGCGAACAAACAGATAAACCAAACAGATTATTAAGAGAGCCAAATGGCACGCTACTAATCCTGGAACGACAGCAGTAACGAGCAGCACTGGCAGAGCAGTAATCAGAAATATCATATCACTCGATGGGCAGGCGAGGTGATGCAGCACAGTCAGTGGTTTGGAACCTTGGCGGTGTCAAGCCAGACGGAGTCTAGGGGGTTGAAGTCGAAGGGCGAGTAGGGGCAATCGAGGACCGACCACGCGCGCAGCTGCGTGGACGCGAACCCCGGGATGATGATCCCCGAGAGCTTCCGGTAATCGAACTCCGCGCCGCCGTCGGCCCCGGCCGCTCCGACGGCCGCCAGCGCCACCGTCGCCAGCAGCGCAGCCGCGACGGCGAGGTCGCCGCGCCGGCTCCGCCGCGACGGCATCACGAGCCGGTCGATTCGTTCGCTGCTCGGGTCCCTCGGGATGGCTCGCGTGGGATGTGGAGTGGAAAGGCGAGCCGGGGGCCGGGGCGCGCTGGCGGCGATCTGGGCCGTTCGTTTTGTCGGAGACATTCCGATCTCTCTATCGGCTTCGCCGTTCGCTCACGCCGTGGGACCCTGACGCGAAGCCTGGGATTAGTGGGACGCGGGGTGGGACCCGCCCCGTGGAGCGTGCCAGAATTTGGTTGGAGATGTACTGGTCATCTGTGCCGTCCGCTCCCGAACGTATGGCCATGATTGAGTACGTCGTGGTCTTCCCGAGGCAGAAGAGACGGAGGATGGTCAAAGCTACCCACCAGGGCGAGACTGGCAGTTCGGGGCCCGTCGGGCAAGCCGTTGATGTAAAAACTCAAAAATATAAAGCTGTAGATATTACTAAGGGCTACAACTTTCATGTAAAAAGTATCTTCATTTGACACCATACAAAAATAATATTATTTTTTTAATACGACGAGCTCTTGTGGTACGTGGTTATTATGCTCCTAAAATTTTATATTAATTTTTAAGCATCTTAACGTCCTCAAATGAAAAAAAAACTCAAAACTATAAAGTTATAGATCTCATCGAGAGCTTTAATTTTTATATAAATTTCATCTTCATCTGACGTCGTATCACAGAGTTATGATTTTTTTAAAAAATTATCTTATTATGCCACTCCCAGTGGCGCCAAAAACAAGTCAGTCGTTGCCACCTAGTTGGGTAATCTCACACCCATTATACTGCGGCCGCCCGTGAACCGAAATTCACCCTAAGGGGATGTTTACTTCCCGAAAAAATTTGGAAAACGCTATTACAACAATTTTGTTGTTATTTGACAAATATTATCCAATCATGAACTAACTAGGCTTAAAAGATTCGTCTCGTGAATTTTGTCTAAACTGTGTAATTAGTTTTATTTTTTTATCTATCTATATTTAATGCTTCATACATGTGTCCAAAGATTCGATGTGACGAGAAATCTGAAAAATTTTGCAAAATTTTTTGGAACCAAAGAAGGCCTAAGCTAATTTGACGGTGTATGGACCATGCCGTCAAAGATGAAAATTTTCATTTCAATCGTCTGCCAGGAGTCTTTTTCATAGGAATAGGAATAGGAATAGGAATGTTACGCATTCCAGCTGAAGAAAGCAACACAGAACAAGCCCACGCGCGCATTACGCCACCACTAGATCCGTATCACAAACAAGCCAAGCCATGCACACGATTCGAAAGTCCGTCCAATCCTTGGTCACTTAGCGGCGCCATGGCGGTCATAGGGGCGGAAGCCGTGCGCGAGCGCGGCGCGCCAGGCCTTGTCGACGCCGGTGACCCTGGCGCCGCACTCGTGGTGGTCCCAGCCCTGGAGCGCGTGCACGATGCCCGCCGCGCGCCACGCGCTCATCACCCTCCGCGGCAGCCAGTTCTGCATACCCATGCGACCACCAACACATCAGCTGATCAGCACACCAATACAGAAGAGACCCTTGTGGTTAGCTCACATACCTCGCAGGCATGGAGGTTCTCGAAGGCGTCCGGAACCAGCAGCGCCGGGGTGCTGTGGTAGGCGCAGTCGCCGCGGACGGCGTCGGGAGGGAACTGCGAGTATGGCACGAAGTGGACGCCGGCCTGGGCTCTCCTCTGCTCCTCGCCCGTCAGCTTGTCGCCGACGAGCCACACCTTGCTGCTGCAGTGACTCCAACCAGAAAGGAGAACAAGATGCTCGTGCGTCTCTGGGCGCAGCTCCTGCTTCAGAGATTCGTACAGGTCCTTGTGGACCATCTGAACCTGCACTCGTCATTTACACCAATTTAGAGGGTTCTCGGTTCATAAACAAATCCGACAACAGGATAATCCAACATCGTTTGTGATATGGCAGCAATGTTAACAACGCATGGCAGCAACAGCAGCTACCTACGTACCTGGATCTCTCGTTGGCAGAGTGCCGAAGCCAGAACGGCCGCCATCTTGCCGCCTCCCAGGAGGAGCACGTCGGCGGTGCCCCGAGGGATCATGTGGAGCACGGCGGCGGCGGCCAGGCTGGTCCCGTCGACGATCTTGGTCCTCAGGTCAGGTTTCCTGATGACGTAGAGCTCGCCGTTCTTGTTCAGCTCGTTTGCCTGCACAAGCCCACAGGGCAAGCTGGCGCTGTCAGAGCATTATTCCACTGATCGTCTTTCTTTTTACGCTAGTTGTCTTTATTTACAGCGCGGTGAAAACTTAAAACTCAAGCTACGTCAGCGGTGAAAATTTTCAATTCGAATTCAGAGGAGTGGTTGGCATGGGTTGAATGCAGCCTGCCAGCCGCTGGGATTAATACACACACGGCCACAGCCTGCTGCGACGTGCAGCCCATTAAGTACTGGCAGCACGCACGGTGAATTTTGCATGCAAAAGTCTCCGATGCACATGCACGACAACAGTGAAGATAGGTGGGTGCACCTGGTTCAGTAGACCCAGCGTGAGAACTCTGGCGCCACTTGCCTCCGCGTCTGCCACTGCCTTCTCCACCAGACGCCCCACTGCGTATAGACCTCGCTTGGACTGATACTGCATCCAAACAAAAATGTTGCACCCTCAGAATTTAACAAGTGCTTTTCCGAATATTTTAAGAAAAATGAAATCGTTTTTTAATAGAACACACACGCTCTACGTGCGTGTTACTACCTGAGAGGTGTATGTTGGAACGACCCACGTCTCGAGGTTGAGCTTGTGCAGCCTGTTGGCCTCGGACCTGAAGGCGGTGGTCCGGGCGAGGAGCGCGGCCAGCGGGCGCGCCGGTGCCGCCAGGAGGCTGGTGCAGTAGCGGGACGCGAGCGGCGCCGGCGCGGCGGCGAGGGAGGCGAAGCCGAGGCGGAGGCGGAGGAGGGACGCCGGCGTGGTGAGGTGCGTGAGGTGGACGACGTCGGGCGCCTCCTCCCTCGCATGCAGCGCGCGCTCGTACAGGTCGTCGCTGGACTTGTCGGCCGTGCCGTAGAGGTGGTCGTAGAGCGGCATGAAGAGCGAGTAGTTGGTGCGGAACTGCGTGTGGTGCAGCGAGTGGAACGACGGCGTGTACACGAGGTATTTGAGGGGAGGGAAGACGTCGAAGAGCAGCTTGGGTACGAGCTCGAAGTTGCAGTGGCCGAGGTAGTTCATGAAGTCGATGTAGATGAGGTAGCCGTTGGCCACCGCCACGGAGGCGGTGCCGGTGCCCACCATGGTGAGCAGCGGGATGGCGAACAGCGTGAAGTACACCACCTCCTCCGCGAACGGATGGATCACCGCTGCGTGCATGCATGCAGAAGCCATGGTTCATGCACGCATGGATATGATGCAGACTATGCAGTGCAGTGCACCAATTAAGATACTAGAAGATTAAGCATGCATATGCATACATACAGGTGATGGGCTCGGTGACGATGGAGGCGTGGTGGTGCGAGTGGTACCGGGCGTACAGGAAGTGGTGGTGCAGCGCGCGGTGGATCCAGTAGTAGAGGAACTCCACGGGGCCGGCGTGGAGGAGGGCGACCACCACCAGGCCTTTGGAGTTCCACCACGGCACCCACTGCGCCGCCGGCACCGCCGCGTTCACCACGTAGAAGAGAAGCGCCGTCAGCAGGATCTGGTCGTCCCTGCAGCATTTTGTTGTTGCACACGCATGGCCAATTGGTTGGTTTGACACATGGAATTAATTAAAGCGGGACGGATTTCTGTTGGATTTCGTCGTCACAAACGCACGCGCGCATCAGACAGTACCGCTGCCTCCGATCCTAGCTAGTACGTACCAGTTCCTCTCCCTGTCGACCTGGTCGAAGTCGAGGCTCTTGTCCACGATCCGGTGCCTGCTCCGGGCCGTCTGGTGGCGGGACACGGTGATCCAGAGCTGGCTGTAGAGGAGGCGGAGGAGGAGCACCGGCAGCACGGCGAAGGCGAGCAGGTCACGCTCCCCGCTCCCGCTCCCGCTCCCGCTCGTCACGAACCTGTACGTGCTGCGCACCGCCCATGGAGCCACCAGCGCGTACTGCTCTCAGTTCGCCGTCGTCAGAGCGCAGCAGGCAGGCAACAAATAAGCATCGTCAGTTATTTGGATGACAGTTTGAATCGGGCAACAAACATGCAACGACAAGTTTCTATCTAGCTTCTTCATTCATCTATTGTTGCATGAGTTTGCTTGCATAGATACATGCATCCCTGCGCATGTACGTGATGACAGTTTGGCGGCTTTGCGAGATGTGAGCAGAATTGAATATAATGCATGCAACAACAGTCAACAGTCAATGGCGTGTGTGTATACCTTGTAGTTTCCGAGATCTTGCCATGGCCAGCGACTGAGAGGGCCAGGCTTTGAGGCCATACTTGTTCTGGTTTCCTCTTCCTGGGCTAGCTACAAGATGCTTTGCTTTCACAAAGCTGGCTGTGAGGTGTGTAGGATGTGTGTGGGCATGACCATTGCCATCTTTATATACAGAGGACTTGAGGGAGAGAGGTGCCAAAGGAGTCGATCATAGCAATGGAGCCCAAACGCTTTTATTTTACTGCTCTGGTCCCTATGCTCGTCGTCGTCCCTAGCTAGCAGTAGTGACTCAATAAATTCACTGCAAAACTTTCCATCCACACAGGAGTACTGCTCTGTCTCGACAGGAATCACCGTACCAACAACTTTGGCCATGGCCGTGTTTAGTTCGGGATTGGGGAACAGTGCGCAATAAATGTGCACTGTAGCATTTTTTTTGTATTTGGTAAAAATTATCTAAACTTTGACTAATTAGGCTTAAAATGATCGTCTCGCAAAGTACAATAAAACTGTGTAATTAGTTTTTAATTTTATCTACATTTAGTACTCCATGTATGTGCCAGTAGTTTGATGTGACGAGAATCTTCTTTTTGCATAGTAAAATTTAGGGTAGAAATTGGGAACTAATCAAGGCCCATATGTTTACTCTTCAACAGACTTTTAACTTTTACCCTTTATTTGTTTTTTTCAACACCATTTTTTAAATACTTCAAAATATGTTGTCAACTACATATACAGCAATATAGATTACTTTAAAGAAAATAGTTGTTAATTTTAAGTCGTAGATCTCGACAAATACACTACAATTTTGATGTGGAGCATATCTCAATTCGAAGGTGCATGAAAAATTCAAAGAAAACGTTTGAATATTTTAGTCCAAAGATGATGCCAAATAAAAAGGTTATTAACTACTGTCTCCGGCTGCAGGAGGAGGTGATGAGGAGGACGCCGACGCCAGCAACGGCGACGAGGGCGGGGTTGGGCGGGAGACGCAACTCCAGCGGCGGAGCCTGGTGTCACGGAGTCGGACGAGGGCCACGGGACGGAGGAATCAGAGCGTAGCCTACGGCGAGCGTGTGAGACGGAGTAGGAGATATATTTTTTTATTTGGCAAGACGGCGCACGGACGGATAGAGTTCTTACCGTATCATTATTGTCTAAAGAAACATCCTTTTCAAGACGTCTCCTAAAAATGTTTTAAAGTAGGAATGCAAAATAGTTTTAGGGTGAAATCAAGAAAGAACCCATATGGTATTATTCCCTTGTTTTCAAGAAATCGAGAAAGAAGCATCCCTTTCTTTTCAAAACGTAAGACACAGTTTATTAAGCCGGTGCAGTTTCTTACTTCATCTATTATTCTAATTTATAGGTCATGTTGGTATTTCTAGATACATAATTTTTATTCTTACTCCATCCGAGTTTGTCTTGTCCTTTGATTTTATTATTATTTTTTGACGAATCTGTTCTTTGATTTAGATCATCTACTACGTACCCCAGCTATAAAATTAAATTATGTTTTTGCTTTCTCGGCCAATCGTGTGATGCACTGCCTCGTGTGGTTCTTCTTCACGCCAATTGCATCGTCTTACGTTTGCTGGTTCACACACAAATCGCACCATTTTCATACGACCGCTGGTTCGCACCTAATTAACCTATGAACTGAAAGCTCAGGTCGCATGGTTCACACACAAATAGCATCCTTTTCAGCAGCCGCTTACATGCTACTGCACGTACGTTTATCTTCAATATAAGAGGAAGAAAATTTGGAGGGATTGTTTATTCTATTGTTGAGTGTCTATATAGGACTATATAGGAGTATGGTGGAGCTGAAGCTATTTTGAGGAAACGTTCGGTAAAACAGCAGGGTATTGAAAGGGGTGAAATGTCCATAGCGCCTTTCTCTCTTTTTTTTTTCTTTTTTTCTTTTTATTTTTTTCTTTCTTATTTTTCTTTTTATATTTCTCTTTTCTTTCTATTCTTTCTCTGCCCTATCCCATTAACCCACCGCACGACACTTCGGCATCTCCTCCACGCATGCGACGGGCGTCTCCAACACGGACGGGATCTCCTCCATGCACGGGATCCTCCTTCGCTCACCGCACCGGCCTCCGCTGCCTCCCTGTGTCGGCCTCCGCGCTAGCCTCCTCGCCCCGGCCTCCTCTCCCGGTCTCACCACTCCCCACGCCGGCTTTCTCGTCCGGCCTCGCACCTTGCCGCGCCGGCCCGGAGGCTCATCCCCATGTCGGCCTCCTCGCCTTCTCGCTCGGCCTCGCCTCTTCCCGCGCCGGCCGGAGGTCTCTCCCACATCCCCGGAGCAGCAGCCGGTGCGGCCCCCGACGCTCATCGCTGGAGCAGCTAGTAGCCGGTGCCGGCCTCCAGCGCCCCCATTAACGGCAGGGAAGAAGGGCATCCAAGTCCAATCCTCCCCGTGTTGGATTGATCTCAGGCCCAGCCCAACGGCTGGGGCCTTGTTTCCCCCTGGATCGCGCCCTGATCGGGGGCGCCCAACCGATCCATGGTTGGTGGGCCCCCGACGCGCTGCGCTATAAAAAGGAGGAGTGGGGGCCGCAGGCGCCCTGACCCAAGGTTAGCCGTGCTCTCAACCCACTCCACAAACCCTAGGCCATCCGATCGGCACTGCGCAGTGGCGTCGGGAAAGAACCATCGCGCCGCCTCTCTACTGCTTCATCCACCCAGTCCCCGGTCAGTGCCGGTGGAGGCCCGAAGGACGTCGACATCTACTTCACCGCGACATCAACATCATGGACGCCTCCGGATCCGCTCCCTCCAACGACGGTCTAAATCCTAAACTCCTAGATCTACTTCACTGTCTATCTATTGTACCCCGAACTCGATACTCTACTAGAAGATCCTGTCAATCTATCAATGGTATCGGCCGATCTAGTAGTAGATCGGGCTCGGGGACCACCCAACAAGAACAGCGAGTACGTAGAAAGGGTTTTTTTCTTTTTCAAACCCTAACCCTAGCCAGACACGCAAGAACAGAGAAACCTAACCCTAAAAGCAAAAGAAAGGCCGGGAGTTGCATCCACTTACCTGTGCCGCTGTCGGACCCGCACCGCCGCCGGCTCACCGACGATCGGAACCACCACAGAACGGCCGGGGGACCTCTTCCAGCGAGGCACCGCGCTCGAAACCTCTAGACGGCGGCGCGCTCCACCATCGGAGAGCGCGCGCACCGGCCAGGGGCTTCGGGGCGGCGCCGTCCTCCTCTCCGGCCGCCGCAGGGAGCTCGGTCTCTCTTGCGTTTCGGTGAGGTGAGAAAGAACGAAGCAAGGCAAGAGAGAGAAGCAGACAGCGAGAATGAGCTAGGGTTTTCCACCGACCGGCTGCTCACGCCGTTTTGTTCATCCGAGATCGAAGGATCACCGTCCGATGTCATCCAACGGCCGAGACGCGTTTGGACCGGAAACAGCCCAGGTGGGTTTCGGCACTGGGCCGAATTCGCGCCGCCGGCCCAGGTTGCGGCCTGGCTGAGCGCGCCCCCTCCCGCGCGCAGTCGGACTGGGCCGCACGCGGCCATGGGCCAAATAGTTGGCCGTGGCCCATTTAAGCACAGTGAATTTTTTTTTAATTCCTTTGTTTTTTCAGAAGCATTTAAATAATTGTTTTGCCCAGTTATTAAACTCTATTTAATTGCATCAACGTGTTTATTATTTAGAGTGCAAAGTCAGCAAGTTATGCTTCTGAGAAATAGCAAGTTTTCCGCTGCACGAGCTCTAATATTTTATGCATTTATTCTATTCTGCCCAACGGTGATTAGGATTTATGTACATAGTTAATTTTTGTATATCTTGATTTTGACCAACGTTAAATTAAGATATGCAATTATTTTTTCCTAGATTTAATGTTGATGTCCTCACTATTTTATTATGTTTAATTTTAGACCAAGCGCTCAATGCGATGCACTTTATTAGTGCAATCCCAAAGCCGACGGGACAGAACTATGTTCTGTGGCGCGAAGAACTTGATGCAGCTCTAGCACTTGCTGAGATAGATTTGGCTCTTCAGGAGCCAAAGCCCACTGAGCCAGAGGAGCCTGAAAGGGCCCAAAATGAGACCGATGAAGCTTTTGCTAATCGGAAGCGAGACTATGCTCCTGTTAGAGCAAAGTATGATCTTGAGAAGTACAAGTGAGAAAAGTCAAACCACAAGTGCAAGATTGTCATCAAGAAAACCATCACAGAGGGCTTAAGAGGTGTCATCCCAGAATATGGCACAGCAAAAGAATACCTTGAGAAAGTAAAGAATCAGTTCACTGGTTCTACCAAAGCTCATGCTTCCACCCTGATCCAGAAACTCACTAACATGAGGTTCACAGGGGGGAGTGTGAGAGAGCACATTCTGAGCATAAGCACCATGGCAGCTAAGTTAGACAAGTTAAAGATGGCCCTAGCAGATGGTTTCATCATTCACCTAGCTCTAAACTCCCTTCCCAAAGAGTATGAGACATTTGTTGTTAACTACAACACACAGCCAGAGGACTGGAATTTAGAGAAGGTGATTGCTATGTGTGTGCAAGAAGAAGAAAGGCTAAAGAATGCAAATGGTGGTTCTGTGAACTTTGTCAAAGGAAAGAACAAGAAGCCATTCTACAACAAGAAAGCTCCAGATACCTCCACCTCTCATAATAAGGGAGGAAGCTCTTCACAGCCTAAAGCACAGCCAAAACAAGACAACCAGCAGAAGTAGGAGGACCCGGATCGCTGTAGATGGTGCAATGAGACATGGCATTGGAAGCACGACTGCCCCAAATTCATGAGACACTGCCTAGTAAAGGGTGAGGACATTATAACTTTTGTTGATGAATCCTTATATCTAAGCTATGCTAGATCCACATAGTGGATTGACTCAGGTGCAACTGTTCATGTTGCAAACTCTTTGCAGGGATTCAATGGAGGGAGAACCCTTTAAAGAGGAGAAAGACAGATTAAGGTGGCCACTGGTGTTGAAGCTGAAGTTCAAGCTATAGGAAATCTATCTCTAGATTTAGCTAGTGGTTTCACACATGAGTTGCATGATATTCTTTATGTTCCCTCTTTAGCCAGAAATTTGATTTCAGTTTCATGTTTGTCAGACTATGGTTTTGATTGTCATTTCAGCAAGAACAATTGTAAGCTACAGTTAAATAATAAGTGTGTGGGTCTTGCCTTCTGACAAGATAAACTTTATTTATTATCTATGTCTGAGAATGTGAATGCTGAATGTAATAATGCTGAGAATGCAATACCCGCAGATGCTAGCAAGAAAAGGAAAAGAATTGATTCCTCATCGAAATTATGGCACTGTCGTTTAGGCCATATTTCGAGGGGGAGAATAGAACGCTTAGTCAAAGAATCAATACTCCCACCACTAGAATTCTCAGAGTTAGAGCAGTGCGTTGATTGCATTAAAGGCAAGTTAGTAAAGAACATAAAGAAATGCGCTAAGCGAAGCACGGGAGTACTAGAATTGATCCACACAGACATATGTGGACCTTTTCCAGTGACATCTGTGGATGGTTTTGATTCCTTCATCACATTCACAGACGACTACTCTCGTTTTGGATATATATCCAATCAAAGAACGTTCAGAAGCTTTAGACAAGTTTAAGATATTCAAGGTTGAGGTTGAAAATTAGCTAGATAGAAAAATCAAAGTAGTAAGATCTGACCGTGGGGGGAGTACTACGGTCGACATACCCCTTATGGACAAGTTCCTGGACCTTTTGCAAGGTTCTTACAGGAAAATGGCATAGTAGCCCAGTATTCAATGCCGGGCGACCCACAGCAAAATGGAGTAGCAGAAAGGCGTAACCGTACTCTAATGGATATGGTGCGCAGCATGATGAGCTATTCCACTCTGCCACTGAGTTTGTGGATGGAGGCCTTAAAAACCGCCATTCATATTCTCAACAGAGTTCCAAGCAAGTCAGTACTTAAAACACCATATGAGTTGTGGACCGGCAGGAAACCCTCAGTCAACCATTTGCGTGTCTGGGGGAGCCCTGCTGAAGCAAAAGTATTTAACTCAAACATAGGAAAGCTAGACCCCAAAACAGTAAGTTGCCATTTTATTGGCTATCCAGAAAAGTCGAAAGGTTATCATTTTTACTGTCCCGATAGACATACTAAGTTTGTGGAAACAAGACACGCTAGTTTTCTCGAAGATCAGATGATCAGGGGGAGCAAGACAGCGCGAGAAATCACCCTTGAAGAGAAGCGGGTGTTCGTGCCCATCCCTATGGTGCAGGAACCCTACTTCACGCTGCCTGTTGTTGTTGGACCTACGCAAGTGGTGATAACACCTGCTGTAATTTCGCCTACGACTAATTCAGAACCTGTCTTTCAGGAGCCGAATGAACCCATAGTCGATGAACAGCAGCCCCAACAAGATCAGCCTCAAAGAACAAGAAATGCCAGTAGCAGAACCTTCTGGCAGACCTCAAAGAGCGAGAAAGTCTCCTATTCCAGATGACTACATAGTCTATGAATGCGAAGAAGTTCAGATGGAGGATGAACCCACCTCATTTGAAGAAGCCATGAGGAGCACTGAAGCATCTAAGTGGCAAGAAGCCATGGAAGATGAATTAAAGTCCATGAGTACCAATAAAGTTTGGTACCTAGAGAAAATTCCTGAAGGAGCCAAAACAGTAGGCTGCAAATGGGTCTACAAAGTGAAACATGACTCCAAAGGGAACATAGAAAGGTATAAAGCAAGACTGGTAGCAAAAGGTTTTACTCAGCGAGAAGGGATAGATTACAATGAAACGTTCTCTCCCGTCTCGAGCAAGGACTCTTTTAGAATCATAATGGCCCTAGTGGCACATTTTGATCTAGAATTACATCAGATGGATGTGAAGACAGCGTTTCTCAATGGGGATCTAGAAGAAAGAGTGTACATGGCACAACCGAAAGGTTTTGCTGTGACAGGCAAAGAAAGAATGGGCTGTCGCCTGAAGAAATTCATTTATGGATTAAAGCAAGCATCCAGACAGTGGTATTTGAAGTTTGATAAGACAATCAGGAAGTTTGGGTTTAAAGAGAATGTTGAGGACAATTGTGTGTATGCAAAGTTTAAGAATGGGAAATATATTTTCCTAGTACTGTATGTAGATGACATTCTACTAGCAAGTAGTGATGTCACTCTGCTGCAGGAAACCAAAAGGTTTTTGTCCTCAAATTTTGATATGAAAGATTTAGGTGAAGCTTCTTTTGTTTTGGGCATAAAGATTCACCGAGATAGAAACCAAGGGGTATTGGGATTGTCCCAAGAGGCATATATAGAGAAAATATTGAAGAAATTCAATATGCATAAGTGTAGACCATCACCTGCTCCTATTGTAAAAGGTGACAAGTATGGGGAACATCAATGTCCCAAGAGCAAGTTCGAGCGCGATCGCATGCAAGCCGTTCCATACGCTTCAGCTGTCGGAAGCTTACAGTATGCTCAAGTGTGCACATGCCCAGACCTGGCTTTTGTGACTGGGCTGCTTAGCAGATATCAAAGTAATCCAGGTATGGAACACTGGAATTTAGTAAAGAAGGTCTTAAGATACTTGCAAGGCACGAAAGGGCTCATGCTAACCTACAGAAGATCTAATGACCTACAAATAGTAGGATATTCAGATTCTGATTACGCGGGAGATGATAGAAAGTCCACCTCAGGGTATATATTCACTCTCGCGCAAGGAGCCATATTATGGAAAAGCTCAAAACAAACAATAGTCACTGCATCGTCCACAATGTATGCTGAGTTTATTGCTTGTTATGAGGCGTCAGGACAGGTGAATTGGCTTAAGAAATTTATACCCAATTTAAAGGTGGTCGACAGCATCGATAAACCACTAAAGTTGTATTGTGATAACGAGCCAGCAGTGTTGTATGCTCACAACAATAAGTCAAGCAATGCCGCCAAGCACATTGACATAAAATATTATGTTGTGAAGGATAAAATCCGGGATCACGTCATAAGTCTTGAACATATAAGCACATAAAAGATGTTAGCGGATCCGCTTACGAAAGGCTTACTGCCCAATGTGTTCAGAGAACACGTAGCCGGCATGGGTTTAAAGGAAAGCCTGTGATTCCTGGATAGTAAGAGGGCCCAAGGCGAGAATTCACCTCTGAACAGAAAAGTGTCTGTGGCTGTCTAATCTAATGGTAATAACTGTTATGATGAAACATGCTCAATACACTAATTTGTGATGGGGTGGGTTAACAAAGCGAGAAAGCAGAGATGAGATCAAGGGGGAGAATGTTGGATTGATCTCAGGCCCAGCCCAACGGCTGGGGCCTTGTTCCCCCTAGATCGTGCCCTGATCGGGGGCGCCCAACCGATCCATGGTTGGTGGGTCCTCGACGCGCTGCGCTATAAAAAGGAGGAGTGGGGGCCGCAGACACTTGACCCAAGGTTAGCTGTGCTCTCAACCCACTCCACAAAACCCTAGGCCATCCGATCGGCACTGCGCAGTGGCGTCGGGAAGAACCACCGCGCCGCCTCTCTACTGCTTCATCCACCCAGTCCCCGGTCAGTGCCGGTGGAGGCCCGAAGGACGTCGACATCTACTTCACCGCGCATCAACATCATGGACGCCTCCGGATCCGCTCCCTCCAACGACGGTCTAAATCCTAAACTCCTAGATCTACTTCACTGTCTATCTTTTGTACCCCGAACTCGATACTCTACTAGAAGATCCTGTCGATCTATCACCCCGGGCCCACGCGCGCATCGCCAGGAGCCGGGTGAAGCTAGTATTTCCGGCTCTAGTTGCGCTCTGAACCACCAGTCAGTGAATTTTTCAGAGCTTCTCGTGAGGAGCTGTTGCCTTGGGAGGCGTTTAGCTGTTTGGTGTGGCTCTGCTGCCGAAGACGGAGGGGCCGTTTGCCACACCAAACAATGGCAGATGGAGCGCTTCTAACGTTGAACTGATTAGAAGGAGCCATTTTTTATGTAGGGCAGGCGGAACCACAAATTTGGGCTTCGATGCTCCGGTTCCAGGACGGGAGCACAAGGAGCGGAGCCCGGCCCGTCAAAAATAGCCCCTTAGACTGACTGCACTCTTCATCCTCTATATTTATCCTTTAAAAGGAATATTTTATTCTGGTCATCGATATTCTCTCCTCTATACTCAAATCTCCCGCACTCATCCATCCTCTATATCATCCTCTATCTACTGTAAGGCCCACTTGTCAATTCATCTAAATATATCCATGTGAGATCTTGTTTTGAAGGATTTATTGAAACGAATTTAATGGTGCAATCGGAATTTAATTTGACTTTTTAGTTTATGAGTTATAACATTTTTACTAGTTGAAAATGTGAGACCCTCTCTCTGTACTGCTCCCTGTGCCCTCTCTCTGCCCTCTCTCTCCGGTGGGCCCTGGCGCAGTATAGCGAATGCCCGCTACCTCGCACAGATGCCGGATCAGAGCTGATACCGGATGACTGTACCGTACCCGCTGCGGGGGATTTCACCCGCTATGGCGCGTACACGATGTGTTTACCGCATCCGGTGCAGACAGCCTTATACATTAACATCCAACATCATATACTGACCACAGTAGTGCTGTCCAACCACTTTAATTTTGTTACGCGCGTTTCATCTGGCTAGCAGGTGAATCTGAATGGAGAGATTAATTTCATGTAGACGAAAGCTTGACTACGTAATATAGGACAGGAGTAGTGGAGTAGTACTTTTTTGCACGATTTGGACAGTTGCATTGCATTGCGCTACGTACTACTCCGATCCTACTCCGTATACCATGTATTTGTTAGTACTCACTCCGTTTCAAATTATAAGTCACTTTGACTTTTTGATTTATTCATTTGGCTATGTAGGTAGACATATTATCTCTAATCTCTGGTCTCTAATAAACCACTTGTTAGAATTATTCTAGATCCACCCAGCAAATGCATGCTCCACAGAGATGACCTTTACTCCATCCACACCGAATACAACATCATAAAAACGGATGCACCAGATCATCTCTGAGTCATTCTCTCTGCTTGCTCAACCACTTCCAACGGCCAACGTTCAGTGTGTCTGCTCCTCCCGCGGCGCGCGTCCTCCCTCCGCACCCAGCCCTCCACACCCACACTAAGCAGCCAGAGTTTGATCCCTGGGTTCTCTTTTTTCCCATAAAAAATTCAAAACATCATCTTGTCCTCTTGCCGCCTCCCCGTCCCATACTCCCGTGACTCGCGACTCTTTCCCATCCCGTAGCTAGGTTCATTGCCGCCCCCTCACCGGATCTGCCCCACCGGTGCCGCCCTGCGGCTAGCCGCGGCGTGTCTGCGCCTCTCCGAGGCCAGCCGCAGGCCGCCTGGACGCGTAGCGCACCTAACCACCGGTTCTTCCCCGTCGGCAACCCAAGTCGTCCTTCCCCAGCGGCCGGAGTTGCAGCCGTGGCCGACCCCGTGGCCCCCCTGGCCGGCTCCTTGGCTGGGGGCACGGCCGCCCAGCCCGGGCCACCGCCGTTGCCGGTCCCGCAGCCTCCCCTAGCTGGCAATGTGGCTGGGGGACGGCTCCCGCGGCAGGATCAACAACACCACCGTGACCTCCACATTGGCGCCTCCCACGTCAAGTTCGCCGAGGCCGTTGGTGCGCGCGTCATCCCACTCGTATTTTCTTGTGTTCCTGGAACTCGTAGGATGGTGCATCTGTGCCCAGAGGGACGGTGATGCATGCTCTCCTTCGATTTGGCGCCTGAGCACAACTGCAGATGGGATTCTTCAACTTGTCTCTTTACGAGTTGATTACCAATGTGTTTGCAATTCTGAAGTTATGCCAAATTCTTGACCCTGTCAATGAAATTTAAAAATTCCTCACTATTTACCCCCTAATTCAACCTGAACTTCAGGTCTCCCCTAAATCTCACATTACTTCTGCACTACCTACTTGGTTTATAATCAATCTTGTTTTAACCTTTTCTTTTGACCAGGCAGGTAACATATGTGTGCTTAAAATGGACCACCATTGCATTTGGGTAGTGAGTTGTGTTGGAGCAAGGAACTACAAGTATTTTCACCTTTTTGGGTAGTCAAACATATAGGCATGCTCATCTCCCTCTTTCTCTCTCTTCATTGCTCAAGTATAATTTTTTTTCTGAATCTGTATTTTCTATCTTTCATGGTGGTTAGCTGAATTGGTAGCGTCTCTATTGGCTTTGTTCATTCAGTTCAATAGGGCTGAAATCATAGAGCAAATTTAACTTAATTAAGTGTTTGGGATTTTGCTTCATTTTGTGTTAAATCATCTAGCGTGCTGTGTGCAATAATGATAAATTCAAGCACTATGATGCAATGATTTTGTTGGAACAGCTAATAATGTATCTTTCTGATTGTGTTTGAGTTTGATAATGAACAGCTAATAATGTTTTTTGACAGATTTATTTGCAATTAAACCCCGGTATGTACCTCAGTCCTATTGAGTGTTATTGGTTGCTTCCAGCACAGGAATTTAGAAACAATTACTTTATTATGGATTGTTCCAAGAAAAATTTGTATTCACATCCTTTACTGCTTTTGTTTAAAATCTATGTAATTTTGTCTTTCCAGCTTAATTCTTCACTTCTTCAGTGCAGTTCATGGTTTAGTTGTGCTATACTTCAGTTTTTGTTGAAGTCAAGAAGCAAGATTGACTCCTGGCAAAAGGATAGGAAAGAGAAAAAAAGATCAACTAATTTGATAATATTTCATGTATTTGTACGGAAGTCAGGATCCATACTTTCTGATTATTATTTTTTGTTTAGAATTGGTGATGTAACAATAATGCAGAAAGGAAAAGGCTGATGTCATCAGTGATGTAAGAATAATGAATCTTATATGTTTCACTTTATTCTAAACTAAAAACATATAGTATTGTCTTTTGGTTAGTTTTGATGTGTATGTATGAATTGTTACCGTAGCGTTAGCACGGCTAGTATACTAGTTATATCTAGATGCATAACAAAGTGGATGATCCGAAAAAAATCAAAGCGACGTATAATTTGGAATAGAGGGAGTACCACTACAGGCGTATGTGGCAGAACCGCCTGATTTAACGTACTTTCGGAGGCACTTGTCTTCCACTAGACACTAAGTACCCCGTAAGGGAGCTAAATCGAGCAGTTTCGTCGAGCACACCCAACGGGAGAACTCAAACCATCCACATTTTACATCCATGATCCAATAATGAGTACAAGTTTACAATACTTAATCCATTTATACAACATAGGATCACAGAAATCATTTATTATAATACTAGAGTTCAGAGTGGTAAATTAAACAGCGGAAATAAAATAAATATCTAGCGGAACAATATGAGAATCTGTCTATACCAACCAGAAGAATCTTCCACATAAGGTCTAACTGCTCAAGGTGCACCTGCAACAAGAGTAAAATAAACCCTGAGTACACAATGTACTCGCAAGACTTACCCGAATAGGGAATATATTTTCCGACTCTCAAAGAATATGACATGCTTTATGGCTTGTGGGTTTCTTGTTTGCGGAAAGCAATATTAAGAGTGTGTCCTTAGATTATTAGCAACCAGGTTTTAATTTATTACCCTACAATTCTATGTAACACCCTCGGTGTTACCGCGTTAACAAATCACTAAACCATGTCATGAGCATCATGTTTATGTATTATTGTTTATGGCAAAATGAGAAATTAAATTTTGTTGCGCTAATTCTCAATTTGAGCTCTAAATTAATTCTTTGTCCAAATATTCCTCAGCACAGTTCAACTAACTATTGTCATCCTGACCCAACTCCAGCGCTAGCAATTTATTTTCTTTCTAAAATTCTCTGATCGCGCTCACAGCACACTCGCAAGGCATGCCCGCGCAGCACGCACACGGCGACAACCGACCGCGGCAGCGGCGGACACCACACACAACTTACGTGTTAGTTAATACTTAATTAGCCACCGTGCTTTGCAAAAATCAATGTTGCCCAGCCCACACGGTGCGCTGCCTCTGCGAAAGGAAACCTGAGAGCACGCAATGTCACTGCAGGGGGTACTGTAGCGCAGGAATCTACTGTAGAAGCACAGAGTTCACTGTAGCATCGCAGAGCGCACTGCAGCAGCACAGAGTTCACGTGGAAGTTTTTGTTCGCCAGAGCAAAAGTCTGTCACCTGTATGCTGCGAGTCTGATTCACGCTGGTCGCGTACGTCGGTCTCTTTTCCAGCGCGAGCGTCCCTGCGTCTCTCGTCCTTAAAAGGAGACGTCTCGCGATCGCGAGATCGCCAGACTTGTTGTCCACCTCTTCCTCTCTAATCAAGTTTCTCTGTTCTTGCCGTGTAAGCTGCGTCTATCGAAGCATCAGTGGACTGCGGTAAGGATCCCGTGAGTCCCTCTTGTACTTCCTCTGTTTCTCCCTAGCAGCGCCATCCGTCTTCATTATTCTTTTGATTAAAGACCTCATTTATGAGCAAGTCACGGGAGAAAGCCATGAGCTAATTAAGTTCCTTTGGTTTTTTAGAGATTATTAACAGCTAATTTGCGCAACCAATATCTCCACCATACGAACTCCAATTCCGTTGATTCTTTTTCCTAAATTCATTGAAAATCAAGAATTGTCTGTCCATGTCATTTTCTTCGTTTCTAGAGCTCAACTAAATTTATCTATTTATCATGAAATGTATTTTAGTTAGTAGAAAATATTAAGCTAGCTAGTTCTTGCTTAGTAGAAGTAATGGATAGCTTAGCATGTTAATCATTAGAGTTAGTTAATTAGCTTAGTAGTTGTGTATTTTTAAGAGCTGTTGTTGTCTTTGCATTAAGTCATGTCATCAATTCATGCATGTAGATCACGAGATAGTTGACTACGTGGCCGCGGAGGAACAGGACTACGAGGAGATCGTGGAGGAGTACGAGGAGGAGGTTCTCGTGCAGGAGGGAGTCCTAGAGCCACTGACCACTGACTTTGCTGCTGCACCACCTGCCCAAGGCAAGCCCCAGTGCATAACCCTTATTTTACAAATCACTATATATATAGTTGTTGTGCACTTACGTTACAGGAATTTTTTGGAACCCACAAGCATATATATATATATCTACCTATGAGTCATACTAGTACAGGATCGTGTAGCTGCTATGCTTAGGTTTATCGGTAGCGTGGGTAACCTGCTGTTACTCACAAGTAGGTGAAAATTTACACTCATGATAAAATGATAAAAAGGAAATGGTGACCGGGCAGGGATGTGGTTGGGTTCTGATGGGTGTAACAGGTTATGTCCCGCGGCCACGGGGCTTAGCTTGGTTACATTGTTTTCCTGTCCGTGTCGATTAAGGACCGATCGTTGCACTGGACTCCCGGTCAAGTCACAGATATATTGTCCTGAGCACATACTTGTTTGTGGGAGCTGGAAGACTTGTTACTCTCTTGTCATGGGTTCCGGCTCTTTCCGGACCGACTGTTAGGGGTGGGTTTTAGGTGGAGGTCTAAGCACCGCACTAAGGCCGGGCCTGCACTGTTGGGGGCTTGGAGTTCTAGTTTGGACGGGGACCTAGACCCCTTGACAGGAGTGGAATGGGTTGGTCTTGCTTGTACCTGGGGTGCAAGTGAGGCGTGTGTTTTCGAGGCACCCAGCTGGGCATATTGATTTGCGAATCGCCGTTTCTGCGTGACGGTATGGCTTGACTGCACTCTAGCACCATAGTAAGATTTGGCATAAGAAAGATGATAAAATAGTTCTGATTGCTCAACTGTTGCTTGGAATTAGAACAGGTGCTTACATAGAATGTTGAACAAGTAATTAAATATGGCTGCTAAGAATCTAATGAAATAAGGACATACTCTTAGTATTGCTTTCCGCAAACAAGAAACCCACAAGCCATAAAGCCTATCATATTCCTTGAGAGTCGGGAAATATATATATTTCCAGTCGGGTAAGTCTTGCGAGTACGTTGTGTACTTAGGGTTTATTTACCCTTGTTGCAGGTGCACCTTGAAAAGCTAGCCTTTGTGTGGAGGATTCTTCTGGTGGGTTTATTTTATTTCCTCTGTTTAATTATCGCACTCTGAACTTTGGTTATGTAATAAAGAATTTCTGAGATACTTTGTTGTATGGAATGGACTAAGTATTATAAGCTTGTACTTATTATTGGATCCTGGATGTAAAACGTGGATTGTTTCGAGTTCTCCCGTTGGGTGTGCTCGACGGAACTGTTCGATTTAGCTTCCTTTCGGGGTGCTTAGTGTATAGTGGTTGACAAGTACCTCTGAAAGCGGGCTAAACCGAGCGGTTCTGCCATAGTTGGTACCAGAGCTAATAATGAGTTTACAAGTTTAATCATTCTTTTCAAAAACTTAAAAATTTGACCAACAAAAGCTTTGCGAAAAATAGATGCGGTAAAATTACATAAATAAGTACTAGCCCTAACAATATGGTCTATCTAGGATAGTGGCACTGTTTTGGCTAACCAATTTTCTGCAGGTACACTAACTTACGAATACATAAGAATCGACTAGCATATAGGGAGTGAGTGTGCGATGTGCTAAAAATTTCATACGATTTGCCGCTATATTCCGGCATGAGTAAGCGCATAGGCCGATGCATGCATCATAAAAGAAAATCGGTTAAGCTAAAACCCACTTCACGTATAATTTTGGATAGTTAAGATGATAGGGTAATAAATAAAAAGAAATGCTTCAATCCTTTGTAAAAGCCTTGTCATTTCTCTAAGTCTCTTGTTCCTAATCTGGAGATTCTCTAATGGTTGGTTCCTATCTGGTCACAGATGGATCTGAGGTCCCGTCGCGTGGGCACTGGGTCCGGTCGTGCGAGCAACAGTGCCGGAGTGGGTCGTGGCCTTGGTGAAGGTCATGGAGAATCTGGTCGTGACAATGCCAATGGGGAGAGCCGCGAGGCCCCACTCTTGGGTCCTCCTTCTCCACCACTACCACCGCCACCTCTAATGACCCATGCAGAGATGATGGCGGAGATGTTGGCTGCACGTCAGGAGACAGCCCGTGCCTTGGAGATGATGGCACAGGCTCTTGGTGGCTTCGCCCGTGGAGGCCACGGTGGCAACGGCGGGAACGGTGGTGGTGCCCATGGTCTCGAGGGGCCCTGTTCTTATCAGGACTTCTTGAAGACCAACCCACCCACGTTCACACCGACTGCGGAGCCTCTTGACGCGGAGCATTGTCTTCGTGTGCTGGAGCAGAAGTTTCTACTGCTCCTGGTGACCGATGAGCAGAAGGTGCGCTTTGCCGCACAACAGCTTTTGGGATCTGCTAGTGCATGGTGGGATACTTTCAACGCCATGCAGCCGGTGGAAAATTCGGTGACTTGGCAGGAGTTCACCACTGCCTTCCGAGAGTACTTTATTCCTGCTGGGGTGCTGAATAGGAAGCTATCTGAGTTCTTGGATCTGAAGCAGGGCAACATGTCTGTGATGGAGTATGCCAACAAATTCAATCATCTTGCACAGTATGCGGGTTATCATGTGGACTCTGATGAGAAGAAGAGGGACCGTTTCTACCGCGGCCTCTCTTGTATTTTGCAAAAGGAGTTATATAATGGGAACTATCAGACTTTTGGTACATTGATGAATGCTGCCATTGCTATGGAAGGACTGCAGCGTGACACTCAGGCTGAGTGGAAGCGCAAGCGGGAGATTTCTAGGTCTTCTAGTCACCCACAGCCGCAGAAGGTGCAGGTTGTCAAGAGGATGTCCTACCACCCCCCTGGTGGACAGCCATCTCGGCAGCCTCAACAGACTCACCAGACACCGCCGACTCAGTACCGTGCACCTACTCTGCAGGTGCAGCAGCCTCAAGGACAGCAGTTTCCACCACGTCAGGGGCAGATGATCAAGTCTAATGCTTGTTTCAAGTGTGGCAAGGAGGGCCACTTTGCTCGGGAGTGCCCTGAGAACCAGCCTGCTCAGTCTGCTCAACCGTCGGCTAACTCTCGCTTGATCAATAGGACTATCATTAAGAAGAAGATGCCAGTGAATCGCTCGGGACAGGTTAACTACACCGAGGCTGAGGAGCTCCTGCAGAATGAGCCTGTGATGGCTGGTATGTTTACCATTAACTCCCACCCAGCATTCGTGTTGTTTGATTCTGGTGCATCACATTCATTCATGAGCTTGGGATTTACTGAAAGGCACAATATACCTCTTAGGGCTATTCCTTTTGCCTATAAGATCCGCACTCCAGGTGCCCAGATGTGCATTAATACTCGGACAGACACAGTTGGCTTAGTACTAGCCACTCACACTTACCGTCTCCAGTTCATGGTGCTGCCTGGGCAGAGCATTGATGCAATACTAGGCATGAACTGGCTGAAGGTTTATGGGGTAGTCTTGGACCTTAAGAGGAGAATTGTTGAGTTATGACTTCCTTCTTCTGAGGATAGGATGTCTCTCCGTATCTCTCCAAATTCTGCTTCACCAGTCGCCGCTAATGTTGAAGCTTCTCCTGATCTTACCTCTATTCCTGTGGTCTGTGAGTTTCCTGATGTCTTCCCTGAAGATTTGCCTGGGTTACCACCAGATAGAAATGTGGAGTTTATCATAGAGTTAGAGTCTGGCACTGCCCCTATTTCACGGCGTCCTTACCGCATGGCTCCACCAGAATTAGCAGAAATGAAGAAGCAATTAGAGGAATTGCTGAAAAAGGGGTTTATCCGTCCTAGTTCTTCTCCATGGGGTTGTCCAGCTATTTTTGTGAAGAAGAAGGACGACACTCTGCGGATGTGTGTGGATTATCGCCCTCTCAATGCGGTAACCATCAAGAATAAGTACCCTTTGCCTCGCATTGATGCTTTGTTTGATCAGTTGGCTGGTGCTAGAGTGTTTTCAAAAATTGATCTTCGTTCTGGGTATCACCAAATAAAAATCCGGCCCCAAGATATACCAAAGACGGCTTTCTCTACTAGGTATGGGCTTTATGAGTACCTAGTCATGTCTTTTGGTCTCACCAATGCTCCTGCATTCTTCATGTACCTCATGAACTCAGTCTTTATGCCGGAGTTAGACAAGTTTGTAGTGGTGTTCATTGATGATATTTTGATATATTCTAAGAATAGAGAAGAGCATGTAAAACATCTTCGCACAGTCCTGGCCCGATTACGTGAGCACAAGTTGTATGCCAAATTCAGCAAGTGTGAGTTTTGGTTGGATAGAGTGCAGTTTTGGGACATGTGCTGACCCCAGAAGGTGTATCTGTAGATCCTAGCAAGGTGCATGATGTGCTTAGTTGGAATTCTCCAAAATCAGTACATCAGATCCGTCAGTTTCTTGGTCTTGCCGGTTATTATCGACGCTTCATTCCTGATTTCTCCAAGATAGCTCAGCCTATGACCAAGTTGCTTCAGAAAGACTCCAAGTTTGTGTGGAGTCCAGCCTGTGAGGAAGCCTTCCAAGCTTTAAAGAAATTTCTTACCTCTGCCCCTATTCTTGCCCAACCGGATATTGACAGACCATTTGATGTGTATTGTGATGCATCCAAGACAGGTCTTGGTTGTGTGCTTATGCAAGAGGGACGAGTGATAGCTTATGCTTCCCGTCAACTGAAGAAGCATGAAGTGAATTATCCCACCCATGATTTAGAGCTGGCTGCAGTGGTGCACGCTCTAAAGATTTGGAAGCATTATCTATTGGGAAACAAGGTGCATATTTATACAGATCATAAGAGCCTCAAGTATATTTTTACTCAACCCGAGTTAAATATGAGACAAAGGAGATGGCTTGAGTTAATCAAGGATTACAACCTAGAAGTTCATTATCATCCGGGAAAAGCCAATGTGGTGGCTGATGCATTGAGTCGGAAGTCGCATCAGGACGATGAAGGGTCTTTGCCTCTCTCTCACTCTGCAGTTTTAGCACATATTGCTCTAGTCTCAGATTTATTGGAGCAAATTATTATTGAGCAAAGACAGGATGCCTTGGAAATTCCTCAGATCAAGAAGCTAATGGCTGAAGGCCGTGGTCCTCATTTTAGCATTGATGAACAAGGTGCGGTGAAGTTCAAGAACCGGTTGGTGGTTCCTAAAAGTGGTGAGCTCAGAAGAAAGATTTTGGAGGAAGCTCATAGTTCCAAGCTGTCCATTCATCCGGGATGTAACAAGATGTACCATGATTTGCGCCACTTGTATTGGTGGTCAAATATGACGCAGGACATCACTAAGCATATAGCTGACTGTGACATTTGTGGAAGGGTGAAGGCGGACCATATGCGTACGCCTGGTTTTCTGCAGCCATTGCCTATCCCGGTTTGGAAATGGGAGGATATTTCCATGGATTTTATTACAGGATTGCCCCGCACAGTAAAAGGGCATGATTCTATCTGGGTCATTGTGGATCGTCTTACAAAGTCTGCCCATTTTCTTCCTGTGGGTACAAGATATACAGCCACGCAGTATGCTAAGCTGTACTTTGACCGCATTGTAACTCTTCATGGAGTTCCTCTTACTATTGTCTCTGATCGTGGGTCAGTTTTTATGTCCCGCTTTTGGGCTCAACTTCAGGAGTGTCTTGGAACCGACCTTCTTAGAAGTTCAGCTTATCACCCGCAGACCGACGGCCAGACAGAAAGAGTCAATCAGGTGCTGGAGGATATGTTGAGAGCTTGTGTCATTTCTTTTCCTGAGAAGTGGGATGAATGTTTGAAATTGGCTGAGTTTTCTTACAACAATAGCTATCAAGAAAGCATCCAAATGGCGCCTTTTGAGGCTTTGTATGGCAAAAAATGCAGGACCCCACTCAACTGGGTTGAAGTAGGAGACCGTGGTTATTTCGGGCCTAAATTTATCCTAGAAGCTAGAGAGAAAGTCAGAATTATTCGAAGTCATTTGAAAGCAGCTCAGACCCGACAGAAAACTTATGCAGACAAGAGAAGAAGACCTTTGCAATTTGAAGTTGGTGATTATGTGTATCTTAAAGTGTCTCCCATGAAAGGTGTGCATAGATTTGGTGTCCGTGGAAATCTAGCTCCTCGCTATGTTGGACCTTATAAGATTTTGAAACGGTGTGACCCAGTTGCTTATCGCATCCAACTCCCGGATGTTTTATCTGCAGTCCACAATGTGTTTCATGTGTCTCAACTGAAGAAATGTTTGAGGGTCCCTGAAGAAGTTGTGGAGGTTGAAGGGCTCCCTCTCCAACCTGATCTTTCTTACGTGGAGCATCCCGTCAAAATTTTGGATGAAAAAGAAAGAGTGACTAGAAACAATGTGGTGAAATTTTACAAGGTCCAATGGCAGAATCACTCGGAAGACGAAGCTACTTGGGAACTTGAGAGTTATATTTTGAAGAATTATCCTCATCTCCTTCATAGCTCATCAATGTAATTATCGAGATTAAAAATTTATTTCTATCTCTTTTCTCACACTAGGCACGTGAAATCTCGGGTCGAGATTTTCTTTTAAGGGGGTAGAGCTGTAACACCCTCGGTGTTACCGCGTTAACAAATCACTAAACCATGTCATGAGCATCATGTTTATGTATTATTGTTTATGGCAAAATGAGAAATTAAATTTTGTTGCGCTAATTCTCAATTTGAGCTCTAAATTAATTCCTTGTCCAAATATTCCTCAGCACAGTTCAACTAACTATTGTCATCCTGATCCAACTCCAGCGCTAGCAATTTATTTTCTTTCTAAAATTCTCTGATCGCGCTCACAGCACACTCGCAAGGCATGCCCGCGCAGCACGCACACGGCGACAACCGACCGCGGCAGCAGCGGACACCACACACAACTTACGTGTTAGTTAATACTTAATTAGCCACCGTGCTTTGCAAAAATCAATGTTGTCCAACCCACACGGCGCGCTGCCTCTGCGAAAGGAAACCTGAGAGCACGCAATGTCACTGCAGGGGTACTGTAGCGCAGGAATGCACTGTAGAAGCACAGAGTTCACTGTAGCATCACAGAGCGCACTGCAGCAGCACAGAGTTCACTGTAGCATCGGAGAAACCACTGTAGCAGCGCAGAATCCACTGTAGCATGCGCAGAAACACTATAGCACGTAGAAAATACTGTTCACGTGAAAGTTTTTGTTCGCTAGAGCAAAAGTCTGTCACCTGTATGCTGCGAGTCTGATTCACGCTGGTCGCGTACGTCGGTCTCTTTTCCAGCGCGAGCGTCCCTGCATCTCTCGTCCTTAAAAGGAGACGTCTCGTGATCGCGAGCTCGCCAGACTTGTTGTCCACCTCTTCCTCTCTAATCAAGTTTCTCTGTTCGTGTCATGTAAGCTGCGTCTATCGAAGCATCAGTGGACTGCGGTAAGGATCCCGTGAGTCCCTCTTGTAATTCCTCTATTTCTCCCTAGCAGCGCCATCCGTCTTCATTATTCCTTTGATTAAAGACATCATTCATGAGCAAGTCACGGGAGAAAGCCATGAGCTAATTAAGTTTCTTTGGGTTTTTAGAGATTATTAACAGCTACTTTGCGCAACCAATATCTCCACCATACGAACTCTAATTCCGTTGATTCTTCTTCCTAAATTCATTGAAAATCAAGAATTGTCTATCCATGTCATTTTCTTCGTCTCTAGAGCTCAACTAAATTTATCTATTTATCATGAAATGTATTTTAGTTAGTAGAAAATATTAGGCTAGCTAGTTCTTGCTTAGTAGAAGTAATGGATAGCTTAGCATGTTAATCATTAGAGTTAGTTAATTAGCTTAGTAGTTGTGTATTTTTAAGAGCTGTTGTTGTCTTTGCATTAAGTCATGTCATCAATTCATGCATGTAGATCACGAGATAGTTGACTACGTGGCCGCGGAGGAACAGGACTACGAGGAGATCGTGGAGGAGTACGAGGAGGAGGTTCTCGTGCAGGAGGGAGTCCTAGAGCCACTAACCACTGACTTTGCTGCTGCACCACCTGCCCGAGGCAAGCCCCGGTGCATAACCCTTATTTTACAAATCACTATATATATAGTTGTTGTGCACTTACGTTACAGGAATTTTATGGAACCCACATATATATATATATATATATATATATATATATATATATATATATATATATATATATATATATATATATATACACCTATGAGTCATACTAGTACAGGATCATGTAGCTGCTATGCTTAGGTTTATCGGTAGCGTGGGTAACCTGCTGTTACTCACAAGTAGGTGAAAATTTACACTCATGATAAAATGATAAAAAGGAAATGGTGACCGGGCAGGGATGTGGTTGGGTTCTGATGGGTGTAACAGGTTATGTCCCGCGGCCACGGGGCTTAGCTTGGTTACATTGTTTTCCTGTCCGTGTCAATTAAGGACCGATCGTTGCACTGGACTCCCGGTCAAGTCACAGATATATTGTCCTGAGCACATACTTGCTTATGGGAGCAGGAAGACTTGTTACTCTCTTGTCATGGGTTTCGGCTCTTTCCGGACTGACTGTTAGGGGTGGGTTTTAGGTGGAGGTCTAAGCACCGCACTGAGGCCGGGCCTGCAGTGTTGGGGGCTTGGAGTCCCAGTTTGGACGGGGACCTGAACCCCTTGACATTAGTAGAATGGGTTGGTCTTGCTTGTACCTGGGGTGCAAGTGAGGCGTGTGTTTTCGGGGCACCCAGCTGGGCATATTGATTCGCGAATCGCCGTTTCTGCGTGACGGTATGGCTTGACTGCACTCTGGCACCGTAGTAAGAATTGGCATAAGAAAGATGATAAAATAGTTCTGATTGCTCAACTGTTGCTTGGATTTAGAACAGGTGCTTACATAGAATGTTGAACAAGTAATTAAATATGGCTGCTAAGAATTTAATGAAATAAGGACATACTCTTAGTATTGCTTTCCGCAAACAAGAAACCCACAAGCCATAAAGCCTATCATATTCCTTGAGAGTCAGGAAGTATATATATTCCCAGTCGGGTAAGTCTTGCGAGTACGTTGTGTACTCAGGGTTTATTTACCCTTGTTGCAGGTGCACCTTGAAAAGCTAGCCTTTGTGTGGAGGATTCTTCTGGTGGGCACAGACGGATCCTTATATCGCTCCGCTAGATGTTTATTTTATTTCCGCTGTTTAATTATCGCACTCTGAACTTTGGTTATGTAATAAAGAATTTCTAAGATACTTTGTTGTATGAAATGGACTAAGTATTGTAAGCTTGTACTCATTATTGGATCCTGGATGTAAAACGTGGATTGTTTCGAGTTCTCCCGTTGGGTGTGCTCGATGGAACTGTTCGATTTAGCTTCCTTTCGGGGTGTTTAGTGTCTAGTGGTAGACAAGTACCTCCGAAAGTGGGCTAAACCGAGCGGTTCTGCCACATTCTAGGTAAGCAACTGTTCTATTTTCAAGCAAGGGTTGAGCAATCAGAGCCATTTTTCTATCTTTCATATGCCAGTTCTTACTACGGTGTCAGAGCATAGTCAAGCAGTATCGTTACGTAGAAACGACGATTCGTGAATCAACGTGTCCAGCTGGGTACCCCGAAAACACACGCCTCGCTTGCACCCAGGCACAAGCGAGACCAACCCGTTCCACTTCTGTCACGGATTCCAGGTCCCAATTCAAACTTGGACTCCAAGCCCCCACACTTGAGGCCCAGCCTCAATACGGTGCTTAGACCTCCACCTATCCCCGCCTCCAATCAGTCGGTCCAAAAAAAGCCAGAGCCTATGACAAGAGAGTAACAAGCCTTCCCACTCTCATAAGCAAGTATGTGCTCGGGATAATAAGTTTGTGACTTGACCAGGGTCCATGCAATGAACTGTCCTTAATCGACACGGACAGGAAAAACTAGTGCAACCAAACTATGCCCCGTGGCCACGGGACACAACCTGTTACACCCACCAATACCCATACCACATCCTTGCCCGGTCACCATTTCCCTTTTCACCATTTTATTATGAGAATTATGATAATAATAATCACCTGTTGTGAGTAACGACAGGTTACCCACGCTACCGATAAATGTAAGCATAGCAACTACGCGATCCTGCACTAGTAAGACTCATAGGTAGATATGTCTATGCATATGGGTATCATAAAATTCCTGTAACGTAATATATATATATATATATATATATATATATATATATATATATATATATATATATATATATATATATATATATATATATCACGAAGATCTCCTCCTCATACTCTTCGACGATCTCCTCGTAGTCCTGCTCCTCCGCGGCTACGTACTCAATTATCTCGTGATCTACGTGCAAGAAATGATAATGCGACACTTAATAAGATGACCACAGTAGCTCTTAAAATAGCAACAACTACTAAGCAAGAATTTACTGATCTAGCTATTTTATAGCAACTAAAATGCATATCATCTTTTTATTACCGATTTAATACATAGCACTACTAGGGAAACTTAGCTACCCTATCTAGCGAGCTATTCAAAGGCTACAAAATTACAGCAAGCACCTACTAATATCATGAAACTACCGTAAGATTTTTAGGGCTAAAGCTATTCTAGATTTGCCACAAAAATTTCTACAAGATTGGGTGCACCAAAATTTGTTATCTTTTGCATTGATTTAATAGACCTAGCATCAGCACAGCTATGCACGAATGGAATTCACCAACTGATATAGCATGAATTTAGGGACTCAACTAAAGTGGTTTCACAACTTTTGGACAACTACACAAATCGCTATAAATTATCAAAGTTTAGCTCCCAAACTAATTTACCAAAGCATTTCTTAAATCACTAGAACAGGGAAAATCCATTCTCACGACGCGGCCCAACGCGCGGCCCACTAGCATGCAGCACGCGCGGTCCACGCGACGCGGCCCACGGCAAGCGCGGCCCACGCACGGAATGGCCCAAGACGGGGGAAGCCCGCGCGCGCTGGCGCGTTTTGCAAAAACGTCCTCGAGTTAGTCGGTAATACCACGACCTCAAAACCCACTATTCCAACAGTCAGTGCTTAAGCAATCTAACCCCCACACTAACCCTCCTTCGCAACAGGGAAATCCCCGACGCTCCCCCGCACGCCGGCGCGGCGCTGACCGGCACTAGTCGGTCTCGCTGGCCACTGTGAAAGTCCCTAGTTTGGTATTGGCTAATTGATGAAACCTAGGACTAACCTTTGTATCTAAGTGGATGATTTAGATAAAGGTGGTCATTGAATATGAGACATGACATTGACTCATGTGACCAAGATGATGAAGACCGAGGTGATGCTTGGCTCGATGGACTGGTTGTTAAGGTGAAGGGCAAGTCGAGGCTTCGAAGCAAAGGACCATGCAATGGTGAAGCTTGAGCAAGACTTGGCGCCGACGGACCGATGCAACGGTGAAGAGCAAGTGAAGTCAAGGTCGATGGATCGAGATGGTCATGTGATGATATGAAGTGAATCATATCTTCTGGAAAAAATAAAATGGGCTCAAGGCAAAGGTATAACCATAGGGCCATTTTGTTTTGCACTCAAGACACCATAGAGGGTGTGAGTGGTTTAGGATCAATAGCCGAACTATTAAGAGGGGAAGTCTTATCGGTTATTCGATGCACGGGTGCCACTAGGTGAATTCATGAAGTGCATTGCATGTAGGGCCTAGTGACCTAACTGGAAAACCTTCGAAAATGATTATGAAAATGCTAACACACGTGCACAAGGTGGTGATCACTTGTTGGTGTTGGCACATTTGCGAAGGCGTTGGAGTTTAAGCGGTAGAGAGGGTTTGGGTCTCTCTCTCCCTCCCGCCGAGCTTGCGAGCACGGGATTCAGACGTTTTTGAGGAGTTGAAATGCCTATTTTCCACTACGCCAGAAGTCGGAAAAGAAACGGAGGCGAACGGAGGTCACAGAGGTGACCGGACGCTGCACCGGACGCGGTCATGGTATGACCGGACGCGTCCGGTCAGCAGTTAGGCGCGCGATTGCTAGGGTTTGCAACCGGCGCGTCCGGTCACTCGCGGGACCGGCGCGTTCGGTCAGGTGCCCAGAAGGAACTGCGGTTCGCAAGGACGATCGGACACGGGGCGCGTCTGGTCACACGCGATTGGACGCGTCCGATCGTTGAGGGAGCTTACTGGACTCTAACAATTGAAGAAGCTTACAACTCACAATCTTGTCAATGGATTGAAAGATGTTGAATTTGAGAAGAATAAGCTTTGTAGTGCATGTCAAGCTGGGAAGCAAGTTGGAAGCTCACATCCAAAGAAGAGTACAATGAGCACATGCAAAGCATTTGATTTGATGCACAAGGATCTATTTGGCCCAATAACATACTTAAGCATAGGTGGTAATAAGTATGGATTTGTCATAGTGGATGACTTCACAAGATTCACATGGGTATTCTTTCTTAGTGACAAAAGTGAAGTGTTTGACACCTTCAAGACATTTCTCACTAGAGTTCACAATGAGTTTGAGATTAGAATCAAGAAAGTGAGAAGTGACAATAGAAGTGAATTCAAGAATACAAGAATTGAAGAACTTTGTGATCACTATGGCATTGGACATCAATTCTCAGCCAAGTACACTCCACAATCAAATGGCCTAGTTGAGAGAAAGAATATAACATTGCTTGATATGGCTAGATCAATGCTTCATGAGTACAATGTGAGTCAATCCTTTTGGGATGAAGCAATCAATACCGCTTGCTACTACATCAATAGACTATATTGTCATCCATTGCCAGAGAAGATCCCATATGAACTACTTCATGGAAGAAAGCCCAATATTTCTTACTTTAGGGTGTTTGGTTGCAAATGTTATATCTTGAAGAAGGGCACTAGATTGGGAAAGTTTGACAAGAGATGTGATGAGGGGTTCCTACTTGGTTATTCAACTACAAGCAAAGCTTATAGAGTTTGGAACAATTCAAGTGGCATTCGAGAAGAAGTCCATGATGTGCAATTTGATAAAACCAATGGGTCACAAGATGAAGAAGAGAATCTAGATGATGTTGGTAGAACTCTATTGGTGGAAGCAATGAAGAACATGGACATTGGGGACATTAGAGCAAAACAAGTAATTGATATTCAAGATGATGATAAAGATCAAGTGCTCAATTCTCCATTCAAGCTAGCTAGTGACTCTCAAGTACAAGATCATGGTGCTAGTTCATCTCATCAAGATACATCAAGTGATCAACCAAGCTCAAGCAATAAAGTGCAAGTACTCCAACCACAACATGTTGCAAAAGATCACCCCATTGATAGTGTTATTGGTGATATTAGAAGTGGTGTGCAAACAAGATCAAGATTGACCATGTTTTGTGAGCATGCATCATTTGTGTCAACCATAGAACCAAAGAAAATAGAAGAAGCTTTGAAGGATGCCGATTGGATTATGGCTATGCAAGAAGAGCTTAACAATTTTACAAGAAATGATGTTTGGGAATTGGTAGAAAGGCCAAATGACTACAATGTGATTGGAACCAAATGGGTGTTCAAAAACAAGCAAGATCAAGATGGCATTGTGGTGAGAAACAAAGCAAGACTAGTTGCTCAAGGTTATACTCAAGTAGAAGGTCTTGACTATGACGAGACATATGCTCCCGTGGCAAGATTGGAGGCAATAAGGATTCTATTGGCTTATGCTTGTGCACACAACATCAAACTATATCAAATGGATGTCAAAAGTGCATTTCTCAATGGGATCATCAATGAGTTAGTCTTTGTTGAGCAACCTCCCGGATTTGAAGATGACAAGAAACCCAACCATGTATACAAGTTGAAGAAGGCTTTATATGGCTTAAAGCAAGCACCTAGAGCATGGTATGAGAGGCTAAGGGATTTCCTTCTCTCTAAGGGATTCAAGATGGGCAAGGTTGATACAACTTTATTCATCAAGAAGATTGGGAATGATCTATTCATAGTGCAAATATATGTTGATGACATCATCTTTGGATCAACCGATCAAACTTATTGTGAAGAATTTAGTGCTATGATGACCAAAGAGTTTGAAATGTCTATGATTGGTGAACTTAGTTACTTCTTTGGTCTCCAAGTCAAGCAATTGAAGAATGGGACATTTGTGAGTCAAGGGAAATACATAAGGGACATGTTGAAGAAATTCGAAATGCAAGATGCAAAGCCAATTTCAACTCTAATGGGTACAAATGGCAATTTGGATAGTGATCTTGATGGCAAAATGGTGAATCAAAAGGAATATCGGTCTTTAATTGGAAGTCTACTCTATGTCACCGCATCAAGGCCGGATGTCATGTTTAGTGTTTGTATGTGTGCTAGATATCAAGCCTCACCTAGAGAGAGTCATCTCACGGCCGCAAAGAGAATATTGAGGTACTTGAAGCAAACAAGAGATGTTGGACTATGGTATCCCAAGGGGTCAAAGTTTAAATTGATTGGATATTCGGACTCCGATTATGGGGGTTGCAAGATCAATAGAAAGAGCACAAGTGGCACATGTCAATTACTTGGAAGATCACTTGTGTCATGGTCCTCAAAGAAACAAAATAGTGTGGCAATCTCTACCGCCGAAGCCGAATATGTGAGTGCGGGGAGTTGTTGTGCACAATTGCTTTGGATGAAATCAACTTTGAAGGATTATGGCCTCAACTTCAAGAATGTGCCATTGCTATGTGATAATGAAAGTGCAATCAAGATGATACAAAACCCGGTTCAACATGGAAGAACAAAGCATAGTGACATAAGGCATCATTTCATTAGAGATCATCAACAAAAGGGAGATATTGCCATTGAAAGTGTTGGCACCGATGATCAACTTGCCGATATTCTCACCAAGCCACTTGATGAAAATAGGTTTTGCAAGCTAAGGAATGAGTTGAACATTCTTGATTTCTCAAACATGAGTTGAATGCACCCCACCCACTTATTAACATGCCTCTCCTTTGACGTTGCAAGGTACAAGTTGATTGACATGTCATTCATCCTATGCTAAGGACTTACTAGAGCATGTAGACATAATAAGTGGTACGCATGTGCATTCATGATAAATCAAATGAATTTGATGGATATATGTTACCACTATTGCTTCTATGCTTGCTTTGTTCTAGTGGTGGCATATGACATGTTTGTGAGCTTACAAACCTAGTGTTGAATCTAGAAGATTTGCTATAAGTGTTTAATTCAACATAGGCAAGATAACCCTTGTTATGAGGAGTGAAGAAGCTTGTCTTTGGTTCAAATCGAATTAAATATCTTTGGCAAGTGTTCTAGGTTGAACCAAATTTGTTAAATTCTAACCTACTCCATCAAACATTGTTTTTCTCTCCACAATTTGATCCCATTTTTGGGTAAGTTGTTGACAAAGGGGGAGAGAAAAAGATGATTCAACATGATAAAGGGGTAAATAAAATTTTGATGCACACAAGTAGGGGGAGCAAGCTCATAAACGAAGTTGTTGCATTTGTTTGTGCATTCTCATATGACTTGCTCATTGCACATGTTTTTTTTAAATTCAATATACGTGCTTGTGTGGTGCAATGCTAGTATAGAACTTGAATGATGAAATGATCTACTAGCATGTATAGGAATAGTTTACATGTGGTATCTAGACATGCTTAAAGCTCTACAAGTGGTACAAGTGGTCCAAGAACCTTTACATATAATGTTGATCTCACGGGGTTCTTGAGTTGTGATGGATGTCTAGTTACTTCATGATGCTAAGGATGGTGTAAAAGGCAACTCCGATTGGTATCACGCTTCAAAGGTCCATTTCTTACACCTTAGCATCATTTTGGTAGAATTACTCTCTCAACACTTCTATCTATGCATATGTGCAAAGCTTTCAATCCAAACTCTATGCACATATGTAGAGAGAGCTAATGCTACCAAAACCGAGCTTGTGATAATTGTCTAAACTTTACTAATGAGCAAAATGATTGGACAAGTATGACAAGTTCAAAACTTTTATTATCAAAATCATCTTTGTGAGGGTTGTCATCAATTACTAAAAAGGGGGAGATTGAAAGTCCCTAGTTTGGTTTTGGCTAATTGATGAAACCTAGGACTAACCTTTGTATCTAAGTGGATGATTTAGATAAAGGTGGTCATTGAATATGAGACATGACATTGACTCATGTGACCAAGATGATGAAGACCGAGGTGATGCTTGGCTCGATGGACCGGTTGTGAAGGTGAAGGGCAAGTCGAGGCTTCGAAGCGAAGGACCATGCAATGGTGAAGCTTGAGCAAGACTTGGTGCCGACGGACCGATGCAACGGTGAAGAGCAAGTGAAGTCAAGGTCGATGGATCGAGATGGTCATGTGATGATATGAAGTGAATCGTATCTTCTGGAAAAAACAAAATGGGCTCAAGGCAAAGGTATAACCATAGGGCCATTTTGTTTTGCACTCAAGACACCATAGAGGGTGTGAGTGGTTTAGGATCGATAGCCGAACTATTAAGAGGGGAAGTCTTATCGATTATTCGATGCACGGGTGCCACTAGGTGAATTCATGAAGTGCATTGCATGTAGGGCCTAGTGACCTAACTGGAAAACCTTTGAAAATGATTATGAAAATGCTAACACACGTGCACAAGGTGGTGATCACTTGTTGGTGTTGGCACATTTGCGAAGGCGTTGGAGTTTAAGCGGTAGAGAGGGTTTAGGTCTCTCTCTCCCTCCCGCCGAGCTTGCGAGCGCGGGATTCAGACGTTTTTGAGGAGTTGAAATGCCTATTTTCTACTACGTCGGAAGTCAGAAAAGAAACGGAGGCGAACAAAGGTCACAGAGGTGGCCGAACGCTGCACCGGACGCGGTCATGGTATGACCGGACGCGTCCGGTCAGCAGTCAGGCGCGCGGTTGCTAGGGTTTGCAACCGGCGCGTCCGGTCACTCGCGGGACCGGCGCGTCCGATCAGGTGCCCAGAAGGAACTGCGGTTCGCAAGGACGATCGGACGCGGGGCGCGTCCGGTCACACGCGATCGGACGCGTCTGATCGTTGAGGGAGCTTACTGGACTCTAACCGAACGCGGGCACTGTCGCGTCCGGTCGTTGCGAGGAGCGCGTCCGGTCATTGCTTTGCTGGCGCGCGGAACAGCGCGATCGGCGCGTCCGATCGTTTGACGGGCGCGTCCGGTCGTTTGACAGGCGCGTCCGGTCGTTGCCCTAGGCGCGTCCGGTCATTGGTTTGATCGTTGGGGTCAGTGACCGTTGGAGGATCATACGCGGTTGAGCGCGTCCAGTCAGTTATGACCGGCGCGTCCGGTCATCCCGAAAAAGACCCAGTGAAGGGGTATAACGGCTCTATTCGGATGGGATGCTTATAAATACTTGTTAGCCGGCCCTTGGGGAGGTAACTAGTGATTTCTAACATACTTGTGCATCCTTTGAGCTAGAGCTTCTCCTCCCACTCTTCTCTCTTGCTTGATTGCAAATCAAAAGTGAGATTGAGTGATCCCAAAGTGCATTGCATAGCTTGAGGGCATCTAGTGGCACTTGTGGGTGGTTTAGCCGGTGGATTTCTTGTTACTCTTGGAGAGTACCGCTCCTAGCTGGCTTGGAGATTGTTGGAGGCGTTGGCAAGAGAAGGAGATTGTTCTTGGCCACCTCCGGTTAATTGTAAGAGGTTCTTGTGCTTTCCTCGGCGGAGCGCCAAAAGCAACTCTAGTGGATTGCGCGTGTCATTGAGTTACCTCACTTGAGAGTGGTATCTTGTGGTGCCTTGCGGGGCGTGCCTTGAGGGGCAAGTGACTTGAGGGTCACACCGAGGAACCATCTAAGTGTTGGTCGACACAACCGGTGACGTAGCTTGTCGGTGCACAAGTGAACACCGGGTGAACAAAAATATTGTGTCACTTGTCTCCCGGTGATTGATCTTCATATTGTGTTGTTGTCAATATTGATTGATTGTATATCATCTTGATGATTGGCAACATCTTCACTCCACCGTCGGTATAAGATTCACAATCCTCTTTCTTGCATTTACTTTACTAGTTTATCTTGTGTAGCTCTAGTAGTAGCTTTGCTAGTAGTGTTGTTAGCTTGCTCACTAGTGTAAGATTAGTGACATAGTCCTTTTGTGAACTAGAGATCATAATCTACTAGACTTGTGGATAGGAGGCTTGCATCACAACCATAGGCTAAGCAAAACTCGTTTTGCGCCGTTTGTTATTCTAACAAGTTTGCTTAGTGATTCTTGTAGAAATTTTTATAGGCTATTCACCCCCCCTCTAGCCATCTAGGACCTTACACACTGGGGAACCTCAACAACACACAAGCAAGGGAGACGCTCACCTGGGTGCAGGCACGAGGCATGGGGCAGCGGTTCGGAGGCCAGAGACGGGGTAGCGCAGCTCCCACACGACGGCGACCAACCAGCAAGGACGGTGCCGACGTTTCGGCGAGCAGGGACTCTGCGAGAGTGGCAAAGGGTGTAGGCGAGCTCCAGTGAAACCCCCCGGACCTGACCGCAGTGACGGGATGGCCGGAGAATACCTGAGCTGAGCCGGCCACGGGTGACCCAACGGTGCGGCGGCGCCCCGCAGCGGCGCGGACGCGTCAGCAACGTCGAGAGGGCGGTGGGGGCTCCGCGGTGGTGCACAGGGTGAGGCGGAGGTTGCGGCGAGGTTAGTGGTGCAACGGATTGGGCTCAAGGTGGGTAGGTGGAGAGCTGTCCAGGTGACGAGCGGCTTGGCCTTAACGGCACGGTGGCGGCAACACTCCGAAATCGACACTGTGCAGAGCTCGGTTACGGCCGTGCGGGCTCGGTGGGTGGCCCGGTGCCTAAACTCTCCTCCAGTGCGAGCAATTTCTTGGAGATGACCGGTGCTGCAGGCTACGCTCGGCGCGGCTCGGTTGACCCGGCAACAGAGGAGGGAGGGGGAAAAACGGGAGGGGCCGGGCTGGCTGGCCTGAGCCAGAACGGAACGTGGCGCGGTTAGCAGCCGGCCCCCGCGCGAACACTGCGTGGTCGGGAAGTGTACGCGTGTAGGCGAAGGGGGGGAGGTAGCGTGGCGTGCGCGAGTAGTAGCCGGCTAGCCAGCAACGACGCTGGACCAGGGCACGGATGCGGCGCGAGGTGACAGCGCCGCAGTGGCCGGTGGCCGGCCAATGCGCGGGGCGAGACACAGCGGCGCAGTGCGGGGCCGGCAGCAGCTGCGGTGGGTCATGGCGGTCGGCAACACATTGGTGGCAGCGGTGCAGAGCAGCAGCGGCGCAAGGCGATACATCGGTGGCTGGCAACAACGATGGGGTCGAGCGACAGGGAGGGGCAGTAGGGCGACCGGGCGGCTGCAAGGGCCCACGCAGCAACCGCCAGCAGCGGCCAGGCTGAGAACGGCTTGGGCAGCTCACTCCCCCACGCGCGACCCGGCCGAGCACGGCCACGACAAGAACAGGTCACGGTGACCACGCACCGGAAGCCTGATAACCCGACGCTAGCACGTGCACGATTTTTAAAGCACCTACTTCGGCTAAACCAGCTCGAACAAGCCACAACCACATGGACCATGCTAAAGAGGGTACTAAGGGCTACCTGCCAAGCTAAGACGCGACACTAGTTACTAACAAAATCATACTGAACAAATTCACGAACACATGCTCATCAAACCGTTTTCAAGGTCGAAAATTAGCTAAGTCCTTAATTGAACCCTAATTCAACTTCCTTTTCCGAGCTATTAGAAACACTAGCTAGCATTATTACTTTGTTAAACAAAAATTGCATTAACATCTACACACTTTGCACTTCACACTTCATTAAGGGTTCACATACATGTCCTATAGTATTTTTGTGCAATAAAAATTAGTTTGCAACCTTATCTGATATCACAAGGGCTATTGCGTCAACTTTTATTTAATATTTTTATTAATTAATTTAAGTTACTACAATGGTTCTACGCACTTTAACATATAAAAAAAATCACATAGAGATGATGCTCATGATATGCTTTGGTGCGTTGATTTGTGCGGTAACACCGAGGGTGTTACAGTGTACAGCACAGCTTTTTTTTTTCAGGGACGAAAGGGACGAGGAAATGATCTGGTGCATGAATGGGTGCAACGACTTTGAAAAATACTCGATCGGTACAGTTGGTAGCTGTGTGCATGTACTCCTACAATTCAAAGCCAATAGACTTGGCATGCACGTCCACGGTGTTTACCAAATTATTGTACTATACCATGTTGCTATGCCTATATGCTAGCTAGCTGCTAGAACGATTGTTGACTTGTTGTACACATGCACACACATAGCCTATAGGCATCTTTCGGTGAATCGAAGAAAGCTTAGAGTTAGGGTTTGTGAAAATTTTTGGGTTTGGTTATTGTAGCACTTTCATTTGTATTTGTCAATTAGTGTTCAATCATGGACTAATTAGGCTTAAAAGATTCGTCTCGTGGTTTTCTACCAAACTGTGTAATTAGTTTTTCTTTTTGTCTACATTTAATACTCCATGCATGTGTCCAAACATTTAATGTGACAGAAAATCTTAAAAATTTTTGGAAACTAAACATGGCTGCCGGTGCGGATTTCCTCTTTTTTTAACTATACTACCACCACACATAGGACATGTGGGGGATGCAAAGCGTGGTACTCCAGCAGTAGGTACTAGTAGACCACTGCTCCATCCGTCGCACTAGTGTTGGTTAAACTTTTTAAAATTTGATTAGATTTATAGAGAATATTAGTAAAGCTAGTGTATTCAAATAAGTTTATTATAAAAATATATTCAATGATCTATCTAATGACACTAATAATATACTATAAATATTAATTAGTATTTATCTATATATTTAGTTAAAGTTAAAAAAATACTTAGTTTTTTTAAGAAACAAGAATGATATTTTTATAACGGAGGGAGCAGTGTACTCGGTACGTAGTAGGCAGCGGCTGCTGCGGCCACTGCCAGGACCGCACAGTAGTAATGTTCCCGTACGAGTACGGTACCAACCAACCGCCATTTCCTCATCTGCATTTGTCAGTTACTGCTGTTCCGAATGGTCTTCATCAGATTCAGATATTTTCAGCAATTCACAAAGGGTGGCTGTGTTTAGATCACTTGAAAAGTGCACTATGTAAAAAAAAATTCTCCGTCACATCAAACTTGCGATACATGCATGGAGTACAAAATGTGGATAAAATCAAAAACTAATTGTACAGTTTGGTTGTACTTTGCGAGACGAATGTTTTGAGTCTAATTAGTCAATAGTTGGACAATTATTACCAAATACAAACGAATGCTACCGTGTATTTTGGCACTCCAAAGTTTGGAACCGTCAGGAGGTGAAAGGTTTTTGTGTCACATCAGATGTTTTATGGGATGTCAGAAGGGGTTTTCGGATATTAATTAAAAAACTAATTACATAACTCGTCTAAAAACCGCGAGACGAATTTATTAAGACTAAGGAAACCGTCATTAGCACATGTGTGTTACTGTAGCACTTAAGGCTAATTATAAATTAATTAGGCTTAAAAGATTCGTCTTGTGGTTTCCAACCAAACTGTGCAATTAGTTTTTTTTTCATTTACATTTAATACTTCATACATATGTCAAACATTCGATATGTTGGGATAAATTTTTTTTGGGTTGGAACTAAACACCCCCTGAGGATTCACGTACTCCTACATGGGAGTTACATACAATCTATCACACAGCAGAGGAGCTAGTTTCATTAACCAAGTTAGTTCCTAAGAGGAAGACGGCTCTGTTCGCTTGAACCAGTCCGGCTGCGTCAACCATCAGCAGTAGAATCCATCCGCCGAACGGCTCGAGTACCCCCTCTGGCCCTCTCCTCTCCGAACGTTGCTTCCTGTCGCCTAGCATCGCTATCGTCAAGGTACTAATCGAATGAATTTGCTGGATTGATTAATGTTCCACAGTTTGCTGGAAATCCAAACAGTACCGCTGACGCTGACTGAAATATCTCCATTTCATGTGGACGACAACCACTGCATGCACCTGGGCCCCGTCCCAACGTGGTCCCCGGTCGATCGGCTGGCACCGTGTGGCCGGCGGCGGGCGGCCGGCCGGCCTTGGTCGACGGCGGGCAAGTCGTGCCCCACTGGTGTCGTCTTCGGCGGCTGGGCTGCTGTAGGTAAGGAGTACTAGGCAGGTTTGCAGCGGTGAGCGGTGCGTGGTCACAGTCGTCGCAGGGGCCGGGGCGTGTAAATGCCGACGAGCAACTACCAGCGGCCCTTGCGTGGTAGGTGTCGGGGTCCGGCTGCCGTGGGGCGGCGCGCGGCTGACCGCCTGACTGGACTGGACTGGACCTGGACTACTACCGCCGGAGGAGTATTCGCTTGTCTGTGGGCCGTGGGCGGCCGTCCACTGTACCTGCGGTGAACTCTGCCGCGGTTTTCCGTTGTGGTCATAGCGGCTACCCGCTACCGCATGCAGTGCAGTGAGTCGTCTGCATGCTCTCTCTCGACAGGGTGTGTTTAGTTCCCTCAAAAAGGATGGAAAATGTACTGTAGCACGTTTTGGTTTTATTTGGCAAATAGTGTCCAACCATTGACTAATTAGGTTCAAAACGTTCGTCTCGCAAACTACAATCAAGCTGTACAATTAGTTTTTAATTTCATCTACATTTAGTACTCCATGCATGTATCGCAAGTTTGATACGACGATGAATCTTTTTTCTACATAGTGTTTTTTTTTTAGGAACTAAACACAGCCTACAGCATAAAGCCAGCACGAAAAGGCAGAGGCAGACGCAGGGCCTCACCGACGAAACGGAACGGTGCTCCGTGCTCGTAGTCGTAGCAGCAGCTCGCGATCTTTTTTTAAGTAATATATTTCTTTAATGAATAATTGCAAATTTAGAAGATGTTATACAGAAATCGTAGATATAGCATCTAGTCGACCACTGGTAAGCCGACAGGGTCCTGTCGGCGGCTGGAAGGCCGACAGGTACTATTACCCCTGACCCTGAGGCTGTAGCGGTAGATGCTGTGCGTGTGGACCTTGTTTGGGCGGGCCGCAGCGTGGGAGAGAGCATTCGATTATATTTATGTATTTTACATATATGTATATGTATATAGCATTATTCATAAAGTTGAGCTGAGTAATGACGACGACGGACGACCTCGAGGGGAAGCCTGCACTTGATGGCCATGTAGGCGCGGAACCTGGGGAGGGTGCGGAAGAAGCGCATCCGCAGGAGCTCGCTCTTCTTCCTGGACCGCGGTGGGTTTTGGAGGAAGTAGCGGTAGGCGGACTCGGCGAGGACGGCGCAGGGCGCGCGCCGGGTTGCGCACCGACGACGTCAGGTGGTACATGCTCTGCGCCTGCTCCTCCGAGTGCACCATCATGGCGTTCACCACCATGTCCCCGGGAATCTGTCACCATGCATTGGTTACGTACATTTCTGTAGATTTGATTTGATTTGATTTGATGCTGCGTTATTTTGTGGAAACTCACCACGTACGTCCATTATCAGGTCGAGATCAGCTAAGAAGATTGACAGAGCCTGCTTGGCGTAGCCGACGATTAACGAGTCAATTGTCCTGCGAGAGGCAACCGTTTTGGTTTTCACTCACTGTGCATGCTGCAGAGGCTGCCATCAAGAAATCTTTTTTGTTTTTTGGTCACGTACGGCGGTATGATACCTGATCCCATCCAGCCAGACAATGGATCGTTCAGGATGCTGGTTATGATACTAGGCCGGACGATGACAACTGCGAGATCTCTCCCGGAGGTGCCCCAGAAGCATCTCTCCCATTGCTTTGGTGAATACATAGGTGTTTGGCCACCCCAACTCCCTTGCCCTTCGTTGACAGGCATGTCATGTTTGGATAGTGGTAGCAGCAAAATTGCATATAACAGGACAAATGTACTTTTCGAACAATGTGTTAGTTCTCGATCACCTCTTGAGGCCCAGCTCCTTCATGGTTCTTTTCTCAGTCTTTTCTGAAGACCGGTTGGCTTTCAGTTCTATCATGGTCTTTTTTATCAGATTTAGTTCGGATTCGATATCCTGGTGTGCATCTTTCCTCAGAGTTTCACCCATCAGGAATGGCTTCTCTAGCAGTATCCCTTCTTGCTCACCCGCTATATTAGCTGCTCAAGAATGCTATCAGTAAGTATATACATCCCTATAAAAAATAAAATGCTACTCAATTCTTTCAATCCCCTCCAATCCCACTGAAGGCATGTTTGGTTGTTAGCCACAGTCCGCCATGCCTAACGTTAGGCTTGCCACGGTTACTTTGGTGGGTGTTTTGTTGATGATCCAGGTAAGGCTCGCCACACAAGGAATCACTCGCCACAGTTTTTTACGCCAAATGTGTGGCGTCCGTTTCATCTGCCTCCGCCACACTCGCCACGCCACGGCGCCCAGCCTGAAGCGGAGTCGAAGACGATGGCCCTGTTGCGGCCGCAACTCGTCCTGGTCCCGGTGGCCGCACGCTTGCAGCCTAGCAGGTGGTGGCCGAGCACGGGGCTGACGAGCGTGGTGGTCGTCCATGGCGGACGACGGACTCCTGCTTCATTTGATTTGAGGACGGCAGCATGCGGAGGCGAGCTCTGAGAAAGGCGGCGCGGCGAGATCCGAGGGCCCGGAGTGCGGGAGGGCGGCATGGCTGTACCTGGGCGGAAAGCCGTTCCGTGGAGTTGCCGGGGCACGCGGGGCGGCTCCCCACGCCATTGCTGGACTGCGTGAAGCTTGCTGCGCCGTGCGGTGGATAAGGTTCCTGTGGAGATTTTTTTGTTAAAGAAACCCGTGGTAAAGTAAGGAAGATAAGGCATGCGGTGGATCAAACAGAGGAGAGAGAAAAATAATAAAATAAGCAAAGGAAGAAAATAAAGAAATAAAAGAAAAGAAAAAAAGTATCAGTTTCCACTCCTTTCTAAAGGAGCTCACCTCAATCTCCATTTAATCTATTATTTTTTACCCATTATAGTTTCCTTTTGAATCAAACAACCCAATTTTGCCACCCAATGTGGCAAGCCACATATATGCCAAACACGTATTACTGATTTTATCTATTTTTTACTTAACATATATTTTAGATGGATCAAAAAAATTATACTTGCAGTATTACTTGGACTACTATCATTATATATGGCATTAAGGTATTTTTCACTCATATGTGGTTGCAAACCAAACAAATGCCACAAACTTTTGTCAAGTTTTCGTGGCAATAATCCAAACAACAGAGCAGCCACACTTATTTTGCCAAACCTTACTCGCTAACCAAACACTCTGTTTTTACCACAGATTGTGGCAAGCCACAGGTGTGGCAACTACTTAATCTTAGGCGTGACAAGTCGTGGCCGGCAACCAAACAGGCCCTAACCAAACAAGCCCTAGTTCAAGAAAATGGACGGTCGTATAAGGTAAGAGGACTAGAGGAGTGCCTTGAAGGAGCCCACTACATGGAATGGAACGCAGGATTGTTGCTTCCTACCTGTTGAAACGTGTAGCAGCATCTTGAGTTTACTGCACCTCTTTGCAAACTCACATATGTGCCCATGACATTTGTGTCGAAAGCCACATCATATCTGCACCGCCATTTATTATTGACTAATACTTCCACAATATGCCATCTCAAATAATTTGTTGACAGAAATAAGCTCAGACCTTTCGTAGAAATTTATAGTTGCAGTTCCGTTGACAATGGTGTGTATTTCTTTCCATAGTTCTCTCAGTTTGGCGGGGCCTAGGCCCAAGTTCTCATACACGACGTCTACTAGCAAAGGGCATACTTTTTCTTGGATGAAACCTTCAAACCAGTGGCAGACCCAGAAATTTTCTACAACCTGGGCAAACATAACAACTGATAAAATACATCGACCATTAACATAAGTAAAGTCAACGACTTAATAGTTAAGGAACTAAAGATCATCACATTCATCAATTCATGCAAATATGCATACACTAACTTTTTTTCGAAAACCTATGCATACACTAACTCACCGAGACCAAGGAGATATCACAATAATTGTCTCACTACGATCTTAAAGTTAGGTGTGGATTTGCCACAAAAATGCAATAATAATATATTTAAGCTGAAAACATATTAAGAGACACATATGCTAGCTCTGAAAGAGCCATGGATAAATGATTAGGACACTCGAGGAGAATTGATCAGCCAAGTTTAATAGTTGAGCAAAATTCATAAGAAAAACTAACTATCTATGTGTTTAGTTTCCAAATTTGGAGTGCCAAAATCCACTGTAACGATACTGTAGCATTTCGTTTGTATTTGGTAATAATTGTCCAACCGTTGACTAATTAGGCTCAAAACGTTCGTCTCGCAAAGTACAACCAAACTGTGCAATTAGTTTTTAATTTTATCCACATTTAGTACTCTATGCATGTATCGCAAATTTGATGTGACGGAGAATCTTTTTTGCATAGTGCATTTTTAATGGAAAAAAAACATAACCGGTTACCAGCTTACTTCTAACTTTTCAATATATTATTGGGTGTCTCTAGCCTATGATCATTGATTGCACCTAGATGCCCACGCCACTGTGTGACCGGTGACTGCAGACCACCTGTGCACACGCAATGCAGCTTCGGACGGAGCAGGGCTGCTGTGTGCACCAAGTGCAGCTTCCGACAGAGCCTGGGCAAGTGCCCAGGGTCGCCGGCCCTTGGGACCGCCCATGCTTCAAACCCATTACCATGGTTTTCTTTCAAAGTTTGAAAGATCTCCCTTCCTGTCACCTAGCAATAACGAACAGAGTTTGCATAGAAAGATTAACATAAGACAGTGAAACGCGACAGTTATTAGGTATATAGTACTTTCAGTCTTGCTTCAAACTTTCAGTGACCTATGCATTTGCCGCTAATTTTGATAGAAGGAAAAAAATTCAGATTGAATGCAGCTAGCAAATCCATTAGGAGATATTGACTCAGCAAACCTGCAGAGTTTGCGCCGTGCAAGATTACTCTCAGATTTTCGCTCAGCTTATTCGGAACTCTGTCCCCCTTAGGGTTCGCGGGGGGGGGGGGGGGGGTGGGGAGGACAGTGGCAGGGTGGTCTAGGGGCATTGGAGGCAGCCAAGTCAGGTCAGGCCATCAGGGGTGGGGGCGCCCATGGCCCGAGCTCACCGCAGAAGCTGGAGATGGGGTGGGTGTGTGTGTGTTGGGGGGGTGGTGGCCGTGGCGGCGACGATGAGGAAGATGAACAGTGAACAAACAAATGCCGCATTAGGTGGTGGGTGGCGGCGGCTACGACGAGGAAGATGAACAATGAATAAACGTATCGAGTGTTCTGCCCTCTCCCTCCAAAAAAAACGAAGTAGGGTAGATAGACTCTTTCTCAAAAGATTTAGCCGCAACTGCCACCTCTTCCGACCAGTCAGTGTGTTCTTCTATTAAAGGGATCTTTTCTGCTTTCCGTCACAGATTTGCACAAGTAAAACATATTTGAGTATTGTTCTTGTCATTATGTTATTGATAAACCGTTACTGCACAGTATAGCCACACATTTACGTACTTCTACTGAACAACAAGCCATATTAAAGTTGGATCGGAGGGCACATTTTGTTCTTTAGAACTAATTAATGTGCATAGACAGTGATAGAGCTCCAGGACCGGACGGCTTCACCGGAGTGTTATACAAATCGGCTTGGCCAGTGATCCACCTAGAGGTGATGGATGCGGTGCAGGTGTTTGAGCAGGGAAACACCAGAAGCATGGACCGGCTCAACAATGCTCTGATCGCTCTGCTCCCCAAAAAGGTTGGTGCAAGCTGCCCATCAGATTTCAGGCCGATCACGATGATCCACAGCTTCGCTAAGCTCATCTCCAAGATCCTATCGCTGCGCCTTGCACCAAGGCTAGCTGACATGGTGGGCAGGAACCAAAATGCCTTCATCAGATCCCGCTCCATCCTTGACAGCTACAAGTATGTCCAACGGGCGGCAGTGCTAATCAGGAAAAAGAAAATTCCAATGCTAATGTTTAAGCTTGACATATCCAAGGCGTTCTACACCCTCTCTTAGCCTTTCCTGATGGAAGTATTGCAAGCACACGAGTTCAACGACAAATGGTGCAGATGGATTGAAACACTTCTGAGTGCTGCTTCTTCGCGAATCATACTGAACGGACACCAAGAACAGCCGATCAGACACCTAAGAGGGTATGCCAGGGCGATTCCTTATCTCCGATGCTATTCATAATCGCGATGGACGTGCTGCACCACCTGTTCCACAAGGCGGCACAGGACGGAGTGCTGAGGAAGATGGCTCCGCCAGATCATCTTCGGTCAGTCAACTGGGCTGCACACGAACCTCACCAAATGCTCCATCACCGCCATCTATGGAGGTCAAGACATTCTGCCGGACATTGTGTCCATCCTTGGCTGCCAAGTGCAAACTTTCCCCATCAAGTACCTAGGGCTTCCACTCAGTACATGAGCAATTCCAAAAGGCCACTACCAATCACTCGTTGAAGCAGTCGCTAGAAAGCTCCCAACAAGCCATGGAACACTAATGGCAAGAAGCGGAAGGCTAGTCTAGGTCAAGTCCGTTCTTCGGGCCGTTCCCATCTATGCCACGATGGCGGAGAACCTTCCTCCTTGGGCCAAGAAAGAGTTCGATGGTATCTATAGGAGGTTCTTCTGGGCAGGAACATACCAATCAATCAGAGGAAAGTGCGTGGTAGCTTGGCAAACTTGCTGCAGGCCGACACAATTGGGAGGTTTGGGGGATCAACGATCTGAAACTCGCCGTGTATGCACTCCAGACCCGATGACTTTGGTTGCAGAAGACTGACCACGATCGAGCATGGAGCCAATCCAAACCTCCAAGCAAGTCCAAGCCTTTTTCAAAGCCTCGACCTACACAAGGCTGGGAGACAGACGTCGGGCATTGTTCTGGGAAGACCGATGGATCGATGGAGAAGATGTGGCCACCATTGCCCCATACCTCCATTAGACAATACCTCACCGGGTACGCTGTAAACAAACTGTTAGAGAAGGCCTGCACGGCATAGCGTGGGTACGCTGCATATCTAGAGGGCTCTCGGTGCACGCTATGTTGGACTATCTGCACCTATGGGCAATAGTTGATGACATCTAGCTCAGTGATTAGCCGGACAAGACCATATGACGCTGGACTGCTGATGGGAACTACACAGCTAAATCGGCATACAACATGCTGCATACCGGCTCCATCGCAATGCCTGGGCACAATTTGATCTGGAAGACTTGGGCACCCCAACGAGTCAAGATCTTCCTTTGGGTGGCACTGAAATGCAGACACTGGACCGGTGACAGAAGGGCGAGGAACGGTCTTGAGGCTAGGGAGCTATGGTATATCTGTGACCAAGGACAAGAAACGATCGACCACATCATCGCAGTTTGTCCTTTCTCCAAGGAAGTTTGGTTCTATGTCCCACAAGCGCTCAGGCGCCCAATACCAGCCTCCTCGCCAACATTGTTAACCTAGTGTCGACGCTTGAGATCCCTGTTCGCCGGAGACCGGAGAGCCAACATGGACTCCCTCTTCGCTCTCGTCTCTTGACAATTATGGAAAGAACGAAATGCAAGATGCTTCCGTGAATCACCAACAGCCGTAAGCGAACTCCTACAGATCATTAAAGCCAAAGCCGACTAGTGGATCCAAGCAGGAGCAGGCTGGTTGCGAGCGTTGGCACAAGGATAGCGCGCGATCAAGCTTGCCATGGACAAGGATCGTAACCTTACAAAATGTAGCATGTTATACAAAACTAACGACCGGGAGCGACACTCTTGTATTTTAAACTCTACTCCTTCTGATACAATGATATGCACACTCATGCGTATTCGAGAAAAAAAATCAATGTGCATAGAACTCTTGTTTCCTTTATGGTATGTAGGTACCATCCCTTTAACAATTTTGTATTAATATTGCGTGAGCAAGATTTGGTTGGGATATGCACGAGCACAATGGTAAATTAAATCAAAGATAGAGGACATCAATTTTGCATATTTCAAAGACGATTCATACACGATTTTCATTCCTCCGTCCTTGTATGTAGAAATGGTTTCTATAAACATATTTGCATGTCATGGAGAAAAGTTCAGACTGGCCGGATCATTGGATACAACATCAAAAACTGCGATGGAAGGAAGAATAGAAATATTTTGTTTATTTTGACCTCAGTCTTGACCCTCTGCGTTGCAGATTCGACATCGGCAGCTCGAACAAGGAGGAAGAGTTTCTTGACATCCGGCTGAACCCTCAGTATCTTCTCCACAAGCACTACGAAGAGACGAAAAAGCAACAAGCACCCCACACTGAGATGATCAGTCATGCATTGTGCAGACACAGTGCACACCCTTGAAGAGTACTGGACGAGTTCATGAAGAGGTACCTTTCCCCAGGAAGTCAGTTGAGCCGGTGATCAGGATGCTCTTGCCTCTGAAGTACCGTATAACAACATCGGAATCCAGTTCACCTATCATCTTCGACATCTTCGAATGTGCAAGTGTGGTCCGTGCCTATCCGACTAATGTAAGATAGTTTGAGCTGAGAATGCATGGCTTGTACATGTATGGTTAAAGACTGGTGTATTTATAGGCGAGAAGAGAGATGTGTTTCAAGGCCTGTTTGGATGGAGAACTAATCATCCCTTTCTTTGTTTTCGCTTTTTCAGAGCTAAAAAAAACAGCAAGAGGCTAGAACTGTAATAAAAATTAGTCATGTGCAAAACTCTTTCAGAGACCAGAATAAACTTTCTTTTTTCTAAAAATTGTTAGTTGTGACAAAAAGTTATCCAACTAAAAATTATCCAAACAACTAATAACCCTTGCTTATTTGCATTCCTCGCTTCCAAATCAATCAATAGACTTGAATATCCATCTCTCTTACTGGATAAGTCCGGTGGCCATCAGGAAGGGCCGCCGGAGCTCAAGCGCCCCTACTGCTCTAGTCTGACCGTTGACTGTTCCACTGAGTAGTGGGCCACCGGAAAAGTTTGGTGCTCCTTGAGTTTGGGCACCAGAGCTAGCAAATGGCACCCATGGGTCATAGTCTGACTTTGGTGGTTGATTGGCAACAAGATCAAATAGACTAATGTCGATCGGTTGCTAGTATACAAGGTTTAGTTCATTTGGATGCAAGGATGGCTTAGATAAAGGCAACATGAAGATCAAGTGATCAACATCTCAAGGAAGACCCAGAAGCTACTTAGAAGAGATCATACAAGACATGCTACAAAGTCCAAGAAACCAAGTAGAAAAATCCTGAACAAGAAGACTTGAAGAAAACAATCTAAACAGTGGTTTTAGATAGCCACCTAAAATTTTTGGTGGGTACTAGAGTCCACCAACATGAAGATCTAAATGACTTCAGATAAAAAGTTTATCAGTTACAAAGTTATACACCAACTTTTGTATATACCATGTCAACATCTAGAATCGCTCAAAATTCTAAATTTTAAATTTTAAAATCTAATATTTTCTTAAGAAAATTATCACTCTAAATAATCTTAAATGAAAAATTAGTCAACTACAAATTTATAGATCTGATTGGACTCTACAATTTTAATGTAAAGTTCATCTTCATCCAGACTTTATATCAGAAGTTATGATTTTTTTAGATAACTATTTGGGGGCTGTGGGCATGATGGTTACTCTCAATTTCTCACTCTTATTCACGGCTAGAAAATATTGTTTTAATATCCATAGTGTGAAAGAGCCAATAGTCATAATCAAAGAGTGTCACCTAGCAAAAATAACATTAATAATGTTTATCAGCAAATTAACATTAAAAAATGCCATCCGACAAATTTACCCCTCCACAAAAGGGTCAATAGCAAGATACCCCTTCAAAAGGGTCAATAGCAAGATACCCCTTCCATGCCCGTATCTGTTTTTTCTTCAACATTTTTTTAACTATGGGCTTTTTTTCCCCTTAAACATTGTCTTTTACATACTTCAAAATATGTTGTCAAGTACATAGCACTTAAACGATTTTAAATGAAACAACCGTTGAGTATATACACCCTTCTTTTCAAAACGTAAGACGGCCGGTGAAGTTTTTTATCAGTCAATATATATATAATGGTAAAGACTTTATTTCGACCGGCCATTTTTTTGATCGTTCGGCACGGCCTGCTGCATTGCTTCCATATATTATATCCCACTGTCCATGACCATAAAGAATTTTTTTTATAACAACCATCAAAGAATGAAAGCAGTATGAATCCAATATATGGAATTTTTATGACATACAGGTGTATATGCCATGTCGTATGTCTACATGTAATATGACACCGCTGAATGCACTTGTTAATGTAAAACTCATTGCAAGATTCAAACATTAATTCGTAGACGTGGAAGTTGTATGGTGCGCCTCGCCAATAAACGTGAACAAGAACAATCATCATCCGATCTTCGCCTTCCCTTGTTCTTTAATTAGATTAGAAACATCTAGCTATAAAATTAAATCATGCACGGGCTTGTGGTTCTTCTTCTTCACGCCAATCGCATCATGTTCTTGCTGGTTCGCGCACAATTAACCTATGAACTGAACGCTCAAGTCCAATGGTTCACACAAATCGCATCTTTTTCATGCTGCCGCGTACATGCAGTGGCATGTACGTTTATCTTTTATTGCCTCCGTACTTAAAACAAATCAATTTCTAGAATCATGCTCAAGTCAAACACTTTAAATTTAACTAATTTTATAAAAAAAGGGTAATAAAAATATCTATGACTCTAAACAAGTATATTTTGAAAATATTTTTATAATGTACTCCCTCCGTCCACGAAAAAATACATTTTTTACATATCGAGAAGTCAAACAGTTTCAACTTTGACTAAAATTATTCAGAAAATACAAACACTTTTGAGACAAAGTAAGTATCATTAGATTAGTTATAGAATATATTTTCATAATAAATTTATTTAGAGACATAAATGCTAATATTATTTACTATAAACTTAGTCAATGTTAAGCTAGTTTGACTGGCACGTTTCACATAATTGCATTCTTTTGTGGACAGATGGAGTATCTATTTAGTCATACTAATTTGGTGTTATAAATATTAGTGTTTTTTTTTATAAATTTAGATAAATTCAAAATAGTTTGACTTAGGATAGCTTTAAAAGTGGATTTAGTTTGGGATGTGTTAGAATCTAATACTTCTAGTTATGCATAGTGGCCCAAAACTTTTATAAACTTTATGACACAAGCTTGCATCATATAAGAACAACATAAACGAATCTCAAAGAAAACTCTAGATGACGATGTTGAAGCAACCACAACAAGATTTTAAGATCTTTCACAAAGTCGACAAATTATATAAGCACAATTTCAAAAGAGTATGTGTTTATCGCTCTCTTGGACTCTCACAACCCTACTTGATCCTTTTCGGATCCTCTAGTGCTTGCCATATACAAGAATCTAGTGCAATAAAACTGTATAGCATAATCCTCTTGAGTGTTCCTAATTGCTTCTTATAAGCCTTGGATGAGACCCTTGTTTTGGCTTAATTGATGCATATGGCCTCCACCCTTGTTTATACAAGAGTCCTATTTTTAGTAGCATTCTACACTCAAGTCCTAATAGTATTAAAAGTCCTAATACAACACTTCTCTCGAGTCCTAGTCCAAGTAGGATTTGAGTCACCCTACAATAATCTCCACCTTAACTCTAATCATTTGAAGTCATCGTGCTTCTCCAAGAATTCGCTCTAATTTAGCTCTCTCCTTTTTAAATACTCCCACATTGAGATTGGGAGTGCCCCTACTAGAGCCGCTCATGCACATCACCATAATGTGCGTGTCAATGTCCAGGCTGGACTATTCGTTAGTGTCAATTGATCATATTAGTCTAGTCGTCGGAAACAGCCTGGATCACCAGCTAAGGCCCCTAAATGACTGCTCAGTGAAAAAGGAGGTGGGGGTGCAAAGACAGCCAGGAGGTTTGCCTAGAAGAAGCCACCCTTTAAAAAATGCATAATAGCTCACTGATCGAGCGCCCTTGCACTGAAGATGAACGGGGCTAAGCGATCTGCCGAAGCTGTGGGATGGTGACCCTACCTGAGTAGTTCAGAAAGTTCCTCTTCCGTTTTCTCACGAGCAGACAAAACTTGGGTCAACTTCTGGATAAACTTCACTTTAATCATCAGGTTAGGATCGATCGAGTAAAGAGCGAGCTTCTTGTATGGGATCCGATGCATCCAACAGAGCGAAGCAGCGTTCCATTCTTTATCTGCAAAGAATTCTCGACGTGAAAATATAGAGACAAAGGCCTGATCTTTGAATAGGATAGCTTAGTTGGTAGAGCAAAGGACTAAAAATCCTCGTGTCACCGGTTCAAATCTGGTACGATCAAGAAAAGTAAGAAGTTGAACCAGAGTCACTATTATTATTAGTAGTATAGTGTTCGCTAGGTTGTCTCTTGCCTGCTCATGGATTCAGCAGGCATGAAAAAGGGAACGGAATGGTCAAACCGAACTGCTACAGTACATACTCGACCACAGGGAAAAAGGGTTACTCACTAGCATGCTGGGACTAAAACCGATTTCAATAGTTCTGAGGCATGGGAGAAGTGGATTCAATGGGGATGATGATGGCCTGAGATAAGAATGGGAAGTTGATCAAGAGTGCTGGCCGTGTTGATGCCATTGAGTTGCCAGAGAAGAGTTCATTGCCCTTCTCCAAAGGTTGGTTCGATTCTCCCAGATCGTTACGCCTTTTCGTGCGGGTTGGAACTTACCCAACAAGGAATTTCGCTAACTTAGGACCGTTATAGTTACAGCGCCATTCATCGGGGCTTCGGTTGCCGGCTTCCCTATCATCAATTCACCAACTTCCTTGACCTTCCGGCACTGGGCAGGCGTTAGGAGCAAGAACCGTGGCTTCAGGATTAGCTAAGGGTTAATGGGGTTTCTGAGACCTTCTATTATTCGTTGAAGCAAGTTCTTTTACTCGGTAGGCACAACTAAAAGTCATTGAGCCGAATTTAAATAGATCTTGATACGATCATGAGACTTTACAAATCGAGATTGTGTGGGTATTCAGTCACCCAATCTCCTCCTTTTTGGTTCTGGCTAGTTGGTAGTGGAATAATATAACATAGGAAGATCTCTTATCCATACTAAGACCAAAATAGGTTTTTTTATTAGATTCAAAACCTTGTTTGGTGGGGCTCTCTGCCTTTACCTGCCCGTTCTTTCCTTGCCACCATTGTGGTGCCGGTCTCACCCCCTCTGCTGAGGAAGGGCTCTATTCTATTTGAAAGAGCATGGAACGTTGGACATACGAGTGCCCTTCAAGAGATGGAGGAATCGCCTACACATCCCCACCTTAATACGAGGAAGCATATTGGTTGCAATAAATGTTGCTATCGTGATAGCAGTTGAAATGGAAGCACAATGAGGAGTTAAATCTCTCCTATTTCTCGCGATATCTTCAATCGGTGGAAGTATATTATCCATTGGTGGTACTTCAAAATATGCCGCTCTTTCTTTTTCTGCACAAAAGAACCCCTCCTAATTCACTAATTTGTAGGAAGATACTAAACTTTTGGATTTGAAAACATTTGGCGATAAGCTTGTGCCTGTTTGGAGAGATCATCATAAATTATTAAAGTACTTTTGTTTGGGGCAAGGAGTAGAGCCACGACTTAGTACTATGAGGATTCTGGCGATTCTTATGCTAGACCTGCAGCCCTAGCCTGGGACACCACTGTGCGACATAAAGATCGGATCAAGATCTCCTTCCATATTTCACAAGCTGCAGCTACTTCAGCCCCATGAATTAACTTGGGTCACGGAGTCACCCATAGATCTAACTATAGCTAGATCTTTATTTCCTTTTAATTTATCAAGAAGGTAAGTGAAACGTCCTTGATTTCCTCGAAGGGAAATCCATAGAAACGAAGTGTAAAATGATGAAACGATTCGTCAATTTACCCAAATCTCAGTGATATACAAAGTCATACACGATTAGCAGAGTACAATAGAGAGTTTTACATAAATTATTCTCTTCGCCACGCAGGGTGAAACACACTCACACGCAGCATCTGGAATAGCATTTGACGAAGACAACAGCAGAAAACGATCTCCTGGAACCAGCTCGAGCGTAGAACAGACCCTCTAGTCCTCCTAGTCATCGCCCTCGTAGTCGTACTCGGGCTCAGAACCTGCCAAGAATTTATCAGTACACTTGGTACTGGCCACGCATCGCCCACCCTATGCTTGCATTGCTTCATGGAAAGTGGAATGCATAGGAGGAAGTAGAAAGAGACCTATTTAGGCTGTGGGTCTTCCTATGCAAGTAATCAGTATTTAAATAATATTCAGTTCATCAGGTTTTAACCCATCTTATTCACACGTTCTCCCAACCCATCACACACATCATATCTCATCTGACTCTCTGGGCGACGAGATCGACTCCCGCTCAGATCTCGCCTCAACGGCCAAAGCCGGAAGCCAACACGAAAACGGGGGAAAGGTGGAAAAGGACTCCTCTCGCTAATCAAGTGAAGCGTAGGTCATGGGAATGTCCATATCCGCAAGATCGCCATCATTGACGATCCAACTCGTCTAGGCTGATTCCAACTGCCTCCCAACCGGTACGGTACCACCCTACCATTCAGCCCTAGGCCACCTCGGAGTCCACCGAAACGCTAAGACTGTGAGACGTAGTACCGGGCCCTTAGGGTCACTACGCTGTCTTAGGAGGGTGTGGGCCCCCATGCCCGTACCTCCCTACACTATCACCTTCCAACCTAGTAGTTGTGGTACCACCCTAGTCAGTCGGGTAATCGTCCCCTGCTCATCGGGAGCGAGTGGTGTGCACAAAGGTCTCAAGCTTCCGGTTCTCAAGACATACCAGTCCTTAGGGGGACCAAACATGATATCTTCTCAAAAGGGGATCACCAACTCCTCGTGCCATGACAGCACCTCCCCCAGGGATAACCAACACCCTGGTTCACCACTCACATATACCCGCCATAGGTAACTCTCGCAAGAGATGCACAGGTCGCACCCCTCCGGCAAGACTTGTCCCAAAGACTCGTCGTAGGATCCTGTCCGATCGACTCAACCCTCACCACACACCCAAAACACACGCCAAGATCTCACCATGTTCATTATTCAATTTTACCAAGTTTTTGGCACCTCGTGCCTTACGCACATATGTCTCTCCCTCACCAGCATCACATCACAGATATAATGTGAGTAAGAGTAAAGCAGTGAGTATGTAACAAGCAAGCATCTAGCATATCAGTGGGTGTGCAGAAGTAAGGTTGCAACAAGGTATAAGGCTCAAAGTAAAACTACCATGCATTCTAACATCATATTATTGCATAAAAGATAAAGTACTAGCAATTCTAGTTATAGCATGCGTAATAGGATCTACGAGATTGGGAGGGGCGTGGCACCTGGCAGGTCGTCTCCCAAGTCATCGCTGTAGTCGGGGTCGTACTCCTCAGTCGACAGGTCCTCCGGCTCTGTTAAACGTAACATATGGTCGCGTGAGCGACTCCTATAGAGGTGCACAAAGAAGCAACAAAAATTTGAAAGATCCAAATACACTCAAACACAAGCCTATGACATAGAGCTAATTTTTAGAAAAATTTGGACACTGGTTTGGTATTTTTCTAAGTTAAAATGAATTAGTTATGAATTTTCAAAGATTAAATGAGTTTCTAAAAAAGAAAAGAAAATAAAAAGAATTGGAAATTCTAGGCAGTGACACGTGGCAGCATCCAATTGGCAAGAGCGGAGTGAGTCACTGATAGGTGGGTCCCGTTGACCGATCAATGGTCAACTTTGACTGAGCCTTAGATAGGCTTTGACGGGCCAGGTTAGGGCTGGATATGGGCCGGGTTGGGCCGGTCTGGGCCGGGCCGGCCCAGACACGTGTCAAACGGTGACTCTATCCACGTGGCTTCTCGGGTTGAATACAGGTTATGGCCCACGTGGGTGTGGCTCACGGTGAACGGAGCAGTGGGAAGCTGTGAACCGCCGACTCAGTTCATGGTGGACTGAGTTCACCGGCTCTCTCTCTCTCTCTTGGTCCACGGTGCACCAGGTGCACGGACCAGCGTGGTTGTAGCACCTCTCCTTCTCCTGTTCCCTGGCTGCGCTCCGGTGCACGCCACCGTCGGCATGGCGGACGCGACCCGGTGCTCTGGGGCTCCCCTCTCTCCTTCTTCTTGAGCGCGGAACTCCTTTCGCTGCGACGAAGAGATCGAACCTCTCCTCCTCATCCCTACCGACCCGAATCAAGAGGAACGGCCTCACCATGGCCATGCTCTGGCCATGGTGAGCACGCTCTGAGCATCTTCATGAAGGCAGCGTTCCCGAGCTGGTATAGTTCCGCAAGGCTGTGCCGTTCATCGTGTGCGTGTGCGTGCATGCGTGTAGATGTGGACGATGTTCGGGCTTCGGCCTTGATCCTTCCCGATGCGGGAACGGTCACGGCGGTGCCGGCGTGTGCATGGTGGCGAGCATGGTAGGCGGGAGGGTATGGTGAGGCGTGGATTACCTTGGGCTCGTGGTGGCTGGGTGACGGTGCGGTGGCGAGTTGAAGCAATGAAGAACGGTGGTCGTGCCGTGCAGACCGATGGTGGAGAGGAGGAAGTCCGGCGTCTCCTCCTTCTCCAGTGAGCTCGAACAACGGCGTCGGCTCCTCCTTGTTCCCCCTCTTTTCCTTTCCTCCCTTCCTTCTCCTCTCTTCTCCCTTTTCTCTTGCGGTGTAGGGCGGCTATGGTGCCACCAGTGCGACGGCCTAGGGGGTGGAAGGCTAGGGCGGCGGAGAGGCTCTGTTTTTATACCTGAGCTCGGTTATGGCAGGCGAACGGTGGATGTGGCAGTGGAGACGCATGGATGCAATCAAGGGTGTCGTGGTTGGGTTTTGGGGCACGGCGCGATCACGATGGTGTCGTGGGGCGCCCGATTTCACACCACGGCTGGCCTGGCGCCGTATGGTGGCGTTAGGGGTGGTTGCGGCCGCGGGCCATGGCAGCACCGCGCGGTGCGTGATGGGCAGAGCGGGAGCGCGATTGGCCGTGATAGTGCACTCGCGTAGCTGATGTAGTACCTTGGCGCGCAAGGCGGTGGCGGGGACAGGGAGAATCTCTCCCTCACCGTTATCGTGACCCTGTCTCCCCTCTTTTCACAACGGGCGGAATTGAGGACAAGGGGAGGCGGAAGGAAGGCGATGACAGGTGGGGTCCACCGGTCAGCGAGGCAAGGGAAGAATGCGGCGACGGGCTTGACGGGGCGCCTTACTGGGCTGGCCCAAGACCGAGTAGGGCAAGCGGGCGCGTGAAGCCACGTGTGCGAGCGCGCATTGGGCACGAGCGCGATGTTGGGCCGGCTGCAGTTGAAAGTCCCTAATTTGGTTTTGGCTAATTGATGAAACCTAGGACTAACCTTTGTATCTAAGTGGATGATTTAGATAAAGGTGGTCATTGAATATGAGACATGACATTGACTCATGTGACCAAGATGATGAAGACCGAGGTGATGCTTGGCTCGATGGACCGGTTGTGAAGGTGAAGGGCAAGTCAAGGCTTCGAAGCGAAGGACCATGCGATGGTGAAGCTTGAGCAAGACTTGGCGCCAACGGACCGATGCAACGGTGAAGAGCAAGTGAAGTCAAGGTCGATGGATTGAGACAGTCATTTGATGATATGAAGTGGATCATATCTTTTGGAGAAACAAAATGGGCTCAAGGCAAAGGTATAACCATAGGGCCATTTTGTTTTACACTCAAGACACCATAGAGGGTGTGAGTGGTTTAGGATCGATAGCCGAACTATTAAGAGGGGAAGTCTTATCGGTTATTCGATGCACGGGTGCCACTAGGTGAATTCATGAAGTGCATTGCATGTAGGGCCTAGTGAGCTAACTGGAAAACCTTCAAAAATGATTATGAAAATGCTAACACACGTGCACAAGGTGGTGATCACTTCTTGGTGTTGGCACATTTACGAAGGCGATGAAGATTGAGCGGTAGAGAGGGTTTGGGTCTCTCTCTCCCTCCCGCCGAGCTTGCGAGCGCGGGATTCAGGCGTTTTTGGGAACTTGAAATTCCTATTTTCCACTACGCCAAAAGTCGGAAAAGAAACGGAGGCGAACGGAGGTCATAGAGGTAACCGGACGCTGCACCGGACGCGGTCATGGTATGACCGAACATGTCCGGTCAGTACTTCGCAGTAGTCAGGCGTGCGGGTGCTAGGGTTTGCAACCAGCGCGTCCGGTCACTCGCGGGACCAGCGCGTCCGGTCAGGTGCCCAGATGGAATTGCAGTTCGCAAGGACGATCGGACGCGGGGCGCGTCCGGTCACACGCGATCATACGTGTCCGATCGTTGAGGGAGCTTACTGGACTCTAACCGGACGTGGGCACTGTCGCGTCCGGTCATTGACTGGAGCGCGTCCGGTCGTTACTTCGCGGGCGCGCGGTGCTGTGCGATCGGCGCGTCCGGTCGTTGACTGGAGCGCGTCCGGTCACTCGGGACCGGCGCGTCCGATCGTTATGAGAGGCACGTCCGGTCATGGGGTTTGACCGATGGCGCAGTGACCGTTGGAGGATCGGACGCGATTGAGCGCGTCCGGTCAGTTCTAACCGGCGCGTCCGGTCATCCCGAAAAGGACCCAGTGAAGGGGTATAACGGCTCTATTCGGATGGGATGCTTATAAATACCTGTTGGCCGGCCCTTAGGGAGGTCTCTCGTGATTTCTAACATTCTTGTGCATCCTTTGAGCTAGAGCTTCTCCTCCCACTCATCTCTCTTGCTTGATTGCAAATCAAAAGTGAGATTGAGTGATCCCAAAGTGCATTGCATAGCTTGAGGGCATCTAGTGGCACTTGTGGGTGGTTTAGCCGGTGGATTTCTTGTTACTCTTGGAGAGTACCGCTCCTAGTCGGCTTGGAGATTGTTGGAGGGTTGGCAAGAGAAGGAGATTGTTCTTGGCCACCTCCGGTTGATTGTAAGAGGTTCTTGTGCTTTCCTCGGCGGAGCGCCAAAAGCAACTCTAGTGGATTGCGCGTGTCATTGAGTTACCTCACTTGAGAGTGGTGTTTTGCGGTGCCTTGCGGGGCGTGCCTTGAGGGGCAAGTGACTTGAGGGTCACACCGAGGAACCATCTAAGTGTTGGTCGACACAACCGGTGACGTAGCTTGTCGGTGCACAAGTGAACACCGGGTGAACAAAAATATTGTGTCTCTTGTCTCTCGGTGATTGGTCTTCATATTGTGTTGTTGTCAATATTGATTGATTGTATATCATCTTGGTGATTGGCAACATCTTCACTCCACCGTCGGTATAAGATTCACAATCCTCTCTCTCGCATTTACTTTTACTAGATTATTTTGTGTAGCTCTAGTGGTAGCCTTTGCTAGTAGTTGTTAGCTTGCTCACTAGTGTAAGTTTAGTAACATAGCCCTTGTGTGACTTAGAGATCATAATCTACTAGACTTGTGGATAGGAGGCTTGCATCACTACCGTAGGCTAAGCAAAACTCGCTTTACGCCGTTTGTTATTCTAACAAGTTTGCTTAGTGTTTATTGTAGAATTTTTATAGGCTATTCACCTCCCCTCTAGCCATCTAGGACCTTACAAGTGGTATCGGAGCCGTGGTCACCATCTTAATCAAGGCTTAACATCCTTCGGTGTGAAAAATGGCTCAAATTGTGTTCAATCATGTTGGGGGCAAGCCACCATTCTTTGATGGAGTTTCTTCCTTTGACTATTGGAAAAGGAAGATGACTATGTACCTTGGCTCAATTCATGAGAAGGTGTGGGAAGTCATCGAGAAGGACTATGCAATCCTTGATCCCAACAACCTCACTCTCAATGATAGAGACAACCGCACTTGCAACCGGATGGCTCTCAATACCATATACAATGGCATTGACTCAAAGGTGTTTGAGGGCATCAAGGATTTGGAATTTGCTAGTAAAGTGTGGACAAGATTGAGTGAAACATATGAGGGCACTAAGGTTGTGAAGAGTGCCAAGCTATATGGGCTCAAGAGTGAGTTTGAGAACTTCAAGATGAAAGAAGAAGAAACAATCTTAGAGATGTTTCATAGATTGCAAGTCATTGTGAATGATCTCAAGAGCTTAGGACATAAGACACAAGACCAAGATTTTTGCCATAAGTTCTTGTTGAGCTTACCAAAAAGATTCAAAATGTTGATCATGATGCTACAAAGAGATGGGCTTGATGCAATGAAGCCCAATGATTTGCTTGGAGAGGTATTGACCTTTGACAAGTATGATCAAGATGATGAGAAGGAGAAGGAGGAAGAAAAGAAGAAGAAGACCGTGGCATTCAAGGTCACCTCCTCTAAGGGCAAAGCTTCAATTCAAGAAGAAGATGACAATGAAGAAGATGAAGAATTGGAAATTGATGATGAGGCACTTGCTCTAGTTGTCAAGAATATTGGCAAGATGTTTATCAAAAGAAGTGGTTTCAAAAAGAGAAATGACTATTTCAAGAGCAATGAGCAACAAAGGAAGTGCTTCAATTGTGATAGCACCGAACATCTTCAAGCCGAATGTCCCTATGACAAGAAGAAGAACAACAAGAGGAGCAAGTTTGAGAAGAAAAAGAGAGAAGCCTAGATGACTTTCAAGAAGAGCAAGAATGGAGTCTATGTGGCCACTTGGGAAAGTGATGACGACGAAGAAGAAGAAGAATCATCCAACCAGGCTTTTGCTTCCATTGCTATCAACAAGAAGCCATCACTATTTGATTCATCCTCTTCATGCTTCATGGCCAAAGAAGCTAAGGTATTATATGATGAGAGTGATGATGAAAGTGAAATGGAATATGCTCATGATAGTGATAATGATAATGATAATGAAAATGATGATGATGAACCAACTAAAGAACAACTATATGACTTGATGCAACAAACTAGAGACATAGTTATTGCCAAGAATCAGGAGTGTAAGAAGCTTTCAATGAAAGTAGCAATACTTGAGAAAGTTCTTAGTGAGCTTAAGACCACTCATGATAATCTAGTGGAAGACCATGAGGATCTTGGTAAGGCTCATTCCAAGCTTGAAAAAGCTCACTCATTGCTACTTGAGCAACAAGCAAAAAAGGAGATTGTTGTATCATGTGGTATAGGTGTTACATGTGACATAATTGATGAATCCTCTTATGAACCTATCATCATGTCAAATGCTAACCCTTCTTGTAGCTCTTCATCCACCACCACCGACTCTACCCTCACTACTAGTGATGGTTTTACTTGTGATGCCTCACTAATGGTTGAGAATGAGACTCTCAAGAAAGAGGTGGATGAGCTCACTCACGCCCTAGGCAAGGCCTACGGTGGTGAGGCCCGCTTGCTTAAGTGCTTGGGTAGCCAAAGGTTCTCTCTTAACAAAGAGGGATTGGGCTACACCCCCAAGAAAGACAAGTTGGCCTTTGCAACTCCAAAGCCTAGCTTTGAGAAGGGCAATGGTCGGTTTTGCAATAGATGCAAGCAAGTTGGGCACCTAGAGCATAATTGCAATAAAAAGAACCAAAGCAAGAACCTTGTTAATGCTACTTGGTTATTCAACTACAAGCAAAGCTTATAGAGTTTGGAACAACTCAAGTGGCATTCTAGAAGAAGTTCATGATGTGCAATTTGATAAAACCAATGGGTCACAAGATGAAGAAGAGAATCTAGATGATGTTGGTGGAACTCAATTGGTGGAAGCAATGAAGAACATGGACATTGGGGACATTAGAGCAAAGCAAGTAATTGATATTCAAGATGATGATAAAGATCAAGTGCTCAATTCTCCATTCAAGCTAGCTAGTGACTCTCAAGTGCAAGATCATGGTGCTAGTTCATCTCATCAAGATACATCAAGTGATCAACCAAGCTCAAGCAATCAAGTGCAAGTACTCCAACCACAACATGTTGCAAGAGATCACCTCATTGGTAGTGTTATTGGTGATATTAGAAGTGGTGTGCAAACAAGATCAAGATTGGCCATGTTTTGTGAGCATGCATCATTTGTGTCAACCATAGAACCAAAGAAAATAGAAGAAGCTTTGAAGGATGCCGATTGGATTATGGCTATGCAAGAAGAACTTAACAATTTCACAAGAAATGATGTTTGGGAATTGGTAAAAAGGCCAAATGACTACAATATGATTGGAACCAAATGGGTGTTCAAAAACAAGCAAGATCAAGATGGCATTGTGGTGAGAAACAAAGCAAGACTAGTTGCTCAAGGTTACACTCAAGTAGAAGGTCTTGACTATGATGAGACATATGCTCCCGTGGCAAGATTGGAGGTAAGGATTCTATTGGCTTATGCTTGTGCACACAACATCAAATTATATTAAATGGATATCAAAAGTGCATTTCTCAATGGGATTATCAATGAGTTAGTCTTTGTTGAGCAACCTCCCGGATTTGAAGATGACAAGAAATCCAACCATGTATACAAGTTGAAGAAGGCTTTATATGGCTTAAAGCAAGCACCTAGAGCATGGTATGAGAGGCTAAGGGATTTCCTTCTTTCTAAGGGATTCAAGATGGGCAAGGTTGATATAACTCTATTCACCAAGAAGATTGGGAATGATCTATTCATAGTGCAAATATATGTTGATGACATCATCTTTGGATCAACCGATCAAGCTTATTGTGAAGAATTTAGTGCTATGATGACCAAAGAATTTGAAATATCTATGATTGGTGAACTTAGTTACTTCCTTGGTCTCTAAGTCAAGCAATTGAAGAATGGGACATTTGTGAGTAAAGGAAAATACATAAGGGACATGTTGAAGAAGTTTGGAATGCAAGATGCAAAGCCAATTTCAACTCCAATGAGTACAAATAGCAATTTGGATAGTGATTTTGATGGCAAAATGGTAAATCAAAAGGAATATCGGTCTTTGATTGGAAGTCTACTCTATGTCACCGCATCAAGGCCGGATGTCATGTTTAGTGTTTGTATGTGTGCTAGATATCAAGCCTCACCTAGAGAGAGTAATCTCACGGCCGCAAAGAGAATATTGAGGTACTTGAAGCAAACAAGAGATGTTGGACTATGGTATCCCAAGGGGTCAAAGTTTGAATTGATTGGATATTCAGACTCTGACTATGGGGGTTGCAAGATTAATAGAAAGAGCACAAGTGGCACATGTCAATTACTTGGAAGATCACTTGTGTCATGGTCCTCAAAGAAACAAAATAGTGTGGCAATCTCTACCGCCGAAGCCGAATATGTGAGTGCGGGGAGTTGTTGTGCACAATTGCTATGGATGAAATCAACTTTGAAGGATTATGGCCTCAACTTCAAGAATGTGCCATTGCTATGTGATAATGAAAGTGCAATCAAGATGATACAAAACCCGGTTCAACATGGAAGAACAAAGCATATTGACATAAGACATCATTTCATTAGAGATCATCAACAAAAGGGAGATATTGCCATTGAAAGTGTTGGCACCGATGATCAACTTGTCGATATTCTCACCAAGCCACTTGATGAAAAGAGGTTTTGCAAGCTAAGGAATGAGTTGAACATTCTTGATTTCTCAAACATGAGTTGAATGCACCCCACCCACTTCTTGACATGCCTCTCCTTCGACATTGCAAGGTAAAATTGATTGACATGTCATTCATCCTATGCTAAGGACTTGCTAGAGCATGTAGACATAATAAGTGGTATGCATGAGCATTCATGATAAATCAAATGAATTTGATGGATATATGTTACCACTATTGCTTCTATGCTTGTTTTGATCTAGTGGTGGCATATGACATGTTTGTGAGCTTGCAAACCTAGTGTTGAATCTAGAAGATTTGCTATAAGTGTTTAATTCAACATAGGCAAGATAACACTTATTATGAGGTGTGAAGAAGCTTGTCTTTGGTTCAAATCGAATTAAATATCTTTGGCAAGTATTCTAGATTGAACCAAATTTGATAAATTCTAACCTACTCTATCAAACATTATTTTCTCTCCACAATTTGATCCCATTTTTGGGTAAGTTGTTGACAAAGGGGGAGAGAAAAAGATGATTCAACGTGATAAAGGGGTAAATAAAATTTTGATGCACACAAGTAGGGGGAGCAAGCTCATAAACAAAGTTGTTGCATTTGTTTGTGCATTCTCATATGACTTGCTCATTGCACATGGTTTTAAATTCAATATACATGCTTGTGTGGTGCAATGCTAGTATAGAACTTGAATGATGAAATGATCTACTAGCATGCATAGGAATAGTTTACTTATGGTATCTAGACATGCCTTAAACTTTACAAGTGGTCCAAGAACCTTTACATATAATGTTGATCTCATGGGGTTCTTGAGTTGTGATGGATGTCTAGTTACTTCATGATGCTAATGATGGTGTAAAAGGCAACTCCGATTGGTATCACGCTTCAAAGGTCCATTTCTTACACCTTAGCATCATTTTGGTAGAATTACTCTCTCAACACTTCTATTCATGCATATGTGAAAAGCTTTCAATCCAAACTCTATGCACATATGTAGGGAGAGCTAATGCTATCAAAACCGAGCTTGTGATAATTGTCCAAAATTTACTTATGAGCAAAATGATTGGACAAGTATGACAAGTTCAAAACTTTTATTATAAAAATCATCTTTGTGAGGATTGTCATCAATTACCAAAAAGGGGGAGATTGAAAGTCCCTAGTTTGGTTTTGGCTAATTGATGAAACCTAGGATTAACCTTTGTATCTAAGTGGATGATTTAGATAAAGGTGGTCATTGAATATGAGACATGACATTGACTCATGTGACCAAGATGATGAAGACCGAGGTGATGCTTGGCTCGATGGACCGGTTGTGAAGGTGAAGGGCAAGTCGAGGCTTCGAAGCGAAGGACCATGCGATGGTGAAGCTTGAGCAAGACTTGGCGCCGACGGACCGATGCAACGGTGAAGAGCAAGTGAAGTCAAGGTCGATGGATCGAGACGGTCATTTGATGATATGAAGTGGATCATATCTTTTGGAGAAACAAAATGGGCTCAAGGCAAAGGTATAACCATAGGGCCATTTTGTTTTGCACTCAAGACACCATAGAGGGTGTGAGTGGTTTAGGATCGATAGCCAAACTTTTAAGAGGGGAAGTCTTATCGGTTATTCGATGCACGGGTGCCACTAGGTGAATTCATGAAGTGCATTGCATGTAGGGCCTAGTGAGCTAACTGGAAAACCTTCGAAAATGATTATGGAAATGCTAACACACGTGCACAAGGTGGTGATCACTTGTTGGTGTTGGCACATTTACGAAGGCGATGAAGTTTGAGCGGTAGAGAGGGTTTGGGTCTCTCTCTCCCTCCCGCCGAGCTTGCGAGCGCGGGATTCAGGCGTTTTTGGGAACTTGAAATTCCTATTTTCCACTACGCCAAAAGTCGGAAAAGAAACGGAGGCGAACGGAGGTCACAGAGGTGACCGGACGCTGCACCGGACGCGTCCGGTTAGTACTTCGCAGCAGTCAGGCGCGCGGGTGCTAGGGTTTGCAACCGGCGTGTCCGGTCACTCGTGGGACCAGCGTGTCCGGTCAGGTGCCCAGAAGGTATTGCAGTTCGCAAGGACGATCGGACGCGGGGCGCGTCCGGTCACACGTGATCAGACGCGTCCGATCGTTGAGAGAGCTTACTGGACTCTAACCGGACGCGGGCACTGTCGTGTCCGGTCGTTGACTGGAGCGCGTCCGGTCGTTACTTCGCGGGCGTGCGGTGCTGTGCGATCGGCACGTCTGGTCGTTGACTGGAGCGCGTCCGGTCACTCGGGACCGGCGCGTCCGGTCGTTATGAGAGGCGCGTCCGGTCATGGGGTTTGACCGATGGCACAGTGACCGTTGGAGGATCGGACGCGATTGAGCGCGTCCGGTTAGTTCTGACCGGCGCGTCCGGTCATCCCGAAAAGGACCCAGTGAAGGGGTATAACGGCTCTATTTGGATGGGATGCTTATAAATACCTGTTGGCCGGCCCTTGGGGAGGTCTCTCGTGATTTCTAACATTCTTGTGCATCCTTTGAGCTAGAGCTTCTCCTCCCACTCATCTCTTTTGCTTGATTGCAAATCAAAAGTGAGATTGAGTGATCCCAAAGTGCATTGCATAGCTTGAGGGCATCTAGTGGCACTTGTGGGTGGTTTAGCCGGTGGATTTCTTGTTACTCTTGGAGAGTACCGCTCCTAGCCGGCTTAAAGATTGTTGGAGGGTTGGCAAGAGAAGGAGATTGTTCTTGGCCACCTCCGGTTGATTGTAAGATGTTCTTGTGCTTTCCTCGGCGGAGCGCCAAAAGCAACTCTAGTGGATTGCGTGTGTCATTGAGTTACCTCACTTGAGAGTGGTGTTTTTTGTGGTGCCTTGCGGGGCGTGCCTTGAGGGGCAAGTGACTTGAGGGTCACACCGAGGAACCATCTAAGTGTTGGTCGACACAACCGGTGACGTAGCTTGTCGGTGCACAAGTGAACATCGGATGAACAAAAATATTATGTCTCTTGTCTCCCGGTGATTGGTCTTCATATTGTGTTGTTGTCAATATTGATTGATTGTATATCATCTTGGTGATTGGCAACATCTTCACTCCACCATCGGTATAAGATTCACAATCCTCTCTCTCGCATTTACTTTTACTAGATTATTTTGTGTAGCTCTAGTGGTAGCCTTTGCTAGTAGTTGTTAGCTTGCTCACTAGTGTAAGTTTAGTAACATAGCCCTTGTGTGACTTAGAGATCATAATCTACTAGACTTGTGGATAGGAGGCTTGCATCACTACCGTAGGCTAAGCAAAACTCGCTTTACGCCGTTTGTTATTCTAACAAGTTTGCTTAGTGTTTATTGTAGAATTTTTATAGGCTATTCACCCCCCCTCTAGCCATCTAGGACCTTACAGCGGTGCTGGGCTAGAATGAAGCTTTTCCTTTTTAGATTATTGGTTTGCCTTTTTCTATTTTATTTCTTCACTATTCTTGCTAAGCCCTTGCTCATAAGCGCACATACATAAGTAAGCATCATGAGCATGCCCTAGTGGGTCTCACTAATGGTCATCTAGGGTTCCATGCCACCATGCCAAGGGTTGGCAACAACACATACATATCTTTAATTAAATGAGTTAATTTAAATGTTGTTGCTTTTTATTAATCAATACAAAGAACATAAGAAGCAACTCATGCATATTTTAATTAAATGCAAGGGTGTAGCATCTATAATAAGTACCGCTTGTGCAACTAGAGTAGGTTTCCTATTTAACACCTCACCATACATGGTTATTTTAGGAAAAATTTTGTAGTTGTGATTTTTGGTTTGTGGAAATTTCTGGGTTGTTACAGTAAGCCCTAACAGATTGCTCATCTTTGTTGAAGAACAATTTCCTTAGATCACCTCCACATTCATAAATATTTGAACACATTCTTGGATAGGGAAGTAGGCCTAGAGACTAGAGACCGCATTTGGTTAACTGCTATTTCTACATAGGGAAAGTCGTGTGCAATAAAAATGCAAGCACGATTTGGGGGGGTCCACTATGATTATTGATCAATAGTAGAAGAATTCTTTCATAGAAATAGGAGACATAATTTACATGAGGGTGGTGAAGGGAAAGCCCCCATTGGTAGAAAAAAACCCACAACCCCTTGGGGTTATCCTGCGCTTGGAAGAAGAACTAGGAAAAAGAAAAAATATAGTGATAGTTTTATTCTTCATCATCGTAAGTAAATACGTAACTAGGAATATGGAAAATATGGATCTAGGAAGTTTCTCTTTCACGGTATTGGGATCGTTTGATCAATTTCCTTGATCGCTACTTATGGGTGTGCGCTCAAAGGATCAGATTGTCCATTGATACTCGATGGATTATCCATCAAACGACAACGGAGCTCAGTTTGCATATTTTGTTGAGCTAACATTTAAAAAACATGAACTTAAGAGCCTGATTGTCAAAGGTCCACCCCTAGATTCTCTGGTCTGCTCCTTGATTCTCTAGTGGAGTGATTCTACTTGATTATGGTGAAGGAGCAAGGTGGGAAGTAGGTGAGAATTGATTCTAGAGTGATTCTTGTGGGTTTTGAAGGGAGTAGTGGAGAGTGTAAATGGAGAAGTGATTCTTGTCTACTCCCCACCTAAATCTGTGTGAGATATAGCTGTTTGGAAAAGAGCGATTCTCATGGAGAATCACCAGAAAGCCTAGTGAAATGACCTCTAAATGCCGGTATATGTTTGCCTAAAAGTTTCAAATGATTTTAATAAAGTAGGCATATACATCGTTCACAAAATTGAATACACCACATGTAACAAAGGATCACAAAACACAAGTACGCAACATGCATGCAACCAAGAGAAAATGTGTGCAACATATTTTTAACATTTTTTCGAGCATTTATTGAACATTTCCAATGTACCTTTACATTTTCACAAGAAAAAAGGATTAAACAGTTGTTTTGCCAAGACGTCCAATTCTGAGGAGCGGGCCAACAACCAACTGGACAGTCCATGCAACAATCCAAGTAGCCTGTGCAACAACAAGAGTGCGAGCATCGCTCTTAGCATCCCCAACCTTCGATGTGGTCTTATCTTCATGAACATTCTTCTGGCACCTTCAAAACAAGGAGTGCTTCAACACTAGTGACGGAGAGCGGATGCATTGCATGCTGCTGTTAGTAGGAACAACATATATGGGGGTGTTCACCGTAGCTAAAATAGCTGTTGCAGCTGCAGCTATGACTGTTATCCTCTCAGCCAAACACTCTGCCAAAACAACATTAGGTTGCAGCAGCAGCAGCAGCCGTTGCTTTCAGCTACAGCAAACGGGGCTATAATAAGAATGCTATAAGAAATAGAAAACGTCTATGAACTATTTATCTATGTTTGTGTATATGTAACTAAAAACCGAGGACCTCATCAATATATAAACATGATGCAGCAGAGGTAGTTGGATCCAACGGTTGGCCTTGAAGCCAGCCACTCGGGCAGCAGCTGCTGCATCCAACAAAAGGCACAGTACACCGTGGAAACAGTAGAATTCAGCAACAACAACGCTGCAAAAGAGCCAGCCGAACAGGCTAGATCATTGTTTCGCGGATGGTTTCTGCGGCTGATAAACCGGCTGAAGCTGATTTGTTGTGAGAGAAAAATACTGTTCCATGGCTGATAAGTCAGGCTGATAAGTTCAAGTGAATAGGCTAGAGGGAGTGAATAACCTATTAAAAAAATGTTGGCATCGATGATTCTTTATTTCTTGATGCTTAGCTACACGTAGGAAAGTAAAAGGGAATGGATGTGTCATTGTTTGCTTATTTATTACAGGTCTCCTCATACATTGATGCTTAGGCATTGCTGAATTTTGGGATGGATCCTAAAAGATACTAAGTCTATTCTAGAAGCGTGGATGAAAACTGATGCTGCTTCGTTCTTCTTTGTCCTAAATCAAGCATCGGTTTATCTTTTTTTTCTTACCGCAGCAACCAGTGCCTAGTTTAGATGAAGCATCAAGGTTCGAGGACTCCACGTACATCGATGCTTCTTCTGCAAATCAGTAAAGCCTTTTGAGATGGGCTTTGTACTCTCTTTTTTTTATTTGAGGACAGGGCCCATGCTAGACTGGGCTTCAATGCTTAAATATTGTAACAAAAAAATAATTTTGGACCTTGACACGCTGTGGCTGCTCCTATAAACTGCTTTATTAAAGAAAAAAAAATTGTTTGTGGTTTTCTTGTAGCTATTCAGAGTGTGGTTGTTTCTATGTGTGTGCGACGTGTTACACTCTACATCGTCTAGTATGAATTTTCACTTGCTGTTTGTGTTGTTTTTTTCTCCACACCGGTAAAACCGAATTTCATTACCAAGGCAACGAAATTATAGAAGTTCACAGTTCAGTACTAGAAACGTAGTGTAGCATAGAAAAGCTTACGAACCGTCTGATACATGATCACCCAGGGATCATATACTAGAATGCGCTACCATAACAGACATAGGCTTAACAACGCCCATACACCTCCAGATGACAAGTATAGCACACCATCATAGGGATCGATCCAAAAACACGAAACAAATGCTAGGAGACAGCATTCATCCAGCCCATCATCCAGCAAACGGCACCAGCTGATGCTCCTTCTAAGCGTATGACTGAAGATCTTGCTTGCGGAAGAAGAGCGCCGCCGACTTCACAGCTTCAACTCCCTGGGTCACCTGGTCCTTCATTTCCTCCTTAAGAGGACCTGCCCAGTAAGCGAGGAAAGAATACATCAAACAAACAATCTCAGTAGGAGATTTGACTCTTTTGTTTTCAAAGCACGCTGAATTTCTTGTGCGCCAAATAGCCCAACAGACCGCCGCCAAACCAACAGTATGCATATTCAACGCCTGAGGGAGAATCCCCTGAACCCACAACCAGTGCAGGTCTATGTTAATCGGTCTACAAACAAACCCCAGAGAGTAAGCAAGACTCCACACATATTTGGCTGTTGGACACTCGAAAAACAAATGGGGCCCACTCTCAGTTTCATTACAGAAAGCACAAGATGTATTGCCCTTCCACTTACGTTTACTCAATTATCTTTAGTCAAGATAGAATTGTGTGAGACTAGCCACAAGAAAATCTTGATTTTTAATGGAATTTTAGCTTTCCACACCCTCTTAAAACTAGGGCCATAATCATACCTACATAAATGCTTATAATTAGACTTAACCGAAAAAAATAACAGATTTCTCCCAATCCCACTTGGGATGATCTTTGTCAGAGTTAATGCCATACCGAAAAACAATATCATGAAGTCTTCTGAACTGACATTTAAGGTCCTCATGCAACCATCTCCTGAAAGATAACCACCAATTCTTTAGTCTCATATATTCAACAGAGCACTCCTGCTCATCACTGATCTTATATAGCTCAGGGAACTTGTCTGCTAAGGAGACAAGCCCACACCATCTGTCATGCCAAAAGCTGGTTGACCTACCATTTCCAACCACCATAGATCTCCCTTTTAAGTAAATATTTCTTACCTTCAAAAGATCATTCCATAGAGGGGAATTCTTAGGGTTTTTAGAGAGCATATTAATCATTCCCTTTTTTATATATGTTTTCCTAATAATGTCTTGCCAAACTCCATTACCAGTCCCAGCTTTCCACCATCACTTGCAAAGCAAGCTAATATTCATTCTCCTTAAGTCCTTAATGCCAAGGCCCCCTTTGCTCTTGGGCTTGGTAATTTTAACCCATTTGATAAGATGGTACTTCTTTTTCATACTCCCCCTGCCATAAAAAATCTTTTCCTAGCAGTGCCCATTTTATTAATGACTGACACATGCAGCCAATACATAGACATGGCATAAACTAGTAGGTTGCTTAAGCAAGAGTTGATTAAAACCAATCTACCTCCCAAACTTAGAGAGCTACCTTTCCAGTCATCAAGTCTTTTTATCATTTTTTCACAAATCGGCATCCAATCAGCCATATGTAGTCTGGAGCTGGCTACAGGTACCCCTAGATACTTAACTGGCCATTTTCCAATTGCACAGTTGAACAAATTAGAAAACTCAATACTCTTAGTATCATCCTGGCTGACCATAATCACTTCACTTTTTGGAAAGTTGATTTTAAGTCCAGACATATTCTCATAGAGATAAAGAAGCAACTTGAGATGGGTAGCTTGTTCTTTATCATCATGGAGGCATAGGATTGTATCATCAGCATATTGTAAGATAGCAACCCCATTCTCAATATACTCAAGCACCAGACCAGTGATTAACTTGTTTTTTTGAGCTAGAGAAATCTTTTTTTGCCAGCGAGTCAGCAGCAAGATTGAACATAAAAGGAGACAAAGGATCACCCTATCTAACTCCCCTACCAGATTTAAAGTATTTACCAATAGTGTTATTCATTTTCACACTAACAGTGCCAGAACTCATGACAAGTTTAATCCAATCACACCATTTCTCCCCAAAACCTCTTTGTCTAAGGCATTCAAAGAGGAAAGCGCAGTTAAGCTTGTCATAGGCTTTCTCAAAATCCAGCTTAAGAATCAAACCTTTTTTTTCTTGATTTTAGTGTCATGAAGAATTTCATGCAAGGCAAGGATACCATCCATAATATTTTGATCTTTTAGAAAACTAGATTGGCTTCTATTGATAATCCTACCCATAACCTTGTCAAGTCTTAACATCAAGGCCTTAGTAAAAATTTTATATATCACATTCAGCAAATAGATGGGCCTGTACTGTTTTATGTTATTGGCTTCTTTAATTTTTGGTAGCAAAGTGATAATCCCATAATTAAACCTGCAAATATCTAACTTCATATTATGAAAATCAATGAAAAGGGCTACTAAATCATCCTTAATCACATCCCAACAGTATTGGTAGAACTCCACATGAAAGTGATCTGGTCCAGGGGTAGTATTTCTTTTCATGGAGAAAATAGAATTTTTAATTTTAGCTTCAGAAAATGGTTTTTCAAGTTCCTCATTGTCTTGTATATTGACCTTCTCAGCAGGGTCCCAACACCCAGATTCCATATGGAAATCAGTTGGTGTAGAAGGACCAAATAAATCTTTATAGAATTGAGTGGCATGTTCCACTAGGGCCTCATCTCCTTCAATAAGATGATCATTATGTTTAAGGGAGAAGATGGTGTTTTTCCTTTTCTTCCCATTGGCTACCCTACTAAAAAAGGCAGTATTGCTATCACCTTTTAGTAACCACATACTATTCGATCTTTTATGCCAATAGCTCTCTTCCTCTTCCATCAACCTCAACACTTCAGTTCGAATAAAAGTCTTTCTATCTAGTTTTTGAGCATCTAAAGAGATTTCTTCTAATTTCTCTCGGGTGTCTAATTCTTCTTTTAGAATGTTCTTGTATTTTTGTGTATGTCCTTTCAGACTTTGTCCCCACCCTTTAAGAAATTTTCTCACCCTGTCCATCTTGATACACCAGGTATCAATGGCAGACTTACTCTAAACTTTTCTGCACCAAATTTCTTTAACTTTCAAGGAAAACTCTGCATGTTGAAGCCAAGAGTTTTCAAAGCAAAAAGGTCTGGATCCTAAGTGTTGTGAAAGATCAGTTATCACAATCAAAGGATTGTGATCAGACATATATCTAGGTATTTTCCTGAGATTGCAAAGGGAAATTCACTTTCCCAAGAACCAGAGATCAAGACCCTGTCCAGCTTCTCAAGAGTGGGATTCCTCCTATTATTACTCCAGGTGAACTTGCCTCTAGATAAGGGGAGTTCTCTAAGCTCATAAGAATTGATTATCAAGTTGAAAACAGAGGAAAAATTATTGTCATTGAATTTTTTATTTTTATCAGAGCTGAATCTCAGTATATTAAAATCACCACCAATCAACATGGGAGGTACTTGGCCTTGAAACAAAAACTAGATAGTTCAGCCAGGAAGCTATCTTTGAATTCATCTTGAGCTAGTCCATAAACATTCACCAGGGACCAGTTCTTTTTAAGACTCTTATAAAAAACATTAGCAATGATCATAAACCTGCCACTGTAACACCTCTGGTGTTAAGCATGCATTAGGCACTGCAAATCATGAGCATGAGCATCATCTTGCATTCATAATCACATGTTATATAAATGAAACATTGGTTTGAAACATGAAACATAGCTCCGCAACATGGATGTTGCATTTGTTTGTTTAAATAAAACTATACCATGATTATGCTTGTTAAGTCAATAAACATGTTGGTTTGGTAGTGCAAATAATATAGAAATGTTTAGCATGTAATTTAGAGCAAGTTTTGTATTCAAAGTTTTTTCAAATTTTGCTTTTAAAAATGATTTAGAAAAATGGGATTTTGTTTTAAATGCTTTATTTCAAAATCTAGTTGGAATTTTAAAATGCACCTTCAAGCAAAGTTGTAGAGTTTAAAATTCTAAACAACTTTTGTTTTTAGACCAACTTGTGAAAATAAATTTTTGTTGCTCACAAATGTAATTATGTTGCTGTTCTTCAAAAAAATAAAAAAGAAAAATAGGTTTTTACCTTAGTGGGTCGCGCCCCTCCTTTCTCGGCCCATGGGCGAAGCCGGCCTAGCCCGCCTCCACCCCGCGCTCGCCCCTCCCGCACGCCTGCGCCCTGACTGCAGCAGACGCCCGCCACCGTGTGGACGCCATGCGCCGACGACGGCGGCACCTGGCCGTCTGGTGGCCCCCGCGCCCTCTGTGCTTGCCTACTCCCTTCGTGCGAGCGTCCGCCACCTCTGCTCTCTCCCATTTCCTTCCACCGCGCCAGCAGCAGCAGAGCATGCCCGAGCGGCTTCCTCCGCCACCGCATCACCCGCCGGCGTCGTGCTCTCTCCACCGCGCGCCATTCTCCAATTGCCCACGCCTCACGCTTCGCCCCTCTCTGCTCCATCTTGTGCTCTCTCAGCAGCCACCAACGTCAAGGTGAGGGGTCGTATCGGCCGTCTTTGTCCTCGCCAGTGTGCTCGCCGTCGCGGCTCCCGCCGGCAACCCCTTTCCACCCTCGCCTCCTTCTCTCTCTCGCACGCACCGCGGCCGCTTCCACCCGCTGGAGCTCATGCACGCGTCCTTGGCCCTCGCCGTGGCCCACACCGGTCTCCACGCCGATGGCAGTGCCACTGCTCTGCCATTCCCACCGGTGAGCTCCCTCCGGAGCTCCCACGCCTCGGGAAGCTAGCGCACAGGATGCGCCTCGGTGCGGGGAGTGCACTGGTACCTTCCCCATCACTGGAGGTCGCACCGGCGGCGAGCTTGCCGCCGGTTAGCGGCCGCCCTGGCTCGACCCACTGATGAGTGGGTCCAGTCAGCGCTGGGGGCCCACGCGTCAGTCGTAGGGAGGGCACCCCTGTGTGCAGATCTGGGTGCACCTAGTATTTTAGTCGGCCGGATTTTCAAATAAACAAGAAAATGAATTTCAGATTTGGTTAAAATCTTGTAAAATCTATAGCTTGCAAAATACTTGTCCAAAATTTGTGAAACCAATTTTGTTGGGTTCCTGGTCATGAGATCTACCTGTTAAAAATGTTGCACGTGGATTTTGTGATACTTTTATATAGGGCTTTATTTAATTCTTGTAAATACTGTTTTCTTAGAAAATACATAATAAATAGAATATACATCTGAAAAATATGATTTCAATTTTGTTGATCGATTCTTGAGATGTACTTTCTGTGAAAAATGTAAGTCATGCATGTTCTGTATAAAAATATAGCTATCTACTTTTGGTGCATTTATTTTTCATTTCTTGTAAAATTGCTAGAGCCAAAAATATGAATAAAACATGTATATGAAACTTTTTGTACAGTGTTTGTAGACTATGTAGACCAGTGGAAAAATACTAAATTTGTTGTTTGGTACTTTTCATAGTACAAAGTATTTTCATGCTCATTTATCCTCCATAACTTGTCAATTTTTGTGTAGGTTGTTTTACTTATCCAAATGCCATGAAATTTTATGGTAGGCTACTTAGGGTATGACTATGCTACTGTAATTTTCTAGATTTTTATATGCACTAGAAATACATGTTGCTGTTGTAACCTTAGTTTAAAGGAAAATAAAATAATATTCTTTATGCATGATTAGTTTAATGGTGTAGCTTTGGTGTATCTTTGAAGCATCAAATCAATTGCTGATGTCACTTGGCATGTTAGTGTAGTTATGTTGATGAAGTGTAGTAGCACTTGTGTTAGAGCTATATGTTAGTTAGCGGAAAAGTAATAGGGGTTAGTAGTAGAAGAGAATGCAGTAGATGACATGTACTCGTGGTACTTGTCCTTAGATGATGTTGACTACCTAGTAGGAAAGTTTTACCGCTATTCTATACAATGAGTCTAAGTGTGTTCATCTCCGTTGCATACCATCATGATCGTCACATGCCATCGCATCTGATGCACCGCTTGCATCCTCACTTATACAAATGCATCATGCAGGATCGCAGGAGGAAGAGCAGTACAAGAGGAGCAGACCGAGGCCGACCCACAGAAAATCCAGGCACAGGAGGTGCCAAAGGTAGAGGAGCAAGGAGAGGACCTGTTCGAGTGCGTGGACCATCAACCTAGTTCCTTTGAGCGAGGCAAGCCCCAGAGCATTCTAAGTCTCCTACTTTATAAAAGCAATCCTTTATATATATATATATATATATATATAATATATATATATATAATATATATAATATATTATATATATATATATATATATATATATATATATATATATATATATATATATATATATATATGAGTTTTATATATTGTTGCATTAAGTTATAGGAGTTGAGTGAAATCGTTGATGTATTTATTACTATCCTTGCCTACCTTATTGCATTCTTACCATGTTAGGTTTAGGATCGAATAACTGGTTAGCCCTACTTAGACCGGTAGCGATCGATGATTTTCGGCCACCTACAATTATAGGTGGTTACTGGAATACTTTAGCTATATAATGGATGATATCCTGAAAATAATCATGTGATTGATGGATAATTGGAGACCGGACGAAAAAGTTGGAGGCAACCAGACAGGGTTCTGAGGTGTCATTAGTTTTCCGTCTGTGTCAGTTAAGGACCGATCGTTGCTCGTCCCTCTTATCATGTTGAACGCATGCCTCACATTTAGCTGGCCGAATAAAGTACCTTTCGACCGCGAAGCTAGTGGCAGTATTCAGGCCAGGATCTACACGGGTGCGTGTATTGGTGCTGAAGGGGGTATGACAGGGGCACGAAGAGTGAGCCCAAGGGCAGGCAAGGCCTGATTCCTAGCAGTCTGGTGGTCCCTGAGTACTGCGGCTCTAGTTTGTCTCGCGATGTTTACCTGGATAGTGTCATTGGTGATCTATAGCTCACTTGATCGGTGAGTATGGTTTGTGTGAGGAATAAATCACCAGCTGGTTAGAAATCGATTCGAATCGCCACTGCTCCTAGATAGTGGGCACTTGACTCGAGTTATGACATCGTAGTAATGATGATGAAACACTGATGGTTATATGGATAATGTTGGAAATGCTAAATCTAAGTTGGTAACTGGATGTTATTGATCAATCAAGTAATTGCTATAGTATTGGTGCTTACCTAGATTGATAGGCTATAATAAAGATGATGCAAAATACTTAAATGGTTCATTATGTTAACTTATTATTTTTTTGTAAATGAGTCAGCTAGTCCACTAAAAAAAGTCTTGCATACTCCTTGGTGTCACTTTATTTTAGTTTAAGACGGGTAAGTTTAGCTAAGTACTTTCTCGTACTCAGGGCGTTGTTCACATTGTTGTTGCAGATGGTCAGATGTACTACGGTTATTGCATCAACTGCATGTATCCTGCAATGGGCGATAACTAGGACCAAGGGCATGGTCGCTCCGTATGTCTTATCTGATGTTTTTGTTGGAAATGACTATCTCCTGGCACTGTATCTGAACTAAACATGTGTGCGTGGTTTTAAAACTATTTGCTTCCGCTATTTCATTATGAACTTGGTTTGTAATAACTTTATGTTTTAAACTCCGATGTATCTCAGTGTTGTTGCGAACTTTATGTAATATGTGACGGTGACTGCTAAACTTGTACGATCTTGGTTTGTATGTTGGTTGGTTTAAAATCCTTCGTGGTTTCACAGACTACCGGGTTATACGGGCTTAAGTTTGTTAAATTATCTGCTTCGGCGGGTGATTTTCTTACTTAATTTTGTATAATTGGTATGTTCTGTTACAGTCACTTTGAAAGCTTTCTACTTCAAATTTGTCTTTTCTTATACACTCAACATTCCCCCTGATTTCCCATTAGAAGGAGTCCGGGACCAATTGAACTCATCATTATGATCAATCTTTCTGAAAAATTTCTCAGAATATGTTTTCTTGGTTGTTTTCTTAATTCTAATGAATTTAGCCTTATGATCCCAAATTAATTCCTTAATGAAAAAACTTAAGCCTTTCTTGGCCACCCCTCTACAATTCCATAAGATTCCTATTATTTGATCACTTTTTTAATTATGTTTCTGTCCCTAAGATTAAATCTAGGGCTAGCCTTAGATTTATCTTCATCAAGATTACCAGAAACATCAAGAGGACGGTTTCCAATAGCCCTAGATTTCTTTCTAAACTTCTTGGATGATTTGCTTTTTCTAACACTAGGAATTATATAGGGTTCCTCTTCAGATTCATCATAACCCCATTCAAGCACATTTTGATCTTCTAAGGGAAAAACTTTCCCTTCCAAAGTTTTTGATTGTTCCTCCACATCATTAGAATATTCATTTAATTTCATTCTAGCAGTTTTTAGATCCTTAAGAACATCAATTTTCTCAAAAGTCATGGACTCAGAATGAATCCCCATTTTATGAGCCAAATTAATAATATGTGGATTTGCAAGAACGGCAAAGGAGTTCTGGTTGAGAGGTGAATTACCTTCAGTTTCAATGTCGGGGCCACCTTGTTCTGTGCTTGCCCACCCATCTTCAACTGAGAAATGCTAGTATCTTTAATACGCTTGCTCTGTCTCACATTCTGCCAAAGAGGCCAGCCCTCCTAGCTCACATCTTGCTCAGCTTCCATCTCTGGTTTCAGAGCAGCTACCTGCTTGTCCCAGGCATTTGGCACCTCAATTGACTTATCCATCTCGGTCCCTGATTAGCCTCAGCTTTGCTCCTGTCTTCCTCAGCTCTGATAGCTTATAGATTGTCCTCACCACTTTTGTTGCCTTCAACAATGTCTACATCCATTTCTGTTACCTTAGAGTCCTAAACATCATCTTCTTGGATTACATCCCAGTCAATGTCCTGACTTCCCTTCTGCTAAGATTCTTCTTGGCTTGACAGGTCGACCTCAGGGCCACCTTGGCTCCCTTTAACAGGGCTCATAGAAGTAGCTCTAATAACCCCACAGTCCTCCTCTTTGTCCTCCAAAATGGTAGGGAGACTTTTACCGGATCCAGACTTTCCAATGTAGTCCTCTATCTAAAAGAACTCACTCTTGTTACTGCCATGCAGAGCATTGTTTGCTTCTATAGTGACAAGTGGATCTTGTTTGTATTTCACAAAGTTAGATCCATATTCATTGATAACTGCTTAGGGGTTCACATTGACAGTAATGCAGCTAATTTTTCTGAGTTCCAGAGTATCAAAATTGCCAAACCTTAACTAATCAGATCAAGGAACCACAAGGTCTCCTATCTTTAAGCCTTCATCTTCACTATCTTCATCAGAGCATGCTTGCTGTTGGATTACTTTTTGAGAACATTCAGCATTAACCTGCTTCCCTTTACCCCTATTAACATTGTTACTAGGACCAGCTTCAAAGGACTGACTAGAATTCTTGGATTGATCCATTCTCTGCTTTTTAGGAGAAGGAGCACCATCTTTTGGCTTATCTCTCTCATTTCTGATCCATTGAGTCCCAGCAGGCTTAGTGTAGCCTTCCTGAGGCACCTCCCTCTAGAAAAAGTAGTCATAGAACTAAAAATCTAGCAGACCAGCTACTGATGCAAGCACCTTAGTAACATCCCTGCAGCCTATTTTGACTCTTACATAGTCATTTTTACGCAAGTTGTCCGTATCCACCTCCAAGGGAAGCCCAACTTTAGAGGCAACCATGCAAACATTTTAACAAGATCTTTTTTCAAAAGGGATGTTAGTAATCCTGAACCAAGCCACATCAAGTGAACCCTTGGAACCAATAGCAGGGTTCCACTTCTCCAGCTTAATTACCACATCTGGTACAGATCTTAGTCTCATTTTAGTGAAATGTGCTAAATCTTTAATTGTTTGGGCATTGGGAAACCTCATTTGGTATTTTCCTTCCCCTACTCTTTTGGCATACCATCTCCAAGTTGAGTTGGGACCAACCTTAAGCTTGAACTCATTTTCAATTCGCCTAGCATTAACCTGACCAGAAGTTACAGTGATTAATGTAGTAGTGGACATGTCCTTAATCCCATCTTCAGTATTAGTGCTCTCAATGACATGAAATCCCTGTCCATACGCCAACAGACCACAAAAAGGGGAGATGAACTCCTAGGGCATCTTAGTCGAGCAGACTCTAGCAACATGGCCTTCCTTGTGGCTGAAAGCCCAAGTTTGGTTTTGGTAATTAATGACACCAAGTTGCTAATGCCATGTGTTAAGTGTTTTGAGTTAGGCACAAGCAACACATGTGATGAAGGTGTATGTGGCAAGGAGTGGTGGCCACAAGATCACAAAGAGATGGTGCATGGACATGAAATGATGATCATGGTGGAGATGCACATAAAAAGAAGGACATGATGATCAAGTGGAAGAGAAGGATCTAAGAGCGCAAGGCAAAGGTATAACCATAGGGTTTTCCTTTTGTCGGTCTAAGATGAGTAGAGAAGTGATTGACCGGGTTTAGGATACATAGCCGACTATCAAGAGGGGCAATCACGGTTAGCTCAGAAATCAAGTGCCACTAGATCAATGTCTTGAGCATATGCATTAGGATCTAGTAAAGAGCTAACATAATGCCTTGGAAAATGATTGTGAAATGCTAACACACATGCACATGGTGATTTTACACATGGTGGTGTTAGCACGTTTGTGAAGGCGGTGGAGTTTGAGCGATAGAGAAGGGTTTGGGTTCTTCTCTCCCTCCCGCCGAGCTTGCGAGGCGGGATTCGACGCTTTTTGGAGAAGTGAAACGCCCATTTTCTATTGTGCCAAAAGTCGGAAAAGAAACAGAGGCGAACGGAGGTCACTGTGGTGACCGGACGCTGCACCGGACACGGTCACGGTATGATCGGACGCATCCGGTCAGTTCAATCCGGTCAGCGCGCCTTAGGTTAATGACCGAATGCTGGTCTGGCCTGACCAGCGCGTCCGGTCAGTTCACCTATGCGCAAAAAGTAGAGTGAGCGATCGGCGCGTCTGGTCCTTCACGGAACCGGCGCGTCCGGTCAAGCGTCCAGAGGGGTAGAGAGCAGCGAAGTGATGATCGAACGCGCGGCGCGTCCAGTCACGTGCGATCGGACGCGTCCGGTCGTGATGGAAGCTTACTGGACTCTGACCGGACACCAGGTGGGGGTGTCCGGTCATATGCTAGAGCGCGTCCGGTCATAGCAACGGTAACTTCTGACACGCACTGTTCACGCTTGTCCTGTAGTGACCGAACGCGTCCGGTCACCCTGACCAGAGCGTCCGGTCATCCCGTTTTGAACTGCGTCGTCCGTAACGGCTAGCTGTGTACCCCTTCGTTATAAATAGACGTTGGCCGGGGTTTGAGGTATCTCTTGCACATTTTGAGACCTAGAGACATATTTTGAGCTAGAGAACAACCTCTCCACTCATCTCTTTACATAGTTGCACATCTTGAGTGAGATTGAGTGAGATTCAAGTGCATTGCTTGAGAGTTGCATTCTAGAGGCACTTGATCTTCGAGTTGCTGCGGATTTCTTGTTACTCTTCCGTGTTTCCTGACACGGTAGACGGCTTGGAGCAGCGGAGGTGATTGAGCTCACAATTGGAGATTGTTGGAGCCTTCACCAAGTGTTGTAAGGGGTTCTTGATCCTTCCCCGCGGGAGTTCGCAAATTGGATACTCTAGTGAAGCTCGTGGCTTGGAGGATCCCCATCTTGTGTGCGGTTGTGCGGCGCCCGCCGAGGGCTCGACTCTTGATAGTCGATTAGCTCGCGAATCGACAAGTGGGTGTATCGTCACAACGGGGAGTAGCTTGCCGGGAAGCAAGTGAACCTCAGGATAAATTCTTGTGTCATTCTCTTCCCGAGGATTTCTCTTGTGTGATTGATTTATTGGTACTTCTCATATCTACACGGTGGTATAATCACTCAAAGCTCTTATCTTGTATTACCTCTTGTTTCTAGCTTGTAGATGTTGTTGTGTTTAGTGAATAGCTTTGTTATAGACTTGTGTAGGTGGCTTGCTTAATTAGTTAGAGCTAGTGCATTTGCTTCGCCACCTTTCATACTAACGTGTGGTTAAGTAATTCTTGTAGAAGTTTTAATTAGGCTATTCACCCCCCTCTAGCCTATTTGGACCTTACAAGTGGTATCGGAGCCGAGGCACCGTTTATTTTAGGCTTAACAACCTACGGTGAAAAAGAAATGGCTCAATTAAGCTTGCACATCAACACCAAGAAGGCACCTCACTTGGATGGCACAAATTATGCATATTGGAGGGTTAAGATGACCGCACACCTAAAGTCAATCAATAGAGATGTGTGGAAGGTCACCGAAACAAAATTTGAGATTGCTAATCCGGAAGCACCTACACCGGTGGAAGAGAGGAAGCTCCAATGCAATGACATTGCCATTAGTGCTCTTCATGAGGCATTAGATGACAAGACATTTGAGCAAGTGAAGAACATAGAGATTGCTCATGATGCTTGGGCCAAGCTAGAAGAAACATTTGAGGGCACCGAAGGCACAAAGACCGTTGAAGCATATATCTTGCAAGAAATATTTTCAAGCTTCAAGATGCAAGATGATGAGAGTGTACCGGAGATGTTTCATAGGTTGCAAGTCATTGTCAATGAGCTCAAGGCACTTGGTGAGGAGGTCAAGGATAATCAATTCTCTATGAAGTTCTTGAGAAGTCTACCCAAGAGATTTGATACATTGATCACCATGCTAGTGAGGACTACATTGAAGGATTCAACTCCTCAATAAATATTCCAAGAAGTGATGACCGATGATTTATATAGAGAAGATGATGAGAAGGATGAGTTGGTCAAGAAGAAGAAGAAGGAAAATGAGAAGAAAGATGATGAAAAGAAGAAGAGTGTGGCATTCAAAGCCACCACATCCAAGGGCAAATCCAAGATTGAATTATCAAGTGATGAAGACTCAAGCTCTTGTGATAGTGATGACATTGATGAGAAGATGACTCTCTTTGTCAAGCAATTTGGCAAATTCATGAAGAAGAAAGGCTATCGTGCAAGAAGGAGGAAGAACTCATCCAAGAAGAGTGAGCATACCATGAGATGCTTTAGATGCCATAGCAAGGACCATCTCATTGCAAAGTGTCCTTATGATAGTGATGATGAAGATGCTATCAAGAAGGAGAAGAAGAAGCAAGAAAAGAAGAGCTCTCATAAAAAGAAGAATGATTCTCATGTTGCTACTTGGGATAGTGATGATTCCTTAAGTGATGATGAGGATGACAACAAGAGCAAGAAAAAGGGACATGCTAGCATTGCCATCCAAGAGAAGGTCTCCCTCTTCGACACTCCATCGTGCTTCATGGCTAAGGCCGCTAAGGTATCATCCGATGATGAGAGTGATCATGATAATGCTAGTGATAGTGATAGTGATGAAGAAGAATTCATTAAAGATGAACTAATCACTATGCTAGAAGATTGCACTCAACATTTTAAAGAATCTAGAAAGGAGTGCAAGGGCTTGCTTAAGGAAAAGAAAAACCTTATGCAAGAACTTGATGAGCTTAGGGCATCTTATGAGAGTCTAAAGGTAGACCATAAGAAGCTTCAAAAGTCTCACACCAAGCTTGAAGAAGCTCATTCTTCTCTAGTTGAAAAATGTGAAAACATGCCAACTAATGTTGAGAAAGCTAAAACTTGCAACATAGGCATATCATGTGATATAATTGATGAATCTTGTCATAAGCCTATTATTGTTGCTCCCACTAACCCTTCATGTAGCTCATCTACATCATCCTCATCTAGTAGTGGCGGTTTCACTTGTGACTCCACACTAATAGTTGAGAATGAAAATCTCAAGAAGGAGGTAAAAGAGCTCAATCACACATTAGCTAAGGCTTATAGTGGTGAGGACCGCTTGCTTATGTGCTTGGGTAGCCAAAGAGCTTCTCTCTACAAAGAGGGATTGAGCTATGACCCCAAGAAAGGCAAGGCCGCTTTTGCTCCTCACAAGACTCGTTTTGTGAAGAACAATGGTAGCTATTGCAAAAATTGCAAGCAAGTTGGTCACATAGAGCAACATTGCATGAACAAGAAATCCAATGCAAATATATCCTCAATTAAGTTTGATTCTTTCTATATGCTTACCAACGGTACAAATGGTGTTCATACTAAGTTCATTGGTACACCATGGATGGGCTCAAAGAAGAAAGTCATTTGGGTACCAAAGAGCTTGGTCACTAACCTTGGAGGACCCAAACAAGTTTGGGTACCTAAAAAGAATTGATCTTGTCTTGTAGGTCAATTACAAAGCCGAAGAAAGGCATTGGGTACTTGATAGTGGGTGCACTCAACATATGATCGGAGACTCTTGTATGTTCAAATCAATTGATACAAGTCAAAAATGGTGGTTTTGATGCTATCACTTTCGGCAACAACAAGAAAGGTAAGGTCAAGGGGCTTGGTAAAATTGCTATCTCAAATGACATGAGCATATCTAATGTGTTGCTAGTTGAGAGCTTGGATTTCAATCTTTTATCGGTGGCACAACTTTGTGATCTTGGCTTCAAGTGCATATTTGGTAGTGATGATGTTGAAGTCATAAGTGTTGATGGATCAAATTTGATATTCAAAGGATTTAGACATGGTAGCTTATACTTGGTTGACTTCAATGATAGTGAGACACAATTGACATCATGCTTGCTTAGCAAATCTAGTATGGGATGGTTGTGGCATAGAAGGCTTGGTCATGTTGGAATGAAACAATTAAACAAACTTTTGAGGCATGACTTAGTTAGAGGCTTGAAAGATGTCACTTTTGAAAAGGATAAACTATGTAGTGCTTGTCAAGCCGGCAAACAAGTTGGAAATACACATCCTAGTAAGAGTGAAATGAGCACATCAAAGGCATTTGAGCTATTACACATGGACTTGTTTGGTCCAACAACATACACTAGCATTGGTGGCAACAAGTATGGTTTTGTGATTGTTGATGACTACACTAGATATACTTGGGTGTTCTTTCTCTATGACAAGAGTGATGTTTATGATCTATTCAAGTCTTTTGTCAAGAGAGTGCAAAATGAGTTTGAAATCACCATCAAGAAGATTAGAAGTGACAATGGTAGTGAGTTCAAGAACACAAGAATTGAAGATTTGTGTGATGATCTTGGTATTGGACATCAATTCTCACCAACATACACTCCTCAATCAAATGGTGTAGTTGAAAGGAAAAATAGAACCTTGATTGATATGGCTAGATCAATGCTTAGTGAATACAATGTGAGTCATTCATTTTAGAGTGAAGCTATCAACACGGCTTGCTATTGTAGCAACCGTCTCTATTGCCATCGAAAGCTTAGGAAGACACCATATGAGCTATTGAATGGAAGAAAGCCCAACATTGCATACTTTAGAGTGTTTGGTTGCAAATGCTATATTCTTAAGAAAGGCACTAGATTGAGCAAGTTTAAAAAGAAATGTGATGAAGGTTTCTTACTTGGTTATTCTACCACAAGCAAGGCATATAGAGTTTGGAATCTCACAAATGGCACCTTGGAAGAAGTTCATGATGTTGAGTTTGATGAAACCCAAGGATCTCAAAATGAATCTCAAAACCTTGATGATGTGAGAGGAGATCAATTGTCAAATGCAATGAAAAACATGGACATTGGTGATATTAGGCCAAGGCAAGTTGACGATGATGATATTCATGTGGTCAACCAAAGTATGCAAATTGATACAAATCAAGCAAGCTCTAGTGGTTCTCATGATGAAGCTCAAGTTCAAGGTCAAACAAGTGGAAGCAATCAACTCCCAATACTCCAACCTACTAGTATTGCAAGAGATCATCCATTGGACCAAATCATTGGTGGAATTCAAAGTGGTGTTCAAACTAGATCAAGGCTAGCATCCTTTTGTGATCATTACTCATTTGTGTCACTTGAAGAACCTAAGAAATTAGAAGATGCTTTGATGGATTCCGATTGGGTAAATGCCATGCATGAAGAACTAAACAACTTTGCTAGAAATCAAGTTTGGAAACTTGTTGAGAGGCCAAAGAACTACAATGTGATTGGCACTAAGTGGGTCTTTAGAAACAAACAAGATCAAGATGGCATGGTTGTAAGGAACAAAGCAAGATTAGTAGCACAAGGATACACTCAAGTTGAGGGTCTTGACTTTGGAGAGACATATGCACCGGTTGCAAGATTGGAGGCTATTAGAATCTTATTAGCATATGCTTGTGCACACAACATCAAGCTCTATCAAATGGATGTCAAGAGTGCATTTCTCAATGGCTACATCAATGAAGAAGTTTATGTTGAGCAACCTCCCGGTTTTGAAGATGACAAGAAGCCCGACCATGTTTTCAAGCTAAAGAAGGCATTGTATGGTTTGAAGCAAGCACCTAGAGCATGGTATGAGAGATTGAGGGACTTTCTTCTCTCTAAAGGGTTCAAGATGGGAAAGGTTGACACCACTCTCTTCACCAAGAAGCTTGGAAATGACTTGTTTGTGTTGCAAATCTATGTTGATGATATTATCTTTGGATCAACTAACCAAGACTTTTGTGAAGAGTTTGGAAATATGATGGCTAATGAGTTTGATATGTCTATGATTGGAGAGCTTAGTTACTTCCTTGGACTTCAAATCAAGCAAATGAAGAATGGCACTTTTGTAAGTCAAGGCAAGTACATCAAGGACATGATCAAGAAGTTTGGATTGCAAGATGCTAAGCCAATGAGTACACCAATGGGCACTAATGATCAATTGGGTGTTGATGCTAGTGGAAACATGGTAGATCAAAAGATATACCGGTCTATGATTGGAAGTTTGCTCTATGTCACCGCTTCTAGGCCGAATGTGATGTTTAGTGTGTGCAAGTGTGCAAGATATCAAGCTTCACCTAGAGAAAGTCACTTGAAAGCAACCAAGAGGATATTGAGATATCTTAAGGGCACTCATGACGTTGGATTATGGTTTCCAAAGGGGTCTAACTTTGAGTTGATTGGATATTTGGATTCCGACTATGGTGGTTGCAAGATTGATAGAATGAGCACAAGTGGCACTTGTCAATTGCTTAGAAGGTCTCTTGTTTCATGGTCATCAAAGAAACAAAATAGTGTTGCACTATCTACCGCCGAGGTCGAATACATTAGTGCCGGTAGTTGTTGTGCACAATTGCTTTGGATGAAGGCAACTTTGAGTGACTTTAGAATAAAGTTCAAGAATGTGCCATTGTTTTATGACAATGAAAGTGCTATCAAGATGACACAAAATCCGGTTCAACATTCAAGAACCAAGCACATCGACATAAGGCACCACTTCATAAGAGACCATCAACAAAAGGGTGATATTAGCATTGAGAGCATTGGCACCGAAGATCAACTAGCCGACATCTTTACAAAGCCACTTGATGAAAAGAGATTTTACAAGTTGAAGAATGAATTGAACATACTTGACTTCTCCAACTTGAAATAAGTGCACCCCCACATTCTTATATGACATGCCTCTCCTCCAACATAGCAAGGTAAAGTTGTGTGGCATATCATTCATACTTTGCTAAGGACATGGTTAGAACATATAAACATTTTTGCATGACAAATAGGCTCATTCATGAAAATCAAATGATTTTGATGTATATATGGTACCACTATTGCTTCTATGTTTGATTGATCTAGTGGCAGCATATGACATGTTTGTAGGCTTGCAAACCTAGTGTTAAATCTAGTAAACAAGCTCATGATGTATAATTCAACATGGTCAAGATAACCCTTATACTTTATGAGGTGTGAAAAAGCTTGTCCTTGGATCAAACCGAATTACAAATTCTAGGCAAGTGATCTAGATTGAACCATAATTTGGACTCCCTCATATTGATTGACTTAACTCTCACTAAAATTGACACCTTTTTGGTGATTGTTGATAAAGGGAGAGAGAAAAGTCACAAAGATATTGCAAAGAGGGAATAAGATATAATAAGGGGGAGAGAAAAGTCACAAATATAAAAGGTTAAGTTACAAAGGGAGAAAGGGATCAATTAAAATTGAGCACACAAGTAGGGGGAGCAAGCTCATGAATTATTTGTTGTATTTGTATGTGCATTAACATGATGAATTGTCGCATTGCAAAACTAAAATTCATATTCATGATTGAATGGTGTTTGCTAGAAATAGAACTTGGATGATGATTTGTTGAGAGTAGCTTTACAAGCGGTATCTAGACACCTTTTGCTTATAATGTTGATCTCACGGGGTACTTTAGTGTTTGTGATCTTTACAAGTGATGAATTACAAGTGGTGTCTAGCTACATCAATGCTAAGGATGGTATATAAAGACAACTCCGATTGGTATCACGCTTCAAAGGTCCATTCTACATACCTTAGCATCAATTTGATAGTAGTAACTTTCCTAAAATTCAAATCCATATATATGTGCACAATTGAACCAAACTCATGAAAGCACATATATAGGGGGAGCTAATACTATTGAAATTGAAAATTGATTTCATTTCATATCTTTGTGATGGTTGTCATCAATTACCAAAAAGGGGGAGATTGAAAGCCCAAGTTTGGTTTTGGTAATTAATGACACCAAGTTGCTAATGCCATGTGTTAAGTGTTTTGAGTTAGGCATAAGCAACACATGTGATGAAGGTGTATGTGGCAAGGAGTGGTGGCCACAAAATCACAAAGAGATGGTGCATGGACATGAAATGATGATCATGGTGGAGATGCACATAAAAGGAAGGACATGATGATCAAGTGGAAGAGAAGGATCTAAGAGCGCAAGGCAAAGGTATAACTATAGGGTTTTCCTTTTGTTGGTCTAAGATGAGTAGAGAAGTGATTGACCGGGTTTAGGATACATAGCCGACTATCAAGAGGGGCAATCACGGTTAGCTCGGAAATCAAGTGTCACTAGATCAATGTCTTGAGCATATGCATTAGGATCTAGTAAAGAGCTAACATAACGCCTTGGAAAATGATTGTGAAATGCTAACAAACATGCACATGGTGATTTACACATGGTGGTGTTAGCACGTTTGTGAAGGCGGTGGAGTTTGAGCGGTAGAGAAGGGTTTGGGTTCTTCTCTCCCTCCTGCCGAGCTTGCGAGGCAGGATTCGGCGCTTTTTGGAGAAGTGAAACGCCCATTTTCTACTGCGCCAGAAGTCGGAAAAGAAACGGAGGCGAACGGAGGTCACTGTGGTGACCGGACGCTGCACCGGACGCGGTCATGGTATGATCGGACGCGTCCGGTCAGTTCAATCCGGTCAGCGCGCCTTAGGTTAATGACCGAATGCTGGTCTGGCCTAACCAGCGCGTCCGGTCAGTTCACCTGTGCGCAAAAAGTAGAGTGAGCGACCGGCGCGTCCGGTCAAGCGTCCAGAGGGGCAGAGAGCAGCGAAGTGATGATCGGACGCGCGACGCGTCCGGTCACGTGCGATCGGACGCGTCCGGTCGTGATGGGAGCATACCGGACTCTGACCGGACACCAGGTGGGGGGCGTCCGGTCATACGCTAGGGCGCGTCCGGTCATACGCTAGGGCGCGTCCGGTCATAGCAACGGTAACTTCTGACACGCACTGTTCACGCTTGTCCTGTAGTGACCGGATGCGTCCGGTCACCCTGACCGGAGCGTCCGGTCATCCCGTTTTGAACTGCGTCGTCCGTAACGGCTAGCTGCGTACCCCTTCATTATAAATAGACGTTGGCCAAGGTTTGAGGGTATCTCTTGCACATTTTGAGACCTAGAGACATACTTTGAGCTAGAGAACAACCTCTCCACTCATCTCTTTGCATAGTTGCACATCTTGAGTGAGATTGAGTGAGATTCAAGTGCATTGCTTGAGAGTTGCATTCTAGAGGTACTTGATCTTCGAGTTGCTGTGGATTTCTTGTTACTCTTCCGTGTTTCCCGACACGGTAGACGGCTTGGAGCAGCGGAGGTGATTGAGCTCACAATTGGAGATTGTTGGAGCCTTCACCAAGTGTTGTAAGGGGTTTTTGATCCTTCCCCACGGGAGTTCACAAATTGGATACTCTAGTGAAGCTCGTGGCTTGGAGGATCCCCATCTTGTGTGCGGTTGTGCGGCGCCCGCCGAGGGCTCGACTCTTGATAGTCGATTAGCTCGCGAACCGACAAGTGGGTGTATCGCCACAACGGGGAGTAGCTTGCCAGGAAGCAAGTGAACCTCGGGATAAATTCTTGTGTCATTCTCTTCCCGAGGATTTCTCTTATGTGATTGATTTATTGGTACTTCTCATATCTACACAGCGGTATAATCACTCAAAGCTCTTATCTTGTATTACCTCTTGTTTCTAGCTTGTAGATGTTGTTGTGTTTAGTGAATAGCTTTGTTATAGACTTGTGTAGGTGGCTTGCTTAATTAGTTAGAGCTAGTGCATTTGCTTCGCCACCTTTCGTACTAACGTGTGGTTAAGTAATTCTTGTAGAAGTTTAAATTAGGCTATTCACCCCCCTCTAGCCTATTTGGACCTTACAGTGGCACCTTGAACATACAACCCGATTAGGACAATCAACACCCATGTGACCAACCTTGCCACATCTTGGACAGAACTAAGGTCTATCCGGAATCTCTTTAGGAGCCTCACGACCAGTATCCTCCCCCTCTTGAGCATTCTAATTATCAGTTGTAATGATCTGAGTGTTGTTATTGACAGAAGTCTCAACATCAATGGAATCCGCCTTCAGATTTGGATTAGAGTCCTCCTTCTGATCCTCCTAGGGCGGCTGCTCATTCTGACGATTTGGGACCCTATCTCTGTCACCAAATCCACGGCCTCCTCCCTGAAATCTACCTCCTCCGCCATGCGGAAACCAACCCCTGTTCCCTTGCCATCCAGTCCGGTATCCTCCACCCTGATTACCATCATACCCCGAGTTGAAGCGACCTTGGTAATATGGTTGTCCATCCATAATCCTCACAGGCTGCGTGCCTGCGTAGGAGCCTGAAGAACCTGCGAAAACGAATGGGTGTCACCTCCCAAGGTAGACCAGCGAGAAAACGCCGGGGTGGCACCGCCAAGGGGAGCTACCACCGGTATGTTGAGAGCCGACTTCTCCGACCACTGCACCTTAACTTCCCCGCAAACCCCAACATCTATGCTATGTTTCCAGAGATGAACTAAACGAGTGCCCAAATCTGCATTGGGGTGATCACGTGCCTCATGTGGAAGCCGTGCCCTGAACTCTGTGTGCCCCTCCGCCGCGATTCGCAAGGAATCGCTAGGATTTCCGCCCTCACCAGACGAGACGGGAGAATGGGAAGAGAGAATTGGGGAAGGCGAGGACAAGGGATCCGAGACCTCAAAAGGAGGCTGGACCGCCCCTCCACGAGGAGTCGAGCCCTGGGTCGCATCCGCAAAAAGCAAGATCGGCTCCACCTCAACCTGTGCGCACGCACCTACTCCTATAGCTTGGGTCCGTGGTGTGGACCTCTCCCGCTCACGTGGCGTGGCCGCTCCCGTGACCGCGCCGCCCCTGTCGCCATGGCTCGGGTCGCCCGTGTCGCCCAACTCGTGAGGAGAGAGACGGGACATCCTCTTTTTCACTTGCTGTTTGTGTTTTTCCCTTCCGTTTTTTCTATAAAAAATAAAGTATAGTATGGCCCGAATGGGAAAAGATTCCAACGTCAAGCGTGGGCGTGGTGGTCGGAACTCAGAAGATAGTTCGTTTCGCTGAAAACCATGGCCGGAAGTACCTTGATTTGTTACGAGAAAAATACTATTCCGACTAAAACAGTAAGCTGAAAAGTACGGATTCAAAAGAAAGCCAAGAGGGCCGACGTCGATGCGTCGCGGTGCCCCGCCCCGTTAGAAGCCGCGTGCCCTCTTATCCGCAGAGCACTGGCAGGCAGTGGACGGATCACAAATCGTCGAGCTCCACCAACCACAGGCGGCACTCACCACCACTTCACCGCTGACCAGCCGGCCACCGGAGTTCCTGCCGCGAACGCGAATCCGGCGCAATGGCCGCGGCGGCGATGGGCCTCGTGCGTGAGCTCGTGCGGCCGCAGGGAACCACGGGCGCCCGCAGGCTCTGCGGCACGGCCGTGGGGGTGGCGGCGGGCTTCCTCAGCGCCGCGACCGTTGCGTCGGCGTCCGACGGCGGCAGGGCCGGCGCCGCCTGCCCGGCTTACCCGTGGTCACCACAGGACGGGTAAGCGCGCGCGCGCGCACCGGCAGCTCCTACCTCCACTCCACTCCACCATCGTTTCCTTCCTCACTCACTTTGCTGCTGGCTGCGTGTGCTTCGACTTCGAGCAGGGCGCGGGGCGGGCACAAGGTGTTCATGCAGCACGACTGCGCGGCGTGCCACTCCGGCCTGCCGTACGCCGGCCTCGCCGAAGAGGCCGCCGCCGGTGGCGAGGTGGAAGCCCAGGCGATCGAGATCGTGGTCGTCCACGACCTCGAGGCGGCGGCGCCTGCGCCGGCGACGCTCCACGGCGGCGCCTGCCCGCCGGACCTCTCCGTCATCACCAAAGTAAGCTGTTTCTAACTCCAACTCTGCTACCATGAACCGTTGCTGATACGAGGTGCCCTGTCCATGGCAAAACCAGATGCTGGAAGGGCTGCGGCGCAGCAACCTGTACAACGCCGACGAGATAAAGAAGACAATGGCGCTGCCTTCTCCTGTCTGGCTGCAGTTTCTTCAGCCGTACATGAGGAGTCCCCAGGCAGCCTGAAATGCCATATTCACTAGAACATCCCAGCTCTGCTGCAGTGTGTCTGTGTTTGTTTCTTGGAAGATCCTCTATTTGTACCAAAAGAAACCAATCCTACCACACCACTATGTTATGTACTCTGATCTTTGCTGTTCTTGACAGTAATCAAAGTGCGACAATAAGATGATGTGAGAAGCATGCATCACTTAGTTTGTGATGCCAGAGTAAAACAGGTCAACGCTGTGTTGACTCTGAATCGATGAACCATGGATCGGAGTCTCACTGACACAAACGTAGTTTCAGAGTAATATCCGCAATAAACCGATAAGTTGCTGTAACTCTTATCTGAAAAAGAATTAGGTTCTGATTGTCGCCTGCCGCAGCAATGATTTTGGCGGTGACCATTCCATTTCTCACTATCTCTGCTGTGCAGAATGTGTCCGTTCTTCAGGCGCTTCGCTGTCTTGCAAAATCCGCCGCACTTGATCTCGGAAACCTCGCAAGGCTCCAAGCTTTTTAAGGCTCTCGTTTTGCTTCGCAATTACCGTTTCAAGGTACTTGCTGTGTTCCTCGACTTGCAGCTGCAGCTTTCTTTGGATCTGTGTAAAGGAAAATATAATAAGTGGGTACACGACTGCACGAGGCTGGATGTCTTCTCTTTCTCGTATTTCCTTTCAATCAGCATATACTCCATATGTTCTTTTAAAAGAACATACCTCAAGTTGTTCATGAAGTTGTTTCTGCATGCCAATCTGTGCCATTAGTCCTTCAACGTTCCCTTTGCCTCTGCAGTAGGCATAGAATTATAAATCTGAACTTCCTCCTAAAAAGAAACTTTACTACAAGTTAATGCACTTCAAGAAAGAAAAACATATATTTGAACCTAATAGGTGAACAGGCGGTAACTAAAACCTCAGTCAGTCAGGTAAATAGGTGAAATGTTATGCATCGCTGTTTACAAAATTGGGCACAAGATATGGATTATGTAACAGTAAGAATTAGGAAAGACTTGATGTCAAGTACTCCTAAAAATCATCTCACTTTGATTGCGGAATGGAGTCATCATCTGCTTGGTTGCCTCTCCTTCCAGACACACCTGCTAGGAAGGGGAAAGACGCATTAAATTATAACTTTATTCAATTTTCCAAATAATAATTTGACTGCATATATGCTCCTATACGAAAGGCATTATTATATGATGCAGGGTGCCTTTAAACTGGTATTACAACAAAGAGAGACGGACGGACCACCCGATGATTCAGAACGGTGTTGAACTGTGCGGTACTTCTGTAGAAAAATAACACATGGATGTCAATAAAAAGAGAAGCATGATAAAGAAAAGGCACTGAAAACTTGGAGCAAATCAAGCATTGATACCTGCAGATGGCTTTTTACATGGTATATAGTTAATCCTTCGACCTTCATAACCTTCTGAACTGCTTTTGGAGTTGCTTCTGCAGGAACAAAGAAAAGGAATGAAATTATCTGCTGACAAGGGTAAGACAACTAGCAATATGACTGAAAAAAATTGAGGCTTGCACTTCAGTGTCCAAGATAAATGTAAAACATATCATAGAGAAAAAAACATCAGTATCCTACTTTCGCTCCCACCGAGCTCGTTAACAGCATCAACAAAATGCTCATGAAGCTCAGGTGTCCAGCGCATCCTTGGCTTTGGAGCAGTGTTTGAAGAAGGGAGGCTGTCAGCGCCAAGTTTATCACAGTTGGAACGATCTGGTACACTCCTCTGAGTATAGCAGTATAAGTAACTTTGAGGTGTTGCACTTCTTGAATCAACTGTCTACAAACAAGGAATAACTTAAAAGTCTTTAAGTGCATTCAGCATTGCAAGATGAAGTCCACTACTTCAATTTTCAAAATTAAGTTCACTGATATCATATTGTTTTACAGGTAGTATAAATACAAAATAAAACAAAGGAGAAGAGGAAGTCATGAAATAGTTAGGCCATGACATGGCCAAAACATATATCCAGATACCTTCAGCACAGATTCAGCAGAACCTACATTCTTCTGAAGCGGCATGGAACTCCCAGATGAGAACCACTCATTTTGTGGTGTATGGTGAGTGTTAGGATCGACTGTAATGGTGTCTTGAACTTGTTGGCCAAAGACGGTCACATTTTTTGATTTGGAAAAATCGACACTTGTTGGATAATCAAATAAACCTAGGAGTTGTTCTTGGTTCGAACATATCTGTTCAGATATTTCTGGAAAGTCCATCACCAAAGGCCTTGAATTACCCATTAAGGATGAATGCGATGGTAGCAATGGAGTATCAGGATCACATGGCTCAGTAACATATGATCCAGAACAAAGCTGCCCATTAGGTGATTCGTTGGTGAAATTGGAAGCTAACATATGTGTTGACATGGTATCAGCCATAGAAGTATCAAATGAGGTGACAGAACTAATAGGCAGTTCCTTTTCAACAAAAGATAATCTCTGCTCTGGAAAACTAGGAAATGACACCTCTGAGAATGCTGGTACTAATGTTATAGCTGATGAACGACATGGGGGAACTCTTCCACTGTGAAGCCGATTCATGGTTGATGTATGGCTGCATGCAGTACCCATCAGTTTAATCTGTTCAAGTGAAGCTTCAGTCATATCATTCGCCAAGTGCGGAGATTTATTTCATGAATCATGTGAAGAAAACAATAGGAGAGAAAAAACAAGTGGCTGCAGGCAAACTAAAGATTGTAATCATGACGTAATTGTTGGAGTATGTGTTTAGGCCCATGAGGCTAAGGCCCATATGGCCCATGTATGGAACCTATATAGCTACCCTTCTAGGGTTAGCCCTAATCAATATAGAATCACTTTCCAACATGGTATCAACAGTAATAGAGAGCTAACTGCAAAGGATTGACAAAAGACATCTAGCATGAATTGCAGAGTTAAACCACTCCTTAAAAGTAAAGATAAGAGATAAAATGAAAGAAGTATCAGATAACTGATTAGAGCAAGACACACCTAATGAAGTAGTTTATGAAATGAAAAGGGTTAATAAATGCAACGAAGAACACAAGGAAATAGAACATCAAAGAAAGAGATCATAAGAGAGAAAGCAGACAAAACAAACTGCAACAAGAGTAAGCTGAAATTGGCTTCTGGGTTGCTACATGCTACTTACTTGTTTCTTCAGGTCATGGAATCGATGAAAGAGGTGCTGCTAAACATTAAATCTTAGATAGAAGATTAGCATCATCTGGAATCCTCAATTGTATTCCTTTCAGAGGTCTGGAGTGGGGACCATGGTTCTGGACCTGCTACATGTACCCCTTTCTTTATACAATGACGAAACTAATAGTCCACTGCCATTCCATATTGCAGCAACTTGAACAACATGCTCGCTTAATTTAGAAATGATAATTAACAAAACCAACAAGCTATTGCACACCCAACCTTTTTCCCAGAGCAACATATATACCTTCAGTTTTTAAAAGCTTTACATGTCTAGATAGATAAATTAGGTTGCTAGTACAAGCAGGAACCAGTGGCTCAGATATATACAGACCCAACCGTTTATATCGTGAAAGCTGGTTATATTAAATTATCAACATCTACCATCCCAAAGCTCCTTTGTCTAATCAGCTAACTGTGTGGATGAAGCAACATCTATAATAAATTCCAACAATGAGCTTGCATTCTAGGAGTACTCTTTGGCAGCAATGTGCCTTGTAGTTGACAAACCCGATTTGGCATGTACCAAACTTCCATCGAGAAGGTGGCTTGACAATGTCCCATTCTACATTGGATTTTTCTTTTGCCATTATCCATTATCTCACATTTTTTAATTTCAAATGGAGTAGCAGAAATAGAAACCAGAGGTTCTCAGGCACCTCATTACTTACATTTGGAATTCTGATCTGGTGTAGGAATCTAAAAGCATTAAGGGGAAAAAGTACAACAACAACAACAACAACAACAACAACAACAACAACATAGCCTTTTGTCCCAAGCAAGTTGGGGTAGGCTAGAGATGAAACCCAAAAGAGACGAGAAATAGGTAGACACATAAAGGAACATAAAGGGCACAAGACAAAAAGAGGTCACGGTTCGGGCACGTTGATTGTCAATCTCCAAGCGCTCCTGTCCATAGCTAAATCCTTGGAGATATTCCACTCCTTAAGATCTCTCTTAACGGACTCGTCCCAAGTTAGTTTAGGTCGACCTCTACCGCTCTTTACATTATCGGCCCGCTTTAGAATTCCACTACGCACCGGCGCCTCAGGAGGCCTCCGTTGGACATGTCCAAACCATCTTAACCGATGTTGAATCAATTTCTCCTCAATTGGTGCCACCCCAACCCTATCCCGAATATCGTCGTTCCGGACTCTATCCCTCCTTATGCCCACAACACCAACGCAACATACGCATCTCTGCTACACTCAATTGCTGGACATGTCGCCTTTTTGTAGGCCAACACTCAGCACCGTATAACATCGTCGGACGAATCGCCGTCCTATAGAACTTACCTTTCAGCTTCTGAGACACCCTTTTGTCATTAAGGGGAAAAAGTAATGAAGAAAAAGTCAACTAGGCATTGATTTGTTTGCAGAATGGAAATGGTAGCAGCTTTAACAGAGGTAAAAACATACTTAGGCCGATGTGAAATACTGCTTGCAGTCAGATAAAGATATGAAACTGGATTGCAAACCAGAAAATCCACACTACAAAATTATTAGATATCATCACAAACAGTTCATTTATCACCCAAAAATGTCCGTACATTTCATGTCCAGAAAGCACAAAAAGAATAGAAGAATGAACATAGGGTGAATCTAGTAACAATCTTTCATTTCACCTTGACGACAAAAAAAGAGGAGCAAGAACAAATTCGATCTCTAGGTTTATATGCATGAAATAGCCATAATCTATATCTCTTTCAGTTCAACTGTTTCCAGCATGCAAAAAGGTGGAATCAATTGATTTTCTGCTGTTTCAGGTTCAGCCAATCAATGTTTGCAGTCAGCTGCGAATCAGTCACTCATATTTTTCCTTGAACGACGCAGGACAGTTGGCATCATTTCATTAAAGCAGAAGAGTACAAAGATGTACAACATCACCCCGACCCCGCCAACACACGCACGCACGCACACATACCAGTGACACACGCTAGTTCATGATCATGCTACATGAAAAGTAAAATATACAACCAAGGAAGCCATAGTCGATCAGTCACTCATTTAAAACTCAAAAGTGAAATGTCAGAACCAGTGTGCAAATTGCTACTATTCAGCATGATCTTGAACTATAACTATGTCATCGTGGAACCATTAGATGCAGTTGCTGAATATGGAATGCGTAGAGACATTGAATCCTTTCAGTAATCTCACCTGGAAGGAAGAAAAACAAGCTTTAGCTGAAGAATTCTGAGCGCTTGGGTGCTTATCTCATTTGAAATCTGAGAAAGGGAGCCGCTGCAATTACGAATAACTTACAGTTACGATGCTGATCTATTTCATCTCCTCTGCATTTACACTTTCTGAAAAACAGTAAACATTAACACATAATAACTAACACAGGAATTTGAAATGTGACATATCTCATATTAACTATTTTTTTAATAGCATACCGATCTGCAGGAGTAGCATCATGAAATTGCTTATCTATTTGAGCAAGGTATATCTGGAACAAGCTTGACCTATGCGATCAGTTACAAACATGGAATTACCATTAATGATCACAAACAACTAAAAAAAAAGGCATCCCATAAGGTAAAAGGTCAGCTCACCGTGGTGGAATTGCTGCGGCGGTAAGAACTGGAGGTAGAAGCCATAGTAAGGATGGTTTACTCTCTAATGACTGTCTTGCATAGTCAAGAATATCTTTTTCCTGCAGTTCAAAGCTTTGGATGAAGATACATTATTTTAGGAGGTCTGAGAAAACAAAACATTGTAGATACCAAGATTAAAAATATATGCCCTCTTGCTAACAATTGTTATTGTGAGTTGTGACAGGCCCATTATGCATTTTATTTCCTGAGGGATCTCTGAAAGGCATGTTAAGCATAACTAATAAAACTATTATGCAGTCAGTTCCAAATAAATTTTCGTAGATTAAAACATATCAGAAGGCCCAACATAGTGTGTCAAAGTTTCTTATCAGTAAGTGCTCCAAAACCTGACCAGGATTCATGGGTCAGTTGAAGGGTCCAAGTTGATTAGATACATTATGAATCAATTAAAAGGACATATGGTAATCGAAATGAAGACAAGGAACATGGTTTCAGAAAATAAATATTAGCATATAAAGGTTAGGAACTAGTTCGCTGACTCAACAACAACAACAACAACAACAACAACAACAACATAGCCTTTTGTCTCCCTGTCAGTCGAGCATCACTTGTACGTCAAACTAGACAAGGGTAGTATGACAAGTTATTGGTTTTGATAATGTTATTTACCATTGTTGAATGTAGATTAAGGAGTGAGCATTAGCAGCTCTCATAAAAAAAATGGTTTTGTTTCAGTTTCCTGTCACATACATGTGTAAGCACAGTTCCAGTAAGTGCACCGAAGGCCTGATTTGGTATACAACAAATTACAGGTTCTGGCAGAGTTTGATCATAGGCCCTCCACAGATTTTAGTTACAGATGGACATTGAGGATTCATAGAAGCACCCTTGATAGTTCACACAAAGACACATAACAGTGTTCAGTATTTAGGTGAACCTTCCTGAATTTATTCTTAAGATGTACAGACAAATACTTGGTTGAGAGGGGTACAATCCCCATATTTCAAAAAAATTCTCACTGAGTTAAAGTTTCCAACATACACAATCCTTGGCAAACTATTAACATGATATAAGTCCAAAATAGGAAAAACCTCCAAATTAAGATGTTCGTCTTGGAATTTGTCCTGAGAAGTTCTGTGAAGGCACTGGTGCAGATCAGCATACTTCTTGGATATAGGAATGAAACAGAAAGTGTGTGATATGAAGCCCTCTATCAATGTGTTCCATCGCCCTGTAATTGAACCCAGCAAGCATAGCTCCTAAAAAGATAACACATAGATGTTGATGTGACAATGTAGAAAGTTTATATACTATAACCGTATACAGATGAAGGCCAAAAGATGAGTAATTACCATGGTTTCGACAAGATCACTATGACACGATTTGGCTAAACCTTTTAAGGGCTCAAAAACTTTCATCCACTGCCTTTTAGGAGCTTTAAAAATCAAACTGGCTCCAGACAGAACCCGAATGGTCCGCTCATCAAGGAAATATGACAAACACTTGGCTCTCCACTGCTTCCATATTAGGAAATCGTCGATCATTCGTGATGTTCTGTGTTGTAATAGCATTAAGTTCAGACTGGGGCATGCTATCATGTAGAATAAAGGACACAGAAATGTGGATTTTGACAACAAAAAGCAATATATCGAAGGTGATTGCTTACTTCAAAATTGCTGGGGCACATGGCATATTACTATCATCATCCAAGCTGTTTCTTTTCACACTGTTCAAAAGTGTTTCCAGTCCTCTCTCAGCCAAACAAGCACACACTGTCGAATCCAGCGTTTTCTGAAATTCTTTAACAATAATTCGTGAATGGCCTGTGGATTCTGCATGCAGTTCATCAGAACTAGTAGGAAGTCCACCTTCACGAGCATTCATGGTATGCCCAAAACATGACAAATTCGTATTCAATATTGATTCAGCATACTCACCACTAGCACAAATGCCATCAATATCCATCTCAACAACCGCTTCAAGAAGAGCACCAAAGTTTTCTACGCTCATTGGTTTTGCTTTCAGAAAATGTCGCATAACCAACACCCTTGCCATGGAAAGCATTTCTGAACGTACAGCAGCAAGACCCTGCACATGTAACAGAACATCACTACGTGTACAACCCCAGAAACAACACCTACACCATACAAGCTTTGGAGAAGCACCTTAGGGAACTGGGGGCTTGAAGTGAGCTCAAGGAGCGCCGCATCGAGCTCTCTTGCAGAATCCTCGTACTGGCCCGAGTCACGCAGGTCCTTGAAAATCTGAACACAATGCAGGCACAATCGAGCAATTCAGCAGACACGTCTCGGATGCACTAATCGGCATTACTTACAAACTATTTGTCGCAAAAAAAATCTACAAATGTCTAGCATAAGAAAGCGGCAGTGCGGCACGGAGAAGAAAATATGGAATCGATGGGCAGGAGGCGAGAGGGATCGCCGCTGACCTCCTCGAAGAAGAGCGCCCACCGGAGAGCCTTCTTGACCTCGTCGGCGCTCCAAGTAGCGGCGGCGCCGGACGAGGTGCGGCCGCCGGCAAGGACAAGGACGTCCACGAAACCCCGCACCAGACCAAGCACCTCTTCCATGGCCACCGCCGGGTGCGCCCACCCCATTTTTCCGAGTCCCTTTCTCACAATCCTGACTTCTGCAGGGACTACTGGGCAAGAAAACTGCAGTTTCCACTTTGCACTCAGAGCCCTATCCTTACTCATTTTCCTTTTCTATCACTCGGTTGTTAGGTCCGCAGCCGCACCTCGCACACTAGCCTGAGCACCCGAAAATGCAATTGAGAATACCACAAGGGGGTTATTGAATAATAGCCGCAAAACCCTAACCTCGGCACCGTATAAACGAGCCAACCCGCCTACCCCCGCGCCGCCGCCACTCAGCGCCGCGCTTGCGTTTCCTCCTCTCCGCTTCCAAGATGTCGAAGCGAGGTAAATCCCATGCTCCTTTCCCACTTGATCTTCTCGTGCATCGTTCGCCGCTTGTGCTGCTGTAGTTTATCTTTCAGGTTATATGTTGCGAAATTTCGTTTCTGATGCGTGAGTCCTTGCGCTATTTGGAACCCATCGTAAACGAGTAGATCATCTGATGTCGCAGCAGATAGGTTCGGGATTAGTGATCTTTTTGTAAACGTATTATTCTGAATTTTAATGCCACGGTCATGAGTTTGATACGCAGTTAGATCTGAGGATAGACGTTGAGCTTTGTGTTTTAGTTGTTGGTTTACTAGGGATGTCATCTATATGCTTGATTGCAGTCCTAACGCTTGAAGTGTTACTTCCATTATTGGTAGTCAGATCCACTCTGAGATTGGAAAATGATGCTATTTAGATGACTGGTGTCAGGACAGCGTCGTTTAGCCAATATTAATGTTAAATGTTTAGCTGCTACTAATCCTCTGCAGTGTTGTGTTTCATGTGTGAAGAGTTAATCGAATTGTCACATGGTGTTTTCCTGCTTCATGTGCAAAGAGTTAATCTAGTTGATTTTAAGTGAAGCGCAGCATGTCACATTTCTCAATCTAGGTGTTTCTGTATTTTATCATTTACTCCTACTTAGGTTCCTCTATTATTGGACAATCAGATGAAAGCTTTCTTTAACAAACTTTGGGCATGTATACAATTCGTTTTGCATCTCTGTGCTTTAAATGCTGCTTGTTATCTATAGTTTACACTTCATAATGATGTATTGGAGTTCTGTGGTCTAAATGTGTTTTGAACTCCAGGACGTGGAGGTACTGCTGGTAACAAGTTCCGGATGTCACTGGGTCTACCAGTGGCAGCCACTGTGAACTGTGCTGATAACACTGGAGCCAAGAACCTGTACATCATTTCTGTGAAGGGAATCAAGGGGCGCCTCAACAGGCTTCCTTCTGCCTGTGTTGGTGACATGGTTATGGCAACCGTGAAGAAGGGAAAGCCTGACCTTAGGAAGAAGGTGATGCCAGCTGTCATTGTGAGGCAGCGCAAGCCTTGGCGCCGAAAGGATGGTGTCTACATGTACTTTGAAGGTACATTTCTTATCATGACTGGGTGCATTGACTCTGAATGGTTTACTCGTTTGAGTGCTACTGTGCTTGTAGAATTACCGAGAATTCAGTTCTCTTGAATAGGCTTCTTTTGATTTAGTTTTGGTTCTTTAGAAGTTTAGAGTGTGATGTCTGCTGAGCTAACATTCTACTTTTGATATTACTTTTGAATTTTATTGATCATGATCATCAACACATTGTAGTTGTTTTCTGCCAAATTGTACTCTGGAATACTTTATTCTTAGAAGTTATGATTAGATTTAGGAAGCTTGATGTTCTCTGTAAACAGTGTTGCTTCTTTACATAATAAAGAGTGACCATCCAGTCTGGTCATTTGTCAAGAGGAAGCATATAAGCGAATTGGCCAGTATTAAACAGCATTGTGCATTTTTCTGCTGTGCAGTGTTACCTGTCTCCTGGCACATGTTAAGTATCCTTGGGACGATGCCCAGCACTATGTATTTGCTGGCTCTCATAGGAATAGCATGTTCTCATGTTGTTTTTTTTTAAAAAAAATTTAAACTCTGGTGATGGTGAAGGTTTATGGTCCGCTATAAACATGAAATAAATTGTGCAAGTTAGATGTTCCATCTTGGCTGGATTGATACTAGTTATGCCTTGATACAATTTGGTGTAAGCCTACAGTTGATTTGAGTTATATACTCTGTCTTGTTTCATTTTTTGTGCCTTTAGATTAGACCTTTTGGTGGCCAGCAACTTCTTTATTTACCTGCTGCTCTTGTGATCAACATTGCATTTACTTTAGCCTTGGTTTGTGGTTCATGCTTCTATAATGTTCTGTTTATGTGATATTGCAGACAATGCTGGAGTGATTGTGAACCCAAAGGGAGAGATGAAAGGTATAGTCCTGAAAGTTCTGATGGTTTTATTTGCATTACAACTATTCTGCTGTAGGCATAGTTGAAAATGAGAACAACAAGCTGCTTAGCTTTATTTTAAGCTAACACTACAGTTATATTGATTTGTACTTCCATGATGCAGGTTCTGCCATCACTGGACCCATCGGAAAGGAGTGTGCTGATCTCTGGCCCAGGATTGCTAGCGCCGCAAATGCGATCGTCTAATGGAAGCAGCTAGTTGAAGTTTACTTAAAATAGCATTTCCTTGTGTCGAGACCTGAGAAGAGAGTTCTTAGTTAGACAAGCTTTTGATGGGCCTAATGATGTTTCCCCGGATGATGTTTGTGCAGCTGGATCGTTTCCTGTTAGCTTTGATGAGATCCTCCGCAGATCGATAAGTTGTTGCTTAGCCTGACATTTGGCAGAGTTTAAATGTTATAAGTTTTGATATTTCGTGCTGTTTCGCATTGCTTTTTCTTGGAGAGTTGAAATGTTGGGTTGTTTATGAATGGAATGCAGGAATTTCTTGGGAATGTCAGAATCTCAAATGATTCAGTTGAAAAAGATGCAGGAAAGGGGGGAAAATTCAGTCATTCCAAATATGGATGATTTTGTCTTTGCTTTGCCATCTCACTTCAGAAATCACTAGCTACGTGCTCCCCATTTCAAAAGAATACTAGATATTTTTCAAGTTGGACTAGATTTATCAAAAATATATGAGCCTGCTAGGCCCATGCTTTTTTTACCCATCCTGCCTCCCATATCTTTCGCAGCAGCGGGCCAGACCGGATGGCCCGATCCCATCCCAGCCTCTCAGGTCCGGCCCATCCCAGGGTCGCCGAAACACCTCACTAGAGATGGAGAGCCGTTCTATCTCCAGTGGTGAAGCAATCGGACATGTGGGCCACATCTCCGCCGCCGCACCCACTCCAGCTCCGGCGACCGCCGCCGCCTCCCTTCCTCGTCCGCCGCCGTAACAAGCGGCTGTACCGCATTGCGGCCTACCGCGCTGACTCGCGTGCTGTGGGGGCGCGCGCTGCCCCCGGCGCAGCTCGTCCTCGCCGTGCGCCACGGCTGGACAGCGGCGTGGCAGCTCCTGATGCGGCAGCTGGCGCCGTCCGACCCCGCGACGGGCGCCTTCACCCGTACCCCTGCCCGCTTCCCCGCCGTCGTGGGGGAGCCCAGCTCCCGGCTCCACCTCTACGTGGGCCTCTCCTGCCCCTGGGCGCACCGCACCCTCGTCGTCCGCGCGCTCCTCGGCCTCGAGGCCCGCCTCCCGGTCTCCGTCGCCGTTCCCGGTGACGACGGCGCGTGGTCCTTCACGCCCGGCAGCCCCGACCGGCTCTACGGGAAGCAGAAGCTCCGGGAGGTGTACGCCCTGCGGAGCGGCGGGTTCGAGGGCAGGGCCTCGGTGCCGATGCTCTGGGACGCCGAGCGCCGCGAGGTGGTCTGCAACGAGAGCATCGAGATCGTCAAGTTTCTCTGCGGCCTCGCGGACGACGCCGACGGCGACGGCGGCCTCGATCTGTGGCAGCCGGAGCTGCGCCAGGACATTGACCGCTGGTACAGTCTCATCTACCCCAGCGTCAACAACGGCGTATACAGGTATATCAGAAACTGGATTGCTCTGCAGCATTGCCATGATCAGATCGTCAATTGCAGCAACTGAATTCTCTGATCTTAACTGCCAATGTCTTTCAACTTATCATCTGAAGCAACCGATAATTCTGTGATCAAATGGTCAATTGCAGGTGTGGGTTTGCACAGAGCCAGGAGGCGTATGACGCCGCGGCGAGCGAGCTGTTCGGCGCGCTCGACAGGCTGGAGGCCCACCTCGCCGGCTCCCGGTACCTGTGCGGGGACAGGCTCACGCTGGCCGACGTCTGCCTCTTCACGACGCTCATCCGCTTCGACCTCGTCTACAACACGCTGTTCCGGTGCACCAGGCGGAAGCTGGCCGAGTACCCCAGCCTCCACGCCTACACGCGCGACATCTACCAGATGCCCAAGGTCGCCGAGACGTGCGACATGGAGGCCATCATGGCAGGATACTTCAAGACACTCTTCCCGCTTAACCCCGGCGGGATCCAGCCACTCCCGCCGGCGACCTGCGATAGGGAGTCGCTCTTGAGGCCACACGGCAGGGAGGCCTTGTCCTCTGCTGCTGGCGCGCCGCTTGAAGCAGCTGCTGTTTCATGATTCAGGATCTGAATAACAAAGCTTCTGAAACTGCAGAAAGAGTTTATAGTTCTACCAGATACGGATGCTTCAGTTTCACTGGATCAAATACTATTGATTCAAACCACATCAGCAGTAACTGCCATTTGCAAACTATTGGCCGTATGTCACTGGTTAAATATGTTGTCAAGATCTGTGCTGCCAGTGATGATTATGATAGTCTTTTGGATGAAGATAGAATTGGTTCTGCTCAGTGTACCCAAACTGTGAATTTCCATGTACTTATTAGAATCCTTGCTGTAATAAACCGCTCCTCTTTGGACATGTAAATTTTGTAAAGCAGCTGATGAGTTGTATAAAAGATGAATCTTATTTACTATTGGCATTGTTCTGTTCCATGAGTAATTGTCTAGTACAGCTTACACGATATCTTTGTTAGTCTGTGTTGTAGAGCCATCAGCCCATCACTGTCTAAATATGCATCAGAACTGTCTGCAAATGAGACTTCTATATGATTTGTTTGTCTAAACGATAGTATATCCACGATTGCTATTTCGCAAGAACTGGTATTTAGAACATGGTGTGGCACTGGTTAATAAGTAAAGGTGAGCATTTATATAATTGCGAGTGAGAATTGCATGTTGTATGTAGCACTTGATTCTGGCACTCGAGCAAAATTAATCAAAATACAACTCACTGCAATCTCCAGAACCACATTTAACCAAAATATAGTAGTATAATTTAAGTGGTCAGCTCCGGTTTATTTCGCTGCGTTTGTGTGAAGTAACTGCTCAGCATGCACGATCCAGATGCTATCCAGAGGTAGATGTCCACAGCCGCTACATGTTGATTACAGAGTTTAACTGCATAGTAGTGAAAATCTGCATCAGAACCACATATTCCAATGCTCACTCACATTGCGTGGGTTGCTTACAAATATGGTATATGCTCAAAGATGAAGAAGACAGCATGTAAAATTACCGCCAAACAATACCTTTTTTTTACAACATTGTATCAACGCCTTCAGTTTCCATAAACAGCTTGTGTACTCTAATGTATTCAATTACTTCATCACTAGTAAGATACTTTATCGATAGACATCTCCTTATGCAGTCTCTGAAATTCAGTCATACATAGAAGCACGTCATTGTTCAAGAAGTGATCATGCACATGAATAGCATATAAAACTATCAATAAACAGATGCCTGTAAGAATTATACCTTACTCTGGATGAACTGATCTGATTTGGCACAATCTCATCGACCGAAATGATGTTATCCTGGAAAGGCACTCAGAAATGATCATATACATCGAACATCAGTAAAGAAACTTATTCTACTACTTTCCATTAAAATCATTAGACAACAAGTTTGCACCCTGCATTCTTGCAATATGTCACTGTTGGCTATCAATTTTCCAACATCCTTTCCTTCTCGGCATATACATATGACACCAAAGTCCTTGCATATGGTCCTGACCTGGAAGCAAAAGTGGGTGTCATCAAAGTAAGTTTTTTTTTTTTGAAATAAAGTCATCAAAGTAAGTTGATCAAGGAAAATCAAAATGCAACTAAAGACCATGCCATAAGTTTGCAAAAAGGGTGCAAAAGTTTATTATTAGCAAAGTTTAAGGTTTCTACCTGGTCTAGGATCCAAACACCTGGAGTGATGAATGACTCCAGCAAGTCAGAACCACATAAAAGCATTACCTTCAGGCTACCTGAAAGAATTAATTAGTAGCTGATATTATAAAAGAAATATCACTATTAAAGTGTAAACTACACCCGTGGGATCCAACAGACAACAGTATGTTTAAAAACTGGACGTCATGCTACACCATCCTTATATGTATACCTTGGTCAGCTACACCATCCTTGCACAGCGAGTTTCGGACTCTCGAAAGAACGGTCAAAGTGCGCTGATAACCTTTCTGCATTGCCTATCAAGGCAAGACAAATATCCATATTATTCATAGCATAACCCAAAGAAAATTACAACTAAGAGCATGTAAAATCAAGTTACCTCCCACGGATCAACCATCACAAAAGATGAGCTTTTGCACGCAAGTTCACAAAAGCGAATTCGATGAGCAGCCGGTAAGAGGTCCTAAACAACTTTTAAATCTGAACTCAGTTAAGAGAACATGAACATGAATAATACGGTTCCATATGGTTTCTGCGAGGCCATAATATGTACCTTCTTCGTATATGCATCATTCACCGGAGACATGTAGCCGCCCAATACAGAATAACCTCGCTGCTCGAGTTCATCCTTTGCCAACTCTACAACAAACAGGTACAGCAAGAAACTTCACTACTCGCTCTCAATCACAACTGAAGGGGCGGCCAAGAAGTGGCAGCAGAAATCAGCAAGCTTCGAAGCATACCAAACATGCGCAGGTGCATGTAGGTGGGAGGATTGAAGCTCCCGGTGGCCACGAGCACGACGCCACCTCGGCTTCCTCCGTCCCTGCCGCTGCCGCATCAGAGAATCCGGGGATCAGATGACAGACGAGCCCATCCATCACGCGCTCGAAACAGGACAAGACAAGATTTCTCCTACCTGTTCGGTCCAGCGGAGAGCTTCTCTCGCGGAAGAGGCACGTCCACGCCGACCTCCTCCATCGCCGGCGAGAGGAGAGCAGGCGGCGCTGGCCTTGCGGCGTGCCCGGCTCGGAGCTGCGGTGTGGGGGAGAATCTGTCTCCTCGTCGCTGCCGCTGGGCTGAACTCTTAATTGTGTTGGGCTTTAATGGGCCAGGGCCTGATCTTGTCGGCCATCCAGGTGCCGACAGAAACCCAATCGGCAGTCCAGCTGCCGACAAGAGCCCTGTGGTGCCCAGACCTGGTGTCGGTTATGTGCCACGTACATATCGGGCAGTGAGTACCCGACAGGTGTTCTGTCGGTCTTTGGCGGCCGACAGGCTGCCATATGCTAAATTTTAATATAACAGCTTCTAGATCTGTAATTAATCAATAAAAAATATTATATTTAAAAAATTCGAGAGCCTCTGTGCGTGAGCTGCGGTCGCCGCAGCTTCGACCTGCAGAAGAGCACCTGCTCCTCCTGCGGCTACCCTGAGGGCTGCGGCCCGCATCCTCAAGTGTAAGATCCCCTGGTGCTGTGCTTTTCGATGGAATTGCACACCGACTCTCTGATTAGGTTGCCTAGGGCGTGGCTTGATTTGGAGCTAGTTACTATTTGTATGCGGTGTCTGACTATGTATAAGATTGAACTTACAATTTTCATGTACTTAATTACATTATGTTGGCACTTGCAGCAATATCATATTACCTTGCTGTTGAATTGTTTGAAAGTATGTTGTCCTTTATGTGGCTTTGCGCCTCCGTCGATGAACTGCTGTTTATTCAAGGAGTTCTGATGCCTCAATGTTTCTTGGAAAACAGACAACTGGAGTGTGAAGGCCATCAGAAGGAAGACAACCGGCAGAGGGACTCAGGGACGATGAGGTACCTTCGCCACGTGCCACGGAGGTTCAAGAGCAACTTCCGAGAGGGTAAATTCCTGTTCTCTGCTCATGTGAACCGAGGCTAAACTTAGTTTTTTTTAAAAAAAATGAAGTGCTAAACTCCTGTCCTGGAAACACTTTTTCAGCAACCGAGGACGATGTATCAAAGAAGAAGGGAACTGCTGCTGGCGCCAACTAATCTGTTCTCCACTTATGCTAGACTGGGCTGCCCCTGGCTGTGGGTCATGACTCATGAGACTAGTGTTTTTGTTGCTTTACCAAAAATCCTATGTTCCTAAATTGAGAGGCAAACGATGCTAGTGTTTTGTTGCTTCACCAATTTTAACAGTTTTGTCACCCTGTTTACAGAATTGTCTACAGCTGCCTTAGTGATTCTTTTTTGTTAGCATGGTTTTTTGTTAATCTCCTGTGATGTGATGGTTATGCTTGTTTCAGAGTGTGCATTTCCAATGACTTTTTGTTTGCAAAGGGTTACAGCGAATATAACTGTTAAAATTGGTGAAACTGTAGCACGTCTGGCTGTCGAAGGTGCTGGCTTAGCTGTACTAATAACTGTTACAACGCCAAATATGCAGCATCTGCGCTGTGACCAACTCTGCAAGCAGCCTAAACTTGTCTCTGACCTCTTCTATAATTTTCCCTTCATCATAGCCGACCGTGCCCTCCCCCGGCTGGTAATAAACTGATGTTTCTTTCTTCGTTGGACGCCTCCATCCCCAGCCGGCGGGATGTCGGCGCCGCCCGGCAACGTCGTCGACGAATCCCTGTCATCACCGGCACGGCCACCACCGTCCTCCCCGTTGCACCTGCTTGAGGTGACCGTGATCTCGGTGCAGGACCTGCACCGGCGGCGGCTGGCGCGCCGCGTGCGCGCGTACGCCGTGGCGTGGGCGGACGCGGGGCACAAGCTACGCACGGGCGTGGACCTCGCGGGCGGCGCCGTCCCCACGTGGAACGACCGGTTCCTGTTCCGCGTCGACGGCGCCTTCCTGCGCTCCGACACGGCGTCGGTGACCGTGGAGGTGCGCGGCGCGGGCGGGCTGGGCGCGGACCCCGTCCTGGGCGTCACGCGCATCGTGGTGAGCACGTTCGTGCGCCCCGGCGGAGGCCGCGCAGGCCCGCAGGTGGCGGCGCTGCAGCTCCGGCGGCCGCGCTCGCTCCGCCCGCAGGGGATCGTCAACGTGGCCGTCGCGCTGCTGGACGCCGCCCGCGCGCCGCCGTTCTACGGCGTGCCTGGCTCGCCCGACGCCGTCGTCGTCAAGGACCTCGCGATGAAGCGCCCAGCCTCGCTGTGCAAGGTCGGCGAGGTCAGCGAGGAGCCGGGTGTGGACGACGGCCAGCAGGCGCGAAGCAACCCGGAGTTGGTCGGTCAGTCCGGGCACCTGGACCCCAGAGGCGCCGCCGTGGAGCAGAAGAAGCTGGAGCTGACGCTGGAGAGGTGGAAGGCGGAGCTGTGGCCTGGCCTCAAGGAAGGCCGACGCAGTGGCAGGCGGAGGCGGCGCCGGGCGGCGTCCTGCTTCCGGGGCAGTGGCGACTGGGACAGGTAACAATGATCGCATGGAGCAGTGGAGCAGGATGCACGGCTACGGAGAGGGAGGATGCATGGGCATGTAAAAAAAAACTGTAAATTTTCAAGATTTTTTTAGGTTTGCATCATTGATTCGGCTTCATTACCTGTTTAATTTAAGTAAATAGTAATGTAAAACCCTTGCAAAACACAATAAAAATGACCGTCATGGACTCCTCGTTAAGAGGAAAAACCATAGCAGGATATTGTTTTCTTTCTAACTAGGAAGAGTAGTCATATTCATCGACAATGGCTGATACAAAACATCACAAGCATCAACTCCCCGTGAGATAGGTTTATTTATTACAAATACCAACTGTTAAGCATTCTTACATAGTTCGGCAAAACGATACACAGAACGGAACCATGGACGAAGCCAGCGGGGGGCTGGGGGGCTCCAGCCCCCCTACTGCTGCTAAGCTAGTGGAACTTCTAGTGCTCTTCTTCCAATTTTAGACGCAGATGTATAAGGTAGGTTGGGCTAAGACATTTATTTTTTAGGTATATTTTGTGAATTTCATTGTTAATTGACGTTTTAAATATAAGACTACTTCAAGCTATTATACTTTTTCTATTACGAGGGATTAAAGTAGAGCTAAGTCACTGTAGCAATTTTGTTTAGCCCCCCCTAAATTTTTTTATGGCTTCGTCCCTGAACGGAACCTAGTGACAACTAAAACAAGAAGAACAGACAAGAGCACCAAACTACATCCCCAGGCTTCACCGAGACCCGCAAAGCTGATCCACTTCCCTTCGAACGTCGGCACGTCGCCTTCTCCATATCATATTATCATCGACCAGCAGCGCCTTGGCTTCCTCCGGTAACACGGTGGTCTTCCAATCAGCACCGGTACAACCGTATAAATGAATGTGCATGAAGCTAGCTAGCTAGTACCAGGAGTGCAGAAGCTGATTAAAGGAAAGATTTTGCCATAATTTCTTGTCTTGCCTGTCTTGGTGATGTGCCCAGACTTGAGTTCAACGGTGAAGATGATATGATGATAATCGTTTGCACTGATGAAAATCAAGCCAGCGCCTTGAGCAAAGCCGGCCAGATCAAACTCAGTCGAGGGGTCAGCAATGGAGATTGGGATCATGGTATCAAGCTCGATGACCCTGATACGTGCCCATTCGCCAACGCCAGCGTCCCACGACCACAGGTGCAAGTTGTAGCCCTCCACGGTGGCGGCTCCCAGCTCGCCATCCCGTGCCGCTGCAAAGATGATGTTTGGTTCTTCAAGCTGGGGCGGGGGCGGCGCCTTCATCACCGACAGGGCACCCCCGGCCGCCAGGTCGTACTTGAGGATTCTTCTGCCAAACCCAAGCATGAAGTAGACCGCGCCTGCGGTGACCAGGCTGGGTAGCGCAGGGTCGACGAAGGACTCGACGTCAAGGGTGGTCGCCTTGCCCCACGCGGCAGTCTCCGATGAGTAGACTCTAGCCCATGCCACGCCGTCTTCGTCGTAGTCCTCGCCGTGACTTACGCCCGCAATAACCACGAGGAAAGCCCCCCCCCCCCCCCCCCCCCCCCCGCTGCATTCGAGGTGGTCGCAGCCGCCGCCGTCAGAGGCGGCCGCGGAGGCGCAGAGCACCGCGGCCGTGAACTCGTATCGTAGTACGGGTCGACGTCCGAGGGTGGGGAAAAGCTATTGTGATCGCCGGTGACAGGATCCCAGACAGTGAGCGTTGTTGATGGCCACAGCACGGTCACGGTGTGGAAGAGCACGCGGCCATGGCGGCAATCTAGGGTACGGCAGGAGTACTTTTTGCCTTTGGCGGCGCTGCCGGTGCCGGGTCCGGCGCTTGCTGCCGGCTGGGGAAGCGACGGGGGCACTGGCATGGTGGTGGTGGGAACGAAGCGGGGAACGAAGATGTCGTCGTCGTACCCGCACTGCTGGTCGTGGAAGAAGCCCAGCACGGGGGCCGTCCGGTGGAAGGCGCGGTACTGGCGGAGGAAGCCGCGGTCCAAGACAAGGCTGCGCCAGCTCTTGCAGACCAGGGAGGCGCGGACGAGGCACGCCGGGTCGGCCGGCGGCAGGCGGAGGAGGATCTCGCCGATGAGGTCGTCCATGAGCCCCGGCGGCAGAGGCGGCGCCATCTCGCTGCGCTGCTCTGCTGGATCGCTCTGGCAGCTAGCGGACGGCTAGGCAGGCCGGCAGCTCCTAGTCCAGCGACCACGCTATTGAGGAGACTCGAGAGTCGAGAGGTAGCACCAACGCAAGGCAAGAGAGGCCCCGGAGCCGGTACGGTACGTGGTTTATAGGTGAGCTGGTCCGAGTCCGATTTCATCCCCCGTGGTGGTTTGGGTTCGTGACGTGGTTTCAATTCCATCTCGAATCGATTCGGTGTACGTAGCCTCGATCTGTTTTGCTCTTCGATCGATCTTGCTCTTGGTGGATCGGACTCGTTTTTTGTTTTTAGATTTTCTTTTTTGGAGAATCTGGCGGATCGGACTCGTGTCATGTCAGCAGTTCGATGGACCATATCAACGCGTACATGGGCTGGAAAGTCCGATCCATTGGTCCAAGTCACCACCCAAGTCCAAAGCCAGGAAGACCATATCTATCTGTCTATCTGTCTATCAGATTCTAAAAAAAATCTATCTATCTATCTATCTCTTATTTTTTTTCTTGTATAAACATAACAATTAAGGGTGTGTTTAGTTCCCCATTTCACCCAAAAATTTTTGGATTTTGACCCATCATTTTACAAAATGGAACTAAATACCATGCAAAATTTTTGGCAAAAAGGTATTCATTCTCCATTTTAGATTTTGGCCTCAAGAGGCCAAAAAAAGCTAAAAAGCTCTCACCCACCTCATGAAATTTTTGGCATTTTGGATGGAACTAAACACACTCATGAAATTTTCAGCATTTTGCATTTCATCATTACAAAGTAGTTGGCATTTTGCATTTTGCATTCTATGGGGAACTAAACACAGTCTAAATAATAAATACAACATTCTAGTTTTTTAAACCATTTATTCTTCTATGATAAATAACTATTTTCACCACTAAATTATTAATGTAGTTTTTATCTATGAATAAAACTTATTATGGAGAACAACGTTCTTGCTAGCAATCTTACCCTCCTTTTCTAATTTTGTGATTTTGCACTTGCAATTTTGAAACAAACCTCTGTTTGCACCTGGTTTGGATGACCGTCTGTTAAGGGTGGAATAAATGTTTTTTTAAAAGCAAAACCCATGGAAAAGGAGGGGAAAACATGAAGCTGCCCCCTTATCCTTATTTCTCTCCCCCTGCCCCCTCACCCCAACCACATTGGAAATTTAGAGCCCGAGTCAAGCTTGTTCTAGGTCAGGCAGATGGGGGCGAGTCTGATGGTGGCAGCGTGCGAACGTCACGTTGGATGAGGTGATGCATTGGCCAGGCGGCGTGTAGGCGAGGCGGCATGCCTTCTTTTTCAATTATGTGATTCTGCACACGTAATTTTGAAAGAAAAAAAAACCTTGTTTGCCCCTAATTTGGATATCCGTCTGTTAATTGTGGAATAAACAATTTCTTTTTTAAAAAAAACGATAAACCCATGGAAAAGGAGGGGAAAAGAAGTTGCCTCTTATCCTTATCTCTTTCGCCCTCACCCCACCGGCATAAAAATTTTAGAACACGTGTTAGGCTTGTGGCAGGTCCAACGGCCTTGTTTAGATGCGCCGATTCGGCGCCGGCGGCACTGTGCCGAATTACTGTAGCATTTTGTTTTTATTTGGTAATAATTGTCCAAAAATTGATTAATTAGACTCAAAATGTTCGTCTCGGAAAGTACAACAAAACTGTGCTATTAGTTTTTTTATTTCATCTACATTTAGTACTCCATGCATGTGCCGACATTTTAATATGATGGAGAATCTTCTTTTTGCATAGTGAAATTTAGGGTGAATTTGGGAACTAAACCAGGCCTAGGGAGTGGATCCGATGGTGGCAGCGCGCGTGCGAGGCGGCGGGTGAGGTGATACGCGGGCCATGCAGCGCGGCTGCGGCGCGAGGACCAAGAGAAGCTGGTGTTTGTCCAGGAGAGGCAGGTGCAGTTCGAGTTGGAGGACCTACTCTACGCACCCGCCGTGGTGCTTGGCAGCAGCAACTTTAGCACGTCGTACAAGGTGACCCACGTCCCTCGTGGTGATGCGGTTCAAGGAGATGAACGGCGCTGGATGGGAGGACTCCTCAGAGCACATGCGTCGGCTTTGGGGAGGGGGGATCGTCCACCCAAACATGCTCCCTGTCGTCACCTACCTCTTCAAGGAGGAGGAGAAGCTGCTCATCACAGACTACATAGTGAACGGCAGCTTGGTCTAACACTACCAATACATAAAGCTATGATATATTGACAAATTATTTTTTGTGTCTTATAAAAGAAGAAAAAAAAATCTATTAAGGTTGTATTTTAATTCGATGCAATTTTTGTGTCTTATAAAAGAAGAAAAAAAATCTATTAAGGTTGTATTTTAATTCGATGCAGATTTAATAAGACATTGTCATAACAATATTAACTTATATTATAGATGCTACAATTATTATATAATAAATTATAGCTTTTAAATTTTACATAGAAAATAAAAAAAATATGTTGTAACATCTCGTTCTCGTTCCCTATTAATGTTTGATGAGTTTGTTCCTTCCGTTGCAACCCAAATAAGCTCGTGTGGTGGACGCGCAGGCGCCTTTGAGTTGAGCAAGAATAAGAGATACTAGTGGCAACCGCGCGCCCCTGCGCGCGACTGGCGAGAGTTTGATGAAGTTTGTTTGGAAACAATGTAGATGCAGTAGATTTTGATATGCATTTACATGGCTATGCGCATAATGAATATGTAATTTCAATGGGTGTAGAGTACTGCGGAGAGGACAACCATAGACATGGATGAACAGATGCGACACAAATGTGCAACATGTTTAGCACATAGTAGTCCTGGTGTAACACACAAAAGCATGATACGGTGATAGGTTGTCATATTACACAAGACCATTAGGTAGTGGGGGCCTAATCTTTGTCAGATGTGTACAAAGATATATATATAGCAGGTGCTTTGCCAATCTGTGATATATATAGCCATTCTAAAAAGAATTCAACAACTGAGACCCAAGCTGTATGGGGAGCCAGAAAGAAGTCAATCTGAAGTCCATCACGAAGAGATTCAGTGGCAATGAACGACCCTGGCCGTGGCATATCTATTGTAAACAAAGAACAGAGATTGGCCAGTATGATGACATACATAGTGTGTGCAGGCATAGTTTGATGGATTTTACTGACTATAAGAGGAATCATCCTACTGACTGTAAAAAAATATTTGACAGGTCATAGAAGAAGAAGTCCTAGAATAGGATTGTCCTGGTTTGCGAAAATGTGAAACTTGACATAAGAGACAGGAAAGCATTAGATACGATATGCATAACAGTAGGCACCATCACAGGGACTAAATATCAAATTCTGAAATCACCTGATCATCGCCTGATCAGACGTGTTTGTGAGACTGCCATTCTGAAATCCGAAGGTGACATAGACAAAGCGTCATGATGTAGTTGTCCGCTGTTATGTACATCTATATCAGAAAGGGGAATTAATTAATGGCTATTTATATGAGTCTTAAAGCAAACACTGAATCAGCAAAAGTAAATGGAAGGAGCAGCGCTGAGAACGACAACATTACCTATATGCCGCTCGTCAACATGAGGAAGGCCGTGCTTATGGCCTTTAACCATAATTGAAGAAACCACAGCACTGGCAGTGGGTGAGCCCTCCCTCACCGATGACCTCGTAGATAACCTGGGTACACACATGCATACCTGTAAAACAAGGCTAAACCCAGTACTATCCTCAAGCTCAAAATTGAACATTTGAGAAAAGAATTGTCAACAAACCTGCTTTGCTGCAATCACACAATTTAACAATGGAAGTGAAATAATATGTTCGACAAAAAAGGTACACTTATTCAGTAGAGAACAACCAAATAGGTTGCTTATGGGAAACTACAGTAAACAGAAGGCAATGGTTATTAGTTAACTGACATATTGAAGTTACATGTTTATTTTTGTAAAAAAGAAACACAAAAAAGTTACTTGTCCAATGTGAAGTTTAGAACTGGAACACAATAGGTAATTTAACATAGCAGTTATATGGTCAAACGATCACAGAGGATGGATGAATAGCAAGTTGTAAACGAACCTTAAATTTATTTTTTTTGAAACAAACCTTAAATTTATTTTTAGCAGGCGGATGAACTGAACAAATTAAGGCCACTGTGGCTTCTTTATGTCTTATGTACAGAGAGAAAAATTGAGTTGAATGGTTTTGTACCTGCAAGCATGTACCTGTAAACATGTGTATAAATACAAATTTTATGGTCATTGGTCCAAAAAATTATGAAAATATCATAGAACAGCTAGAGTGAGAGAGGCAATATACAGGTGTACTTGTTTAATCTTTGAGAGGAAATAATGTATATTACGATGCATACCTGCTAAATCTCTTTTGTTGGCTTACAACGAACATATTACTTGCTGCTTATTGTATTGTCCAAGAATTTAGGTAATTGAGCACATGAATCCATTGAACCAATTTCATCTTCGGCTGGACCAATTTGAGTCCGTAGGCACTGTGGATATGGTGCAAGGCACTGAACTCATAACAGAGTCCATAGCCACTGTGGATAGATATTGAGATGTAGTATCATTATCTGACAAAGAAGTGCAAAGTAGCGGTACAAGAATATTAGCGAATCAGCAAAATAAATCAAAAGGATTTGCTCTAAAACATAGGTGTACCTAGCTACAGTAGCATCTTCGTCTTATCATTGTCCCAGTGTATGACAACTGGCTGGGCGACATGATGTTTCAGTAAAAGAAAAGGAATTATTTCAAAAAGAGAATAATCGCATCGTAAGTAATGAAGAAAATGTCTAAATTAATTACTTTTGAGTCAGAGAGGCACAATGCAAATTTTGGCATATACTTTATAACATGGACTGAATATAACCTGAGAATTACATAATTGACCCCAATATGATGTATTGATGATTTATGTGCTGATGACATGTTTTGTGGCATAACTTCGAACGGAAGCATGAAAGAGGCACTAACAGAGCATTTACGATCTAATCTGGTGATATTATCTCTGTGACAGTTATCCCCTAAAGGTTGCCATGTAGGCACTAAGTGAATGCACACAATGTAGGGGAATGATAGCTGCATTTTTTTGCTAAGAAATAGCATTTTTGAAATTTAATCGAGCAGGTGCAACAAACCATGAATTCTACATTTTAGAGGAAGATTTCATGGCAGTGCACAGGGTCTGGAACTGTTTTGCAGCAAATCAGTAGAATAATGGCATAAGGGAGTAAAAGAGAAAAGCTAAATTAATGACTATATGGTGCTATCGTGCATTGTCATTGTAATTTGCCATCTACATTTTCTATGGTCACAAATTAATAATGAGACAAAAGGCAAGAGTGCATGGCACCAGCTTGCAAACTGTTAAGAGATAGGGAGCGTGGCAGTCACCAAAATAACATAAGAGAGAAAGAATGACTTTTCTCAGCTTTCTTTCCTGCTCAAGGCTAAGATCAGATCTGATTCAGATAACTGTGATGAACAACACAAAATATTCAAGAAATTAAATGCGGCAGCAGGATAATACAGTATCTCCCAACCAAATACATGCAATATCTTTATCGAACAGAAGGCAAGCACGTAAATTTCAGAATGGAAATTTAGGGGACTATATAATTGGTATTCACATGTAAGCACATATAATTGGATTCAAACCTGCATACCATTTGCCAAAAAAAAGAAAAGAGGAAATAAAAAGAGAATTGTAGAGCAAACCTCTTGCTGAGGGCTTCAGGCTGAAGGGGACGACGCCGGTGCAGCATATGAGTATTTCTGTTCAACGAAAAAACATATCAAAGTTTGAAGGAAAGAAGTCACAAAAACGAAGTAAAGGAAGAATGTGAACGAAAACAATTTGACATAGGTGATGCGCCATCGCCAGCATCGCATTAGAAATAAACCTAAGATAAGATGAACTTGGAAAGCAAGAAAGCAATGGCCTTTATTGTATTTGCTCTTTAGTTTTGCATGCATTACACGGAGTTGAAAAGAACAATAGTGCACACAATTGTACCCAAAAATCAAAGAAAAGAGGGAACCAAGAGTGGTCACAGACAAGCAAAGTATTCAACAATGTAATTTTTGGGAATAGGGCATGTGCTCAAAACGATCAGTCCATAATTTCACATCAGAAGCAATGATCGCAGACAATGATTACATGGCTAGAGTCAATAAGAATATATCTATCACTTCAGAGGCAGTAAACACAAGCTCAGATTACACAAGGCACAAATATGTGATCATTGTCATCACAGACAATGGCCATAAGCAAGTCTGAGTGGGCAACCAAAAGCAAAAATAGAATAGGCAGAAAGAGACGAAAAAAATAGGAATGACCAATTAACCATTGCCTTAATTACCATGGAGCAGGTACAAAGACACACCACAAATAGGAGAGCAACATTGCTCGTGATCCTTGCATCAGCCATGAACATAGCACAAAGATGTAGAAGGAAGAATCATCAAAGTTCATGAGCATTGCCTCAGTTAAGCTAAAAAATGAAGAGATGTAAACCACGCAAAGATAGCTCATCATCATGGGAAAGAACAGTGTATCACAAATCAGTGGACGTTAATAATTTTACCTCCTCAGTTACATCGTCACCTTCAAATAGGCATCTGTGAGCGCTAGGTGCCTCTGCCGGTGGGCTGGGAATGTGAGGTTGTGGCTGGGAATTGTTAAAAAAACAAAGGAGTTACGCCTAAATGATTAGTTTTCATTTCTGACATTCTAGCGCAACAACAGAGCCGACGTGTCCAGCTAAAAGGAGTAAGGAATTTTTTTGCGATCACAATATGAACTCCTCTAAAAAAAAGTGTTGATATCATTACCCTTAAAATCTATAGATATAGTGGGAATTGTATAGCAAAAGCATTCTGATGTAACTTGTAGAACTAATAATAGGGTATCTTTTGGGGAAAAAATAAAAAATATTTTGGAGCATAATCTTAGCTGTAGTAACAAAGAAACTAACCTGAGGAAACAAGCATACAATTATAGGGTGAGCTACAGTATGTGTATGATTCTAAATCAACAATACCTAGGCTCTTTCATAGATGAGGATACTCATTGTTCAGCTCTTGCACTTTATGAGCATGCAGCAGCTCTGCAGATCACAAAAATGCAACACCAATTAGAGAGTTTCTGAGTCACTGCCATGAAACGCTAAACTCAAAGACAGCCTAAAAATCTAAGTACTAACCTCAAGTGTGCAATGTGTCATGATTCCCAAGGTCAAGCAAGAGGGATTAGTCCTGTGATCTTGTAAATCAACCATAGCACAGCAGCAGCGGGCCATACAATCGGATTGTTGTATCTGCAGTGAAGAGGGGGAGTTTAGGGAAGGGGAGGGAGAAGGGGAAAGAGGGCACGCCAGAGTCTAGGGTTTTGCCCAGCCGGCATCATACCTAGGGTTTCGACGACAGGGCGGGAGGTGGCATCGACAAGACCACACGGAGGATGGGGAAGAGGGAGGGGCACCTCTGGGCCCCACCTGCGCCGCCCCCGTGCCCCCGCGCCTCCGTGCCGCCCCGAGCCGCCACGCCGCCTGCAGGCTGCGCCGCTGCCCTGCGCCCGCCGCCATGGCAGGAGGAGGAGGCGGCGGCGGCGGAGGAGGAGGAGGAGGAGGAGGAGGAGGAGGAGGAGGAGAGGAGCTGCGCCGCACCGCTCGCGGTCGTCGGTGTCGCCATCGCCGCTGGCATCGGGAGGAAGAGAGAGGGAGGGGAAGGAAAGAGACGGGAGAGAGGGCCAGCAACAAACATAAAGAAGCGGTGGATGAGAACGGAGCGAACAGGAATCAGAACCAAATCTGAGCGTCCAACCTGAGATCAAATGCACATAAACATTTTTGCTATCGTGGATAGCCTGAGAAGTCGGTGAGCGGTTCATCTTTGTAAGGTTTAGATTCCAAGAAACCCAGACGATAACTGTTGAAGACCAGTGTCAGTTAGCTCGGCAACCGTCTGTCTGTACAGAGCACGGTGACCACGTCCAGCTGCGCTCCCACGTCGCCTGAGTCGGCTCGGGCTGCCCTGAAAGATCCCCATGCCACCATGGCACTCGAGTTCAAGGCATTGCAGAAGAACCAGACTTGGCAGCTGGTGGACCGTCCTCCGGGCGCTCATATCCTCATTGGCAAATGTGTCTTCAAGCAGAAACTCAACCCTGACGGCACTCTTGAACGCTACAAGGCATGCTGGGTTATCCGAGGGTTCATCAGCGTGCTAGACTAGATTTTGGCGAGACGTTCATGCCTGTTGTCAAGCTAGTCACGATTCGCACCGTGCTCACCATCACGGCGTCGTGGAACTGGGATACTAAACAGCTCGATGTGTCCAACGCGTTCCTGCATGGTCATCTCAAGGAGCACGTCCTGTGCCAGCTGTGGCAGAACCGTCTAAAATAACACATTTTCGGAGGCACTCGTCTTCTATTAGACACTAAGCACCCCCAAGAGTGAGCTAAATCAAACAGTCCTGTCGAGCACACTCCATGGGAGAACTCAAAAATCCACATTTTTCATCAGGATCATAAATGAGTGAATAAAGCTTACAACATTCTTAGTCATTTCTTACATCACTTTTAATACAGCATCAGAGTATTACATTAATAGTTATAACAGCGGAACATAACAATGCTATCAGAGTTTCATCGAAAATAAAATGTGCTAAATGACAGGTTTACACATTTACATGATGAACATTTATATGCATGAAATAATAACATGTTGTAAGTCTTTTCTTGTAAAACATTTTGGTGTAAGTTTTAAATAAACTCTAAGTCCGCAACACAAAGGAAATCCTCGCTGAGCCCACCAGGAGGTTTCCACACATAAGTGTCAGCTCCACAAACATCTGTCACCTGCAATTAGGTAGAATAAACCCTGAGTACTCAATTGTACTCTGCAAGACTTACCCGTCAGGAGAAAAGTAAAAGACTCTAAGGATATGCAAGGCTATCTGGCTTGTGGGTTTATTGCATCTGCAGGAAGCATTACTAAATGTGTATCCTTATATTCAATCTTTATTAGCAGTCATCATTAGTTCATTAACTAACCATTCTAGGTAATCTCCTATGCTACTTTCAGCAAGAGTTGAGCAATTAAAACCATTTTATCATCTCCATATTCCAGTTCTTACTACGGTGCGAGACCATAGCCAAGTTGGTACCGTCTCACAGAAACAGTGATTCGCGAATCAATGTATCCCAGCTGGGTACCCCGAAACACACGTCTCGATTGTACCCCAGGCACAAACAAGACCAACTCACTCCACTCCTGTCGTCCAGGTCTCCATCCAAACTTGGACTCCAGCCCCAACACTTGAGATCCGGCCTCAGTGCGGTGCTTAGACCTCCACCTAAAACAAACCCCTAAAAGTCAGTCCGGAAAGAGCCGGAACCCATGACAAGAGAGTAACAAGTCTTCCCGCTCCCATAAGCAAGTATGTGCTCAGGATAATAAGTCTATAACCTGACTACCATCTACAGCAATGGACGATCCTCAATCGACACAGGCAGGACAAATGCAACCAGAGCCTCGCTCGGATTGCACCAACCAAGTCCAAATCAAATTCCAAGTATAGTTCCGCCCGGTCTCCAATTATTATCCATATATTTTTCGTGTGATAATAATACGATGATAATAACAATATATATTTCCTATAACAGAACCGACCAATTATACAAAATTAAGTAAGAAAATGATCCGCCGGAGCAGATAATTTAGCGAACTTAAACCCGTATAACCCGGTAGTCCATGAAATCATAAAGGATTTCAAACCAACTCTCACCCAGCCAAGATCGTAATAAGTTTAGCGGTCACCATCACACATTACGTAAAAGTTCGCATCACAGATACATCAGAGTTTAAACATAGTTATTACAATCCGAGTTCAGATAGAAAGTAGCGGAAGCAAATAGTTTAAATCCACACACACTCACACGGAGTTCAAAATAAAGTGTCAGCCGATGATCATCTTCCACAAAAGCATTAGATGAGATGTAAGGAACGACCATTGCCCATGGTCCTAAGCATCACCCATTGCAGGATAAAGGCAGTTGATACAATAGCCATAGTACATCTGCCTATCTGCAACAAGTGGGAACAAAACCCTAAGTACGAGAAGGTACTCAGCTAGACTTACTCGACATAACCAAAAGTAAAATGACACCAAGGAATCATGAAGGGCTTTGTAGTGGTGTAGCTGACTCATTTGCAAAAAGGCATTTTTAGCATTTTAAGAACTTTTTTTCTAGAAACATTATATCAAGTAATCATTATTAACCTATTGGCTACATTTGCAACTATACTAGAGCAAGCATATGATCAAGCAATTAACGATAACCAATGATCATTAGCAATTTCCATAATATCATATCCATTATAACCATCTAAGTGTTCCATCAACATTACTACGATGTTGTAACTCAAGTCAAGTGCTCACTATCCAGTGAATGATGGCGATTCAAATCGATTATTAACCAGCTGGTAATTTATTCCTCACACAAACCTCACTCACCCGCTAAAGTGAGATATTGGTCACCAAGTCAACTATCCATGTAAAGTCTCAAGTTTGCTAGGAACCACATGTACCCGGGGGCCAACCGACTGCCTTTCGGTCCTATCATCGCGCCCCCGTGTCCTACCACACCTTCTCCGGTACAGTGCGCTGCGGTCAATCCACTCGGCCCGAATAATCTCCTAGTTTTACGGTCGAAAAGTATGTTATTCGGCCAACTAAATGTGAGGCATGTGTTTAACATGACCCGAGGCCCAACAACGGTCGGTCCTTAATCGACACAGACGGAAATCACTACAGTCTGAAATCATCAGAACAATCGGAATGATCATCAACAACATGCACATTATGACGATTAGACTTATAAGTTTCACAAGATTCTTTAAGGCGCGATTCAACCGAAATGGCCCTTTGCAATAGTTGATTAACATTCACAAACTCATAATGTTCAAGTTTATCCCTAATACTAGGACATAAACCAGCAAAGCATAAGTCAGTTAAATCTCTTTCAGAAATCATTAAATGAAAGCATCAGTTCTTAATTTCTCTAAATCGCTTAACAAAATCAAGAACAGACTCATCACGACCTTGACGAACTGATGCAAGATGAGACAATCTAGTTTCATGGACGCTAGTATAAAAATGACTATGAAACCTTTCTTCTAGTTCAGCCCATGAACCAATAGAGCAAGCTGGTAATGAAGTAAACCATGCAAAAGCTGTGCCAGTAAGGGACAATGGAAAATTGTGAACTTTCATAAAATCATAAGCGCTAGCTTCACCCAATTGTGTAAGAAACATACTAATATGCTCCATGGTAGATTTACTATCATCACCACTAAATTTATTAAAATCAGGTACCTTCCACCCATCAGGTGCTTTCATAAAATCAAAATGTGAAGGGTACGACTTACGATAAGTAGTCCTACTAGGCTTGATTTGTACACCTAAACTCTCTTCTAGTGATTTAGATAATTCCTCTCTAAACCGATTCAAAGTGTCATTAAAATCGGTAGAGGGAGCAATAGGTGCAGCAGGTGTATCATCAAGTATGGGGACTTGGCTTGGTGACTTTGGCGGGTTGGGGAGAATGTTTTGCCCCACCGAAGCTCGACTTGTTGTTGGTCTTTGATCGGTTCGAGTGTTTCGAGCTGAATTTTGACCATAGACAACCACTTGATTAGATGGAGAACTTCCAGCTAAACCGGTCTTATCGATTTCAATTGCCGAAGAGACCGATTTGCCTTTATTTGCTGCTGCATATAAACCTTGATTGTCATAAAAATTCAACGGCATGTCAAACTCAGGGTTTTTAGAAGAAGAATCACCACCCGATGGATTGCCATCGGTTGTTTTTCCTTCTAACTTATCAAAACGGGCCATGATCATGTTTACAGCAGTGAGAAGATTATTATCTATTACTTTCTTATGATCATCCATCATAGTAGCATAATTGGCATGTGTAGGGTAAGGATCGACAATGTCATCATACATAGGTTCAGAAGATCTTACCTCAGGTGCAGCGGGTGCAGAAGATGAAGAAGTGATCAACTCGCTGAAATTCGGCTCCCTGAATTGAGTGACCTTTTCCCGCCGATCTTTAGTGCAACTCTGAAGAAAAGCCTTCAGAACGGCGTTGAATTTGGTCTCCACTTGTTGCTTCAGTTCTTCAGGAAGCTCATCAATGTTCATGGGATGGTTGATGTTGCCCTCATGAGGGACTTGGGTCCTATCCCCAACATCTTCAACATTACTTCCCATGTTGCTGGAAGAAAACTTGATCTTTCGTCTAGCGTCCCCCAGCGGAGTCGCCAAAAAGTATGTTGACGTTGAAGATCGCTCCAAGCCAACACACCAGCGAGGGCCTTGACGCCCAAGAGGTCTCACAAGACCTGCAACGCAGCAAGAGACGAAGCATAACCGGCGTAACCGATCTAGGGATCGATAGGGCCGATGTAGAGCTCGTTCTCGGCTGAAACGACTCCCGAACCACTCCCGAAAGGATTTGTCGGGGAGAAGCACATGGAGGATCTCCTAGGACTAGCAAGGCTGCCTAGGATGCTGACAAATCTCATGGAGAGGCTTGCCGAACAGCAAGGTAGAGGGTTGAGAGGAGAAAACTAGGGTAAGATAAGAGTTTTGGTTGTTGTTTTGTCGATTGGATAGATGGAAACTCAATCGGCCATGATCCTCTCATATATATAGAGGGGGTGGTCTTATCCCAGTAGGAAACCTCTCTAAGACTTATTTTCTAAGTTTCCCACGTCCCAAAAACGATCTAAAAATAGATCGGTTCGAGATCTGAGAGTTAGATTCGGAACAGACCTATCGGAACTTCCGGTCAGGCTCCACCGGAAGTTCTGGTCCCCACCGGAAGTTCTGGTCTCGGACCGGAAGTACCAGTAGTTCATTTTCGTGCGAAACTGCACCTCCCTCCACCAGCCACCGGAAGTTCCAGTCTCAGACCAGAAGTTTCGATCTCGGACTGAAGTACGCACCGGAAGTTCCGGTAGCCCAAACAGATATTTTCTCGGAGGCATAACTCCCTCATCCGGACCCCAAATTGAACGTTCCATATATATTTTTTTGACCATCTCGATGAGAGAAACGCAATGGTGAGGTCTGTTACACATTTTGACAACTTCACAAAATAGACATTTTTGGTTGTCAACAGAGCGGCTAATGTTAGAACCAATAGTCTCCAAACTACTGCAATTCTAGGGTAATAACAGGTGTCTCATACCTATAGCCTATCACCTGTCACAAAACAAATCACCTAAATAGTAAGATTGACTGCAACATGATGCAGATGAGAGGGCAGCAGCAAGGCTGCAGCGGATGAGAGCCCAACCCTAGCCCCTAGCGGGCTCTCCCGCGTCGCCGCCACCACCGGCGCCGGCCGCTTCCTCGGTGCCGGCGCCCAGCTCCCCCTCCCCCACCACCTCCTCTCCTCCCCCTCCTACAACCTCTCCCACCTACCCCCATCGACCCCCCTCCAACCAGCTAGGTGAGGGCTCGGCTGGGACCTGGCCCCTGGCCTCCTCCCCTCCGCCTCAACCGGCGGCGCCGGTCAACGCCGACACCGGCGCCGCCTCCACCTCGCCCCCACTCTCCCCTCGCCCTAGATCCACCTCATCCTCCTACTCCTTGGATGCCCATGGGTGCAAGTGCGCCGACACTGGCGCCACCGCCCGCGTCGATCTCCCGGGCACCAGTTGCGACGGCCACCCTTCCACCAGCGGCTGCCTCCCCTGCGTTGGATCCCGATGACGATGATGCCGGCGAGGACCGAGCAAGATCTGGCACCAGTTCCAGGGGGATGGAGGTGCTCTGCTCCCCCTAGCCCTCCCCATCACCCACCTCCCCCAGCCCGTCAGCCGTCGCCCCGGCACCGGCGGCCACCCAACCACCCGCGTCGGGCACCTCCGATGACGTCGTCACCCCTCTACCGCGGCCCTAGGTGCCCCCCTAGCTGGATCCGGCGTAGACGCCACCGGAGAGGGCATACCCATGGGCGCTGGTGTGGGCGCGCCCGCACCACCCTCGATGGAGCCGGCAGAGCAACTGCCGCCCAGGGCTGGGGTGCACGACGTGCTGCACCTGGCGGTCCCATCCACGCCACTGCCAACAACACCACCCATCACGGAGCCGACCGTCGAGGATCCCCCACCCCTCGCTGCAGATGCCCCCTGCTACCGTGACGCGTCCATGTTGGAGCAGGCTAGCCCCGTGGTTGCCAGTGGTGGCATGTCCGCGTCAATCGGTTGTGCACCCGCGCTGTTGGAGGACGAGTCGCTGGTCGTCGTTGAGGACATCCTGGAAGGCGAGGATGAGGACGAGGACGTGGTTGCTTCACCCCCGCGGTCATGACCGGATGATGCCATCACCGCCGTCGCAGCACAGAGAGGGGCGAGCGCTGCCCCCGCTGCCTTCGGCCTTGACGTCTTCCTCATCCACCCGTTTCCCCCGCTCTGAGCCCATCGTCCACCCTGTCCCCCCATGCCGCCCCTTTCCATCCTGGGGGTCGCACGGAGGGATGGCCCAAGGCCCGTCGTTGGGCGGACGATGACCTCCTTGACGATTCTGATGCGGAAGTGGCACTAACCTCCACGGCACCCTACTTGGACGTAGTTCGTCGGGAGCCGTAGTCATCGAGGTCGTCGGTGCGGCCTACGATGTCCTTGCCGCACACCCAACCTCTAGCGTCGGCACATGGAGATGTAGTGGTGGGTCGCTAGGGTGCTGCTCAAAGGCGGGGAAAGCGTCATCGGCCGCGCCCACAGCTGGTGCATGGCATGCTAGCTCGGCCTGTGGAGGGCCGCATCCCGGCACACCAGCGCCTCTGACGCCACGGACGGATCTCCGCCCCCAATGCTGAAGGGTGGCAAGAGATCCTCCACCGGCAGGAGATGCGACCTGAGGCCGCCTCGACTGTGCCACGTGGGCCAGCACGCGGGGGCCAGCCAGCGAGTCATCGACCACCGAGGCGCATCCCGACCGATATTCACGGTAGGTGCCTCAACTGCCTCTCCTTCGCGCATTGGGTGGCAACCTGCAAGCTGCCCCAACGATGTCTGTGGTGCAGGGGTTTCCAACACATAGCGCGCGACTGCAAGCAGCCAAGGCATGTGGGCTCTCGAGGCTTGGGCATTGCTCGAGCCTTGGGTCGCTCCAACAGATCGACGGACCTTGGTGGTTCACAAGACCATGATGGGGCCAGGACGGGCACCACCGTTCCTGCCACCAGTGGTCGTTGGCAACGAAGATGGAGGCGGCGCCAAAGACGGAGGCGTCGCAGGCGGTCGGCAGGGGGCCACACAGACAACACCGGCCTTCACCTCGATTGCTGTTGAAGCTCAGCCTGGGCTCGGCGAGCTGTCCAGCGAGACGGGCTTCGCCTAGCCTGACCCATTGACGCTGATGTTGTGCCCGGACGCCATGCATGTTCATGACATCACGAAGGACCCAATGTTGGAGGAGTTCGCAGCCTCACTCACCAGCAATTGGTTCGCCGCGGGGGCTTCCGTTGAGCGATTGCTGTCACCTCCGGTGGCAGCACAGCTACGAGATGAGGACCCGATCGTAGCGGCCACCCAGCTGGAGGACGAGGACCTGGCGACGGTGGACTCCTGTGTGTTGCGGACCCCCCCTCCGCTCCCCATTCACTAGGCGGTGGGCTCTCCGACGGCAGTGAAAGGATCAAGATGCCCAAGAGGGGGGTGAATTGGGCTTTTCTAAAAATTAATTGCAAGAATTAAATCCTACAAGCCAAACTTCACCCCTAGTGCCTACTTGTGTTCCTTGTGATTCTATCGACAAAAGTTTTGCACCCTAAGTTCCAATCCTAGACTAGCAAGGCAATTCTAGGAAAGTAAACAAGCAATGAAAGTAATGCAAGAAAGTAAATGCTTGAAAGTAGAGGATAGGAACACGGCGATGTTTTGCCGAGGTATCGGAGAGTCGCCACTCCCCACTAGTCCTCGTTGGAGCACCCGCGCAAGGGTGTAGCTCCCCCTTGATCCGCGCAAGGATCAAGTGCTCTCTACGGGTTGATTCTTCGACACTTCGTCGCGGCGAATCACCCAAAACCGCTCACAACTTGAGTTGGGTCACCCACAATCTCGTTGGATGATCACCGAACTCCCAATCACCACCAAATCATCTAGGTGATGGCGATCACCAAGAGTAACAAGCTAGAACTCTCACTTGACCACAACAAGCCTAATGAGAAGATGGATGCACACTTGTTAGAGTCCCGCCGCCTCCTTGCCCTAGCTCGCCGGAAGTTCGCCGCAGCCGCTCGCCGGAGACCACCACCGCGCCTGCGCCACCGCCTGGCCCTGCAGCTTTGCCTCTCCCATGCCCGCACAGCCACCTCTCCCGCGCCCGCGCAGCCGCCATCTACCGCGCCGCCACCTCCACCGTGCATGCGCCGCCGCCACCGTGAGCTGCTACCGCCTGCAAGCCGCGCTCTCCTCCACCTGCACGACCTCTGGCCGGCTCCTGCCCTCGCGACCATCCTCGGTTTTCGGCCACCGCGTGTCGCCCTAACCCTAGGGTTCGCGCTGCGGCGTCTCCTTCGTTCGTCGTCGAAAAGTTCTTCGCGCGACGTCTTCGCTCCGAGGTTGTTTCGCACATCCTTGATATTTGTGTTAGGGTTTGCTGAAATTTCGTTATCGTTATCCTAATCGACTCCTGTTTCGGCGAATCAGCTCTTGTCCGGTGCTTCAGGAAATCTCGTGACCTAGGTCATCTCATCTCGTCACCGTTTTCTCGTCGATCCGAGGTAGCAATCGCGTTTCGTTTCACATCTTATCTTATATGCTTGCTATCTCTAGGGTTTCGTACCTTTTAGATCATATATGTTGCTTATAGTAGATCCATCTATTCCGTCTTTTCAGCGAGTTTGTCGGTGTGTCGGGGTGACTGCTGTTCAGTTGTTGAATCCGAGGCCAAGCCTGCGGATACGGATTGAGGCCAAGCCTCTCGAGTGTCAGTGTTGACCAACTGTTTGGAGTGCTTGCATGGTGGTGGGCCCTAAATACAAGTTGGAGTTCATATTATGGAGAACAAATTTTGTTTAAGGATCAAGAGCTAAATTAGTGCCTAGCTTAGTCAAATGCCGCTCACAATATCAAATCCATTGCTGTTTTCAGGGTTCGAAAATCGGCTAAGTCTGGATGACTGAATTTTCGTATTTCAGTTTTCGTGTACCTATCTTTAGCGAATTATCGTTCGAAAACCATTGAGAATTAGATGAGACTCCTTTAATAAATATCGTAGTACACACTTAGCTCTAAGAAACAGTGCAATCGGTTGATCAAATAATTGATTAGCTGGAGAGTTATGGAGGGGAGAAAATCGAGTTTCAGTCGATCTGAAATTGAACTGCTGAATTCAGTTTGGGGTGTCCTCCTTCGGACCTTCGTATATTCCAATACAGTCCGAGTTAGCTCTCGATTCTTAAAGCAATATTGTTCACCTCGCAAAGACCTACAACTTTGCCTCTTGCTCCGTTATCAAAGGACCACTGGATCAGGAGATAGAGGATGGTAAGGTTAGACTTTCAGTCATAATTTCGCAGTGGTATTGGCTTGCTGTGCTTGCACACGTTCATGGCAGACCGGCCGCAGGCGCGCAACGCCGCGTGGCGTCCTTGCTCTCTTGCATGTCTACCACCACACCAATCGGATGTGAACAGGCCGAGCCCGAGCGCTCGCCTCCCTCCTCTCCATTCTACTCGCTTTCTCTCCCTCAGCTCGGTCTCCTTCTCCTGTCCGTTTCGCTCGCCATGACCGGGAGCTCACAGCTGCCGTCGCTCCCTCCTCCAACCTCTCCACCTCTCCATCCCGTGACGGCCACGCTGCTCCTCCTCCGCTATCCATCGCTGGAGCGCCGCTGCTCACCGCTATGGCCGCCCGCCTCCAGCCGCCAGTGTTGTCCGCCAGTGCCGTCCTGATGCTCGGCTGCTGCGCCACTGCTGCTGCCTACAGCTTGGGCCGGCCAGGGCTAGGCGTGGCCATAGCTGGCCGCGGCTAGGCCAGGCAGCCCTCCTCCGCTGCCGCCGGCATGGCATCCTCTGGCCGAAATCGCCGTCCCCGACGAGCTCCCCTGCTGTGTTCTGCGACCAGGGGCCTCGGGCTCAAATTCGACGAAGGTCAAGGGCCTAACTGCATTGTCATTGACTCAAGTGAATAGTACCTCGAGGGACCTATTTGTTTTAAATCGGCTGAAAGTTTAGAAAATCATAGTAATTCATAGGAAATCCGTAAAATAGCAAATGAGGACTTTTTGGAATCCTTGTGAAATTCTCTATGCACTAGATCTATAATATTACATGTTTTACTTTAAAGTTTTGGCTGTAAAAATATATTTATGCAGCTAGGTTTGTAATGCTAGTGGTATTTGCCTTTTTCATAACTGTAGATCTAGGGCTCCAAATGAAGTGAAATTTTTGTGGCATGCTAATCATGTGATAGTTGATGTGTGGTAAAAATTTCATGAATTTTGGTGGTAGTATGAATGAGTTATTGATTCTTCTTGCTCTCACATGAATTCTTGTATTATCAATTTGTCTTTTTCATAGAGGTTGATATACATGTCCAAATGACTTAAAATTTGGACAGTAGACTTTTGGGAGCATGTGTAGGCCACTGTAATTTTGGTAGAATTTATTGTGCACTTTTGATATGCATTCATAATTCCACCTAATTATCTAAATAAATTAAGAAAATGCATTAAAAGAATTTATTTAGAAATAGACACTAAGTTTTCTGGTGTTCATTAGTCATGTGTTACATGTTAGTAAAGTTGGTTTTGTCCAATTATATGTTTGCAACATAAGTTAATAATTATTTCTTGCAAATGAAGTTTCTGGACAGATCTGGGAACTTAGCAAAGTTCTTCATGATAATGTGCTTTGTGGTAAAACTTATTTATACAAAAGTTGTAGATAATTTATGTATCTAGCTTCTATTAAAATTTGGTGGTAATTGGCCAAGTAGTTTTTGAGTTATAGCTGTTTAAAGTTGGGTTACAGAATTGCTTGCTCTCTGTCTTGCTAGACCAGTTTCTGTGTTTGTGTAAATTCGACATGTGAAACTTTGGAATCATGCTGTGATGATTATAAATGAAATGTAGATAATTTCCTAAGCTTTCCAGAATGTCTTCTTGCAAGTCATTTGGACTTATGGAACTACAGATATGATTGATTTATGAAGCTACTGTTTGTAAGTCCAGAAATTGACATATTTTAGTTATAGTTGTTGCTTCACCTTGACTTGCTTTGCTATGTTGATTTCTAAAGAGTGATATACATCTTGTTAGTGTTAAGTGTGCTTGAGATCTTGTGTGACTTGTGTCATGATCGATATGCTGGTCATCTTTTAAGGATATGCTTAAGTGATAGTTAAGTTAATTAGCTCTAGGGTTTAGGTGAACTTTGGTATGCTTGCATGATTACTTTGTTTATTGCACTTCTTTGTATTCATACACTTGCATCTTGCATCTCACTTAGGTACGCTAGATGCATCACGTGAAGGACGTGTGGTGGAGCCAAACCCGAAGATGGAGTTGGTGGATCTATCTCGAAGGGAAATGCTCGCCAAGTGAATTCATCTGACATACTCTAACTTGAGTCGGATCCCAGGCAAGCCCCGGAGCATTATAAGCCTCCTATCTTCAAAGCAATTAATTCTATATATGTTATAAGTATTGTTGCATTAAGTGGTAGGAGTTGGTTGAAAACCTTGCTGCATTATATCATTCCTTGTCCAGATATATGAATCCTTGAATCCTACGTAGACTAGGATCGAGTAGATGCTTAGCCCTGCTTTAAGCGGTAGAAGTCAGGTGATTTCCTGTCACCTGCGAGATATAGGGATATTCATATATGGCACGGTTGGCTATATTTGCTATCGTGGAAAGGAACCATGTGTTAATAAAATGAAATGAGACCGGGCGGGATGATGATAGTGAAGCGACAAGGCATGGAGGTCTTGGGTGTGGATCTATCCCCGTCTGAGTCGTTTAAGGACCGATTCGCTGTACGTCCTTGAGTCATGTTGAACGCAGTCTAACACTTAGTTGGCCGGATAAGTCGTTCCGACCGCGAATCCGAGTAATACAGTTCAGGCCGGGAATCGAATGGTAGGTTGCTTCTTGGAGGAGAGAAAGGATGTGCTTGGGGACATTGGCGTGAGACCAAGGGGGGTTAGAGTCCCTATCACCTGGCAGAGTGTCGCCCTTGGGGTCGCGACATCATTCGGACCCGTGGCTCCTGAACTGTACCAAAGGTGACCTGAGCAGCCCTCGCCAGGCATGACTCGGTGAGTGTTAGAAATACCCCTCCAGCTGGATAGGAATTCGATTCGAATCGCCGTCGCTCCGGTTAGTGAGCACTTGACTTGAGCAGCGGCAACGTAGATTCCATTAAATTGAACGGATGGTTAATTGGATCACGATGGAAAGGTTGCCTCAATTTATACCTGCTATGGTTAATATTGTTTGCTCCTAATAAAGTGAGTGCTCTAGTACAGGTGCTAATATAGATGACAGGTTAATGATAATTTACTTGATGCTTAAGCATTAATGATTGATCATCTATATTAAGCTTTTATGCAAAATGTTGTCAAGCTAGCCCCACTTCATATCAGCCTTGCATGATCCTTGGTGTCACCTTATTTCTGGTTTCTGACGGGTAAGTCTAGCTGAGTACCTTCTTGTACTCAGGGTTTTATCCCCACTTGTTGCAGGTTGTGATGTATCATGGCGGCTGCAAGAGTTGGTTGGCTCCTGTCGTAGAGGCGGAGCGTGATCACGGGCATGATCCTTCTTATTTACCTTATCTCTAATGCTTTTGTTGGAAGTCGACCGTTGTACTGGCATGTATTTGAAATAAGATTTACGTTAGTTGTAAATTACTTTGCTTCCGCTACTTTTGAACTTAAGTTGTAATAACTATGTTGAACTCCGATGTAAATTAAATTACTTGTGAAATGAATGTAACATGTGACTTGTTATGTTGAATCACTACGATCTTGGCTTGTATGTTGGTTGGTTTGAAATCCCTCATGATTTCATTGGACTACCGGAGTTATATGGGCTCAAGTGCGAGAATTTGATCATTTCGGTGATTGTTTTTGTACTTGTGCTCTTATAATTTGGACGGTTCTGTTACACATATGACCAAGATGGTGAAGACCAAGATGAGGCTTGGCTCGATGGACCGGTTGTGAAGGTGAAGGGCAAGTCGAGGCTTCGAAGCGAAGGACCATGCGATGGTGAAGCTTGAGCAAGACCTAGCGCCGACGGACCAATGCAACGGTGAAGAGCAAGTGAAGTCAAGGTCGATGGATCGAGACGGTCATGTGATGATATGAAGTGGATCATATCATTTGGAGAAACAAAATGGGCTCAAGACAAAGGTATAACCATAGGGCCATTTTGTTTTACACTCAAGACACCATAGAGGGTGTGAGTGGTTTAGGATCGATAGCCGAACTATTAAGAGGGGAAGTCTTATCGGTTATTCGATGCACGGGTGCCACTAGGTGAATTCATGAAGTGCATTGCATGTAGGGCCTAGTGAGCTAATTGGAAAACCTTTGAAAATGATTGAGAAAAAGCTAACACACAAGCACATGGAGATGTACACTTGATGGTGTTGGCACATTTGCAAAGGTGGCGTTGGTCGCGCTGTGGTTTGCGGATAGAGAGGGGTTTGGGTTCCTCTCTCCCTCCCACCGAGCTTGCGAGCGCGGGATTCAGGCGATTTCGGGGAAATGAAATGCCTATTTTCCACTACGCTGGAAGTCAGAAAAGAAACGGAGGCGAACGGAGGTCACAGAGGTGACCGGACGCTGCACCGGACGCGGTCATGGAATGACCGGACGCGTCCGGTCAGCTGTCAGGCGCGCGGGTGCTAGGGTTTGCAACCGGCGCGTCCGGTCACTCGCGGGACCGGCGCGTCCGGTCAAGTGCCCAGAAGGAACTGCGGTTCGCAAGGACGATCGGACGCGGGGCGCGTCTGGTCACACACGATCGGACGCGTCCGATCGTTGAAGGAGCTTACTGGACTCCGACCGGACGCTGGCTCTGTCGCGTCCGGTCGTTACGAGGAGCGCGTTCGGTCGTTGTTTCGCGGGTGCTGTGCGGATCGGCGCATCCGGTCGTTACGAGGAGCGCGTTCGGTCGTTGCTTCGCGCGCGCGGTGCTGTGCGACCGGCGCGTCCGGTCGTTTGTGCAGCGCGTCCGGTCATAGCGTTTGACCGTTGGCGCGCAGTGACCGTTGGAGGATCTAACGGTCGCATTTGAAATTTGAGGGACACGTGGACGTCGTAGGGCGACCGGACGCGGTTGAGCGCGTCCGGTCAGTTTCGACCGGAGCGTCCGGTCGTCCCGAAAAAACGGTCAGTGGAGTGGCAACGGCTCTATTTGTTTGGGGTGCTTATAAATACTCGTTGGCCGGCCCTTGGAGAGGTCTCTTGGTATTTCTAACACTCTTGTGCATCCTTTGAGCTAGAGCTACTCCTCCCACTCATCTCTCTTGCTTGATTGCAAATCAAAAGTGAGATTGAGTGATCCCAAAGTGCATTGCATAGCTTGAGGGCATCTAGTGGCACTTGTGGGTGGTTTAGCCGGTGGATTTCTTGTTACTCTTGGAGAGTACCGCTCCTAGCCGGCTTGGAGATTGTTGGAGGCGTTGGCAAGAGAAGGTGATTGTTCTTGGCCACCTCCGGTTGTTTGTAAGAGGTTCTTGTGCTTTCCTCGGCGGGACGCCAAAAGCAACTCTATTGGATTGCGCGTGTCATTGAGTTACCTCACTTGAGAGTGGTGTCTTGCGGTGCCTTGCGGGGCATGCCTTGAGGGGCAAGTGACTTGAGGGTCACACCGAGGAACCATCTAAGTGTTGGTCGACACAACCGGTGACGTAGCTTGTCGGTGCACAAGTGAACACCGGGTGAACAAAAATATTGTGTCTCTTGTCTCCCGGTGATTGGTCTACATATTGTGTTGTTGTCAATATTAATTGATTGTATATCATCTTGGTGATTGGCAACATCTTCACTCCACCGTCGGTATAAGATTCACAATCCTCTCTCTCGCATTTACTTTTACTAGATTATCTTGTGTAGCTCTAGTGGTAGCCTTTTCTAGTAGTTGTTAGCTTGCTCACTAGTGTAAGTTAGTGACTTAGCACTTGTGTGAACTAGAGATCATAATCTACTAGACTTGTGGATAGGAGGCTTGCATCACAACCTTTGGCTAAGCAAAACTCGCTTTACGCCGTTTGTTATTCTAACAAGTTTGCTTAGTGGTGCTTGTAGAATTTTTTTATAGGCTATTCACCCCCCCCCCTCTAGCCATCTAGGACCTTACAAGTGGTATCGGAGCCATGGTCACCGTTTTAATCAAGGCTTAACATCCTTCGGTGTGAAAAATGGCTCAAATTGTGTTTAATCATGTTGGGGGCAAGCCACCGTTCTTTGATGGTGTTAGTTCTTTTGCTCATTGGAAGAGAAAAATGACAATGTACCTTGGTTCTATTCATGAGAGAGTATTGCAAGTCACCGAGAATGATTTTGCTATCATTGATCCCGATCATCTCACCGATGAAGATAGAGCAAATAGAACATGCAATAGAATGGCTCTCAATACACTTTACAATAATATTGACACAAAAGTATTTGAGGGCATCAAGGATTTGGAATTGGCAAATGAAGTGTGGACAAGGTTAAGTGAAATATATGAGGGCACTAAGGTTGTAAAGAGTGCCAAGCTATATGGGCTCAAGAGTGAGTTTGAGAACTTCAAGATGAAAGAAGAAGAAGCAATCTTAGAGATGTTTCATAGATTGCAAGTCATTGTGAATGATCTCAAGAGCTTAGGGCACAAGACTCAAGACCAAGATTTTTGCCACAAGTTCTTGTTGAGCTTACCTAAAAGATTCAAGATGTTGATCATGATGCTATAAAGAGATGGGCTTGAAACAATGAAGCCCAATGATTTGCTTGGAGAGGTATTGACCTTTGACAAGTATGATCAAGATGTTGATGAGAAGGAGGATGAAAAGAAGAAGAAGACCGTGGCATTCAAGGCCACCTCCTCAAAGGGCAAAGCTTCAATTCAAGAAGAAGATGACAGGGAAGAAGAAGAATCATCCAACAAGGCTTTTGCTTCCATTGCTATCAACAAGAAGCCATCACTATTTGATTCATCCTCTTCATGCTTCATGGCTAAAGAAGCTAAGGTATTATATGATGAGAGTGATGATGAAAGTGAAATGGAATATGCTCATGATAGTGATAATGATAATGAAAATGATGATGATGAACCAACTAAAGAACAACTATATGACTTGATGCAACAAACTAGAGACATAGCTATTGCCAAGAACAAGGAGTGTAAGAAGCTTTCAATGAAAGTAGCAATACTTGAGAAAGTTCTTAGTGAGCTTAAGACCACTCATGAGAGTCTAGTGAAAGACCATGAGGATCTTGGTAAAGCTCATTTCAAGCTTGAAAAGGCTCACTCATTGCTACTTGAGCAACAAGAAAAGAAGGAGGTTGTTGTATCATGTGATATAGGTGTTACATGTGATATAATTGATGAATCCTTTAATGAACCTATCATCATATCAAATGCTAACCCTTCTTGTAGCTCTTCATCCACCACCACCAACTCTACCTCTACTACTAGTGATGGTTTCACTTGTGATACCTCACTAATGGTTGAGAATGAGACTCTCAAGAGAGAGGTGGATGAGCTCACTCACGCCCTAGGCAAGGCCTATGGTGGTGAGGCCCGCTTGCTTAAGTGCTTGGGTAGCCAAAGGTTCTCTCTTAACAAAGAGGGATTGGGCTACACCCCCAAGAAAGGCAAGTCGGCATTTGCAACTCCAAAGCCTAGCTTTGTGAAGGGCAATGGTCGGTTTTGCAATAGATGCAAGCAAGTTGGGCACTTAGAGCATAATTGTAATAAAAAGAACCAAAGCAAGAAATTTGTTAATGCTATACCTTTTGATTCTTGCTATGTGCTTACCAAAGGTGTGAAGGGTGTGCAAGCTAAGTTTATTGGTGCACCCATTGTTGGCCTAAAGAAGAAGGCTATTTGGGTACCAAAGAGCTTAGTTACTAACCTACAAGGACCCAAGCAAAAATGGGTACCTAAGCTTCATTGATTTGCTTGTAGGTCAATTACAAAGCCGGAGGAAGGCATTGGATTATTGATAGTGGGTGCACTCAACACATGACCGGTACATCAAGAATGTTTGATTCATTCAATGACAATGATAGTGGTGTTGATTCTATCACATTTGGCAATAACAAGAAAGGCAAGGTTATTGGCTTGGGCAAGATTGCAATATCAAATGATATGAGTATCTCCAATGTGTTGCTAGTTGAAAGTTTGGATTTCAATCTTCTATCCGTGGCACAAATATATGATCTAGGCTACAAATGCATCTTTGGGGTTGATGATGTGGAAGTTATTAGTGTGGATGGTTCAAATGTGGCATTCAAGGGCTTTAGATATGAGAATCTCTACCTAGTTGACTTGAATGCTAGAGAAACTTCTTTGACAACTTGCTTAGTCTCCAAATCAAGCATGGGTTGGCTTTGGCATAGAAGGCTTGGTCATGTTGGCATGAAACAATTGAAGAAGCTTACAACTCACAATCTTGTCAATGGTTTGAAAGATGTTGAATTTGAGAAGAATAAGCTTTGTAGTGCATGTCAAGCCGGGAAGCAAGTTGGAAGCTCACATCCAAAGAAGAGTACAATGAGCACATGCAAAGCATTTGAGTTGATGCACATGGATCTATTTGGACCAACAACATATACATGCATAGGTGGCAACAAGTATGGCTTTGTCATAGTGGATGACTTCACAAGATTCACATGGGTATTCTTTCTTAGTGACAAAAGTGAAGTGCACCTTCAAGACATTTCTCACTAGAGTTCACAATGAGTTTGAGATTAGAATCAAGAAAGTGAGAAGTGACAATGGAAGTGAGTTCAAGAATACAAGAATTGAAGAACTTTGTGATCATTATGGTATTGGACATCAATTCTCGGCCAAGTACACTCCACAATCAAATGGCCTAGTTGAGAGGAAGAATAGAACATTGCTTGATATGGCTAGATCAATGCTTCATGAGTACAATGTGAGTCAATTATTTTGGGATGAAGCAATCAATACCGCTTGCTACTACATCAATAGATTATATTGTCATCCATTGCTAGAGAGGACCCCATATGAGTTACTTCATGGAAGAAAGCCCAATATTTCTTACTTTAGGGTGTTTGGTTGCAAATGCTATATCTTGAAGAAGGGCACTAGATTGGGGAAGTTTGACAAAAGATGTGATGAGGGGTTCCTACTTGGTTATTCAACTACAAGCAAAGCTTATAGAGTTTGGAACAACTCAAGTGGCATTCTAGAAGAAGTCCATGATGTGCAATTTGATGAAACCAATGGGTCACAAGATGAATAAGAGAATCTAGATGATGTTGGTGGAACTCAATTGGTGGAAGCAATGAAGAACATGGACATTGGGGACATTAGAGCAAAGCAAGTAATTGATATTCAAGATGATGATAAAGATCAAGTGCTCAATTCACCAAACAAGCTAGTTAGTGACTCTCAAGTGCAAAATTATGGTGCTAGTTCTTCTCATCAAGATACATCAAGTGATCAACCAAGCTCAAGCAATCAAGTGCAAGTACTCTAACCACAACATGTTGCAAGAGATCACCCTATTGATAGTGTTATTGGTGATATTAGAAGTGGTGTGCAAACAAGATCAAGATTGACTATGTTTTGTGAGCATGCATCATTTGTGTCAACCATAGAACCAAAGAAAATAGAAGAAGCTTTGAAGGATGCCGATTGGATCATGGCTATGGAAGAAGAGCTTAACAATTTCACAAGAAATGATGTTTGGGAATTGGTAGAAAGGCCAAATGACTACAATGTGATTGGAACCAAATGGGTGTTCAAAAACAAGCAAGATCAAGATGGCATTGTAGTAAGAAACAAAGCAAGACTAGTTGCTCAAGGTTACACTCAAGTTGAAGGTCTTGACTATGATGAGACATATGCTCCCGTGGTAAGATTGGAGGCAATAAGGATTGTGGTGCCTTGTGGTGTCTTGTGGTGCCTTGCGGAGCGTGCCTTGAGGGGCAAGTGACTTGAGGGTCACACCGAGGAACCATCTAAGTGTTGGTCGACACAACCGGTGACGTAGCTTGTCGGTGCACAAGTGAACACCGGGTGAACAAAAATATTGTGTCTCTTGTCTCCTGGTGATTGGTCTACATATTGTGTTGTTGTCAATATTAATTGATTGTATATCATCTTGGTGATTGGCAACATCTTCACTCCACCGTCGGTATAAGATTCACAATCCTCTCTCTCGCATTTACTTTTACTAGATTATCTTGTGTAGCTCTAGTGGTAGCCTTTTCTAGTAGTTGTTAGCTTGCTCACTAGTGTAAGTTAGTGACTTAGCACTTGTGTGAACTAGAGATCATAATCTACTAGACTTGTGGATAGGAGGCTTGCATCACAACCTTTGGCTAAGCAAAACTCGCTTTACGCCGTTTGTTATTCTAACAAGTTTGCTTAGTGGTGCTTGTAGAATTTTTTATAGGCTATTCACCCCCCCTCTAGCCATCTAGGACCTTACACCGACTCACTCTAGTAATGAATATAGTAGTTATGATGAAAGTGATGATGAACTTGCAAACAACATGATAAAGAAATTCGGCAAATCGGCCGGCTCTCAAATAATAAAGCTAATCCATGAGCTAGAAAAGCGAGAAGAATGCATCGAGTCTCAAGGGGAATTGCTCCTAGTGGAAAGGGAGAAGAACCTTGAACTTGAAGCATGCCTTTCTAAGGAAAAGGAGGATGTTGAGAAATTAAACAAAAAATTATCCTTAGCCAAAGATTCATATGAACGTTTGACTAAGAAACATTCTTTGGTTAATGACTCGTTAGCTAGTTTAAAGAGTGAACATAGTTTAGTTCAAGAAAGCCTCACAAGCTTCAAAGATAAATATAATACTCTTGAACTTAGCTATGAAACTCTTTGGAATAGCACTTCCATCCATTCTAAGGAATCCGGAGATTCCAATGCTTCAACGAGTGAAGGATGTAAAAGATGTTATAATCATGATATAAGTGCTTGTGGTACTAACCTTGTTGAGCTAGAAAAGAAAGATAAGGAGATTCAAAGATTAAACATGGTTATCAAGAATGGTTGCAAGGAGAAGCAATCAACAACCATGTACAAGTCATCAATACACCCCCTCATCAAGGATGGACTTGGCTACAATAGGTATGATGGTAAAGCAAATGGAAGGAACATGATTAATGGAGTGCCTTGTGTGAGATTCAACAAGGGTGTGGCACTAGACGATCTTATCAACAAGGTCAACAATGTTGCCACTCCTTCAAGGACATTTGTCAAGACCAAGGCAAACAACAAAAAGAAGCAAGTGCTTACCTCCAAGCATCAAGTACCCATTTCACGAAGCTATGCTAGTGATTATATGTGTTGTTGGGGCAAGGATGGCAAGATTGTTGTGAAGTATGTTGGTGCACTCAAGAAAAAGCAAATCATGAGGAGTGTTTGGGTGCCCAAGACCTATGTGACTAACCCCTTAGGACCCAATTCAATTTGGGTACCTAAAACCAAGGCTTAATTTGTTTTGTAGGAATACTCCTCCGGTGGAACAAGTTGGGTGCTAGATAGTGGATGCACTAATCATATGACCGGAGAGAAGAAAATGTTCACCTCCTTTCAACCAAATCAAAGTACAAGTGAACGCATTGTGTTTGGTGATAATGGTAAAGGAGACGTCCTTGGTTTGGGTAAAATTGCTATCTCAAATGATAATTCTATTTCAAATGTTTTACTTGTGGAAGGGTTAGGATACAATTTGTTGTTTGTTTCACAACTTTGTGAGATGGGCTACAATTGTCTCTTCACTAATGTGGGTGTGAAAGTCTCTAAAAGGAAGGACTCCTCCATTGTTTTCACGGGTCGTTTAAAAGGCAAACTTTATCTAGTTGATTTCACATCTAGTAAAGTGAAGCCGGAGACTTGTTTGGTGGCAAAATCTAGCATGGGTTGGCTATGGCATCGCCGACTAGCCCATGTTGGAATGAGGAACTTGGCCGACCTTCAAAGAGGCGAACACATCCTTGGACTAATAAATGTTTCTTTTGAGAAAGATAGGATTTGCAGCGCATGTCAAGCGGGCAAACAAGTTGGAGCCAAGCATCCCGTCAAAAATGTTGTATCAACAATGAGACTTCACATGGACTTATTTGGTCCCAATGCTTACATAAGCATTGGAGGTAACAAATATGGTTTCGTTATTGTTGATGATTATTCTCGCTTCACTTGGGTATTCTTTTTGCAAGATAAAAGTGATACTCAAGTAATCTTCAAGAAGTTTGCAAGAAGAGCTCAAAATGAATTTGAAGTGAAGATCAAGAAAGTGAGAAGTGACAACGGGACGGAGTTTAGGAACACCAATATTGAAGAGTTTCTTAATGAAGAGGGAATCAAGCATGAGTTTTTGGTTCCCTATACTCCTCAACAAAATGGTGTTGTGGAGAGAAAGAACCGAACACTCATAGAAGCGGCAAGAGCAATGTTGGATGAATACAAGACTCCGGACAAGTATTGGGCGGAAGCGGTCAACACGGCATGTCATGCAATCAACCGCTTGTATCTTCATAAAATTATGAAAAAGACCGCCTACGAGCTTCTTACCGGTAACAAACCTAAGGTGCATTACTTTCGAGTTTTTGGATGCAAGTGTTTCATACTTAACAAGAAATCCAAAAGCTCAAAGTTTGCACCAAAGGTTGATGAAGGTTTCTTGCTTGGTTATGGTACTAACGAACATGGCTATCGTGTTTTCAACAAGACCTCCGGCCAAGTTGAAATAGCGATTGACGTGACATTTGATGAAACCGATGGCTCTCAAAAGGAGCAAGTCAATGTTGACATTATAGGTAAAGAAGAACCATCCTCTCAAGTGATCAAGAAGCTTGCTACCGGTGAAGTAAAGCCCGTTGAAGAAGATGATGAATATGAACAAGGGCAAACCATTCATGATCCGCATATGCATCATGGGTCAATAAATGTTCATGATGATGGTTCTACATCAAGAAGTGGACATGATTCAAGTGTTCAAGATATTCAAAATTCACCTCAAGTCGAAGATAGCAACCAAGTTGATGATCGAAATAGAAATGAAGACAACTTCACACAAGATCTTAATTTTGACCTTTCAATCAACCAAGACAAGGATGATGAAGATGAAGGTCCAATCCAAAGGAGAACTCAAGTGCCTCACCCAAGAGTACATCATACTATTCAATGAGATCATCCCGTTGACAACATCTTGGGAAGCATTCAAAGAGGAGTCGTCACAAGGTCAAGGCTTGCAAGCTTTTGTGAACACTTCTCATTTGTGTCTCCAAAAGAGCCTAAAAAGGTTGAAGAAGCCATTGATGATGAGGATTGGATGATTGCAATGCAAGAAGAGTTGAATAACTTCACTCGTAATGAAGTTTGGACATTGGTGGAAAGACCTAAACAAAATGTGATTGGAACCAAATGGGTTTTTCGCAACAAGCAAGATGAGCATGGTGTGGTCACAAGAAACAAGGCAAGGTTGGTAGCTCAAGGATTCACTCAAATTGAAGGTTTGGATTTTGGGGAAACTTATGCACCGGTGGCAAGGCTTGAGTCAATACGGATCTTACTTGCCTATGTCGTCCATCACAACTTCAAACTATATCAAATGGATGTGAAGAGTGCATTCCTCAACGGCCCCCTTTCTGAAGTAGTATATGTAGAGCAACCACCGGGTTTTGAAGATCCCAAGAATCCTAATCATGTCTATAAGCTCAACAAAGCGCTCTATGGGCTTAAGCAAGCCCCTCGAGCTTGGTATGATTGTCTTAAGGACTTCCTACTCAAACAAGGTTTTGAGATAGGCAAGGCCGATCTAACCTTATTTACTCACAAAGTCAATAATGATATCTTTATTTGCCAAATATATGTCGATGACATAATATTTGGTAGTACTAATGTGGCTTTTTGTGAGGAGTTTAGTAGGATTATGACGAATAGATTTGAGATGTCTATGATGGGAGAGTTGAAGTTCTTTCTTGGTTTTCAAATCAAGCAACTCAAGGAAGGAACCTTTATTTGTCAAACGAAGTATACTCTTGACATGTTGAAGAAGTTTGACATAGAGAAAGCAAAACCCATCAAGACACCGATGCCAACCAATGGGCATCTTGATCTCGACAAAGATGGAAAGGACGTCGATCAAAAGGTATATCGTTCTATGATTGGATCCTTACTTTACCTTTGTGCATCTAGGCCCGATATCATGCTTAGTGTGTGCATGTGTGCAAGATTTCAAGCTAATCCGAAAGAATGTCACTTAGTGGCTGTTAAGAGAATTTTGAGATATTTAGTGCACACTCCTAATCTTGGCTTGTGGTATCCTAAGGGCTCCACTTTTGATTTATTTGGCTACTCCGATTTGGATTATGCCGGTTGCAGGGTAAATCGAAAGAGCACTACCGGGACTTGCCAATTTCTTGGTAGGTCTTTGGTGTCGTGGAGCTCTAAAAAGCAAAATAGTGTTGCCTTGTCTACTGCCGAAGCCGAGTATGTGGCGGCCGGTGCTTGCTGTGCCCAACTACTTTGGATGAAGCAGACCCTAAAAGACTTTGGTTGTGAGCTAACCAAGATTCCCCTCTTGTGTGACAATGAGAGTGCCATTAAATTGGCTAACAATCCTATAAACCATTCTCGTACAAAGCACATAGACATCCGGCATCATTTCTTGAGAGACCATGAAGCCAAAGGAGATATCGCTTTACATCATGTGAGCTCCGAAAAGCAACTAGCCGATATCTTCACAAAGCCCCTAGATGAGTCAAGATTTTGTGCTTTGAGGAGTGAACTAAATATCATTGATTCTCGTAACGTGGCTTGATTTTTTTTGGACATATTTTGTTTGATTCTAGCTAGGCGAAAACTCTTTGAAAAAGTTTGGATGAGATTTCAAAATCTATTTTCACTTCTCAAGCATGTTCATAGTTTTGTGTTGTTTCTATGAAATCTGGACATGCTTGAGTTAGTTCTAGTTCATCATATATGTTCACCATCTCTCATTCACTTCATCCTGCTCTGGAACCACCGGTAGTACCGGTGCTTCTCCACCGGTAGTACCGGTAGTGTAAGTTGCGGCTGGGTATAAATAGGGGTTGTGACCTTTCTTCTCTCATTCTTCTTCCCCGTGCCCGCACCCTCCACCACCGACGGCGCCGCCCCTTACTCCCCCCACTCGATCTCCCTCCTCACTCCACCACTCTTACCGATCTTTGAGGAGAAGTTTCCCCTTGTCGTGGGGATCGCGTGGAGGTGCTTTGGAGTTGCCCAAACTTCTTCCTTTGGTGTGATTCGATCTTCTTTCATCTTCAAGCATGCAAAGGAAGAACCCCAAAAGGGCCGCTCGTCCCAGTGGTGGTGATGGTGGTAGTGCTTCCCGGCCTGTCCGTGGAAGGACTGCCGCTCGTCCCCATGGTGGTGGTGGCAGCATTGGAAGTGGAGATGATGTTGAGCCCCAGGGTGTGCCTGCTCCTCTCTCGAGTATGGGACGCCCCAATCCTCCACGTCGTCATAGCGAGCAAGTGCAAGGTCAGCGTCCGGCAGGTGAGAATCCACAGCTTGCCGCTATGCAAATTGAGGGTCGCTCTATTGACCCTAACATTGTGGTTCAATCCCCCATTCAAATTGGTCTTGCCACTGCCAACCGGATGCTTTTATTTCATCAAAATGCAAATCCTCGTATGTCCGGTCCTCAAAATCAAGGTGGTTATCAACCCTCTCTTCCTGTTGATTATTCTAAGAGAGCGGGTGATTTAAGGGTGCAGCGCAGTGAGAATCCCTATCAGTTTATCCGGAATCCTAGTGTGGATGTTCGTTTTTGGAGCCGCATGCATTCCGATTATTATTACAAGGTTCTTTTCAAGAGTGGGCAGCGTGGCTCTTCTCCGCCGATATTCCAGCACAAGTGGGTGCAGCGCGCCTCTCTTGATAATCTGAACAATCCTGACATTCACCGTTTGGTTGCTGATCTTGATGCTTGTCGTCTGCTTCCTCTTATGACGTTCCAGCATAATTGGAATGATGAGATTATCTGTCAGTTTTATGCAACTCTGTGGATTGATTCTCAGAACCTTGTACTACATTGGCTTACCCAAGGCGTCCATTACAGATGTGATTATCGGACTTTTTCACGCCTTCTTGGGTTTACTGCTGAGGACAGGGGTGCTTCTAGTCTGTTTGATATTTTTCCAGATTCTGTCTCTCATGATGACTTAGAGGCTGCTGAGGTTTACAAGCCTGGTGCGTCTGTTGACTTCACTACCACTCATTTGAAGCCGTACTTTTATGTCCTCAACAATCTCATTCGCCTCACCTTGGACCCAAAGATTGGAGATTCCATTCATCTCATGCTTGATGCTCCTAAGGTCCTTTGCCGTTTTGGCACTGGTGGTGATCGTTTTTCCATCACTGACTTCATGTGGCGCAAGATTGAGCAGGCTGCAAATGATCCCCACAAGTCTGTGCCTTATGCTCCATATCTCATGTATATCATTGAGCAAGTGGTGGGTCGTTCATTCCATCACAATTTTGTGCACAAGTCCTACTCAGTGCGTCATCTAGGCCCCAGAGGTATTGGTGGTGGTTCCGTTCCTTCTCCCACTCGTGGTGGTACTACTACTGCTCCTACTCGCTCCTCGGAGCGTCGTCGGTGTGGTGGCGGTGTCATCAAGTATGCTCTTGGGAAGCTTTGGGAGGCCTTCTGTTACAAGGCTGAGAAGGATGATCGTCGCCTAAGGTGCATTGAGCAGCACCTACAGATTGACCGGACGCGCCGATCATTTTCACAGTCGCGTCCGATTACGCTATTTACCCTCTGGAACATGTGTCAGACTGACCACCGCGTCCGGTCCTCTCAAGGACCGCGTCCGGTCAGTCAGCTGAAAACGCAGTGAAGATTTAGTACTGACCGGACGCGTCCGGTCATGACCAGGACCGCGTTCGGTCATAGGTAAACGGCTCAAACGTCTTCTAAACGCGATGCAACTTGAACCAAGTTGCTTCTAACTGAACTCTGAGCTTTTCTTGAGCTACCTAGTGCTAAGTTTGACAAGTGTGCACCACACCTAAACACAAGACTTACCTAGGTCAAGCTACTCGCTCATGCCCCTCTTTATAGTACGGTCAAAGGAAGAAACAAAGATCCTAACGACTATTCCAGATGTATCTCAACACCTTGACATCCGGAACTAACCGTCCTTAATCTTATCGTTGATCCTTTGAAAACCGAAATGATTTTCCTCAAGGGACATGACTGCCATATTGCCCAAAGCAGTTATCATCTCCATGACCTAACTTACCAATGTTTCTGCAAAACACACGTTAGTCATGGTAATTATGTGTTGTCATTAATTGCCGAAACCAACACCGGGGCCTAGATGCTTTCAGGCAGTTGTCCCCCCTGTTCACCGCCGGTGGACACCCCCCCCGAGCGAGGTCAGCGACGACACCACCAAACGCCACCTCGACAACTTCATCAACGAAGTGACGCGTAAGAGGGACTCTCCTCTTATTCATGAGCCTCTAAAGCAGCCTCCTGCTAAGCCAGTGTTGCCGTGGTGGAGCAGACGGTTGGCGGCTTAACCTCTCTCTCGAGTACCCGCTTCTAAGCGTGGGGAAGTGCTAATCATGCAACGCATGGGCTTCATCAACGGTCCATCAGCGCCATCTGCGTCGGGGCTGGCGGCGTATGACAAGCTCTTCGAAGGCGACCTGACGGCGAACGATGTCGAAGCGCTGGACTAGCTCTTTCCGGCTATTCGGCCGCAAAGACGCAAGGGCACCTCCTAGGTCGCGCCGTCGCGTAAGTATTGGTTGTTCTTTTTTTATGTAATATCGACCCAGAGATCTTCAGCTAGGATGGTCCAGCTACGGTTGTGTTACATTGACCTCCTTCGGCGCTCGTAGAAGTGCGTCGTATGTTTGTCTAAACTCTTCTACCTAATACAATGATACACAAATCTTTTGCGTATTCATGAAAAAACACGATGCAGATTGTCAGCCCAATATCTAGACTGAAAATTTTGTAAATGGAATTTAAGAGCAGCTTCATTTCTGACTTTTGAGTAAACAAAAGTTACTAGTATTTGTCTTCAGAGCATAGGCAACACATTAGGCACAACAGTAAGCATTGTAATTATAGTTCTAGGAATTTCTACAGCTAGGACCGAAGGCCCAGCAAGATCTTTGCTATTCTTTTGTTTCCTTCTAGGTTTCCACATTGGTGAGTTCTACATCATTATTAGTTTCTAGGTGTATTTCTTTATCTGTCAACATAGATGAAAAATAGTAGTACGTATCAAGTATCAACACAGGTACACGATAGGGTGTATGCTAGCTTAATTGTGTTGTCGCTTTTATAAATGGCTAATACAATCTAGAGCTTGTTGGCAACTCTGAATTCTTTCCTGGTCAAAACCTGCTATAATTTGCTCGTGCTACCAACTTTTCTATTGCTAGTGTTTTCATGTGGGCGCATGCTGTGATCACTGATCAATCAGAAAACTATTGGTCTAGCAATGATAGGTGATGAAACATTGTGCAAAGTTGAGTAACAGAGTTATGCGTTAGCTTAGCATAACTGAGTAGTTGCTCGAGACATACTACTATCGTCCTCATAAATATGAAAAAAACATAATCTCAATTTGTCACTCCATTCATCAGAGTTTGGTCTGATGCTCTTTCAATACTGCTTAATAAGGGACTAACCGTGTCAAGTAGTTTCTTGATTACTTGTCTTTTAAGTAAGCAGTTTGGTCTTCGGCTCTTCGCTTGCGTCAGATTGTTGGAGCATTTTCTCCCAGCGGATTAAGATCACCATGAACTTTGGCAGTCTATAATAATCAAGCAAATTGTAGTACACGAGTGAAGCTAAGTACATTTTGGACTTGTAATTTACAGAAGATAACTACACAAACTATTTTTGCTGGCACTGGCTATGGTACAGGCAAGGAAACAAGGCGAATACTTGATGGGCATCCACATGAGGCTTCTCCCAACTATTTGCAGTTTTGCACCGCTCTGCATGAATCATAAGAAAAGGCCAGTGAAGCGCTTCACAGCATACGCTAGTTCCGCTGACAATTGACATCGTGAGCGACGTGAGTTCGCTGCAGCTAGCTGGCTGCCCAAAAGCCGTTCCACCATCTACATGCCTGCTGCCGTTTAGTTTCATCAACTCGACTTAGAAAAAAAAAATGAAATAAACTAGTATTATGTAGTTTAGGACCGAGGGAGTACTTGAGATCGAAAGAAAACCAGTCTGTTCGCTCGAGCTTTCAGCCGTTTATTTTCAGTTAGCCAGCAGTGTTTTTCTCTCACACCAAATCAGCCAACAGTACTTTCAACCACTTATTTTCAGCTCAAGCGAATAGGCAAAACATCGACATTAGCACGGAACAAGCAGGAAAATGAGCGTAGGGCTTGAATAACCGTCCAAAAAGATGTGAATCTTTAAGACTTGACGTGTGATGCTAGAAAGAACCAAACCAAAATATATAAATTAATAAATAACCTTATTATGACGTACCCACATCAAGAACCACACAAACGGGCCCACGTGTCAACGGCTCATGTTAACCCCGCCACTTATCCCCTCCCACTGGCTGGCCTCGCGCCCCTCCACATCACAACGCCAGCTGCTCCCGCTCCGTTGCCTCGTTGCCAGGCCGTGGCCGTGGCCGCCGCCTCCCTCCCCCTCCTCCGGCTCGCGGGAACCATGACCAACTCCTGCCTCTCCACCGCCGCGGCGCACTCGGCGCTGCGCCTCCTGGCCGACGCCGCTGGGGCGCAGCTACAGCTCCATCACGCGTCGTCATCAGTGTTCCCGCGCCCGGCGCGCGCGCACCACCGACTCGTCGCCGACCACGTCGCCGCGCCCGTGGTGCCCGTGCCGCATCGGAGGCGCGCGCTCGCGGTCACCGCGATGGCGTCGCAGGAGGAGGCCGCGGCCACGGCTGTCGAGGAGGAGTTGGAGGAGGTCGCTGAGCGAGAGGGACAGTTGCAAGAGCAAGACGAAGTGCAGGAGGTAGGCGGAGCCGTCGAGGCTAGCTCGGACGACAGCGGCCCGTCGGTGGCCGCGAGCACCACCGCCAAGCTCTACTTCGGGAACCTGCCGTACAACTGCGACAGCGCACAGCTTGCCGGCATTGTGCAGGAGTACGCCAGTCCGGAGATGGTCGAGGTACGTGCAGTGTTCGCTCCAATACGGAAATGAACAATCTTGCATCAATCGGCTGTCCAGTTATTGGCTTATTGCAGCCAAATGTCTTCAGAATTATCATTCGTTTGTCCCAGGAAATTTCCTACCTCTAGACAATTGTTGCTACTAGAACAAAGATCGATGTATTTGCGACACATTCAAATTGCTCAACATTGGGTTAATTTCATCAGAACTTACATGTTTAGGTGTTGTACGATCGTATCACGGGAAGAAGCCGAGGGTTCGCCTTCGTGACAATGACCACGGTTCAAGACTGCGAGCTGGTCATCAAGAACCTCGACGGCAGCGTAAGCACAGTGCTGATGTCAGCCACACATATTACCATCATTCATCAATGCTAGCAGTATTTATTTCCAGCACCACTCTACACTACTGTGTTTGTTCCTGACGGGTTTCGATCGATCTCATCTCTCCGATCAGCTGCACGGTGGCCGGACGATGAAGGTGAACTTCGCCGACCGGCCGAAGCCGAAGCTGCCGCTGTACCCGGAGACGGAGCACAAGCTGTTCGTCGGCAACCTGTCGTGGACGGTCACCTCAGAGATGCTCACGGAGGCGTTCGGGCGCTGCGGCAACGTGGTCGGCGCGAGGGTGCTCTACGACGGCGAGACCGGCCGCTCCCGGGGCTACGGCTTCGTCTGCTACTCCACCAGGGAGGAGATGGACGAGGCTATTTCCTCACTCAACGGAATGGTACGTACGATACGAGATGTGTGAACAAACTTGCACACGGCTATCTCTGGAAAATAAAAATATTTTTGTGCAAATCCTGCTGCCTGATTAAGCACATGGTTCAGATGCACCCAAACAGGAAAAGAGGAATGGCTTCAGACAGAAATATGTCTGCTTACTAGTTACTACAGATAACTGAATATTTTTATGGCTCACGTAGACTTGAAAAGGACTGAATTTTAACTGCTCTTTCTTTCTGCTGATTGAACAACGTTTACTTTGTTCAAATGTATTGGATATTGATGAATCTGCAGAATGTGTCGAGCTGAATGTTAATCTGCACAATGCAGGAATTGGAAGGCAGGGAGATCAGGGTCAACTTAGCCCTCGGAAAGAAGTAACATGGTTCAGATGGGGAGGAAGTTGCAATTGGTATCTGATGGATGTCTCCTTCACCTCCTTGCAATGCGAGGTTTGAAATGCAACCAAGACGTCGCCGCCTACGAGCACATCGCAGAAGCAGGGAGCACGAAATAGAATTCTTTCTAATCTAGCATAGCATGGAAAATTTGTTGCCATCTGGTCTGTATTTAGCAAAGACGGTTCATACATTGTGAATTGTGATTCAGACGGTTTTAGGGTGCTGGTTCCTCTGATCATTGGAACACAAGTTTGGTTGGATCCATGCACATTTGAAACTGCTGTTGCTGATCAAAAAAGAAAAAAGAAACCGCTGTTGCTGAAAGAGTTGATAGCCTCAAGTCTGAAAGCAACAGCGGTATACAATACGTACAAATGATTATCGCAGCACGGACAGTTACTATCTCTCCATTTAAATCAATGACTAGTCCAGAACTTGATGTCACCTCTGCGTTCAGGAGAAGGTCTGGTTCAATTCAAATTTCAAGGGCTATTCAGTGGAATACCCGCTATTTTTGCCAAACAACTAGTACTTCTGTAAGTTAAAGTTACTTATAAAAAAAAGTTACGGTCAAGCCTACGAATCTACTGTAGAATATAATGCTGGATTCTGTGTTATATCTTCAATTTATTATATAATAAGTATTACTCAATCCATCCCAAATTATAAGACGTTTGACTTTTTTTACACCAAGTTTGACCACTCGTCTTATTCAAAAATTTATGCAAAATATCATTTCTTTTGTCGCGGCTTGGTTTATTAATAAAAATTCTTCAAGAATGACTCAAATTTGACTATGTTTGCACAAATTTTTTTAATAAGACGAGTGGTCAAACTTGGGGTCAAACGTCTTATAATTTGGGATGGAGGGAATAATTTAGTGATGCTATATAATCAATTGCACATGCTAAAACCTAGTCCTAAAAAGGAAAAAAAAAATATTTTGCACTTCAAATTTTGAATACCCATCCTTCGAAATCCAAATCCTAGGCCGCCCCTGTCTACGTTGACTGTATCCTGACTAGGGCCAGATTTCTTTCAGTTTCAGCGAACTGTCAAGTAACTGGATGTTCTTTCTAGATACAAATGATTTGCAGTCTATTCAAGCTAACAGATTGGCCTCGATGGAATTTAACGGCAGCCATACATAGACAGAGTGAGAGATTTTTGGTCAGGGCACAAAGCGACAGCGAAGGGAGAGCCACATGTGCTGCTGCGTCTTCGTGTGACATGTCCGGATCTCGTTGGCGCCAAGAACCACCACCACACCACATCCTGCAGCAGGCAACCTCCGCGCCACTCGCCACCTGCCTAGTCCCCAGTCCCCACGCCCTGAGCGACCACCAGATCAAAGCAGAGGTCTCTGCAATCCACCATGGCCGTCTCCATCGCCGGCAGCAGCATCCGCCTCCACGTTGCCCCGCCCACTCGCCGCCGCGGGAGCGTGGTCACCGCGGCCTCCGCCGCGCGGCTCGACCGGCGCTCGGCAGCCCTGCTCCTGCTGTCCGCGGCGGTTCCAGCGGCATCGGCAGCGACAGCTCCACCGGCGAGCGCCGCGGGCATCGGGCTCTTCGGCATCCGCAAGAAGCTGGAGCGCGCGGAGGAGGCAGCGGCCGAGGCGGTGCGGGAGGTGGAGGAGGCCGTGGAGGAGGCGGCGGCGGAGGCTGCGGCGGTGGGCGGGGAAGCCGTGAAGGAGGCGGTGGCGGAGGCGGAGAAGGAGGCCGGCGAGGGCCTGCAGCTGGTGGCCGGCGCGGAGATCGCCGGGGACGGGCTGGTGCAGGCCGCGGTGGTCGCCGGCGCCGAGGCGCTCGGGGTCGTCGTGGGCCTGTCCGTGGTCAATGGCATCCTGAAGCCCGAAGCTTAGTGCTCGGCCTTGTAGTTTTGGCCCAACAAGCATTTGGGCTTTAGTGCTTCGTTGTCGGTGCTGCTGTAATTTGTTGATGACCTCCTTCAAAAAAAAAAAAAAGGACAAATGTTGATGACCTTTTCGGTGTAACATCAATTAGAGTGTGGATTTGGGCAAATAAAAAAATTGTGGATCCTTTGTTTTGCTGAACACTAGACAAATTTAGTATATAATCCAAGCTTATGATTATAGAAATGCCTAAAAATCCAATTGGAAACGGTCACATTTTTTTTAATTGTCATCGGAGGATTGAATCCCCACCTGAATATGTATTGATATATTATGGCATAACCACATCAACAGTCTCTTTTTAAGGAAAACGAGGCGAAACCCTTTCATCCGGTGAAAGTTCTATGTTTAGTGTTGGTAATTAGTGACAATGCCTAAGTACTAATCCTATGCCTAAGTTGTATATAGCATATGAGGATTAGTACATTCCAAGGTTGGTGGCAAGATGGACATGGTGATCATGATGGCCACACTTGGATTTGGACACAACCCTACGTGATCAAGGCAAAGGTATATGCTTAAGGGTTGTGTTTTAGTAACCAAGACACCTAGTGGGTGTGGTTACATTATAGGATAGATAGTCGTACTATAAAGAGGGGAATGACGCGGCTATTGAACTCCTAAGTGCCTCTAGGTGTGCATTTCATAATCATATGCATTTGAATAGAACTAATAACGCCTCAAAAAATGATTTGTGAAAATGCTAACACACTCGCACATGACATGATCACTTGGTGGTATTAGCACATTTTCGATGGCGATGGAATTTGAGCGGTAGAGAGGGTTTGGGGTCCTCTCTCCCTCCCGCCGAGCTTGCGAGGCGGGATTCAGGCGTTTTTGAGGAGTTGAAATAACTATTTTCCACTACGTCGGAAGTCGGAGAAGAAACGGAGGCGAACGGAGGTCACAGAGGTGACCGGACGCTGGACCAGACGCGGTCTTTGTTTGACCGGACGCGTCCGGTCAGTGCTTAGGGTTTGCGCGCGCCTCGGTCTTCTGATTGGACGCGGTGGTGCGTCAGGTCACAGTCGACCGGACGCGTCTGGTTGATCTGGGAGCTTACTGGACTCCAACCGGACGCTAGAACTGTGGCGTCCGGTGCGACTAGCAGCGCGTCCGGTCGCTGATTCATTGGAGCGCTCCTCAGGCTTGACCAGCGCGTCCGGTCCGTTACGGGACCAGCGCGTCCGGTCGAGTTTCGAGCATCCGGTCTGCGCGACTAGCGCGTCCGGTCAGCGCGACTGCAGCTGTTTCGAGTGCCTAACGGCTATATTCGAAGGGGTACGTCTATAAATACTTGTTGGCCGGCTCAAGGCTCACTCTCTTGCACCCTTTGACATACTTGTGAGCACTTTGAGCTAAGCAACTCCCCTCTCACTCATCTCTCTTGCTTCTTTGCATATTCGAAGTGAGATTGAGTGATCCAAGTGCATTTGCATTGTGAGATTGCATCTAGTTGGCACTTGGTGGTTGATTTACTGCGGGATTCTTGTTTCTCTTGGTGGTTACCGCCACCTAGACGGCTTGGAGCAGCTTGGAGGCATTGGCAAGAGTTGGTGATTGTTCTTGGCCACCTCCGGTGATTGTGAGGGGTTTGTGCCTACCTTGGCAAAGCGCCAAAGGCAACGTTAGTGGATTGCTCATGTTATTTGCAACCTTTTACCATTTGGTAGGTTCTTGTGGCGCCTTTTGAGAGGCTCGGTGTGAGACTAATTAGCCACCGAACCACGTGGTGAAGAGGGACACAACGGGGACTAGCGTGCCGGCAAGTACGTGAACCTCGGGATAAATCTTCGTGTCATCATTCTTATTGTGATTGATCAATCCCGGTGGTTGTGTATTGTGGAATTCATCTCTTGATCATATTGATTAGTTGGCTCAATACTTCGCCCCTCGGTGATACCCTTCTAACTCTCTTGTATTATTTTTCTTAGTTACCTTGCTAGCTTGTTAGTATAGCTCTTAGCTTGTGTAGCTAGTTAGCTTTAGTTGTAAGCTAAGTTGTGCGGTTTGACTTGTGCGGTTGAGTGCAAATATACTAGAATTGTGAATTGGATAGGTGGCTTGCAAACACCCCGTAGGCTAAGCAAAACTTGCATCTCGCTATTTGTTATATTGATAAACTTGTTTAGCTTGTCTTTGTAGAAATTTGCTTGGAGATGTCATGACCGATGCTCAATATAATGATGATGAAGATGAAGATGAGAAGAAGGAGATCAAGGTCAAGCAAGAGAAGCCCATTGCATTCAAGGCTTCATCTTCTAAGGGCAAGAGCAAGGTGGAGAGCGATGATGATGATCCATTCGATGATGAGACCATGGCCCTTCTTGTGCGCAAGATAGAAAGGTTCATGAAGAAGAAAGGATATGGGGCAAGAAAGAGGAGAGACACTATGAAGGCAAAGATCCTTTGCTATAATTGCAATAGCCCCGATCACACAGTGGCAGACTGCCCCTATGAAGATAAGAGATTTCATAATGGGGACTTAAAACTCAAGAAGAACAAGAAGGATAGGAAAGATAAGGAGAAGAAAGCAAAGAAGAGCTTCACATTCAACAATAAAAAGAATGGTGGTGGTTATGTGGTCACTTGGGATAGTGACAACTCCGATAGTGATGATGATGCAAGCTCTAGTGATGATGAAAGGACCACTTGGCGAGCCATTGCAAGCATCGCCCTCTCCAACAAGCCATCCATCTTCGACACTACATCGACATGCCTTATGGCCAAGCCTACCAAGGTAAAATATGATGATAGTGATGATGATTCTTGTGCTAGTGATGGTTGTAGGAGTGATGATGAGGAGGATGAGGACTACTCCAAGGATGATCTATTAGGCATAATAGATCAAATGAGCAAGGGCTACAAGAGGACAACCAAGAAGTGCAAAATCTTGGAGCAAGAGCTTATTGCTAAGAACAATGAAAATGATGCCTTGATAGAGGAGCTTGTTGCTCTCAAGAAGAGTAAGGAGTGCAAAGGATTAGAACAAGAGTTCAAATCTCTTAAGAAATCCTTTGATGAGCTTGAAGCTTCTCGTGAGTGTCTAAAGGAAGACCACGAGGATCTTGAGATTGCTCACACTAGGCTTAAAGAAGCACACTCCACTTTACTTGAGCTTGTCAAGGAGAAGGACATCATGCTAGAGAAGCTCAAGAAGAAGGCCGTGGAGGAGAAAGTTATTGTGACTTGTGATATTGGACTAACATATGATCTTATTGATGATTCTATTATTGTTGAGTCCACTAACCCTTCTTGTAGCACATTCACTTCTACCTTTACTACTAGTGATGCCTCACTTGTAGTTGAGAATGAGAACCTCAAGAAGGAGGTCAATGAGCTTACTCGTGCCTTAGGAAATGCCTATGGTAGAGATGCCCGCTTGCTAAAGTGCTTGGGTAGTCAAAGATTCTCTCTTAACAAAGAGGGTTTGGGCTATACTCCCAAGAAGGGCAAGGCGGCCTTTGCAACTCACAAGCCTAGCTTTGTGAAGAGCAATGGTCGGTTTTGCAATAGATGCACACAAGTTGGGCACCTAGAGCATAATTGCAACCAAATGAACAAGAACAAGAAAAATGCTAATGTACCTTACATTCCTTTTGATTCTTGTTATGTGCTTACCAAGGGTGAGAAAGGTGTGCAAGCTAAGTTTGTTGGTACACCAATTGTGGGTCCAAAGAAGAAGGTCATTTGGGTACCTAAAAGACATTAAATTATTTTGTAGATAAATTACAAGGCCGGAGGAAGGCATTGGGTGCTTGATAGTGGGTGCTCTCAATATATGACCAGTGATTCAAGAATATTCAACTCTCTCAAATCAAATGATAGTGGCATTGATAGCATCACATTTGGTGACAACAGCAAGAGTGATGTAAAGGCTCTTGGAAGGATTGCAATCTCAAATGATCATAGCATTTCTAATGTGATCTTAGTTAAAAAGTTAAACTTCAATCTTCTCTCGGTTGCTCAATTGTGTGATCTTGGTTTCAAGTGTATATTTGGTGTTGATGATGTGGAGATAGTTAGTGTTGATGGCTCCAATTTGATCTTCAAGAGTTTTAGATATGACAATCTATACTTGGTTGATTTCAATGCTAGTGACACTTAATTTTCAACATGCTTGCTCACCAAATCAAGTATGGGTTGGTTATGGCATAGAAGACTTGGTCATGTTGGCATGAAGCAATTGAACAAGTTAGTGAAGCATGACTTAGTTAGAGGCTTGAAGGATGTTACATTTGAGAAGGATAAGCTATGTAGTGCATGTCAAGCCGAAAAGCAAGTGGACAATACTCATCCATTGAAGAGCATTATGAGTACTTCCAAGGCATTTGAGTTATTGCACGTGGATCTATTTAGGCCAACTACATATACAAGCATTGGTGGCAACAAGTATGGCTTTGTGATTGTGGATGATTTCACTAGATACACGTGGGTATTCTTTCTTATGGACAAGAGTGATGTATTTGACATATTCAAGAAGTTCATCAAAAGAGTACAAAATGAGTTTGAGACCACAATCAAGAAAGTGAGAAGTGACAATGGAAGTGAGTTTAGAAACACAAGAGTTGATGAGCTATGTGAGGAGCTTGAAATCAAGCATCAATTCTCGGCCAAGTATACACCTCAATCCAATGGCCTAGTTGAGAGGAAGAATATAACCTTAATTGATATGGCAAAATCAATGTTGAATGAGTATAATGTGAGTCATTCATTTTGGTCCGAAGCAATCAACACGGCTTGCTTCTATAGCAATCGCCTCTATTGCCACAAGTTCCTAGAGAAGACACCATATGAGATCTGTAACGGATCAACGTAATTATACGAAATTAAGTAAGAAAATCTTCCACCGAGGCGGTTAATTTAACAAACTTAAGCCCGTATAACTCGAGATTCCGTGAAATCACGAAGGATTTCCAAACCACTAACATACAACCAAGATCGTACTGATTTAGCAGCCACAGTTCACACGATACATAAATCTGATCATAAAGGTAGGATACATCGGAGTTCGGAAATAAAAGTTATTACAACATAGTTCAACATAAAGTAGCGGAAGCAAATAGTTTTACGCACACACACTTAGTTCAGTTACAGTGCCAGTCGATAGTCATGGTCCACAAAAGCAGTAGATAAGACAAACAGAAAGACCCTTGCCCAAGGTCCTAGTTGTCACCCATCGCCGGATACAGACAGTTGGAGCAGTACCCGTAGTACATCTGACCATCTGCAACAATAATGGGAACAACGCCCTGAGTCAGTGGAGGGGTTGCCCCTCGGAAAGACTCCCACTATAGTTGCTGCCAACTCCTGAGGAAAGCGATCCATGATATCTCTCAGGATCCCAAAGGCTGCCCTCTCAGCGGCTTCTTCAGGGGTCCTGCCAGTTGACTCAAAACGCCAACCAGTCCACTCAGAACCATCACCTCGGGGACGAACTACTGCTTCCACAGTCACCAAAAGTCCTTCACCCAACCGCTCATTTGACCAAAAGTAGCGGGGCTCCATCCCATCATGATAGCCTACATAGCTGAGCACTCTCCACAAGAGTGTAGGCATCCCAAACTCTCCAAGAAAAGTGTGACGCTGGCGAGTGCGCGGAGCAAGCTGATGACGGGGAGCTCTGCCGGTGGACTTGCGAGCGGTCTGCTTGGTACGTGCCATCTGTAGCAAAAATTTTATTACCGTGGTGAGAATAGATTTTTAAGTTGGCATTTTTATCGAAATGAGATAATCAACTTATAAGGGGAGGAACAGTGCCATGAATGAAATGCACAACATGATGCATGCACGTTCAGTACGTCCTCACAAACTTAGAAAACTAATGACTACTAACGGAATAAACGGTGGCATACAACGATCTCTTGTAACGTAACTAACACGTACTACTCGAAAGCGTTGTTATGTACCTGCAGAAAAAACACTTCAGCCCAAACCTCACAGTATGAAAACATGCAGAAAGCAGTAAAGTAAGTTACTCGCTCTACACGCATCCCCAGATACGAGTATAACGGTAACAACTACCCGAATCGTTGTCCTATTGACGGCATCGTCACTGCATGACGGAATTCCCCACAATTCGGATACCCTCATACGAACATGCGCAGGGCACGTAAGTATTTCGGTATCACATAAGCACTCCCCTAGATCGGCAGTGTATCCGACCAAGCACTCACAACTCTCACTTACCAAGGCGTAGAGGTAAATGATCCATACATTACCACTCAAGTGAATGGCACTCATACCATAGCACGCCGTATGAGCGACGAAATTTAAAATATGATGCAAACCCCCAAGTTAGTACTTAATTAAGCCACCTAGAGTCATTATCGGGCATAAAGGATATGACCACTGGCACACTTTTAAGTTCAAAAGCTTATTTAAAAACACAGTTTTTTTTAATACTCATGTGAACAGTAACATGCTAAACCATGCTCCGATACCAGCTGTAACGGATCAACGTAATTATACGAAATTAAGTAAGAAAATCTTCCACCGAGGCGGTTAATTTAACAAACTTAAGCCCGTATAACTCGAGATTCCGTAAAATCACGAAGGATTTCCAAACCACTAACATACAACCAAGATCGTACTGATTTAGCAGCCACAGTTCACACGATACATAAATCTGATCATAAAGGTAGGATACATCGGAGTTCGGAAATAAAAGTTATTACAACATAGTTCAACATAAAGTAGTGGAAGCAAATAGTTTTACGCACACACACTTAGTTCAGTTACAGTGCCAGTCGATAGTCATGGTCCACAAAAGCAGTAGATAAGACAAACAGAAAGACCCTTGCCCAAGGTCCTAGTTGTCACCCATCGCCGGATACAGACAGTTGGAGCAGTACCCGTAGTATATCTGACCATCTGCAACAACAATGGGAACAACGCCCTGAGTACGAGAATGTACTCAGCTAGACTTACCCGTCAAAAACCAGAAATAACATGACACCAAGGAGCATGCAAGGCTTTACATAGTGGATTGGCTTGACTCCTTTGCGAAAAGCACAAGTTATTATGAATGACTAAGGATAAGTATCTTTAGCATCATTTTTAGGACAACCTATTCATGCTAAATAAGCACCTATGACTAAAATAAACACTTGATTAACCATTAACATCAAAGATTACCATCTCAGGTTTAGCCTTTCCAACATTATCCACATAACCATCCGTGTTCCATCATTAAAACTACGATGCCATAGCTCGAGTCAAGTGCTCACTAACCGGGAGCGACGGCGATTCGAATCGAATTCCTATCTAGCTGGAGATTTATTTCTCACACAAACCATGCTTCCCCCGTCAGGGTCGCGTAGATCACCAATGACACTTTCCGAGAAGCTGCGGGATAACAATCATGGATCGCACTACCCAGGGACCGCCCGACTGCCAGGACGCACCTTGGGCTCACTCTTCGCGTCCCCGTTACCCCCCTTCCACACCAGTCTGCCAACCCGAGTTTATCCCGGCTCAAAAAGTGTCACTAGCTTCGCGGTCGAAAGGTACTTTATTCGGCCAGCTAAATGTGAGGCATGCGTTCAACATGACAAGAGGGACGAGCAACGATCGGTCCTTAACTGACACAGACGGAATCACTATAGTCCAAAACCCTATAAGACTCCGCCCGGTCTCCGTTTATCCATCAACACTTGGTTACTTTTCATGATCACAATTACAGCTAACCATAACCCGGTATCCACCTATAACTCGCAGGTGACAGGAAATCACCCGACTTCTACCGGTCTAAGCATGGCTAAGCAATTTACTCGATCCTGACCTAACAGGGTAAAAGATAATCCGGTGGCCAAGGTAATAATGCAACAACGGTTTCACTCAACTCCTATAACTTAATGCAACAATATATAACTATAACTCATGTAATAAGGAATAACTTTTTATAATTTAGGAGACTTAAAATGCTCCGGGGCTTGCCTCTTTCGAACGAACTAGGGTGGTGATCGACGCACTCTGGCAGTTCCTCGCCTGACTCTTCCTCCTCGGGCACCTCCTGTGCCTGGGGTTCCTGCTGATCCGTCCAAGCCTGCTCCTCCGACACTGCTGCCTGCGACTCCTCCTGCGATCCTGTATGATGCAGTTGCATAAGTAAATATGCGAATAATGCATAGGACTATGGTGAAGTGATGGGATGACGCGAGATGCAGATGAGCCATGGAATGAGCAGTTAAGATAAAACTTCATCCTCTATCAGGTAGTCCACGTCATCCAAGAACATGTACCCTAAAGTATGCACATTGCGGTTCCACTAATAATCATACACCTTACACAAGCAAGTGATCCTAAATGACCAAACCTTACCAACCTAACTCATCCACAACATCAGCAAGGCATAATGATGCTTCAAAGATACACCAAACATATTTTATTTCTCTCAATTTCTCATAAAGAATAATCTTTTATTCCCTATTTAGCTAGGGTTACACAGCAACACCTATCTCTGGTGTAGATAAAAATCTACAAACATTACAGTAGACTACTCTTACCCTAACTAACCTACCACTAAATTTTTATGAGAATTGCATAAGTAAAACTGCCTGTACAAAATAAACAAGTTATAGCCTAATTGTGAGCATGAAATTATTTTATACTAGAAAAAGTATCAAACAACAGATTTCACAATTTTCTTAGGTTACTAACAGTAAACCAACATACTACAAAAATTATCAGATGTATGTTGTATACAAATTTTGCTCTCTACTAAAAATAACAAATATTACCAATTAAAAGCATTTGAACTACACTTCAAAATTTCCCACAGAACATGCTTCACTGGCATTTTTCCTAGAAAGTACATCACTAATAAAGACTAATGTAACAAGAATCATATTTTTCCCTTTATTATTTTATTTACTACACTTTTTCTAAGATAACAGCATATATAACAATTAAATAAAATTGCACAGTAGAGTGTCACAAAAATAACATGAGATATTTTTAAACTGTAGATCTATTCAAAAGGAACATTTCAAAATTTGTTTCATGATTTTTGAGCTATGAATCTTGAGATACAATTTTTGGAAGCCTTTTTCAGATTTTCTGGAAATCAATTTCTTTAAAACCGAAAATCAAAACCGGCCTTAAACGCTACGTGCACCCCGCTGTGACACCCGGAACCGAAACGCTGAGACAGACAGGCGGGACCCATGGGTCAGACGGGCCCACCCGTCAGCCGTAGTCGGCCAGAGGCGGTGTGGACCGCCGGGATCTCGCCGCCGGCGAGTCCTCCGACGACGGGGAGGGCACCATCGTGCTCCTCTCATCGACGCGAACCCAGTGGTGCCTAGTGGGTGGCCAGACGAGCTCGGCATCGAGCTCGTCGACGAGCATGGCGGCTCGGCGGCGCGGGACGCCGTCGGCCGGCCAGCTCCGACCGAGAGGAGCTGCGCGGTGAGGTCAGCAAGCTTCGCGGTGCAAGTGCGGTGCTCGTGCGCTCGAGAAGTGGGCGAGAAGTGGCGTGGAGGGGTGTGCCCACGGAGCGGGTCACTCCGGTGAGCTCGGCCGAAACTCCGGCGAGCCATTACCGCGGGTGGAGGCCGAATCCTAGCGGGCTGTGGCGAGCACCGGATGCACCATGGAAAGGCGCAGCGAGGGCGAAGACGGAGGCGGAGGCGGTGAGCCGGAGCGGCGGCTAAGGCGGTTGCGGAGCTCGGGAGCCGGCGATGGCGAGGCGGAGCTCTGCTGCTGCTGCTGCGGGCGGGCGAGGGAGAATGGAGGGAGCAACCGAGGAGGACGAGCGCGCGGAGGGGGGTAAGCGGGCGCGGACGCTGCGGGGGCCACAGGGCGCGTGTCGCGCGGCTCCGACGGCGTGCGGCCACGCGGCGGCCGAACGCTGCCGCGGCGCCACGACGCCACGCGCGGGGCGCGCGCGGGAGCGGGAGGGAGAAGACGCAGGCGCGGGCCGGGCCGCCAGCGACGCTGGGCCGAAAGGGAAGCCGAAGCCCACTAAGGCGAAAATCTGATTTTTCTTTTTCAAAATATTTTCCAGATTTAATTCTCTGTTTGAAATTCAAATTTGGAGATAAAAAAAAGGTTTTCAGAAATTTGGCCCAAAATAAAAGTTGTTCAAAATTTTATTCTCTACAACTTTCATATAGAACACTTTTCAAAATTCTCAATAGATTTTGAATTTGAGATTTAAAGCTAATTTAAAATCAAAAACTCATTTATTTAGAATATTTTAAAACAGAATTTGAGGAAAACTTGAATTCAAAATTTGCTCCAATAATCAAGTTGATTTATTCTAGATTATTTAAAATTGCTACTTCTCAAAAGTTCACCAACTTTTTAACACTTATATCAAACTTAGGGTTCCCATTTATTTGTTTTTCAAATTAAATTTGAAAGAGCTACAATTCAAATAATGCTAATCATGCAATGATGTTGAATGCTTATGCTTTGAATGATAATGCATGCTTAACACCCAGGGGTGTTACAGCCCTCCCCCTTATAAGAATCTCGTCCCGAGATTTTGAGTTACGAACCACTTATCGTAAAAAGCTTTATAAGCGGTTTGAAGATATTCTCCCGTTTCCCAAGAAGCATCGCTCTCATCATGGTGGCTCCATTGAATCTTGTAGGTTGTGACCACTTTATTTCGAGTGACTCGGTCCTTAGTATCCAGGACTCGAACCGGTTGCTCGCGATACTCCAAGTCTGCCTTGATCCGAATACCCTGAGGTTCTATCCTCTCCTCTGGAACACGCAGACACTTCTTCAGTTGGGATACGTGAAAAACGGGAAAGATCGAACTCATCTCTTCTGGTAACTGCAACTTGTACGCCACGGGACCTTTTTTCTCTACGATCTGGTATGGTCCTATATATCTTGCAGACAGTTTCTTCTTGATTCCGAACCGTTTCTTCTTCATTGGGGTAACCTTCAAATAGACATAGTCACCCACTTGGAAATCCAATGTTCTTCTTCTCTTGTCTGCATAACTCTTCTGACGAGACTGTGCAGCTTGCATGTTTTGTTGGATAACACGGACCTTTTTCTCTGCCTCATCTACAAAATCAACTCCATAAAACCTTCTTTCTCCAGGCTCTACCCAATTTAACGGTGTCCTGCACTTCCTGCCATACAAAGCTTCAAAAGGTGCCATCTTGATACTCTCTTGGTAACTGTTGTTGTAAGCGAATTCTGCCAACGGTAACTAGGATTCCCATGAGCCTCTGGATGATAGTACACAAGCTCTAAGCATATCTTCTAGTACCGCATTAACTCTTTCTGTTTGTCCATCAGTCTGTGGGTGGTAAGCCGTGCTACGAATCAAACTAGTACCCAAACTTGATGCAGATGTTCCCAAAAGTGAGAGGTAAACTGCGAACCACGATCGGACAATCGTTTTTGGTATCCCGTGCAATCGGACAATCTCGGCAATGTACTTCTCTGCATATTGAGGTGGTCGGAATGTCGTCTTAACGGGCAGAAAGTGAGCTGTCTTGGTGAGACGATCTACTATTACCCAATAGAATCATGGCCTTTTGTGTGGTGGGGAGACCAGTGATAAAGTCCATACTTATATCATCCCACTTCCAATCGGGTACCGATAAAGGTTGCAGAAGTCCTGCAGGTCTCATGTGAAGAGCTTTAACTCTACAACACAATGTCGCAACGAGCAACGTATGCTGCAATTTCCTTTTCATCTTAGTCCACCAATAACAGGGTCGCAAATCTTGGTACATTTTACTACTTCCGGGGTGAATAGATAACTTAGAACGATGGGCCTCATCCATCAACTTGTTCTTAAGCTCTCTATCCTTAGGTACTACCAGGCGATCCTTGAACCATAACACTCCTTGGTCATCCAATCGAAAGTGTTTGGTGGGTTCTCTCTTCATCTTTTTTTGATATGAAAGATTCCTTATCTGTTTTCTGACCATTAATGATCTGGCTTTCCAGAGTACAACTGACCTGAATATTATGCAACACAGCAGGATGTAACAAATTGAACCCTTCTTCAAACAACGGTTGCACATCAATAGCATGGGATTTTCTGCTCAGTGCATCTGCTACTACATTAGCCTTTCCAGGGTGATAGTGCACGTTCAGATTATAGTCCTTTATCAACTCTAACCATCTCCTCTGTCGCATGTTCAACTCAGATTGGGTAAAGATGTATTTGAGACTCTTATGATCTGTGAAGATATTACACACATTACCCAACAGGTAGTGCCTCCAAATCTTTAGAGCATGCACCACTGCTGCAAGCTCTCTATCATGTGTAGGATAGTTAACTTCATGCTTCCTCAATTGCCGTGAGGCGTAAGCAATGACTTTTCCATTTTGCATTAGCACACATCCTAACCCATTCTTGGATGCGTCACAGAAAACATCAAACGGCTTTTCTATATCTGGTTGGGCCAGAACAGGAGCAGTGGTCAACAACTTCCGCAAGGTACAGAAGGCTGCTTCGCACTCCTCTGTCCATACAAACTTATGATCCTTCTGTAACAGGCTTGTCATTGGTTTTGGCAATCTTCGAGAAATCTGGTATGAAGCGACGGTAGTAACCGGCTAAACCAAGAAACTGCGAACTTCGTTAACTGAATATTGGTGACTTCCAGTTCATAACCTCTTGTACCTTACTGGGGTCGACAGAAATGCCATTTTTAGACAACACGTGGCGAGAAAAGGAACTGTCCTAAGCCAGAACTCACACTTGCTGAACTTAGCATACAGTCGATGTTCTCTGAGTCTAGTCAAGACTATCTGAGGTGTTCCGCATGTTTTCTTCTTCATTTTCTGAGTATATTAGTATGTCATCAATGAACACTATCACAAACTTGTCCAACTCGGCATGAAAACTGAATTCATCAGGTACATAAAGTATGCAGGAGCATTTGTCAATCCGAAGGACATGACAAGATACTCGTACAAACCATATCTGGTAGAGAACGCAGTCTTAGGCACATCTTGCGGCCTAATTTTATCTGGTGGTACCCTGATCTCAGATCTATTTTAGAGAACACTTTGGCTTTGGACAATTGGTCAAACAGATATCAATCCGAGGAAGAGGATACTTGTTTTTAATTGTCACTGCATTCAGTGGCCGATAATCCACGCACATGCGTAAGGAGTTATCCTTCTTCTTTTTCACAAACAGAGCGGGGCATCCCCATTCAGACGAGCTGGGACGAATCAACCCTTTCTTTAGCAAGTCCTGAAGTTGCTTTTTTCAATTCTGCTAACTCATTGGAGGCATCCGATAAGGCCTTCTCGAGATCGTGCTGTTCCTGAATTAACTCAATGGCAAACTCAACATCTCGGTCTGGTGGAAGTCCAGGTAACTCCTCTGGAAACACATCTGGAAACTCACAGACCACTGGAATCTGGACTAGCAGAGTAGTTTGTATCGCACAAGATGTGCTAGCTAGGTCTACCCTTTGAGGTAGGACCACTGAAAGGTGCCTTCCCCATTGGG
>CM036178.1:83145705-83178054 GCA_020631735.1 Saccharum officinarum | reverse complement strand
CCATCTCCAGCTTCTGCGGTGAGCTCGGGCCATGGGCGCCCCCACCCCTGATGGCCTGACCTGACTTGGCTGCCTCCAATGCCCCTAGACCACCCTGCCACTGTCCTCCCCACCCCCCCCCCCCCCCGCGAACCCTAAGGGGGACAGAGTTCCGAATAAGCTGAGCGAAAATCTGAGAGTAATCTTGCACGGCGCAAACTCTGCAGTTTGCTGAGTCAATATCTCCTAATGGATTTGCTAGCTGCATTCAATCTGAATTTTTTTCCTTCTATCAAAATTAGCGGCAAATGCATAGGTCACTGAAAGTTTGAAGCAAGACTGAAAGTACTATATACCTAATAACTGTCGCGTTTCACTGTCTTATGTTAATCTTTCTATGCAAACTCTGTTCGTTATTGCTAGGTGACAGGAAGGGAGATCTTTCAAACTTTGAAAGAAAACCATGGTAATGGGTTTGAAGCATGGGCGGTCCCAAGGGCCGGCGACCCTGGGCACTTGCCCAGGCTCTGTCGGAAGCTGCACTTGGTGCACACAGCAGCCCTGCTCCGTCCGAAGCTGCATTGCGTGTGCACAGGTGGTCACAGTCACGGTCACACAGTGGCGTGGGCATCTAGGTGCAATCAATGATCATAGGCTAGAGACACCCAATAATATATTGAAAAGTTAGAAGTAAGCTGGTAACCGGTTATGTTTTTTTTCCATTAAAAATGCACTATGCAAAAAAGATTCTCCGTCACATCAAATTTGCGATACATGCATAGAGTACTAAATGTGGATAAAATTAAAAACTAATTGCACAGTTTGGTTGTACTTTGCGAGACGAACGTTTTGAGCCTAATTAGTCAACGGTTGGACAATTATTACCAAATACAAACGAAATGCTACAGTATCGTTACAGTGGATTTTGGCACTCCAAATTTGGAAACTAAACACATAGATAGTTAGTTTTTCTTATGAATTTTGCTCAACTATTAAACTTGGCTGATCAATTCTCCTCGAGTGTCCTAATCATTTATCCATGGCTCTTTCAGAGCTAGCATATGTGTCTCTTAATATGTTTTCAGCTTAAATATATTATTATTGCATTTTTGTGGCAAATCCACACCTAACTTTAAGATCGTAGTGAGACAATTATTGTGATATCTCCTTGGTCTCGGTGAGTTAGTGTATGCATAGGTTTTCGAAAAAAAGTTAGTGTATGCATATTTGCATGAATTGATGAATGTGATGATCTTTAGTTCCTTAACTATTAAGTCGTTGACTTTACTTATGTTAATGGTCGATGTATTTTATCAGTTGTTATGTTTGCCCAGGTTGTAGAAATTTCTGGGTCTGCCACTGGTTTGAAGGTTTCATCCAAGAAAAAGTATGCCCTTTGCTAGTAGACGTCGTGTATGAGAACTTGGGCCTAGGCCCCGCCAAACTGAGAGAACTATGGAAAGAAATACACACCATTGTCAACGGAACTGCAACTATAAATTTCTACGAAAGGTCTGAGCTTATTTCTGTCAACAAATTATTTGAGATGGCATATTGTGGAAGTATTAGTCAATAATAAATGGCGGTGCAGATATGATGTGGCTTTCGACACAAATGTCATGGGCACATATGTGAGTTTGCAAAGAGGTGCAGTAAACTCAAGATGCTGCTACACGTTTCAACAGGTAGGAAGCAACAATCCTGCGTTCCATTCCATGTAGTGGGCTCCTTCAAGGCACTCCTCTAGTCCTCTTACCTTATACGACCGTCCATTTTCTTGAACTAGGGCTTGTTTGGTTAGGGCCTGTTTGGTTGCCGGCCACGACTTGTCACGCCTAAGATTAAGTAGTTGCCACACCTGTGGCTTGCCACAATCTGTGGTAAAAACAGAGTGTTTGGTTAGCGAGTAAGGTTTGGCAAAATAAGTGTGGCTGCTCTGTTGTTTGGATTATTGCCACGAAAACTTGACAAAAGTTTGTGGCATTTGTTTGGTTTGCAACCACATATGAGTGAAAAATACCTTAATGCCATATATAATGATAGTAGTCCAAGTAATACTGCAAGTATAATTTTTTTGATCCATCTAAAATATATGTTAAGTAAAAAATAGATAAAATCAGTAATACGTGTTTGGCATATATGTGGCTTGCCACATTGGGTGGCAAAATTGGGTTGTTTGATTCAAAAGGAAACTATAATGGGTAAAAAATAATAGATTAAATGGAGATTGAGGTGAGCTCCTTTAGAAAGGAGTGGAAACTGATACTTTTTTTCTTTTCTTTTATTTCTTTATTTTCTTCCTTTGCTTATTTTATTATTTTTCTCTCTCCTCTGTTTGATCCACCGCATGCCTTATCTTCCTTACTTTACCACGGGTTTCTTTAACAAAAAAATCTCCACAGGAACCTTATCCACCGCACGGCGCAGCAAGCTTCACGCAGTCCAGCAATGGCGTGGGGAGCCGCCCCGCGTGCCCCGGCAACTCCACGGAACGGCTTTCCGCCCAGGTACAGCCATGCCGCCCTCCCGCACTCCGGGCCCTCGGATCTCGCCGCGCCGCCTTTCTCAGAGCTCGCCTCCGCATGCTGCCGTCCTCAAATCAAATGAAGCAGGAGTCCGTCGTCCGCCATGGACGACCACCACGCTCGTCAGCCCCGTGCTCGGCCACCACCTGCTAGGCTGCAAGCGTGCGGCCACCGGGACCAGGACGAGTTGCGGCCGCAACAGGGCCATCGTCTTCGACTCCGCTTCAGGCTGGGCGCCGTGGCGTGGCGAGTGTGGCGGAGGCAGATGAAACGGACGCCACACATTTGGCGTAAAAAACTGTGGCGAGTGATTCCTTGTGTGGCGAGCCTTACCTGGATCATCAACAAAACACCCACCAAAGTAACCGTGGCAAGCCTAACGTTAGGCATGGCGGACTGTGGCTAACAACCAAACATGCCTTCAGTGGGATTGGAGGGGATTGAAAGAATTGAGTAGCATTTTTATTTTTTATAGGGATGTATATACTTACTGATAGCATTCTTGAGCAGCTAATATAGCGGGTGAGCAAGAAGGGATACTGCTAGAGAAGCCATTCCTGATGGGTGAAACTCTGAGGAAAGATGCACACCAGGATATCGAATCCGAACTAAATCTGATAAAAAAGACCATGATAGAACTGAAAGCCAACCGGTCTTCAGAAAAGACTGAGAAAAGAACCATGAAGGAGCTGGGCCTCAAGAGGTGATCGAGAACTAACACATTGTTCGAAAAGTACATTTGTCCTGTTATATGCAATTTTGCTGCTACCACTATCCAAACATGACATGCCTGTCAACGAAGGGCAAGGGAGTTGGGGTGGCCAAACACCTATGTATTCACCAAAGCAATGGGAGAGATGCTTCTGGGGCACCTCCGGGAGAGATCTCGCAGTTGTCATCGTCCGGCCTAGTATCATAACCAGCATCCTGAACGATCCATTGTCTGGCTGGATGGGATCAGGTATCATACCGCCGTACGTGACCAAAAAACAAAAAAGATTTCTTGATGGCAGCCTCTGCAGCATGCACAGTGAGTGAAAACCAAAACGGTTGCCTCTCGCAGGACAATTGACTCGTTAATCGTCGGCTACGCCAAGCAGGCTCTGTCAATCTTCTTAGCTGATCTCGACCTGATAATGGACGTACGTGGTGAGTTTCCACAAAATAACGCAGCATCAAATCAAATCAAATCAAATCTACAGAAATGTACGTAACCAATGCATGGTGACAGATTCCCGGGGACATGGTGGTGAACGCCATGATGGTGCACTCGGAGGAGCAGGCGCAGAGCATGTACCACCTGACGTCGTCGGTGCGCAACCCGGCGCGCGCCCTGCGCCGTCCTCGCCGAGTCCGCCTACCGCTACTTCCTCCAAAACCCACCGCGGTCCAGGAAGAAGAGCGAGCTCCTGCGGATGCGCTTCTTCCGCACCCTCCCCAGGTTCCGCGCCTACATGGCCATCAAGTGCAGGCTTCCCCTCGAGGTCGTCCGTCGTCGTCATTACTCAGCTCAACTTTATGAATAATGCTATATACATATACATATATGTAAAATACATAAATATAATCGAATGCTCTCTCCCACGCTGCGGCCCGCCCAAACAAGGTCCACACGCACAGCATCTACCGCTACAGCCTCAGGGTCAGGGGTAATAGTACCTGTCGGCCTTCCAGCCGCCGACAGGACCCTGTCGGCTTACCAGTGGTCGACTAGATGCTATATCTACGATTTCTGTATAACATCTTCTAAATTTGCAATTATTCATTAAAGAAATATATTACTTAAAAAAAGATCGCGAGCTGCTGCTACGACTACGAGCACGGAGCACCGTTCCGTTTCGTCGGTGAGGCCCTGCGTCTGCCTCTGCCTTTTCGTGCTGGCTTTATGCTGTAGGCTGTGTTTAGTTCCTAAAAAAAAAACACTATGTAGAAAAAAGATTCATCGTCGTATCAAACTTGCGATACATGCATGGAGTACTAAATGTAGATGAAATTAAAAACTAATTGTACAGCTTGATTGTAGTTTGCGAGACGAACGTTTTGAACCTAATTAGTCAATGGTTGGACACTATTTGCCAAATAAAACCAAAACGTGCTACAGTACATTTTCCATCCTTTTTGAGGGAACTAAACACACCCTGTCGAGAGAGAGCATGCAGACGACTCACTGCACTGCATGCGGTAGCGGGTAGCCGCTATGACCACAACGGAAAACCGCGGCAGAGTTCACCGCAGGTACAGTGGACGGCCGCCCACGGCCCACAGACAAGCGAATACTCCTCCGGCGGTAGTAGTCCAGGTCCAGTCCAGTCCAGTCAGGCGGTCAGCCGCGCGCCGCCCCACGGCAGCCGGACCCCGACACCTACCACGCAAGGGCCGCTGGTAGTTGCTCGTCGGCATTTACACGCCCCGGCCCCTGCGACGACTGTGACCACGCACCGCTCACCGCTGCAAACCTGCCTAGTACTCCTTACCTACAGCAGCCCAGCCGCCGAAGACGACACCAGTGGGGCACGACTTGCCCGCCGTCGACCAAGGCCGGCCGGCCGCCCGCCGCCGGCCACACGGTGCCAGCCGATCGACCGGGGACCACGTTGGGACGGGGCCCAGGTGCATGCAGTGGTTGTCGTCCACATGAAATGGAGATATTTCAGTCAGCGTCAGCGGTACTGTTTGGATTTCCAGCAAACTGTGGAACATTAATCAATCCAGCAAATTCATTCGATTAGTACCTTGACGATAGCGATGCTAGGCGACAGGAAGCAACGTTCGGAGAGGAGAGGGCCAGAGGGGGTACTCGAGCCGTTCGGCGGATGGATTCTACTGCTGATGGTTGACGCAGCCGGACTGGTTCAAGCGAACAGAGCCGTCTTCCTCTTAGGAACTAACTTGGTTAATGAAACTAGCTCCTCTGCTGTGTGATAGATTGTATGTAACTCCCATGTAGGAGTACGTGAATCCTCGGGGGGTGTTTAGTTCCAACCCAAAAAAAATTTATCCCAACATATCGAATGTTTGACATATGTATGAAGTATTAAATGTAAATGAAAAAAAAAACTAATTGCACAGTTTGGTTGGAAACCACAAGACGAATCTTTTAAGCCTAATTAATTTATAATTAGCCTTAAGTGCTACAGTAACACACATGTGCTAATGACGGTTTCCTTAGTCTTAATAAATTCGTCTCGCGGTTTTTAGACGAGTTATGTAATTAGTTTTTTAATTAATATCCGAAAACCCCTTCTGACATCCCATAAAACATCTGATGTGACACAAAAACCTTTCACCTCCTGACGGTTCCAAACTTTGGAGTGCCAAAATACACGGTAGCATTCGTTTGTATTTGGTAATAATTGTCCAACTATTGACTAATTAGACTCAAAACATTCGTCTCGCAAAGTACAACCAAACTGTACAATTAGTTTTTGATTTTATCCACATTTTGTACTCCATGCATGTATCGCAAGTTTGATGTGACGGAGAATTTTTTTTTACATAGTGCACTTTTCAAGTGATCTAAACACAGCCACCCTTTGTGAATTGCTGAAAATATCTGAATCTGATGAAGACCATTCGGAACAGCAGTAACTGACAAATGCAGATGAGGAAATGGCGGTTGGTTGGTACCGTACTCGTACGGGAACATTACTACTGTGCGGTCCTGGCAGTGGCCGCAGCAGCCGCTGCCTACTACGTACCGAGTACACTGCTCCCTCCGTTATAAAAATATCATTCTTGTTTCTTAAAAAAACTAAGTATTTTTTTAACTTTAACTAAATATATAGATAAATACTAATTAATATTTATAGTATATTATTAGTGTCATTAGATAGATCATTGAATATATTTTTATAATAAACTTATTTGAATACACTAGCTTTACTAATATTCTCTATAAATCTAATCAAATTTTAAAAAGTTTAACCAACACTAGTGCGACGGATGGAGCAGTGGTCTACTAGTACCTACTGCTGGAGTACCACGCTTTGCATCCCCCACATGTCCTATGTGTGGTGGTAGTATAGTTAAAAAAAGAGGAAATCCGCACCGGCAGCCATGTTTAGTTTCCAAAAATTTTTAAGATTTTCTGTCACATTAAATGTTTGGACACATGTATAGAGTATTAAATGTAGACAAAAAGAAAAAACTAATTACACAGTTTGGTAGAAAACCACGAGACGAATCTTTTAAGCCTAATTAGTCCATGATTGAACACTAATTGACAAATACAAATGAAAGTGCTACAATAACCAAACCCAAAAATTTTCACAAACCCTAGCTCTAAGCTTTCTTCGATTCACCGAAAGATGCCTATAGGCTATGTGTGTGCATGTGTACAACAAGTCAACAATCGTTCTAGCAGCTAGCTAGCATATAGGCATAGCAACATGGTATAGTACAATAATTTGGTAAACACCGTGGACGTGCATGCCAAGTCTATTGGCTTTGAATTGTAGGAGTACATGCACACAGCTACCAACTGTACCGATCGAGTATTTTTCAAGTCGTTGCACCCATTCATGCACCAGATCATTTCCTCGTCCCTTTCGTCCCTGAAAAAAAAAAGCTGTGCTGTACACTGTAACACCCTCGGTGTTACCGCACAAATCAACGCACCAAAGCATATCATGAGCATCATCTCTATGTGATTTTTTTTATATGTTAAAGTGCGTAGAACCATTGTAGTAACTTAAATTAATTAATAAAAATATTAAATAAAAGTTGACGCAATAGCCCTTGTGATATCAGATAAGGTTGCAAACTAATTTTTATTGCACAAAAATACTATAGGACATGTATGTGAACCCTTAATGAAGTGTGAAGTGCAAAGTGTGTAGATGTTAATGCAATTTTTGTTTAACAAAGTAATAATGCTAGCTAGTGTTTCTAATAGCTCGGAAAAGGAAGTTGAATTAGGGTTCAATTAAGGACTTAGCTAATTTTCGACCTTGAAAACGGTTTGATGAGCATGTGTTCGTGAATTTGTTCAGTATGATTTTGTTAGTAACTAGTGTCGCGTCTTAGCTTGGCAGGTAGCCCTTAGTACCCTCTTTAGCATGGTCCATGTGGTTGTGGCTTGTTCGAGCTGGTTTAGCCGAAGTAGGTGCTTTAAAAATCGTGCACGTGCTAGCGTCGGGTTATCAGGCTTCCGGTGCGTGGTCACCGTGACCTGTTCTTGTCGTGGCCGTGCTCGGCCGGGTCGCGCGTGGGGGAGTGAGCTGCCCAAGCCGTTCTCGGCCTGGCCGCTGCTGGCGGTTGCTGCGTGGGCCCTTGCAGCCGCCCTGTCGCCCTACTGCCCCTCCCTGTCGCTCGACCCCATCGCTGTTGCCAGCCACCGATGTATCGCCTTGCGCCGCTGCTGCTCTGCACCGCTGCCACCAATGTGTTGCCGACCGCCATGACCCACCGCAGCTGCTGCCGGCCCCGCACTGCGCCGCTGTGTCTCGCCCCGCGCATTGGCCGGCCACCAGCCACTGCGGCGCTGTCACCTCGCGCCGCATCCGTGCCCTGGTCCAGCGTCGCTGCTGGCTAGCCGGCTGCTGCTCGCGCACGCCACGCTACCTCCCCCCCTTCGCCTACACGCGTACACTTCCCGACCACGCAGTGTTCGCGCGGGGGCCAGCTGCTAACCGCGCCACGTTCCGTTCTAGCTCAGGCCAGCCAGCCCGGCCCCTCCCGTTTTTCCCCCTCCCTCCTCTGTTGCTGGGTCAACCGAGCCGCGCCGAGCGTAGCCTGCAGCACCGGTCATCTCCAAGAAATTGCTCGCACTGGAGGAGAGTTTAGGCACCGGGCCACCCACCGAGCCCGCACGACCGTAACCGAGCTCTGCACAGTGTCGATTTCGGAGTGTTGCTGCCACCGTGCCGTTAAGGCCAAGCCGCCCGTCACCTGGACAGCTCTCCACCTACCCACCTTGAGCCCAATCCGTTGCACCACTAACCTCGCCGCAACCTCCGCCTCACCCTGTGCACCACCGCGGAGCCCCCACCGCCCTCTCGACGTTGCTGACGCGTCCGCGCCGCTGCGGGGCGCCGCCGCACCGTTGGGTCACCCGTGGCCGGCTCAGCTCAGGTATTCTCCGGCCATCCCGTCACTGCGGTCAGGTCCGGGGGGTTTCACTGGAGCTCGCCTGCACCCTTTGCCACTCTCGCAGAGTCCCTGCTCGCCGAAACGTCGGCACCGTCCTTGCTGGTTGGTCGCCGTCGTGTGGGAGCTGCGCTACCCCGTCTCTGGCCTCCGAACCGCTGCCCCATGCCTCGTGCCTGCACCCAGGTGAGCGTCTCCCTCGCTTGTGTGTTGTTGAGGTTCCCCAGTGTGTAAGGTCCTAGATGGCTAGAGGGGGGGTGAATAGCCTATAAAAATTTCTACAAGAATCACTAAGCAAACTTGTTAGAATAACAAACGGCGCAAAACGAGTTTTGCTTAGCCTATGGTTGTGATGCAAGCCTCCTATCCACAAGTCTAGTAGATTATGATCTCTAGTTCACAAAAGGACTATGTCACTAATCTTACACTAGTGAGCAAGCTAACAACACTACTAGCAAAGCTACTACTAGAGCTACACAAGATAAACTAGTAAAGTAAATGTAAGAAAGAGGATTGTGAATCTTATACCGACGGTGGAGTGAAGATGTTGCCAATCATCAAGATGATATACAATCAATCAATATTGACAACAACACAATATGAAGACCAATCACCGGGAGACAAGTGACACAATATTTTTGTTCACCCGGTGTTCACTTGTGCACCGACAAGCTACGTCACCGGTTGTGTCGACCAACACTTAGATGGTTCCTCGGTGTGACCCTCAAGTCACTTGCCCCTCAAGGCACGCCCCGCAAGGCACCACAAGATACCACTCTCAAGTGAGGTAACTCAATGACACGCGCAATCCACTAGAGTTGCTTTTGGCGCTCCGCCGAGGAAAGCACAAGAACCTCTTACAATTAACCGGAGGTGGCCAAGAACAATCTCCTTCTCTTGCCAACGCCTCCAACAATCTCCAAGCCAGCTAGGAGCGGTACTCTCCAAGAGTAACAAGAAATCCACCGGCTAAACCACCCACAAGTGCCACTAGATGCCCTCAAGCTATGCAATGCACTTTGGGATCACTCAATCTCACTTTTGATTTGCAATCAAGCAAGAGAGAAGAGTGGGAGGAGAAGCTCTAGCTCAAAGGATGCACAAGTATGTTAGAAATCACTAGTTACCTCCCCAAGGGCCGGCCAACAAGTATTTATAAGCATCCCATCCGAATAGAGCCGTTATACCCCTTCACTGGGTCTTTTTCGGGATGACCGGACGCGCCGGTCATAACTGACTGGACGCGCTCAACCGCGTCTGATCCTCCAACGGTCACTGACCCCAACGGTCAAACCAATGACCAGACGCGCCTAGGGCAACGACCGGACGCGCCTGTCAAACGACCGGACGCGCCCGTCAAACGATCGGACGCGCCGATCGCGCTGTTCCGCGCGCCAGCAAAGCAATGACCGAACGCGCTCCTCGCAACGACCGGACGCGACAGTGCCCGCGTCCGGTTAGAGTCCAGTAAGCTCCCTCAACGATCAGACGCGTCCGATCGCGTGTGACCGGACGCGCCCCGCGTCCGATCGTCCTTGCGAACCGCAGTTCCTTCTGGGCACCTGACCGGACGCGCCGGTCCCGCGAGTGACCGGACGCGCCGGTTGCAAACCCTAGCAACCGCGCGCCTGACTGCTGACCGGACGCGTCCGGTCATACCATGACCGCGTCTGGTGCAGCGTCCGGCCACCTCTGTGACCTCCGTTCGCCTCCGTTTCTTTTCCGACTTCCGACGTAGTGGAAAATAGGCATTTCAACTCCTCAAAAACGTCTGAATCCCGCGCTCGCAAGCTCGGCGGGAGGGAGAGAGAGACCCAAACCCTCTCTACCGCTTAAACTCCAACGCCTTCGCAAATGTGCCAACACCAACAAGTGATCACCACCTTGTGCACGTGTGTTAGCATTTTCATAATCATTTTCAAAGGTTTTCCAGTTAGGTCACTAGGCCCTACATGCAATGCACTTCATGAATTCACCTAGTGGCACCCGTGCATCGAATAACCGATAAGACTTCCCCTCTTAATAGTTCGGCTATCGATCCTAAACCACTCACACCCTCTATGGTGTCTTGAGTGCAAAACAAAATGGCCCTATGGTTATACCTTTGCCTTGAGCCCATTTTGTTTTTTCCAGAAGATACGATTCACTTCATATCATCACATGACCATCTCGATCCATCGACCTTGACTTCACTTGCTCTTCACCGTTGCATCGGTCCGTCGGCACCAAGTCTTGCTCAAGCTTCACCATTGCATGGTCCTTCGCTTCGAAGCCTCGACTTGCCCTTCACCTTCACAACCGGTCCATCGAGCCAAGCATCACCTCGGTCTTCATCATCTTGGTCACATGAGTCAATGTCATGTCTCATATTCAATGACCACCTTTATCTAAATCATCCACTTAGATACAAAGGTTAGTCCTAGGTTTCATCAATTAGCCAAAACCAAACTAGGGACTTTCAATCTCCCCCTTTTTGGTAATTGATAACAACCCTCACAAAGATGATTTTGATAATAAAAGTTTTGAACTTGTCATACTTGTCCAATCATTTTGCTCATTAGTAAAGTTTAGACAATTATCACAAGCTCGATTTTGGTAGCATTAGCTCTCTCTACATATGTGCATAGAGTTTGGATTGAAAGCTTTGCACATATGCATAGATAGAAGTGTTGAGAGAGTAATTCTACCAAAATGATGCTAAGGTGTAAGAAATGGACCTTTGAAGCGTGATACCAATCGGAGTTGCCTTTTACACCATCCTTAGCATCATGAAGTAACTAGACATCCATCACAACTCAAGAACCCCGTGAGATCAACATTATATGTAAAGGTTCTTGGACCACTTGTACCACTTGTAGAGCTTTAAGCATGTCTAGATACCACATGTAAACTATTCCTATACATGCTAGTAGATCATTTCATCATTCAAGTTCTATACTAGCATTGCACCACACAAGCACGTATATTGAATTTAAAAAAAACATGTGCAATGAGCAAGTCATATGAGAATGCACAAACAAATGCAACAACTTCGTTTATGAGCTTGCTCCCCCTACTTGTGTGCATCAAAATTTTATTTACCCCTTTATCATGTTGAATCATCTTTTTCTCTCCCCCTTTGTCAACAACTTACCCAAAAATGGGATCAAATTGTGGAGAGAAAAACAATGTTTGATGGAGTAGGTTAGAATTTAACAAATTTGGTTCAACCTAGAACACTTGCCAAAGATATTTAATTCGATTTGAACCAAAGACAAGCTTCTTCACTCCTCATAACAAGGGTTATCTTGCCTATGTTGAATTAAACACTTATAGCAAATCTTCTAGATTCAACACTAGGTTTGTAAGCTCACAAACATGTCATATGCCACCACTAGAATAAAGCAAGCATAGAAGCAATAGTGGTAACATATATCCATCAAATTCATTTGATTTATCATGAATGCTCATGCGTACCACTTATTATGTCTACATGCTCTAGTAAGTCCTTAGCATAGGATGAATGACATGTCAATTAACTTGTACCTTGCAACGTCGAAGGAGAGGCATGTTAATAAGTGGGTGGGGTGCATTCAACTCATGTTTGAGAAATCAAGAATGTTCAACTCATTCCTTAGCTTGCAAAACCTATTTTCATCAAGTGGCTTGGTGAGAATATCGGCAAGTTGATCATCGGTGCCAACACTTTCAATGGCAATATCTCCCTTTTGTTGATGATCTCTAATGAAATGATGCCTTATGTCACTATGCTTTGTTCTTCCATGTTGAACCGGGTTTTGTATCATCTTGATTGCACTTTCATTATCACATAGCAATGGCACATTCTTGAAGTTGAGGCCATAATCCTTCAAAGTTGATTTCATCCATAGCAATTGTGCACAACAACTCCCCGCACTCACATATTCGGCTTCGGCGGTAGAGATTGCCACACTATTTTGTTTCTTTGAGGACCATGACACAAGTGATCTTCCAAGTAATTGACATGTGCCACTTGTGCTCTTTCTATTGATCTTGCAACCCCCATAATCGGAATCCGAATATCCAATCAATTTAAACTTTGACCCCTTGGGATACCATAGTCCAACATCTCTTGTTTGCTTCAAGTACCTCAATATTCTCTTTGCGGCCGTGAGATGACTCTCTCTAGGTGAGGCTTGATATCTAGCACACATACAAACACTAAACATGACATCCGGCCTTGATGCGGTGACATAGAGTAGACTTCCAATTAAAGACCGATATTCCTTTTGATTCACCATTTTGCCATCAAGATCACTATCCAAATTGCCATTTGTACCCATTGGAGTTGAAATTGGCTTTGCATCTTGCATTCCGAATTTCTTCAACATGTCCCTTATGTATTTCCCTTGACTCACAAATGTCCCATTCTTCAATTGCTTGACTTGGAGACCAAGGAAGTAACTAAGTTCACCAATCATAGACATTTTAAACTCTTTGGTCATCATAGCACTAAATTCTTCACAATAAGTTTGATCGGTTGATCCAAAGATGATGTCATCAACATATATTTGCACTATGAATAGATCATTCCCAATCTTCTTGATGAATAAAGTTGTATCAACCTTGCCCATCTTGAATCCCTTAGAGAGAAGGAAATCCCTTAGCCTCTCATACCATGCTCTAGGTGCTTGCTTTAAGCCATATAAAGCCTTCTTCAACTTGTATACATGGTTGAGTTTCTTGTCATCTTCAAATCCGGGAGGTTGCTCAATAAAGACTAACTCATTGATGATCCCATTGAGAAATGCACTTTTGACATCCATTTGATATAGTTTGATGTTGTGTGCACAAGCATAAGCCAATAGAATCCTTATTGCCTCCAATCTTGCCACGGGAGCATATGTCTCGTCATAGTCAAGACCTTCTACTTGAGTATAACCTTGAGCAACTAGTCTTGCTTTGTTTCTCACCACAATGCCATCTTGATCTTGCTTGTTTTTGAACACCCATTTGGTTCCAATCACATTGTAGTCATTTGGCCTTTCTACCAATTCCCAAACATCATTTCTTGTGAAATTGTTAAGCTCTTCTTGCATAGCCATAATCCAATCGGCATCCTTCAAAGCTTCTTCTATTTTCTTTGGTTCTATGGTTGACACAAATGATGCATGCTCACAAAACATGGTCAATCTTGATCTTGTTTGCACACCACTTCTAAAATCACCAATAACACTATCAATGGGGTGATCTCTTGCAACATGTTGTGGTTGGAGTACTTGCACTTTATTGCTTGAGCTTGGTTGATCACTTGATGTATCTTGATGAGATGAACTAGCACCATGATCTTGTACTTGAGAGTCACTAGCTAGCTTGAATGGAGAATTGAGCACTTGATCTTTATCATCATCTTGAATATCAATTACTTGTTTTGCTCTAATGTCCCCAATGTCCATGTTCTTCATTGCTTCCACCAATAGAGTTCTACCAACATCATCTAGATTCTCTTCTTCATCTTGTGACCCATTGGTTTCATCAAATTGCACGTCATGGACTTCTTCTCGAATGCCACTTGAATTGTTCCAAACTCTATAAGCTTTGCTTGTAGTTGAATAACCAAGTAGGAACCCCTCATCACATCTCTTGTCAAACTTTCCCAATCTAGTGCCCTTCTTCAAGATATAACATTTGCAACCAAACACCCTAAAGTAAGAAATATTGGGCTTTCTTCCATGAAGTAGTTCATATGGGGTCTTCTCTGGCAATGGATGACAATATAGTCTATTGATGTAGTAGCAAGCAGTATTGATTGCTTCATCCCAAAAGGATTGACTCACATTGTACTCATGAAGCATTGATCTAGCCATATCAAGCAATGTTCTATTCTTTCTCTCAACTAGGCCATTTGATTGTGGAGTGTACTTGGCCGAGAATTGATGTCCAATGCCATAGTGATCACAAAGTTCTTCAATTCTTGTATTCTTGAATTCACTTCTATTGTCACTTCTCACTTTCTTGATTCTAATCTCAAACTCATTGTGAACTCTAGTGAGAAATGTCTTGAAGGTGTCAAACACTTCACTTTTGTCACTAAGAAAGAATACCCATGTGAATCTTGTGAAGTCATCCACTATGACAAATCCATACTTATTACCACCTATGCTTAAGTATGTTATTGGGCCAAATAGATCCTTGTGCATCAAATCAAATGCTTTGCATGTGCTCATTGTACTCTTCTTTGGATGTGAGCTTCCAACTTGCTTCCCAGCTTGACATGCACTACAAAGCTTATTCTTCTCAAATTCAACATCTTTCAATCCATTGACAAGATTGTGAGTTGTAAGCTTCTTCAATTGTTAGAGTCCAGTAAGCTCCCTCAACGATCGGACGCGTTCGATCACGTGTGACCAGACGCGCCCCACGTCCGATCGTCCTTGCGAACCGCAGTTCCTTCTGGGCACCTGACCGAACGCGCCGGTCCCGCGAGTGACCGGACGCGCCGGTTGCAAACCCTAGCAATCGCGCGCCTGACTGCTGACCGGACGCGTCCGGTCATACCATGACCGCGTTCGGTGCAGCGTCCGGTCACCTCTGTGACCTCCGTTCGCCTCCGTTTCTTTTCCGACTTCTGGCGTAGTGGAAAATAGGCATTTCAACTCCTCAAAAACGTCTGAATCTCGCGCTCGCAAGCTCGGCGGGAGGGAGAGAGAGACCCAAACCCTCTCTACCGCTTAAACTCCAACGCCTTCGCAAATGTGCCAACACCAACAAGTGATCACCACCTTGTGCACGTGTGTTAGCATTTTCATAATCATTTTCGAAGGTTTTCCAGTTAGGTCACTAGGCCCTACATGCAATGCACTTCATGAATTCACCTAGTGGCACCCGTGCATCGAATAACCAATAAGACTTCCCCTCTTAATAGTTCGGCTATTGATCCTAAACCACTCACACCCTCTATGGTGTCTTGAGTGCAAAACAAAATGGCCCTATGGTTATACCTTTGCCTTGAGCCCATTTTGTTTTTTCTAGAAGATATGATTCACTTCATATCATCACATGACCATCTCGATCCATCGACCTTGACTTCACTTGCTCTTCACCGTTGCATCGGTCTGTCGGCACCAAGTCTTGCTCAAGCTTCACCATTGCATGGTCCTTTGCTTCGAAGCCTCGACTTGCCCTTCACCTTCACAACCAGTCCATCGAGCCAAGCATCACCTCGGTCTTCATCATCTTGGTCACATGAGTCAATGTCATGTCTCATATTCAATGACCACCTTTATCTAAATCATCCACTTAGATACAAAGGTTAGTCCTAGGTTTCATCAATTAGCCAAAACCAAACTAGGGACTTTCACAGTGGCCAGCGAGACCGACTAGTGCCGGTCAGCGCCGCGCCGGCGTGCGGGGGAGCGTCGGGGATTTCCCTATTGCGAAGGAGGGTTAGTGTGGGGGTTAGATTGCTTAAGCACTGACTGTTGGAATAGTGGGTTTTGAGGTCGTGGTATTACCGACTAACTCGAGGATGTTTTTGCAAAACGCGCCAGCGCGCGCGGGCTTCCCCCGTCTTGGGCCGTTCCGTGCGTGGGCCGCGCTTGCCGTGGGCCGCGTCGCGTGGACCGCGCGTGCTGCATGCGAGTGGGCCGCGCGTTGGGCCACGTCGTGAGAATGGATTTTCCCTGTTCTAGTGATTTAAGAAATGCTTTGGTAAATTAGTTTGGGAGCTAAACTTTGATAATTTATTGCGATTTGTGTAGTTGTCCAAAAGTTGTGAAACCACTTTAGTTGAGTCCCTAAATTCATGCTATATCAGTTGGTGAATTCCATTCGTGCATAGCTGTGCTGATGCTAGGTCTATTAAATCAATGCAAAAGATAACAAATTTTGGTGCACCCAATCTTGTAGAAATTTTTGTGGCAAATCTAGAATAGCTTTAGCCCTAAAAATCTTACGGTAGTTTCATGATATTAGTAGGTGCTTGCTGTAATTTTGTAGCCTTTGAATAGCTCGCTAGATAGGGTAGCTAAGTTTCCCTAGTAGTGCTATGTATTAAATCGGTAATAAAAAGATGATATGCATTTTAGTTGCTATAAAATAGCTAGATCAGTAAATTCTTGCTTAGTAGTTGTTGCTATTTTAAGAGCTACTGTGGTCATCTTATTAAGTGTCGCATTATCATTTCTTGCACGTAGATCACGAGATAATTGAGTACGTAGCCACGGAGGAGCAGGACTACGAGGAGATCGTCGAAGAGTATGAGGAGGAGATCTTCGTGATATATATATATATATATATTGTAACAGAACCGACCAAATTATAAGAGCACAAGTACGAAAACAAGCACCGAAGCGCTCAAATTTTCAACCTTACATCCCAACGTCAAGTTATTACAAGGCCTCACTCCTTCACAGGGAGGGCACAAAAGACGATCCTAACATTAAAGGCACGTGATGACTACTCTAAGCATCATCCTCCGAGTCGGTGTCATGGATCTCCCCGCCGTCCTCATCACTGACAGGCTCTAACTCCTCGTCTTCTTCTTCTTCTGGCTCTTCCTCTGGTGCTTCTGCAGGTGGGGCATCCTGTGGTCCATCAACCTCCACTTCATCATCATCCTCAGCTATGAAGATGCCTGATCCCATATCTTCATCTACATTATTGTTTCTAGGTAGCAGGGGATTAAGATCGTTGTTCAGGCGGTGCACTTCTTCATGAAGATTATCGTTGTATTCTTCAGCATTTTCTAACTGTTGCTCGAGCTCAAACTAGCGAGCCCTCAGAACATTCTCTTCGTGCCAGGCTTCATCCCTCTGGTTCATGACACGAACCAACATGCGTTGACAGTTGCGGTTTGCTACTGTCAACCTCTGGACTGCAAGGGTTTCCTGGTCACGATCACGAATCACTTGCTCCAGTTGCTGACGCGCTGCATTCCTGCAGCCGTCACTTCAGCCAACTCAGCCCTCAGCCTTTCCACCTCAGTAGGCTCAGGGCGGGGCTCACGTGGAGCGAGCTGGTGACGCGGTGCCCTGCCTCCAGTGGACTTGCGAGCAGTCCTCTTGGTACGTGCCATCTGAAGCAACAAGATAAGATACGACTTAAAGTGAGGATCACTTAGGGGATACGAAATTTAATTTAGTCGGGAGTACTGAAAATTTTTAAGGAGGGAGTAAATGATATGTATGATATAATTAAACATGATGCATGCACGTTCCGTACGCCCTCTCACCTTAGTAGAAACCTAAAGTTCTAACGCTAGGCGGTGGCATACATACGTTCTCTCATATAAGCGAAACTATCGGTCTACTCGTTACGCTGTTAGTGTACCTGCAGAAAACTCATTTCAGCCCAACAGTTTCCCAATATTAGCACACAAGAAAACAGTAATTTAAATACTTTCCATATACACATCCCCAGATGTATATACTTCAGTATCAAAGCTACCCGATATAAAGGTTCCCACAATTAAGTGCTTACGTAATTACATGGTTTAAACATGTAAGTATGCAAGTCACCAAAACTACTCTCCCCTAGATCGCGATTGGACGATCATGCTCTCACAACTCACACTTACCAGAGCGTCGAGGCAATTGATCCATACATTACCACCCAAGTGGATGGCATCCATACAATTTCACGCCGTATGGACGACGAAACAAAAACAAACAAGGCCCCAAGTTAGTCTTTATAATAAGCCACCTAAGAGTCCTTATTTGGGCTAAGGGATGTGATCACTGGCATACCTAAAAATAATTCTTAGAGTTTTAACCCTTTTCATAATCAAATACTTTTGTTTTTAAATACTCGTACGATGTGTTAAATGTTGAATTATGCTCCGGTACCAGCTGTAACAGAACCGACCAAATTATAAGAGCACAAGTACGAAAACAAGCACCGAAGCGCTCAAATTTTCAAACTTGAGCCCATATAATCCTGGTAGTCAATCGAAATCACGAAGGATTTCAAACCAAACTGCTTACAACCAGATCGCATCATTCAACATACAACATCATACGATACATTTCACAAGTAGTTCTGAAATAAGTTTACACCACGGAGTAGCAATTATTACAAACCAAGTTTGAAAGTAGCGGAAGCATAACACACACACTAGTTAATTAAATACCGTCAGTCTGGATGATCGACAACCCGCAAAAGCATGAGGAAGTACATAAAGACGATCACGCCCTTGTGATCTAGTCATCGTCACCCGCAGGGTGGAGACACGTCTTGCAGAATCCCTGATAAAGCATGTCATCTGCAACAGGAGGGAATAAACCCTGAGTACTGGAATGTACTCAGCTAGACTTACCCGTCGAAAACCAGAAATAAGATGACACAAGGATTATGCAAGGCTTACACAAGAGGCTAGCTGACATAACATTTTGCATAAAGGCATAAGTAATTTAAACTCTTGTAGCCTGTACTAGCAGTTATTTTTAGCAATTACCTGTCATCTATCTTAGCACCTGTACTAAACATGCACTTGGTTGTAATCAAACAATTATCATCATTATATCCAGAGCAGGTATGAATTGTGGCAACATTGTATCATTCCCTTAACCACCAGTTCATTTAATGAGATCTACGTTGCCGCTGCTCAAGTCAAGTGCTCACTAACCGGGAGCGACGGCGATTCGAATCGAATTCCTATCCAGCTGGAGGGGTATTTCTAACACTCACCGAGTCACGCCTGGCGAAGGCTGCTCAGGTCATCTTTTGTACAGTTCAGGAATCGCGGGCCCGAATAATGTCGCGTCCCCAAGGGCGACACTCTGCCAGGTGATAGGGACTCTAACCCCCCTTGGTCTCACGCCAATGTCCCCAAGCACATCCTTTCTCTCCTCCAAGATGCAACCTACCATTCGATTCCCGGCCTGAACCATACTACTCGACTTCGCGGTCGGAACGACTTATCCGGCCAACTAAGTGTTAGACTGCGTTCAACATGACTCAAGGACGTACAGCGAATCGGTCCTTAAACGACTCAGACGGGCATAGCTCCACACCCAAGACGTGAAGTGTCTTGCGGCTGTACTATCGAACTCCCGCCGGTCTCAATTTCATTTTAAGCATGGTTCCATCCACGATAGCCATAAAGCCACTCGTGACTCCTTCCTACATCTCGCGGATGACCGGAAATCACCCGACTTCTACCGTACTAAGCAGGGCTAAGCATTGACACGTGCCTAAACCTAAAATAGGATTAAGTACGATATCTGGACAAGGACAGGTATAATGCAACAAGTGTTTTCATATAACTCCTACAACTTAATGCAGTAAACAATTAAAATACTCAAGATTAATTTATAAAATAGTGGGTTCAGCATGCACCGGGGCTTGCCTTTCAGAAAAGTTGAAGGCCGGTGGTCAGGGCACTCTGGCAAGTCTTCAGCGGCGTCTCCTTCGCCTGCTGGATCCTCGGGCTCCTGCTGCTCCTGGTTCTCCTCCGGAATTACAGGCTCGAATTCGAGGAGTGTCACCCCCTCCGGTACACCTATTGCATGAATGCACAATAAATACCATGGATGCATAAATGGGTGCAACATGCTCGGAATGAAATGCATTTCAACGATAAAAACAATAATCTAATCAAGTTACTTTATTAGTACGTGCAAATCTCTTCTCCGGTGGAGAAGTACTTACCTAAGCTACTTAACCTAAGATAAAGCTGCTCATCCTCAGTTAAGGCCCTAACACCTAACAATTACAAAAGTAGCATGTCTTAGGATATCACACCATATCAATCAGCAAAACACCACAGTAAGCATTCTGGACAGCAACTACTTGTTTTTATCACAACTGGAGATTTACAATTCCAAAAGATATGATCTAAGACAATCTGGAAAGCCTAAGAAATGCACTACAATTCATTTTCAGACCTCAACTCCAAACTCCTAAGTTTTCCATGTCAAACTTCACAAGTTCCAGAATCTGTCCTCTCAAAACAGAGAGTAGCAGATTTTGAACTGCCACTTTAAACAACAGTAACTCTCAAACTACTAAGCCAAATGCTTCCAAATTTTGACACAAGCTAGTTCATCAAGTTTATTCCAACTTTGGTATTTACAAGTTTTCTAGCAACCAATTTTATCAAAGCCAAATTTAGAATTACTACTAGCTGTCCAGAAAACCTAAAATTACAAAGGTTAAACATTTATTGATGTGGCAAACATTCTCTAAGACCAAACTAATACTACTACAAGTTCACCAATGTCACAAAAACACCAGAAGTAAGGTGTGCCCACCTAGAATATTTATTTAAACCCATTTCTTATTTTACTTAATTAATTAGGTGAATTTTAAACATATATGTAAACTACTCCAAAAATTCTACAAAATTTACAGGGGACTCTCTGACCAACAAAGAGACTACTGTAAAATTTTGAACTCAATTTATTCACAGGAACTTCCTACACAAAATTCCCAAGCCAAAAAGGCTGATTTTTGTATAAATAACAAAGCATAGTCAAAAGTGTCAAACAACAGATTTCTTAATTTTCTTGGACACTCTAGGGTACCAAGACATTCTCCAAAAATTTATATGAACATTGCACATGTAGAAAAAATACAAAAATTCATTTAAGTATTTCTTAAAATAACAAGATAGCATTATAACTTGAAAAGTACTTAAGCACTGACGCCCAAATTTTTACCAGAGCTAGGGCTAGCATAGAGTAACCTACCCACCAAATTTCATGATTTATGGAACACTACAGCTCAAGTTATAAATTTAACAAATTTGCATGCATTCCAAAACACATTTGGAAGATCTATTAAATTCTTCAGAAAACTAAACATCACATACCAGATTTATATTTTTCTAAAATACTCCACATCATGTAGATCCTAACAAAATTTATCTCATAATTTTTGGGCAAGTAAAACCCTAGATCTTCATTTTTTCCAAACCTTACTTAAAAATGTGACAGAAATCAAGAAATGAAATAAATCCCACATGAAACTGGGCCGGCCCGGCTTGCTAGCGCGGCCCAGCCAGCGCGCGGCCTGCCTTGGCGCCCCGCCCGCGCGCGCGACGCTGACAGTGCGGGCCCGCAGGCCAGAGAGAGAGAGCGAAAGGGGGAAGACGGCCGCGACTCCGGCGAGCTCAAGCTCGCCGACGACGGCGCCTCCGGCGACGAAAGGAGCACCAACGGCTTCCCCGCGACTTCCCGCATCGACCAAACCTAGATTTGCTGAACCTATCCCACCCTAGCTACAACGGCCATGGCGACCGCGGCTCGGAGGCGGCACCCGGTGGTGGTCCGGCGAGCTCCGGGGATCAGGGACCTAAGTGAGGTGTGCTGCGGCTTCCTAAGGACATGGCGGACCTCTCCATGCCACGGAAAAGGACGGAGGTGGAGCAAGTGCCGCTGGCCACGTGAGCACCGCACCGGCGGCCATGGCGTGGCGGCGCACGACGGTGTTCCGACGTGTACCGGCCATCCCATCCGGTAACGTCATCACCTAGGCTTCTCTACCCGACCCGGAACCCAAAACATGTACTAGTGAGAAGGGAGGATGACCGTAGGGAGCTGGCCACGGTGAGCCGCCGCGCAGACAGTGCGCCGGCGAGGACTCACGGTGGCGAAAACCGAAATTCGCCCTCATCTCTACACAATCCGGTCAAGCAACGGTTGGAGGAGGTGGAGGGGATGCTGGTGGAGCGGTGGACAGGATTTGGAGGACGGTGGTGCGACGGTGAGCTTGCACAAGCACGGGGCGGGCTACGGCGGCAATGGCGCCTCCGTTTTCCGCCTCGGTGAACCCGGCCAGAGCGAGAGTGAAGGAGAGAAGAGTGAGCGCGAGTGTGGGGGTGGAGGTGTCGGCTCGGTCTTCATCTCCGCGCCTGGGCTCGCGACGTGGAGGCGACGACAGAGCTCGGACGCCACGCGGCGACGCTCTTCTGCCCGGGCGCCACGACAGGCCGGAGTTCGAGCTCGTGACTGAAACCGCGCCTCCAAAGACCGACTGACAGGGTAGTTTCGTCGACGATTTACTCTCAAACCAGCTCGTATTAGTGAAACCTCCAATTAGCAAAGTTGTAGACCTATGTGAGCACTACAAGTTTGTAAAAGGCACCATGAGCTAGTTCGGTTTGGATTTGAAACTACAGGGCTCCAAACTAGTGTACTTGGAAACTGAAATGCAGTTTCAGAGATCAATGCCGACTGAAACCCTAACTTCTTGACACTATTTCTCCTAAACTATTGAGAACCAGGTGATGGTGATATTGACAATGTTGTAGAGCTATGTGTGGACATCAACTTTGTCAATTGGCTCTAAGACTGGTTTGGCCTAGTTTGTGAGTTACAAGCTGCTAAAGTGAGGTACAGTGAAACTGAAAAGTCCAATTTCCAGACTTAGAATTTTTCTAAGTGTTGATTCCCACTCAAGCTGACTTGTGGGCCATTTTTGAGCATGCTCTGTTCATTTTCATGAGATGGCCATATTAGAACTTTTGTTCCTCATGAAATTCTCTACAACTTTACTTAAGGGTGCTCTTCCATGCAAGGTCTCTAAATTAGACTTTTTAATTGGTCAAACTAGAGCCTTCTAGGGTCAAATGGTGGTCAAACTTCTCTTAGAGGGCAATTTTGTAATTTTGGTCAACATGAACCTTGTTCCAAATGTTACCCTAAGTATAACTAAGGTGTTGTAGGTCATGATTGGCTACCTTACCTTTTTGTTACACCAACTAACAAATACTTCATGAAATAAATCAAACAAACCCTAGAATAATTACATGTGTTGCATCACATAAAATAACAAACATGAATGATGCATGCTTATGTTTATGCCATGCAAATGCAATGCAATTAAGGACTAAACACTTGAAGTGTTACAGTACTTCTCGAAGCTAGAATTCGCACTTACTGAACTTTGCATATAGTTGATGTTCACGCAGTCTTGTGTGGACTATACGCAGATGTTCAGCGTGATCTTCCTCATTTACAGAATATATCAGGATGTCATCAATAAATACAACCACAAACTTGTCCAATTCGGGCATAAACACCGAATTCATCAAGTACATAAAGTGTGCGGGGGCGTTGGTCAAGCCGAAGGACATAACAAGATACTCATAAAGACCGTATCGGGTAGAGAAAGCTGTCTTGGGAACATCTTCCGGGCGGATTTTAATTTGATGGTAGCCAGATCTTAGATCAATCTTGGAGAAAACTTTAGCTTTAGCCAACTGATCGAACAAGATGTCGATGCGGGGTAGAGGATACTTATTTTTGACAGTGACTGCATTGAGAGGTCTATAATCTACGCACATTCGCAATGACTGATCCTTCTTCTTTACAAAGATAGCAGGACATCCCCACGGAGATGAACTGGGACAAATCAACCCCTTCTTCAAAAGTCCGTTCAATTGCACCTTAAGTTCAGCTAACTCATTCGGAGGCATCCTATAAGGTCTCCTAGAGATGGGAGCCGTGCCAGGCAACAACTCAATTTTAAATTCCACATCCCGATCCGGAGGGAGCCCCGACAAATCATCGGGAAAAACGTCCGGAAACTCATTTACTACTGGAATTTCGGCCAACGCCTTTGCTTGCACAGCATGAACTTCCCCAGACAAATCAACTTTTTTGGGAAGTTGTACCAGAAAACCCTTTTGATCTGTAGGATCTCTGAGCATAACTACCCGAGTGGATGTATCAATGAGTACCCCATTCTGACTCATCCAATTCATGCCCAAAATAACATCTATGCCTAAGCCCGGCAAAACCACTAAGGCAAGCGAGTACTTTCGCCCTTCTATCTCAAGCTCAAGATTCTCCACTACTTTATTTGTGGAAATATTCCCACTTGCTGCGCTAATACAATAACCCCCACCTTCAACAGTATGCAATTTGTGTGCAAACTCTGATGCAAACTTAGGACTGATAAAGGAATGTGAAGCACCTGAATCAAAAAGTACCACTGCAGGGTGTTGGTCAACTAGGAACTTACCAGCAGTGACAACCTCACCAGATGGGATTTCCTCAATACTGTTATAATGAGCGTGCCCTTGACGGCCACCTTGGTGGACATTCTTCTTAGGGTAAGGACAGTTCCTGGACCAATGGCCTGGCTTGTTGCAGTTCTAGCAAGGCATGTTGCTAGAAGGAACACTGGAGCTGCCTTGGCCCGAATTACCCTTTGGCAGAGCCACTGTATATGCCTTGCGAAACCCAGTCTTCACTGGCGCCTTCTTTTGCGAAGGACGGAACTTAGCACTTGTGGCAGGAGGGCGAGGAGGAGCCCTCAGGGCAGCTGGAGCTCGAGACTGTGAAGCACCTGCCTCAAGTGCCCTCTTGCGGCTCTTAGAAGCAGCATAGATAGAGTTATTGTTCTCTTGAGTCAGAGCATCACTGATAAATTCATTGAAGGTAGTGCACTTGCTAGTGCCCATAGTCTTCATCAGCTTTGGGCCGAGGCCTCTTTTAAAGCTAGCAATTTTCTTGGCATCGGTATCCACAAACTCTGTGGCATACCTTGCCAGGTTGTTGAAGGATTGCAGATATTCAGTTAAGCTTTTATTGCCCTGTGACAGCCTCATAAATTATGTGTGCTTGATAGCCATAAGACCTGGAGGAATATAGTTCCCACGGAATGCGGCCTTGAACTGGTCCCAAGCAATCGGGACATTTGCAGGCAGTGTGGAACAATAGTGGCTCCACCAAATACCCGCTGGACCATGTAGTTGGTGAGAAGCATATTCAGTTTTCAGCTCATCGGTCAAGCGAAGCAGACGAAACTTTTGTTCAATAGTGTTCAACCACTCATCGGCTTGCAGTGGTTCCTCCGCCTCCTTAAAGAGCTGGGGCTTAGTATCAAGAAAGTCCTTGAAATCACTGTACTGATTGGGTTCTGGGCCCTGGCGGCCATGACGAGCCTCCCGGTTGGCAAGCTGGCGCATAGCATCTGCCAACATGCGCTGCCCTTCGACCACGGTCTGCATCAACTCAGCCGGGGTAGGTGGTGGCGGAGGGGGTGGCTGTTCCTCATCCTCATTGCCACGACCCCGACGGAGATTGTACGACATCTGCAAAATGCATAGCCAATGAGCACTGACGATGTGGGAAATTTGTAGATGAATTATCGTAAATATGTCAAACTGACATCATGAAATAGACTTCTCAAAATACTCATGGCACAATAATTCATCACAACCGCACAATCCATTCAAGCGGATCAATTGGCGCAATCATGCGAGGGAATCCAACAAGATGTACTTTGATAAAGGCTCACTCACAAGGAGCACAGCAGTTACTGAACCGTTTACGTTAATATCTATGTGATTTTTGACCTTTCGCCCGGTACTTGGATTCGATCTTAAAATTTTTAGTTGACTGAGAAAGGCTACTTCAAACTGACCACAAAGAGACTTCTCAACGGTAGAGTTCCATGGTGGATCATGACTAGCCACCTCGATACCAGCGCGTGCCAAGCAGCACAACCTTATGTCGCGCACCATAGGAGGCCCTCGGTTTCATCGCGGCACCGAAGGGTGCTAATCGTGACACCATCATCGAACGCACGCAATAAGACATCCAATTGTGATCGAAATTAACAGGTTCAAATAAACATCTAGGAACATAGGGTTCGACCTTACATCCCAAAAGTCAAGTTATTACAAAGCCTCACTCCAACATAGGGAGGGCACAAAAGACAATCCTACATCATAGCTACGTGATAGCTACTCTAAGCATCGTCCTCAGAGTCAGTGTCAAGGATCTCCCCACCGTCCTCATCACTAACAGGCTCTAACTCCTCATCATCTTCTTCTTCTTCTTCTGGTGCTTCTTCTGGTGCAGCATCTTGGGGCCCATTGACCTCCACTTCATCACCATTTTCAGCCATGAAGATTCCCGAACCCATGTCATCATCTGCGTTGATATTTCAAGGCAGCAGAGGATTTAGCTGGTTGTTCAGGCGGTGCACTTCTTCATGAAGATTGTCATTGTATTCTTCAGCATTCTCCAACTGTTGTTCGAGCTCAAACTGACGAGCTCTCAGAACGTTCTCCTCGTGCCAGGCTTCATCCCTCTGGTTCATGACACGGACCAGCATGCGTTGACAGTTGCGGTTTGCTACTGTCAATCTCTGGACTGCAAGGGTTTCCTGGTCATGATCACGGATCACTTGCTCCAGTTGCTGACGCGCTGCATTCCTGGCAGCAGTCACTTCAGCCAACTCTGCCCTCAGCCTTTCCACCTCAGTAGGCTCAGGGCGGGGCTCACGTGGAGCGAGCTGGTGACGAGGTGCCCTGCCTCCAGTGGACTTGCGAGCGGTCCTCTTGGTACGTGCCATCTGTAGCAACAAGATACGACTTAAAGTGAGGATCATTTAGGGGATACGAAATTTAATTTAGTCGGGACTATTGAAATTTTTAAGGAGGAGTAAATGATATGTATGATATAATTAAACATGATGCATGCACGTTCCGTACGCCCTCTCACCTTAGAAGAAACCTAAAGTACTAACGCTAGGCGGTGGCATACATACGTTCTCTCATATAAGCGAAACTATCGGTCTACTCGTTACGCTGTTAGTGTACCTGCAGAAAAATCTCATTTCAGCCCAATAGTTTCCCAATATAAGCACCAAGAAAGCAGTAATTTAAATACTTCCATATACACATCCCCTGATGTATATACTTCAGTATCAAAGCTACCCGATATAAAGGTTCCCACAATTAAGTGCTTACATAATTACACGGTTTAAACATGTAAGTATGCAAGTCACCAAAACTACTCTCCCCTAGATCGCCGGTTGGACGATCATGCTCTCACAACTCACACTTACCAGAGCGTCGAGGCAATTGATCCATACATTACCACCCAAGTGGATGGCATCCATACAATATCACGCCGTATGGACGACGAAACAAAAACAAACAAGGCCCCCAAGTTAGTCTTTATAATAAGCCACCTAAGAGTCCTTATTTGGGCTAAGGGATGTGATCACTGGCATACCTATGAAAATAATTTTTAGAAATTTTACCCTTTTCATAATCAAATACTTTTGTTTTTAAATACTCGTACAATATGTTTAATGTTGAATTATGCTCCGATACTAGCTGTAACAGAACCGACCAAATTATAAGAGCACAAGTACAAAAACGAGCACCGAAGCGCTCAAATTTTCGAACTTGAGCCCATATAATCCCGGTAGTCAATCGAAACCACGAAGGATTTCAAACCAACTTGCTTACAACCAAGATCGCATCATTCAACATACAACATCATACGTTACATTTCGCAAGTAGTTCCGAAATAAGTTTACACACACGGAGTCGCAATTATTACAAACCAAGTTTATAAAGTAGTGGAAGCAAACACACACCAGTTGTTTAACTACTGCCAGTCTTGTTGATCAACAACCCACAAAAGCATCAGGCAAGTACATAAAAGATGATCACGCCCTAGTGATCTAGTCTTCGTCACCCGCAGGGTGGAGACAATTTTTGCAGAAGCCTTGGTAGAGCATATCATCTGTAACAGGAGGGGAATAAACCCTGAGTACTGGAATGTACTCAGCTAGACTTACCCGTCGAAAACCAGAAATAAGATGACACCAAGGATTATGCAAGGCTTACACAAGAGGCTAGCTGACATCACATTTTGCATAAAGGCATAAGTAATTGAAACTCTTATAACTTGTACTAGCAGTTCTTTTTAGCATTTACCTGTCATCTATCTTAGCACCTGTACTAAACATTCACTGGAGTATAATCAAACAACATTATTATTATATCCATAGCAGGTATATCATTGTGGCAACATTGTATCATTCCCTTAACCACCTGTTCATTTAATGAGATCTACGTTGCCGCTGCTCAAGTCAAGTGCTCACTAACCGGGAGCGACGGCGATTCGAATCGAATTCCTATCCAGCTGGAGGGATATTTCTAACACTCACCGTGCAGACCCCTGCCAGGGTCGCACAGGCCACCGTTTCATATGATTCAGGAATCGTGGGTCTGAATAATGTCGTGACCCCAAGGGCGACACTCTGCTAGGTGATAGGGACTCTAACCCTCCCTTGGTCTCACGCCAATGTCCCCAAGCACATCCTTTCTCTCCTCCAAGAAGCAACCTACCATTCGATTCCTGGCCTGAATCACATTACTCGGCTTCGCGGTCGGAACGACTTATCCGGCCAACTAAGTGTTAGACTGCGTTCAACATGACTCAAGGACGTACAGCGAATCGGTCCTTAAACGACTCAGACGGGCATAGCTCCACACCCAAGACGTGAAGTGTCTTGCGGCTGTACTATCGAACTCCCGCCCGGTCTCAATTTCATTTTAAAGCATGGTTCCATCCACGATAGCCATAAAGCTACTCGTGACTCCTTTCTACATCTCGCGGATGACCGGAAATCACCCGACTTCTACCGCACTAAGCAGGGCTAAGCATTGATACGTGCCTAAACCTAAATTAGGGTTTAAGTACGATATCTGGCAAGGACAGGTATAATGCAACAATTGTTTTCATACAACTCCTACAACTTAATGCATGAAACAATTAAAAGTACTCAAGATAGATTTATAAAATGATGGGTTCAGCATGCACCGGGGCTTGCCTTTCAGAAAGGTCGAGGGCCGGTGGTCAGGACACTCGGGTAGATCTTCGGCAGGAGCTTCATCGCCGGTTGGTTCCTCTAGCTGCTCTGACTGGTCCTAGACTTCCTCCGGAATCACTGGCTCGAATTCGAGGAGAGTTACCCCCTCCGGAACACCTATTGCATGAATGCACAATAAATATCATGGATGCATAAAGGTGCAATATGCTCGAAATGAAATGCATTTCAGAAATAAAAACAATAATCTAATCAAGTTACTTTATTAGTACGTGCAAATCTCTTCTCCGGTGGAGAAGTACTTACCTAAGCTACTCAACCTAAGATACAGCTATTCTTCTTAGGTTAAGGCCCTAACACCTAACAACACAAGAGTAATGTTACTTAGGTTACCACAGTAAGACATTCTGGACAGCAGCTCAAAGATTCTAACATAACTGAAGATTCCTAACTCCAAAAGTTATGGTCTAAGACAATCTGGAAAGCTTAAGAAATGCACTACAAATCATTCTCAGACCTCAACCCAAAATTCCTAAGTTTTCTATGTCGAATTTCCCAAGTTCCAGAATCTGTCCTCTCTAAACAGAGAGTAGCCAATTCTGGACTGGCACTTTAAACAGCAATAACTCCCAAACTATTAAGCCAAATGCTCCCAAATTTTGACACAAGCTAGTTTATCAAGTTTACTAAAACTTTGGTACTTACAAGTTTTCCAGCAACCACCTTTATCAAAGGTCAAACCTAGAAATACTACCAGCTGCCCAAAAAACCTAGAATTGCAAAGGTTAAATATTTATTTATGTGGCAAACATCCCTTAAGACCAAACTAATGTTACCACAAGTTCACATAGGTCACAAAAACACCAGAAAGTAAGGTGTGCCTAAATAAAATATTTATTTAAATTTATTTCTTAATTTACTTAAGTAATTAAGTGGAATTTTAAACATATATGTAAACTGCTCCTAAAATTCTACAAAATTACAGGAGACTCTATGAACCAAAAAGAGACCACTGTAAAAATTTGAACTAAAATTATTTACAGAAACTCCCTAAACAAAATTCACAAGCCAAAAAGGCTGATTTTTGCATAATTAACAAATCATATTAAAAAGTGTCAAACAACAGATTTCCTAATTTTCTTGGACACTATAGGATACCAAGACATTCTCCAAAAATTATAAGAACATTGCACATGTAGAAAAATTACTAAAATTCATTTAATTATTTCCTAAAATAATAAGATAGCATTATAACTTGAAAAGTACTTAAGCACTACTGCCCAAATTTTTACCAAAGCTAGAGAAAGTATAAATTAGCCTACCCACCAAATTTCAAAATTTTTGGAACACAGAAACTCAAGATATGATTTAAACAAGTTTGCATGCAATCTAAAACACATTTCAAAAACCTATTTAAATCTCCCAAAAACTAAACATCACATAACCAATTCATATTTTTCTAAAATACTACACATCATGTAGATCCTAACAAAATTTATCTCATAATTTTTGGGCAAGTAAAACCCTAGATCTACATTTTCCAAACATCACTAAAATCTATGACAAAATGCAAAGAAAAACAAAAACCGAACCCAACTCGCTACTGGGCCGGCCTCTACGCGGACGCGGCCCAACTTCGCACGCGGCCTGCTCAGGCCGTCCCGCCCACGCGCGCGTGGGGCTGACAGCGCGGGCCCACAGGCCATAGAGAGAAGAGCGGAGGGGGGGAGACGGCCGCGACTCCGGCGAGCTCTAGCTCGCCGACGACGGCGCCTCCAGCGACGGGAAGAGCACCAACGGATTCCCCGTGATTTTCCGCATCGACCAAACCTAGCTTGGCTGACCCTATCCCAACCTAGCTACGACGGCCATGGCGACGGCGGCCCGGTGATGGCGCACGGTGGTGCGGTGGTGAGCTCCGAGCACCAAGTGGTCACCGGAGGTGCGCATTCGCTTCCCAGAGCCAAGGCAGACCTAACGAGATTTCTATTGAGGACCGAGGCAAGGTGGATGAGCATGGCCGAGTACAAGCACCGCAGGCGGCGGTGCGCCGGTGAGCTCCGAGCGGGGGAAAAGCCGGCAATGCCCCTTACCCTGCTCGGTTGCTCCAAAGGAGGGTTCGACGAGGTTCGGGAGGTGGTGGCGGAGCTGTGGGCGTGATGTATTGGCCGGTGGTGCGACGGTGAGCGCACACGGCGGCAGCGGAGCGCGCGGCACCGCAGGCGGCTCGGTTCTTTTCACTCGACGAGCTCAGGGCGAGAGAGAGAGAGAGACAAGGCGGGAGTGAGGCGGAGGCCGCGTCGTGGCGTTCAAGAAGCCCGCTCGGACCTGACCGGTGGGGCCACGACTGGCGTACGGTCGCCACCACGCGCCACGCGGCGGTCGCGGTCTGAGGCCGGTCGGCCACTTCCCCCCCTGCCCGATCTGAACTGCAACATAGGCAACACCACGTTGCAACATTTGCAACATTGACCACCCCCGAACAGCAGCAGCTTTCAAGCCCTGTAGCTCTAAAACTAGCCCGAATCACGAGATGAGCTAATTAACAAAGTTGTAGCCATGAAATTCTCTGCAACTTTGTCAATATGAGCTAAACCTGAATCGACATGTTTTGGGATTTACAGAGCCAGGAACAAAATCTGTTTTTGTGAAACAACAGAAAATCAGCAGCACAGAAAAGTGAAAATTTGGCCGTCTTAGGGACTGAATCATGAATTGAGCTAATTGACAAAGTTAAGCTTACAATTTTTACTACAACTTTGTTAATATGGACTTGAACTGGTTTTTGCTTCTAAGCTGGTGATTCTGAGGGTTCAGTTTACATGACTTCACTAATTAGCATGGAAACAACACTTAGGAGGGCAATTTGGTCACTTTGGTCAACATGAACATTGTTCCACTAATGATCCTAAGTGTAATTAAGGTGTTTGTAAGGTATAATTAGCTACTCTACCCTTTAGTTACACCAACTACCTAGTGTCACATGATGTGAGCCAAACAAAAATTCTAAAACCAAGCACATTTGTTGCAACCACATAAAATGAATGATGCATGCTTAGGCTCATGCAAATGCAATGCAATTATGAAGCTAAACACCTGAGGTGTTACACAAACCGTGCACCTATCTTGCGTTGAGATTAAGACTATCACCAAATAGACCAAAATCAAGTTTAAATTTGACCTATGTCACCTCAGAGTTCCATCGGTGTGCTCAAAA
>CM036178.1:83123948-83145605 GCA_020631735.1 Saccharum officinarum | reverse complement strand
CAAAGTAATAATGCTAGCTAGTGTTTCTAATAGCTCGGAAAAGGAAGTTGAATTAGGGTTCAATTAAGGACTTAGCTAATTTTCGACCTTGAAAACGGTTTGATGAGCATGTGTTCGTGAATTTGTTCAGTATGATTTTGTTAGTAACTAGTGTCGCGTCTTAGCTTGGCAGGTAGCCCTTAGTACCCTCTTTAGCATGGTCCATGTGGTTGTGGCTTGTTCGAGCTGGTTTAGCCGAAGTAGGTGCTTTTAAAAATCGTGCACGTGCTAGCGTCGGGTTATCAGGCTTCCGGTGCGTGGTCACCGTGACCTGTTCTTGTCGTGGCCGTGCTCGGCCGGGTCGCGCGTGGGGGAGTGAGCTGCCAAGCCGTTCTCGGCCTGGCCGCTGCTGGCGGTTGCTGCGTGGGCCCTTGCAGCCGCCCTGTCGCCCTACTGCCCCTCCCTGTCGCTCGACCCCATCGTTGTTGCCAGCCACCGATGTATCGCCTTGCGCCGCTGCTGCTCTGCACCGCTGCCACCAATGTGTTGCCGACCGCCATGACCCACCGCAGCTGCTGCCGGCCCCCGCACTGCGCCGCTGTGTCTCGCCCCGCGCATTGGCCGGCCACCAGCCACTGCGCGCTGTCACCTCGCGCCGCATCCGTGCCCTGGTCCAGCGTCGCTGCTGGCTAGCCGGCTGCTGCTCGCGCACCGCCACGCTACCTCCCCCCTTCGCCTACACGCGTACACTTCCCGACCACGCAGTGTTCGCGCGGGGCCAGCTGCTAACCGCGCCACGTTCCGTTCTAGCTCAGGCCAGCCAGCCCGGCCCCTCCCGTTTTTCCCCCTCCCTCCTCTGTTGCTGGGTCAACCGAGCCGCGCCGAGCGTAGCCTGCAGCACCGGTCATCTCCAAGAAATTGCTCGCACTGGAGGAGAGTTTAGGCACCGGGCCACCCACCGAGCCCGCACGACCGTAACCGAGCTCTGCACAGTGTCGATTTCGGAGTGTTGCTGCCACCGTGCCGTTAAGGCCAAGCCGCCCGTCACCTGGACAGCTCTCCACCTACCCACCTTGAGCCCAATCCGTTGCACCACTAACCTCGCCGCAACCTCCGCCTCACCCTGTGCACCACCGCGGAGCCCCCACCGCCCTCTCGACGTTGCTGACGCGTCCGCGCCGCTGCGGGGCGCCGCCGCACCGTTGGGTCACCCGTGGCCGGCTCAGCTCAGGTATTCTCCGGCCATCCCGTCACTGCGGTCAGGTCCGGGGGGTTTCACTGGAGCTCGCCTGCACCTTTGCCACTCTCGCAGAGTCCCTGCTCGCCGAAACGTCGGCACCGTCCTTGCTGGTTGGTCGCCGTCGTGTGGGAGCTGCGCTACCCCGTCTCTGGCCTCCGAACCGCTGCCCCATGCCTCGTGCCTGCACCCAGGTGAGCGTCTCCCTCGCTTGTGTGTTGTTGAGGTTCCCAGTGTGTAAGGTCCTAGATGGCTAGAGGGGGGTGAATAGCCTATAAAAATTTCTACAAGAAATCACTAAGCAAACTTGTTAGAATAACAAACGGCGCAAAACGAGTTTTGCTTAGCCTATGGTTGTGATGCAAGCCTCCTATCCACAAGTCTAGTAGATTATGATCTCTAGTTCACAAAAGGACTATGTCACTAATCTTACACTAGTGAGCAAGCTAACAACACTACTAGCAAAGCTACTACTAGAGCTACACAAGATAAACTAGTAAAGTAAATGTAAAGAAAGAGGATTGTGAATCTTATACCGACGGTGGAGTGAAGATGTTGCCAATCATCAAGATGATATACAATCAATCAATATTGACAACAACACAATATGAAGACCAATCACCGGGAGACAAGTGACACAATATTTTTGTTCACCCGGTGTTCACTTGTGCACCGACAAGCTACGTCACCGGTTGTGTCGACCAACACTTAGATGGTTCCTCGGTGTGACCCTCAAGTCACTTGCCCTCAAGGCACGCCCCGCAAGGCACCACAAGATACCACTCTCAAGTGAGGTAACTCAATGACACGCGCAATCCACTAGAGTTGCTTTTGGCGCTCCGCCGAGGAAAGCACAAGAACCTCTTACAATTAACCGGAGGTGGCCAAGAACAATCTCCTTCTCTTGCCAACGCCTCCAACAATCTCCAAGCCAGCTAGGAGCGGTACTCTCCAAGAGTAACAAGAAATCCACCGGCTAAACCACCCACAAGTGCCACTAGATGCCCTCAAGCTATGCAATGCACTTTGGATCACTCAATCTCACTTTTGATTTGCAATCAAGCAAGAGAGAAGAGTGGAGGAGAAGCTCTAGCTCAAAGGATGCACAAGTATGTTAGAAATCACTAGTTACCTCCCCAAGGGCGGCCAACAAGTATTTATAAGCATCCCATCCGAATAGAGCCGTTATACCCCTTCACTGGGTCTTTTTCGGGATGACCGGACGCGCCGGTCATAACTGACTGGACGCGCTCAACCGCGTCTGATCCTCCAACGGTCACTGACCCCAACGGTCAAACAATGACCAGACGCGCCTAGGGCAACGACCGGACGCGCCTGTCAAACGACCGGACGCGCCCGTCAAACGATCGGACGCGCCGATCGCGCTGTTCCGCGCGCCAGCAAAGCAATGACCGAACGCGCTCCTCGCAACGACCGGACGCGACAGTGCCCGCGTCCGGTTAGAGTCCAGTAAGCTCCCTCAACGATCAGACGCGTCCGATCGCGTGTGACCGGACGCGCCCCGCGTCCGATCGTCCTTGCGAACCGCAGTTCCTTCTGGGCACCTGACCGGACGCGCCGGTCCCGCGAGTGACCGGACGCGCCGGTTGCAAACCCTAGCAACCGCGCGCCTGACTGCTGACCGGACGCGTCCGGTCATACCATGACCGCGTCTGGTGCAGCGTCCGGCCACCTCTGTGACCTCCGTTCGCCTCCGTTTCTTTTCCGACTTCCGACGTAGTGGAAAATAGGCATTTCAACTCCTCAAAAACGTCTGAATCCCGCGCTCGCAAGCTCGGCGGGAGGGAGAGAGAGACCCAAACCCTCTCTACCGCTTAAACTCCAACGCCTTCGCAAATGTGCCAACACCAACAAGTGATCACCACCTTGTGCACGTGTGTTAGCATTTTCATAATCATTTTCAAAGGTTTTCCAGTTAGGTCACTAGGCCCTACATGCAATGCACTTCATGAATTCACCTAGTGGCACCCGTGCATCGAATAACCGATAAGACTTCCCCTCTTAATAGTTCGGCTATCGATCCTAAACCACTCACACCCTCTATGGTGTCTTGAGTGCAAAACAAAATGGCCCTATGGTTATACCTTTGCCTTGAGCCCATTTTGTTTTTTCCAGAAGATACGATTCACTTCATATCATCACATGACCATCTCGATCCATCGACCTTGACTTCACTTGCTCTTCACCGTTGCATCGGTCCGTCGGCACCAAGTCTTGCTCAAGCTTCACCATTGCATGGTCCTTCGCTTCGAAGCCTCGACTTGCCCTTCACCTTCACAACCGGTCCATCGAGCCAAGCATCACCTCGGTCTTCATCATCTTGGTCACATGAGTCAATGTCATGTCTCATATTCAATGACCACCTTTATCTAAATCATCCACTTAGATACAAAGGTTAGTCCTAGGTTTCATCAATTAGCCAAAACCAAACTAGGGACTTTCAATCTCCCCCTTTTTGGTAATTGATAACAACCCTCACAAAGATGATTTTGATAATAAAAGTTTTGAACTTGTCATACTTGTCCAATCATTTTGCTCATTAGTAAAGTTTAGACAATTATCACAAGCTCGATTTTGGTAGCATTAGCTCTCTCTACATATGTGCATAGAGTTTGGATTGAAAGCTTTGCACATATGCATAGATAGAAGTGTTGAGAGAGTAATTCTACCAAAATGATGCTAAGGTGTAAGAAATGGACCTTTGAAGCGTGATACCAATCGGAGTTGCCTTTTACACCATCCTTAGCATCATGAAGTAACTAGACATCCATCACAACTCAAGAACCCCGTGAGATCAACATTATATGTAAAGGTTCTTGGACCACTTGTACCACTTGTAGAGCTTTAAGCATGTCTAGATACCACATGTAAACTATTCCTATACATGCTAGTAGATCATTTCATCATTCAAGTTCTATACTAGCATTGCACCACACAAGCACGTATATTGAATTTAAAAAAAACATGTGCAATGAGCAAGTCATATGAGAATGCACAAACAAATGCAACAACTTCGTTTATGAGCTTGCTCCCCTACTTGTGTGCATCAAAATTTTATTTACCCCTTTATCATGTTGAATCATCTTTTTCTCTCCCCCTTTGTCAACAACTTACCCAAAAATGGGATCAAATTGTGGAGAGAAAAACAATGTTTGATGGAGTAGGTTAGAATTTAACAAATTTGGTTCAACCTAGAACACTTGCCAAAGATATTTAATTCGATTTGAACCAAAGACAAGCTTCTTCACTCCTCATAACAAGGGTTATCTTGCCTATGTTGAATTAAACACTTATAGCAAATCTTCTAGATTCAACACTAGGTTTGTAAGCTCACAAACATGTCATATGCCACCACTAGAATAAAGCAAGCATAGAAGCAATAGTGGTAACATATATCCATCAAATTCATTTGATTTATCATGAATGCTCATGCGTACCACTTATTATGTCTACATGCTCTAGTAAGTCCTTAGCATAGGATGAATGACATGTCAATTAACTTGTACCTTGCAACGTCGAAGGAGAGGCATGTTAATAAGTGGGTGGGGTGCATTCAACTCATGTTTGAGAAATCAAGAATGTTCAACTCATTCCTTAGCTTGCAAAACCTATTTTCATCAAGTGGCTTGGTGAGAATATCGGCAAGTTGATCATCGGTGCCAACACTTTCAATGGCAATATCTCCCTTTTGTTGATGATCTCTAATGAAATGATGCCTTATGTCACTATGCTTTGTTCTTCCATGTTGAACCGGGTTTTGTATCATCTTGATTGCACTTTCATTATCACATAGCAATGGCACATTCTTGAAGTTGAGGCCATAATCCTTCAAAGTTGATTTCATCCATAGCAATTGTGCACAACAACTCCCCGCACTCACATATTCGGCTTCGGCGGTAGAGATTGCCACACTATTTTGTTTCTTTGAGGACCATGACACAAGTGATCTTCCAAGTAATTGACATGTGCCACTTGTGCTCTTTCTATTGATCTTGCAACCCCCATAATCGGAATCCGAATATCCAATCAATTTAAACTTTGACCCCTTGGGATACCATAGTCCAACATCTCTTGTTTGCTTCAAGTACCTCAATATTCTCTTTGCGGCCGTGAGATGACTCTCTCTAGGTGAGGCTTGATATCTAGCACACATACAAACACTAAACATGACATCCGGCCTTGATGCGGTGACATAGAGTAGACTTCCAATTAAAGACCGATATTCCTTTTGATTCACCATTTTGCCATCAAGATCACTATCCAAATTGCCATTTGTACCCATTGGAGTTGAAATTGGCTTTGCATCTTGCATTCCGAATTTCTTCAACATGTCCCTTATGTATTTCCCTTGACTCACAAATGTCCCATTCTTCAATTGCTTGACTTGGAGACCAAGGAAGTAACTAAGTTCACCAATCATAGACATTTTAAACTCTTTGGTCATCATAGCACTAAATTCTTCACAATAAGTTTGATCGGTTGATCCAAAGATGATGTCATCAACATATATTTGCACTATGAATAGATCATTCCCAATCTTCTTGATGAATAAAGTTGTATCAACCTTGCCCATCTTGAATCCCTTAGAGAGAAGGAAATCCCTTAGCCTCTCATACCATGCTCTAGGTGCTTGCTTTAAGCCATATAAAGCCTTCTTCAACTTGTATACATGGTTGAGTTTCTTGTCATCTTCAAATCCGGGAGGTTGCTCAATAAAGACTAACTCATTGATGATCCCATTGAGAAATGCACTTTTGACATCCATTTGATATAGTTTGATGTTGTGTGCACAAGCATAAGCCAATAGAATCCTTATTGCCTCCAATCTTGCCACGGGAGCATATGTCTCGTCATAGTCAAGACCTTCTACTTGAGTATAACCTTGAGCAACTAGTCTTGCTTTGTTTCTCACCACAATGCCATCTTGATCTTGCTTGTTTTTGAACACCCATTTGGTTCCAATCACATTGTAGTCATTTGGCCTTTCTACCAATTCCCAAACATCATTTCTTGTGAAATTGTTAAGCTCTTCTTGCATAGCCATAATCCAATCGGCATCCTTCAAAGCTTCTTCTATTTTCTTTGGTTCTATGGTTGACACAAATGATGCATGCTCACAAAACATGGTCAATCTTGATCTTGTTTGCACACCACTTCTAAAATCACCAATAACACTATCAATGGGGTGATCTCTTGCAACATGTTGTGGTTGGAGTACTTGCACTTTATTGCTTGAGCTTGGTTGATCACTTGATGTATCTTGATGAGATGAACTAGCACCATGATCTTGTACTTGAGAGTCACTAGCTAGCTTGAATGGAGAATTGAGCACTTGATCTTTATCATCATCTTGAATATCAATTACTTGTTTTGCTCTAATGTCCCCAATGTCCATGTTCTTCATTGCTTCCACCAATAGAGTTCTACCAACATCATCTAGATTCTCTTCTTCATCTTGTGACCCATTGGTTTCATCAAATTGCACGTCATGGACTTCTTCTCGAATGCCACTTGAATTGTTCCAAACTCTATAAGCTTTGCTTGTAGTTGAATAACCAAGTAGGAACCCCTCATCACATCTCTTGTCAAACTTTCCCAATCTAGTGCCCTTCTTCAAGATATAACATTTGCAACCAAACACCCTAAAGTAAGAAATATTGGGCTTTCTTCCATGAAGTAGTTCATATGGGGTCTTCTCTGGCAATGGATGACAATATAGTCTATTGATGTAGTAGCAAGCAGTATTGATTGCTTCATCCCAAAAGGATTGACTCACATTGTACTCATGAAGCATTGATCTAGCCATATCAAGCAATGTTCTATTCTTTCTCTCAACTAGGCCATTTGATTGTGGAGTGTACTTGGCCGAGAATTGATGTCCAATGCCATAGTGATCACAAAGTTCTTCAATTCTTGTATTCTTGAATTCACTTCTATTGTCACTTCTCACTTTCTTGATTCTAATCTCAAACTCATTGTGAACTCTAGTGAGAAATGTCTTGAAGGTGTCAAACACTTCACTTTTGTCACTAAGAAAGAATACCCATGTGAATCTTGTGAAGTCATCCACTATGACAAATCCATACTTATTACCACCTATGCTTAAGTATGTTATTGGGCCAAATAGATCCTTGTGCATCAAATCAAATGCTTTGCATGTGCTCATTGTACTCTTCTTTGGATGTGAGCTTCCAACTTGCTTCCCAGCTTGACATGCACTACAAAGCTTATTCTTCTCAAATTCAACATCTTTCAATCCATTGACAAGATTGTGAGTTGTAAGCTTCTTCAATTGTTAGAGTCCAGTAAGCTCCCTCAACGATCGGACGCGTTCGATCACGTGTGACCAGACGCGCCCCACGTCCGATCGTCCTTGCGAACCGCAGTTCCTTCTGGGCACCTGACCGAACGCGCCGGTCCCGCGAGTGACCGGACGCGCCGGTTGCAAACCCTAGCAATCGCGCGCCTGACTGCTGACCGGACGCGTCCGGTCATACCATGACCGCGTTCGGTGCAGCGTCCGGTCACCTCTGTGACCTCCGTTCGCCTCCGTTTCTTTTCCGACTTCTGGCGTAGTGGAAAATAGGCATTTCAACTCCTCAAAAACGTCTGAATCTCGCGCTCGCAAGCTCGGCGGGAGGGAGAGAGAGACCCAAACCCTCTCTACCGCTTAAACTCCAACGCCTTCGCAAATGTGCCAACACCAACAAGTGATCACCACCTTGTGCACGTGTGTTAGCATTTTCATAATCATTTTCGAAGGTTTTCCAGTTAGGTCACTAGGCCCTACATGCAATGCACTTCATGAATTCACCTAGTGGCACCCGTGCATCGAATAACCAATAAGACTTCCCCTCTTAATAGTTCGGCTATTGATCCTAAACCACTCACACCCTCTATGGTGTCTTGAGTGCAAAACAAAATGGCCCTATGGTTATACCTTTGCCTTGAGCCCATTTTGTTTTTTCTAGAAGATATGATTCACTTCATATCATCACATGACCATCTCGATCCATCGACCTTGACTTCACTTGCTCTTCACCGTTGCATCGGTCTGTCGGCACCAAGTCTTGCTCAAGCTTCACCATTGCATGGTCCTTTGCTTCGAAGCCTCGACTTGCCCTTCACCTTCACAACCAGTCCATCGAGCCAAGCATCACCTCGGTCTTCATCATCTTGGTCACATGAGTCAATGTCATGTCTCATATTCAATGACCACCTTTATCTAAATCATCCACTTAGATACAAAGGTTAGTCCTAGGTTTCATCAATTAGCCAAAACCAAACTAGGGACTTTCACAGTGGCCAGCGAGACCGACTAGTGCCGGTCAGCGCCGCGCCGGCGTGCGGGGGAGCGTCGGGGATTTCCCTATTGCGAAGGAGGGTTAGTGTGGGGGTTAGATTGCTTAAGCACTGACTGTTGGAATAGTGGGTTTTGAGGTCGTGGTATTACCGACTAACTCGAGGATGTTTTTGCAAAACGCGCCAGCGCGCGCGGGCTTCCCCCGTCTTGGGCCGTTCCGTGCGTGGGCCGCGCTTGCCGTGGGCCGCGTCGCGTGGACCGCGCGTGCTGCATGCGAGTGGGCCGCGCGTTGGGCCACGTCGTGAGAATGGATTTTCCCTGTTCTAGTGATTTAAGAAATGCTTTGGTAAATTAGTTTGGGAGCTAAACTTTGATAATTTATTGCGATTTGTGTAGTTGTCCAAAAGTTGTGAAACCACTTTAGTTGAGTCCCTAAATTCATGCTATATCAGTTGGTGAATTCCATTCGTGCATAGCTGTGCTGATGCTAGGTCTATTAAATCAATGCAAAAGATAACAAATTTTGGTGCACCCAATCTTGTAGAAATTTTTGTGGCAAATCTAGAATAGCTTTAGCCCTAAAAATCTTACGGTAGTTTCATGATATTAGTAGGTGCTTGCTGTAATTTTGTAGCCTTTGAATAGCTCGCTAGATAGGGTAGCTAAGTTTCCCTAGTAGTGCTATGTATTAAATCGGTAATAAAAAGATGATATGCATTTTAGTTGCTATAAAATAGCTAGATCAGTAAATTCTTGCTTAGTAGTTGTTGCTATTTTAAGAGCTACTGTGGTCATCTTATTAAGTGTCGCATTATCATTTCTTGCACGTAGATCACGAGATAATTGAGTACGTAGCCACGGAGGAGCAGGACTACGAGGAGATCGTCGAAGAGTATGAGGAGGAGATCTTCGTGATATATATATATATATATATTGTAACAGAACCGACCAAATTATAAGAGCACAAGTACGAAAACAAGCACCGAAGCGCTCAAATTTTCAACCTTACATCCCAACGTCAAGTTATTACAAGGCCTCACTCCTTCACAGGGAGGGCACAAAAGACGATCCTAACATTAAAGGCACGTGATGACTACTCTAAGCATCATCCTCCGAGTCGGTGTCATGGATCTCCCCGCCGTCCTCATCACTGACAGGCTCTAACTCCTCGTCTTCTTCTTCTTCTGGCTCTTCCTCTGGTGCTTCTGCAGGTGGGGCATCCTGTGGTCCATCAACCTCCACTTCATCATCATCCTCAGCTATGAAGATGCCTGATCCCATATCTTCATCTACATTATTGTTTCTAGGTAGCAGGGGATTAAGATCGTTGTTCAGGCGGTGCACTTCTTCATGAAGATTATCGTTGTATTCTTCAGCATTTTCTAACTGTTGCTCGAGCTCAAACTAGCGAGCCCTCAGAACATTCTCTTCGTGCCAGGCTTCATCCCTCTGGTTCATGACACGAACCAACATGCGTTGACAGTTGCGGTTTGCTACTGTCAACCTCTGGACTGCAAGGGTTTCCTGGTCACGATCACGAATCACTTGCTCCAGTTGCTGACGCGCTGCATTCCTGGCAGCCGTCACTTCAGCCAACTCAGCCCTCAGCCTTTCCACCTCAGTAGGCTCAGGGCGGGGCTCACGTGGAGCGAGCTGGTGACGCGGTGCCCTGCCTCCAGTGGACTTGCGAGCAGTCCTCTTGGTACGTGCCATCTGAAGCAACAAGATAAGATACGACTTAAAGTGAGGATCACTTAGGGGATACGAAATTTAATTTAGTCGGGAGTACTGAAAATTTTTAAGGAGGGAGTAAATGATATGTATGATATAATTAAACATGATGCATGCACGTTCCGTACGCCCTCTCACCTTAGTAGAAACCTAAAGTTCTAACGCTAGGCGGTGGCATACATACGTTCTCTCATATAAGCGAAACTATCGGTCTACTCGTTACGCTGTTAGTGTACCTGCAGAAAACCTCATTTCAGCCCAACAGTTTCCCAATATTAGCACACAAGAAAACAGTAATTTAAATACTTTCCATATACACATCCCCAGATGTATATACTTCAGTATCAAAGCTACCCGATATAAAGGTTCCCACAATTAAGTGCTTACGTAATTACATGGTTTAAACATGTAAGTATGCAAGTCACCAAAACTACTCTCCCCTAGATCGCCGATTGGACGATCATGCTCTCACAACTCACACTTACCAGAGCGTCGAGGCAATTGATCCATACATTACCACCCAAGTGGATGGCATCCATACAATTTCACGCCGTATGGACGACGAAACAAAAACAAACAAGGCCCCCAAGTTAGTCTTTATAATAAGCCACCTAAGAGTCCTTATTTGGGCTAAGGGATGTGATCACTGGCATACCTAAAAATAATTCTTAGAGTTTTAACCCTTTTCATAATCAAATACTTTTGTTTTTAAATACTCGTACGATGTGTTAAATGTTGAATTATGCTCCGGTACCAGCTGTAACAGAACCGACCAAATTATAAGAGCACAAGTACGAAAACAAGCACCGAAGCGCTCAAATTTTCAAACTTGAGCCCATATAATCCTGGTAGTCAATCGAAATCACGAAGGATTTCAAACCAAACTGCTTACAACCAAGATCGCATCATTCAACATACAACATCATACGATACATTTCACAAGTAGTTCTGAAATAAGTTTACACCACGGAGTAGCAATTATTACAAACCAAGTTTGAAAGTAGCGGAAGCATAACACACACACTAGTTAATTAAATACCGTCAGTCTGGATGATCGACAACCCGCAAAAGCATGAGGAAAGTACATAAAGACGATCACGCCCTTGTGATCTAGTCATCGTCACCCGCAGGGTGGAGACACGTCTTGCAGAATCCCTGATAAAGCATGTCATCTGCAACAGGAGGGAATAAACCCTGAGTACTGGAATGTACTCAGCTAGACTTACCCGTCGAAAACCAGAAATAAGATGACACCAAGGATTATGCAAGGCTTACACAAGAGGCTAGCTGACATAACATTTTGCATAAAGGCATAAGTAATTTAAACTCTTGTAGCCTGTACTAGCAGTTATTTTTAGCAATTACCTGTCATCTATCTTAGCACCTGTACTAAACATGCACTTGGTTGTAATCAAACAATTATCATCATTATATCCAGAGCAGGTATGAATTGTGGCAACATTGTATCATTCCCTTAACCACCAGTTCATTTAATGAGATCTACGTTGCCGCTGCTCAAGTCAAGTGCTCACTAACCGGGAGCGACGGCGATTCGAATCGAATTCCTATCCAGCTGGAGGGGTATTTCTAACACTCACCGAGTCACGCCTGGCGAAGGCTGCTTAGGTCATCTTTTGTACAGTTCAGGAATCGCGGGCCCGAATAATGTCGCGTCCCTAAGGGCGACACTCTGCCAGGTGATAGGGACTCTAACCCCCCTTGGTCTCACGCCAATGTCCCCAAGCACATCCTTTCTCTCCTCCAAGATGCAACCTACCATTCGATTCCCGGCCTGAACCATACTACTCGACTTCGCGGTCGGAACGACTTATCCGGCCAACTAAGTGTTAGACTGCGTTCAACATGACTCAAGGACGTACAGCGAATCGGTCCTTAAACGACTCAGACGGGCATAGCTCCACACCCAAGACGTGAAGTGTCTTGCGGCTGTACTATCGAACTCCCGCCCGGTCTCAATTTCATTTTTAAGCATGGTTCCAACCACGATAGCCATAAAGCCACTCGTGACTCCTTCCTACATCTCGCGGATGACCGGAAATCACCCGACTTCTACCGTACTAAGCAGGGCTAAGCATTGACACGTGCCTAAACCTAAAATAGGATTAAGTACGATATCTGGACAAGGACAGGTATGATGCAGCAAGTGTTTTCATATAACTCCTACAACTTAATGCAGTAAACAATTAAAATACTCAAGATTAATTTATAAAACGATGGGTTCAGCATGCACCGGGGCTTGCCTTTGAGAAAAGTTGAAGGCCGGTGGTCAGGGCACTCCGGCAAGTCTTCAGCGGCGTCTCCTTCGCCTGCTGGATCCTCGGGCTCCTGCTGCTCCTGGTTCTCCTCCGGAATTACAGGCTCGAATTCGAGGAGTGTCACCCCCTCCGGTACACCTATTGCATGAATGCACAATAAATACCATGGATGCATAAATGGGTGCAACATGCTCGGAATGAAATGCATTTCAACGATAAAAACAATAATCTAATCAAGTTACTTTATTAGTACGTGCAAATCTCTTCTCCGGTGGAGAAGTACTTACCTAAGCTACTTAGCCTAAGATAAAGCTGCTCATCCTCAGTTAAGGCCCTAACACCTAACAATTACAAAAGTAGCATGTCTTAGGATATCACACCATATCAATCAGCAAAACACCACAGTAAGCATTCTGGACAGCAACTACTTGTTTTTATCACCACTGGAGATTTACAATTCCAAAAGATATGATCTAAGACAATCTGGAAAGCCTAAGAAATGCACTACAATTCATTTTCAGACCTCAACTCCAAACTCTTAAGTTTTCCATGTCAAACTTCACAAGTTCCAGAATCTGTCCTCTCAAAACAGAGAGTAGCAGATTTTGAACTGCCACTTTAAACAACAGTAACTCTCAAACTACTAAGCCAAATGCTTCCAAATTTTGACACAAGCTAGTTCCTCAAGTTTATTCCAACTTTGGTATTTACAAGTTTTCTAGCAACCAATTTTATCAAAGCCAAATTTAGAATTACTACTAGCTGTCCAGAAAACCTAAAATTACAAAGGTTAAACATTTATTGATGTGGCAAACATTCTTTAAGACCAAACTAATACTATTACAAGTTCACCGATGTCACAAAAACACCAGAAAGTAAGGTGTGCCCACCTAGAATATTTATTTAAACTCATTTCTTATTTTACTTAATTAATTAGGTGGAATTTTAAACATATATGTAAACTACTCCAAAAATTCTACAAAATTTACAGGGGACTCTCTGACCCACAAAGAGACTACTGTAAAATTTTGAACTCAATTTATTCACAGGAACTTCCTACACAAAATTCTCAAGCCAACAAGGCTGATTTTTGTATAAATAACAAAGCATAGTCAAAAGTGTCAATCAACAGATTTCTTAATTTTCTTGGATACTCTAGGGTACCAAGACATTCTCCAAAAATTTATATGAACATTGCACATGTAGAAAAATTACAAAAATTCATTTAAGTATTTCTTAAAATAACAAGATAGCATTATAACTTGAAAAGTACTTAAGCACTGACGCCCAAATTTTTACCAGAGCTAGGGCTAGCATAGAGTAACCTACCCACCAAATTTCATGATTTATGGAACACTACAGCTCAAGTTATAAATTTAACAAATTTGCATGCATTCCAAAACACATTTGGAAGATCTATTAAATTCTTCAGAAAACTAAACATCACATACCAGATTTATATTTTTCTAAAATACTCCACATCATGTAGATCCTAACAAAATTTATCTCATAATTTTTGGGCAAGTAAAACCCTAGATCTTCATTTTTCCAAACCTTACTTAAAACTGTGACAAAAATCAAGAAATGAAATAAATCCCAAATGAAACTGGGCCGGCCCGGCTTGCTAGCGCGGCCCAGCCAGCGCGCGGCCTGCCTTGGCGCCCCGCCCGCGCGCGCGACGCTGACAGTGCGGGCCCGCAGGCCAGAGAGAGAGAGCGAAAGGGGGAAGACGGCCGCGACTCCGGCGAGCTCAAGCTCGCCGACGACGGCGCCTCCGGCGACGAAAGGAGCACCAACGGCTTCCCCGCGACTTCCCGCATCGACCAAACCTAGATTTGCTGAACCTATCCCACCCTAGCTACGACGGCCATGGCGACCGCGGCTCGGAGGCGGCACCCGGTGGTGGTCCGGCGAGCTCCGGGGATCAGGGACCTAAGTGAGGCGTGCTGCGGCTTCCTGAGGACATGGCGGACCTCTCCATGCCACGGAAAAGGACGGAGGTGGAGCAAGTGCCGCTGGCCACGTGAGCACCGCACCGGCGGCCATGGCGCGGCGGCGCACGACGGTGTTCCGACGTGTACCGGCCATCCCATCCGGTAACGTCATCACCTAGGCTTCTCTACCCGACCCGGAACCCAAAACATGTACTAGTGAGAATGGAGGATGACCGTAGGGAGCTGGCCACGGTGAGCCGCCGCGCGGACAGTGCGCCGGCGAGGACTCACGGTGGCGGAAACCGAAATTCGCCCTCACCTCTACACAATCCGGTCAAGCAACGGTTGGAGGAGGTGGAGGGGATGCTGGTGGAGCGGTGGACGGGATTTGGAGGACGGTGGTGCGACGGTGAGCTTGCACAAGCACGGGGCGGGCTGCGGCGGCAATGGCGCCTCCGTTTTCCGCCTCGGTGAACCCGGCCAGAGCGAGAGTGAAGGAGAGAAGAGTGAGCGCGAGTGTGGGGGTGGAGGTGTCGGCTCGGTCTTCATCTCCGCGCCTGGGCTCGCGACGTGGAGGCGACGACAGAGCTCGGACGCCACGCGGCGACGCTCTTCTGCCCGGGCGCCACGACAGGCCGGAGTTCGAGCTCGTGACTGAAACCGCGCCTCCAAAGACCGACTGACAGGGCAGTTTCGTCGACGATTTACTCTCAAACCAGCTCGTATTAGTGAAACCTCCAATTAGCAAAGTTGTAGACCTATGTGAGCACTACAAGTTTGTAAAAGGCACCATGAGCTAGTTCGGTTTGGATTTGAAACTACAGGGCTCCAAACTAGTGTACTTGGAAACTGAAATGCAGTTTCAGAGATCAATGCCGACTGAAACCCTAACTTCTTGACACTATTTCTCCTAAACTATTGAGAACCAGGTGATGGTGATATTGACAATGTTGTAGAGCTATGTGTGGACAACAACTTTGTCAATTGGCTCTAAGACTGGTTTGGCCTAGTTTGTGAGTTACAAGTTGCTAAAGTGAGGTACAGTGAAACTGAAAAGTCCAATTTCCAGACTTAGAATTTTTCTAAGTGTTGATTCCCACTCAAGCTGACTTGTGGGCCATTTTTGAGCATGCTCTGGTCATTTTCATGAGATGGCCATATTAGAACTTTTGTTCCTCATGAAATTCTCTACAACTTTACTTAAGGGTGCTCTTCCATGCAAGGTCTCTAAATTAGACTTTTTAATTGGTCAAACTAGAGCCTTCTAGGGTCAAATGGTGGTCAAACTTCTCTTGGAGGGCAATTTTGTAATTTTGGTCAACATGAACCTTGTTCCAAATGTTACCCTAAGTATAACTAAGGTGTTGTAGGTCATGATTGGCTACCTTACCTTTTTGTTACACCAACTATCAAATACTTCATGAAATAAATCAAACAAACCCTAGAATAATTACATGTGTTGCATCACATAAAATAACAAACATGAATGATGCATGCTTATGTTTATGCCATGCAAATGCAATGCAATTAAGGACTAAACACTTGAAGTGTTACAGCCCTCCCCCCTTATAAAAATCTCGTCCCGAGATTTGGAAAGCGTACCATTTTTCATAGAATTCTTTATAACCATCCCGCAAATAATCCTCCCGTTCCCACGTAGCATCACTCTCACTTCCCTGATTACTCCACATCACTTTGTACCACTTAACCACTTTACTTCTGGTTACTCGTTCCTGAGTATCGATCACTCGGACTGGCTTTTCTTCATAGGTTAAGTCGGATTCCAGCCTGATATCACCTAAAGGAACTTGTTCCTCAGGAACTCGAAGACACTTTTTAAGCTGAGATACATGGAAAACGTTGAATATGGCTCTCATCTCAGGAGGCAACTGGATTTTGTACGCAACAGCTCCACTCTTGCCTATGATCTGGAAAGGACCCACGTATCTCGGCGCAAGTTTCCGCTTAACACCAAAACGTTGGACACTCTTCATTGGAGAAACTTTCAGATACACGAAGTCTCCAACTTCAAATTCGAGTGGTTTTCTACGACGATCCGCATAGCTTTTCTGTCTCGCTTGTGCTGCAGCCATATGTTTTTGGATGGTACGGACTTGTTCCTCGGCTTCCTGGACAAAATCAATGCCATAATACCTTCTTTCCCCAGCTTCTACCCAGTTTAGTGGAGTTCGACACTTTCGACCGTACAAAGCTTCGAATGGGGCCATCTTAATACTCTCTTGATAACTGTTATTGTACGAGAATTCGGCTAAAGGTAACCATTTTTCCCAAGAACCCTTGGATGAAATGACACATGCCCGCAACAGATCTTCCAAGATTTGGTTAACCCGTTCCGTCTGTCCTGATGTCTGGGGGTGATAAGCAGAGCTTCTCACTAACTTGGTTCCCAGAAGGTGATGCAAATGCTCCCAAAAGCGAGCAGTGAACTGGGGACCACGGTCAGATATGATAGTACGAGGTATCCCATGGAGCCGGACTATCTGATTGAAGTACAACTCAGCATAGTCAGTGGGACGATAGTCCACTCTAACTGGAATGAAGTGAGCTGATTTGGTCAAACGATCCACAATTACCCAGATGGAGTTATGATTTTTGACAGTAGGAGGAAGACCGACAATGAAATCCATACTTATCTCTTCCCATTTCCAACCTGGATAGACAGTGGTTGAAGCAACCCAGCTTTCATATGCACAGCTTTAACCCTACAGCAGGTGTCACATCTAGCCACATATGCAGCTATCTCTTTCCGCATCTTGGTCCACCAATAGTATGGCTTCAAATCATAATACATCTTATTGCTGCCAGGATGGATGGACAACTTAGAGGAGTGTGCTTCAGACATAATATCATTTCGAAGCTCCCGGTCCTTAGGCACAACTAACCTATCCTTGAACCATAGTACACCCTCTTCGTCTATCCTGAACTGTGTAGTTTCTTGTTCATTCATCTTACGCTTGATGTGGAATATACCAGTGTCAGTCTTTTGGAGTTCAATAATTCTGTTTTTGAGAGTACAACTGACAGTGATGTTGTACAAGACTGCTGGATGTAGAAGGCGAGACCGATGAAAATCAGTTTCAACTAAGGAATGACAATGAGACTTACGGCTTAAAGCATCCGCAACCACATTTGCCTTGCCAGGATGATAGTGCACTTGAAGGTTATAATCTTTAATCAACTCGAGCCATCTTCTTTGACGCATATTTAGCTCGGGTTGGGTGAAGATGTATTTGAGGCTTTTGTGGTCGGTATAGATATTGCAGACATTGCCCAGCAGATAGTGTCGCCAGGCTTTCAAAGCATGAATAACTGCGGCGAGTTCTAAGTCATGTGTTGGATAATTCGCCTCATGCTTCCGAAGTTGTCGAGAAGTATATGCAATTACTCGGCCTTCCTGCATCAACACACCTCCCAAACCTATGCCTGAGGCATCACAATAAACATCAAATGGTTTCTCGATATCCGGTTGTGCCAAAACCGGAGCTGAGGTTAGGAGGGTTCGCAGTTGGTGAAAAGCCGCATCACACTCAGGAGTCCAGACAAACCTGGTGTCTTTTTGCAGCAACCGAGTCATTGGCTTGGCTATTTTAGAGAAATCCGGGATGAAGCGACGATAATAGCCAGCCAAACCAAGAAAACTCCGGACCTCGTGAACCGAGATAGGAGCCTTCCAGTTCAGTACTTCCTGTACCTTGGCGGGGTCCACCATAATTCCTCCATCGGACAGCACATGCCCAAGGAAAGGTACTTCTCGAAGCCAGAATTCGCACTTACTGAACTTTGCATATAGTTGATGTTCACGCAGTCTTGTGAGGACTATACGCAGATGTTCAGCGTGATCTTCTTCATTCACAGAATATACCAGGATGTCATCAATAAATACCACCACAAACTTGTCCAATTCAGGCATAAACACCGAATTCATCAAGTACATGAAGTGTGCGGGGGCATTTGTCAAGCCGAAAGACATAACAAGATACTCATAAAGACCGTATCTGGTAGAAAAGGCTGTCTTTGGAACATCTTCCGGTCGGATTTTAATTTGATGGTAGCCAGATCTTAGATCGATCTTGGAGAAAACTTTAGCTTTAGACAACTGATCGAACAAGATGTCGATGCGCGGTAGAGGGTACTTATTTTTGACAGTGACTGCATTGAGAGGTCTATAATCTACGCACATCCGCAACGACTGATCCTTCTTCTTTACAAAGATAGCCGGACATCCCCACGGAGACGAACTAGGACGAATCAACCCCTTTTTCAAAAGTTCATTCAATTGCACCTTAAGTTCAGCGAGTTCATTCGGAGGCATCCTATAGGGTCTCCTAGAGATGGGCGCCGTGCCAGGCAACAACTCAATTTTAAACTCCACATCCCGATCCGGAGGGAGCCCCGGCAAATCGTCGGGAAAAACGTCCGGAAACTCTTTTACTACTGGAATTTCGGCCAACGCCTTTGCTTGAATAGCATGAACTTCCCCCGACAAATCAACTTTTCTGGGAAGTTGTACCAGAAAACCCTTTTGATCTGTAGGGTCTCTGAGCATAACTACCCGAGTGGATGTATCAATGAGTACCCCATTCTGACTCATCCAATTCATGCCCAGAATAACATCTATGCCTAAACCCGGCAAAACCACTAAGGCAAGCGAGTACTTTCGCCCTTCTATCTCAAGCTCAAGATTCCCCACTACTTTATTTGTGGAAATATTCCCACTTGCTGCGCTAATACAATAACCCCCACCTTCAACAGTATGCAATTTGTGTGCAAACTCTGATGCAAACTTAGGACTGATAAAGGAATGCGAAGCACCTGAATCAAAAAGTACCACTGCGGGGTGTTGGTCAACTAGAAACTTACCAGCGGTGACCACCTCACCAGATGGAATTTCCTCAATGCTGTTATAATGGGCGTGTCCCTGACGACTACCTTGGTTGACATTTTTCTTAGGGTACGGACAGTTCCTGGACCAATGACCTGGCTTGTTGCAATTCCAGCAAGGCATATTGCTAGGAGGAACACTAGAGCTGCTCTGTCCAGAAGTCCCCTTTGGCAGAGCGACGGTATAAGCCTTACGGAACCCCGTCTTTGCAGCAGGCTTCTTCTGCGGCGGACGGAACTTTGTATTCTGAGCAGGTGGGCGAGGGGAAGACCTCGGTGCCGCTGAGGTCCTTGACTGAGAAGCACTTGCCTCAAGGGCCCTTTTACGGCTCTTAGAGGCAGAATAAATAGCATTGTTGTTCTCCTGGGTCAAAGCATCGCTGATGAAATCATTGAAAGTAGTACATTTGCTAGTGCCCATTGTTTTCATCAGTTTTGGGCCGAGGCCCCTTTTGAAGCTAGCAATCTTTTTGGCATCGGTATCCACAAACTCAGTGGCATACCTTGCCAGGTTGTTGAAGGACTGCAAGTATTCAGTCAGGCTTTTGTTTCCTTGCGACAGCCTCATAAACTCTGTGTGCTTGATTGCCATAAGACCGGGAGGAATATAATTTCCCCGGAATGCCGCCTTAAACTGATCCCAAGCAATCGGGACATTGGCAGGCAGTGTGGAACGATAGTGGCTCCACCAAATACCCGCTGGACCATGCAACTGATGGGAAGCATACTCAGTTTTCAGCTCATCAGTTAGACGTAGCAGACGAAACTTTTGTTCAATGGTATTCAACCACTCGTCAGCCTGCAGTGGTTCTTCCGCTTCCTTGAAGAGCGGGGGCTTTGTATCCAGAAAGTCCTTGAAATCGCTGTACTGATTTGGCTCTGGGCCCTGGCGGCCATGACGAGCCTCTCGATTAGCCAGTTGGCGCATGGCATCAGCCAACATACGCTGCCCCTCAACCACTGATTGCATCAACTCGGCCGGAGTAGGTGGTGGCGGAGGGGGCGGCTGTTCCTCCTCCTCATTTCCACGGCCCGGCGTAGATTGTACGACATCTGCAAAATGCATAGCCAATGAGCACTGACGATGTGGGAATTTTGTAGATGAATTATTGTAAATATGTCAAACTGACTTCATGAAATAGACTTCTCAAATTATTCATGGCACAATAATTCATCACAACCGCACAATCCATTCAAGCGGATCAATTGGCGCAATCATGCGAGAGAATCCAACAAGGTGTACTTTGATAAAGGCTCACACACAAGGAGCACAGTAGTTACTGAACCGTTTACGTTAAAATCTACGTGATTTTTGATCTGTTGCCGGTACTTGAATTTAATTTCAAGATTCTTAGTTGACTGTGAAAGGCTACTTCAAACTGACCACAAAGAGACTCCTCAATGAAGAGTTCCATGGTGGATCATGACTAGCCACCTCGATACCTGCGCGTGCCAAGCAGCACAGCCTTATGTCGCGCGCCATAGGAGGCCCTCGGTTTCGTCGCGGCACCGAAGGGTGCTAATCGTGACACCATCATCGAACGCAACATAATAAGACATCAAGTTGTGATCGAAATCAACAGATTCAAACTACATTCAGGAAACATACGGTTCAACCTTACATCCCAACGTCAAGTTATTACAAGGCCTCACTCCTTCACAGGGAGGGCACAAAAGACGATCCTAACATTAAAGGCACGTGATGACTACTCTAAGCATCATCCTCCGAGTCGGTGTCATGGATCTCCCCGCCGTCCTCATCACTGACAGGCTCTAACTCCTCGTCTTCTTCTTCTTCTGGCTCTTCCTCTGGTGCTTCTGCAGGTGGGGCATCCTGTGGTCCATCAACCTCCACTTCATCATCATCCTCAGCCATGAAGATGCCTGATCCCATATCTTCATCTACATTGTTGTTTCTAGGTAGCAGGGGATTAAGCTCGTTGTTCAGGCGGTGCACTTCTTCATGAAGATTATCGTTGTATTCTTCAGCATTTTCTAACTGTTGCTCGAGCTCAAACTGGCGAGCCCTCAGAACATTCTCTTCGTGCCAGGCTTCATCCCTCTGTTCATGACACGAACACAAACATGCGTTGACAGTTGCGGTTTGCTACTGTCAACCTCTGGACTGCAAGGGTTTCCCTGGTCACGATCACGATCACTTGCTCAGTTGCTGACGCGCTGCAATCCTGGCAGCCGTCACTTCAGCCAACTCAGCCCTCAGCCTTTCCACCTCAGTAGGCTCAGGGCGGGGCTCACGTGGAGCGAGCTGGTGAC
>CM036178.1:83072376-83123848 GCA_020631735.1 Saccharum officinarum | reverse complement strand
GGTAGAGGAGGTGTTTTTCTCCTTTGGCGGTGGAGAAGGTTAGAGGAGGTGTTTTCTCTTTGGCGGTGGAGAGGTGTCTTCTCTTTCGAGGCAGGAGAGGAGAATGAGGATCTTGCAGAGAAGAGAAACCTCTTGGCGTGGCGATGCCGATGATTCACTGTTCATCCTCATCATCCGAAGATGGCTGCTCATCCAGCTTGATGAAGCGTTTGCGCCAAGCCACATGAGTGCCCAAGTTGTGAACAAGACGCGGCCTATCTTCCTCCACTGGGAAATCAATGTGTATCTTATTGTACTTCTTATCCAAGATCTTATCAATGCTGACCCTGCATACCCAGGTGGCATTGGCTTGCGGATGCCATGAATGATTCCGTCTCCTCTTGGAAATGCTTGTCCGACCGCCACCTTGTCTTTTGTCCACTGCTGACGGATGTACAACCTGACATTAATAGGTCCAGTGATGTTGTCCACCGGATGAGGAGCATTGACCTCTTCTTCGTCAAGCATAGGGGTTGAGCCGCAGCTACTGCGACCCTTGGGCACTGGGCTATTCAAAGTTAGGATAGGCTGCGGTTGTGTCGAACACATGGATTGCATAGCTGACATAACTCGTGCATCAACTTGAGCAGCTATCTGTGCTTCCATGCTATCTTCGATTTCCTTTCGAAACCTTTGGAGCTCTTCTTCTCTTTGCGTTCTAGCCCTCGCCCGGCTCCTATAGGATGAAGATTCACCTTCGAATGCTTTCACCCAAGGAACATTCCCGGCTCCTCTAGTGCGACCAGGGTGCTCTTTGTTTCCAAGTGCTTGTGTGAGCACGTCATTTTCACTATCGGATTTGCGGTTACCTCTATTCACTTCCTCAGTTAAGGTTGAAATCCTCTAGAGGAGATTGCTGACAGGTTCACTACTGGCATTAAGGCTCCCGTCACTATTGTATTGTGCCCCTCTTGCGAGTAGGTAGTTTACTGATCTGGGCTGCCAATCGCTTGTCTGAGGCCTAACGCCGCGCTGCTCTAGTTTCTAGACTTCCATTTTCCATTCCAGAATCTTCCTTACATAGCCACGTGATCCTAGGCGATGAGGATCCTTTGCCTTTCGCGAGTTTGCTCTATTTCTTTCGCTTGATGCCTTGGCCTCTTCGGATAGCTTGTAAGCCTTGAACTCCTCCCAGAAGTCTCTCTGCTTGTTGTATTGACCTCCCTCAAAATTCGGTTCTCTATCCTTCTTGATTAACTTGTACAAGGTTCCCTTGAAAGTCTTGAACGAGCGACCCATGATTTCCTTGGCCTTCTTCTTGACTGTTGCCTCGTCATAGTCATTAGGAAAAGTGAAATACCCTTTCAACTTGTTCCAAACTAGCTCCTTCTCACTTTCTAGAACCCTCCATGGGTCATCCTCACGACCAGTCCATTTCCTGTATTTGATCGGGATAAAGTCTCTTACAAGTGCCCCGATGACACTCTTGTATGGGCCTAATGCTTTAAGAGGCTCCACCGGCTCCCCTACTTGGTCGAACTCAGAGATGTGCCAATGTTTACTTGTTTGAGGAAGCTTTGTTGCACCACGCTTAGTCCTGCTGGTACCCTCACCACTTGGCTCTTGCGGCGGAACCTGCTTCAAAATTCATAAATAAGTCCCCATCAAACTTATCTAGCGTGATTTCTTACTATCGCGTTATTAGGTATGACCTAAGTTATTACCTCGTCTCCTTGGTCTAGCTGCAGATAATGGCTAGGGCTCCAATTGTCCTGATTGTTACCACCACCATTAGTTGGATCCTGCGGCGCTCCTGTCGCAGTGCTCTCTACTTGTGGGGTATCAGTAGTTCGGCGACGGGTGGTGAATTGGCGATGACGAGTCATGTTTCTGGACATGCATTTCGACAGGCAATTAAAAAAATAGAAATCTTATTTGCCTCTTAGAGCCGAGGGATACTACTGTCCTTCCATGTAGGCATATGGTAAGCCTGCTGGCAATCTATTCAAGGACTGCATTTTTTTGTTAGAAACTAGCAGTCTATTATTGAAGTAACATGGTATAAGTTTTCATTATTTGATGGTATTCCAGATTAAACACAGAGTTATCTTTTGATAATATGTGCCCCAAGTTATTGAACGCTTCCTATCCGACCCCTCAGAAGTAGAGACCCTCCAAATCCCTCCTCACTTTGATTTATAATCTTTGAAAACAATCGCATGTATTATAATATTTAGAAGCAATCTCCAACTTGACCAAGTCCATGTTACGACCCAATATAGTTTAGCCCACAAATATGGACCAAGCCCTTCTATGAATCATCACAGTTTGAAGTTGATTTCATATAGGTGATTGCCTGAGTCGCAATAGGAGAAAAAATGCACAAGTTGTTTTGTAGCCAAAGTAAAATCAAAATCTTGATAATTAAAATTTGCACATGTTGTACCATATCAATGACAAAAATATAACTGATGATGAACTAACACATGATTAATTGCCATATACAATATTATCAGAAGCCAACATATCAAACACCTTAACCTGAAAACAACATATAAAGGCCAACCCATCACTCATGATTCCCAAGATCAACAAGACATTTCTTTTTAAGGCAAACGACCATTTTTCCATTCAAGCATCACCCACTTCTAAACTGAGCATTCTATCACCCTCCCAGAAAGCAACATTGAGGTGGGCATTCTATCGAACACCTTATGGGCACTCACCGAGTAAGCAGGGGTGACGCGCTCAACAGCGACGTGGAGGAGCTCCTCGTGGCATCGGCGTAGCTTTAGGGGACGGCGGCATTGAGGAAGCGGTAGGGGACGGCGTCGTGAAGGGCGACGTCGGGCTGCGGCGTCGTGCAGTGCGCGTCGGGCGGCGGCGGCGTGCACTGGCGAACAGCGTCGAGCGCGTAAAATGTCATGCACTGGCCTTGGAGCGCGCCAGCGCCTTATATAACCCACGCATCACTGCCGGGTGGTTATTAGAACCGGCAGTGATGTCCCATATCACTGCCGGTTCTAATAACCACCCGGCAGTGATGTCCCATATCACTACCGGTTCTAATAACCACCTGGCAGTGATGTCTCATATCACTGCCGGTTCTAATAACCACCCGGCAGTGATGTCCCATATCACTGCCGGTTCTAATAACCACCCGGCAGTGATATGGGACATCACTGCCGGGTGGTTATTAGAACCGCAGTGATATTGATTATTTTTAAATATTTTGGGTCCCCAATTGATCTCAAATGGAAAAGTTGTAAACAACAAAGTTGTGGAACTCATGAATGTCTACAACTTTTATTTTAGTCATTTCTCAATTTGAGAAAGTTTTATTAGGCATGTCTCATAAAGTGCTCTGTCTCACACAAAGTTATGTCACTTTGTTGGAAACATGGCATCCGTTATATCAACAAAGTTCCAAAATAATAGTGGTAGAACTCATCAATCTCTACAACTCCATATGATCTCAAATTCGATGCAAATTACTAAAACAACATTTCATTAAGGATTACATAGTTTATGATATTCTAACTATGATGGCCTCATCGTGATCACTCCGGAGGTAAGCAGGTTCATCACCCTCTTCAAGGATAGGTAGGGTAATGCCTGCCCCAAAAGGAGCCATTTCTTGATAACCTTTGTACTCTTCTTCGTCCGTCACTCCTTCAACACCGACAATCTTCCTTTTGCCTTGCATTACTACTTGTAGTCTTCCCTTTGTATTGTTATCCCTTGCATAGAAGATTTGCAAAACATCCTTTGCAAGGACGAAGGGGTCATCTCTGTATGCGGTCTTGGATAGATCAACGGTAGTGAACCCATCATTGTCGGTGTTGATTTCATCTAGCCGGACCCACTGACAACGGAAAAGAGCGACCTTCAACTGTCGTCCATAATCTAGCTCCCATATCTCATCTATGAAACCATAGTATGTTGCCTCCACCGTGTCGTATTCATCGTGGGCGTCGAAACGAACAACACTATTTTGGTTGGTGCTCTTTCCATCCTGTTTTTTTGTGTAAAATGTAAAACCATTTATATCATAACCTTGGTACATCATCACCGTAGTCGAAGGTCCGGGAGCTAAGAGATCTAGCTGACATCCCGTCACCATTCCTAGCCTGCGGCGTCGAAACCAGTCACCGAATTCCTCCTTATGTTTTTTCTCAAGCCAAGCATGTGACCTACCGATGTGCTTACTTTGCAGTAACTGCTTGTGCTCATTAATGTATGCCATCACACCGTCGGCCTGCTGGAGAACAGCGAAGTGTGTCTGTCTGAAGGAAACCACTTCGACTATTTTGACAGCTTTCTCACCTATCGTTCTTTTGCCCCCTAGTCTTCCATCGTGACGAGATACTGGAACTCCGACCCGATTGATGTCCATATAATATGTGCAGAACTCAATGGCCTCCTCCGTTGTCCATCCTTCTACCATGCTCCCTTCTGGTCTGAATCTATTCCTAACATGCCGCCTAAAAACTTTCATCAACCTCTCGAAAGGAAACATCTGGTGTAGGTACATTGGGCCAAGGGCTTTAATTTGGTCCACAAGATGAACAAGTAGATGCACTGATATGTCGAAGTAAGTCGGTGGGAAATGCATCTCAAGCCTGCATAGAATCTCGGTTATCTCCTGCTTCAGCTGGTCTAGCTTGGCCCCTTCAATGACCTTTTCAGAGATCGCGTTGAAGAACGAACACAACTTTATGATTGGGGCACGGACCTTGTCAGGGAGGATACCTCGCAGGGCAACTGGGAGCAGCTGAGTCATAATGACATGACAGTCATGGGCCTTCATACAACCATAGTTAAACTTAAGTTCTCTCATGTTAACTAGCCTCTTCGGGTTTGCACAGTAGCCAGTTGGCACTTTGAGATCATTGAAGAAAGAAATAAGCATGGCCTTTTCTTCCTTTTTCAGTGTCCATGATGCCACCGGAAGTTTCAAGTGGCCATCCTCAAGAGTTATTGGGTGCAACTCCTTCCTGAGGCCCAGGTGTTGCATGTCCAAGCGTGTCGCGAGAGAATCCTTTGTTGTTCCCCCAGTATTCATCAACATGTTAAGTGTGTTACCGCACACGTTTTTAGTTATGTGCATTGGATCAAGACAGTGACGTACACTCAAAAGTGGCCAATAAGGTAGTTCCCAAAAGATTGATTTTTTCTTCCAGATACTACCGGCTGGCGCTGGTACTGCACCTTCCCCCTTCCCAAGGACAACATCTGTGAGTTTGCTTACTTGTTTAAGTATCTGTTTCCTGTCTCGATACTTTGGAGGTCCACGTTTCTCAGTAGTCCCATTAAAATCTTTTCTATTCCTGCGGTAAGGGTGATCCCTTCGTAGGAACCTACGGTGTCCCATATAGACCATCTTCTTGTTTTCTGGTAGATGTATAGCATCAGTCTCGTCCAAGCACTCGACACACCCAGTGTATCCTTTTGTCTTCTCTCCAAACAAGCAACCTCGCCCTAGCAGGTCAGTGATTGTAGCGATAAGTATAGCCTTTATCGTGACATGTTCTTTTTTGTACTCATCCCAAACATCCTTCACACCCGTCTCCCACATCTGTAGTAGTTCATCGATCACTGGTTGTAGAAGCACATCGATATCATTACCAGGTTGTTTTGGCCCTTGGATTAGTAGTGGCATCTGGATGTATGACCGTTTCATACAAAGCCAGGGTGGAAGGTTGTATATACATAGCATCACTGGCCAAGTGCTATGATTGCTTCTAACCTGGTCAAACGGATTCATCCCATCTGTGCTCAAACCTATCCAAAGATGCCTTACCTCTCCACCAATGTTCTTATAGAACATAGTGTTGATAGTCCTCCAGTCCGACCCGTCGGTGGGGTGCCTCAACATTGTATCTTTCTTACGCTCTTCGCCGTGCCAACACAACAATTTGGCTGACTTTGCATTTGCAAACAACCTATGCACTCGTGGAGCTATAGAAAAATACCATACGACCTTTATGGGCCCTCCTCTGGTCTTGCTTCCCTGATTCGATGGCCCTTGCTTGTATCGGGGAGCTTTACACTTGGGACACGCATCTAAGTCTTTGTATTTTTCTCCACGGTACAATATGCAATCGTTGGAACACGTGTGTATTTTCTCAACCTCGAGGCCGATTGGGCAAATCATTTGCTTGGCCAGATAAGTCTTTTCTGGTAACTCGCTACCCTTCGGGAACAGTTTATGTAGTATACCTAACAAGCTATCGAAGCCTTTATCACTCAATCCATTCGTTGATTTAAACTCTAATAGCATGATGTTGGCTTCCAGTTTGCTTATTGGGCAGGTCAGATACAATGGTGTTTTTACATCCTTTCTCATGATCTCCAGTTTTTTCAACTGTGTAGCACTAAGGAATCCGCCATGCACATCATGTAGAAACTGTGAAATGCCATCATTTTCCTCTGTGTCGTCAACTAATGTATTCCTAAACACATTATCGTTGGTAGGCACAGGTACTGTGTAGCATTGGTAATCATCAATAGGCAGAAATGCGTTTAGGGATACGCTAGGCATGGGCACATCATCATTGTTTTCTTGTGCAACACTTTGACCAACCTCCCCATGCAAAGTCTAAATCGTGTAGTCTCTCATGAACCCCCTGGTAATCAAGTGCAATCGTATATGCTCCACGTCGCCTCATTTTCTTGTATTCTTGCAATCTTTGCATGGACAGAATACAGGCTGTGAGTCCCCAGCATTGGCTCTAGCGAGCTTAATGAAATCGTCGATGCCCGTCAAGTACCGTTGGTCTGTACATGACAGATCATACATCCACCCTCGATCCATGTCTGCACAGGTAAAATGGGCCGGGCAGAGGAAACATAGGAAAGTTTTAATAAGAAACAATTATTGCACAATATTGAAGAACAATTATTCTACTCCATGCAACAAAAAAATGGAGACACTAATTTAAAAAAGACTAAATTTGGAGACAGGATCATGAATAACAATGTAGCTCCAAACAATGCCCATATAAATTAAAAATCGCAGCCCCATAAAAAATAATTATTGCACAATATTGTAGAACAATTATTCTACTCCATGCCACATAAAAATGAGAAAAGTGCTCCGTAGAAAAGTGCATTATAGCCATGAAGTAGAAAAGTGAATCTACTATACTCCTAAGAACCAATTATAACATCACATACTAACAATGCATTATAGCCATGAATTAGAAAAATGTTCTGTAAAAGAATGGAGAAATAAGAATGAGAATCAAGCATTATAGCCATCAAAACAAAGCTAATTAAGCAACAAAATCGAAGGAATGGAGGCTGGTTACTAACCTTAAAGCAAAAAGATCAAGCCATTCTTCTAAATCCAAGTGGTAGCTTCACGGATTTGGGCGACCGCAACATTGGAGGGAGTGACCCTAACGCGCGCCTCTGTTCTCGGGATAAAAGAGTGGAGGAAGAAGATGACGGCTACAACCTTTTTGTGTTGTCAGGCTCATCACTGTCGGTTCTATCCTAGAATCGACAGTGATAGAATCAAATCACTGTCGGTTCTTGGCTTGAACCGGCAGTGATAAGTGGAGTTGTCATCACTGCCGGCGGGAGGCACAAACCGGCAGTGATAGTTGTCATCACTGCCGGTTCTCGCACCCCCCAATTATTTTCTGGTTGTCAGAGCCTAGAACCGGCAGTGAAGGGTCATCACTGCCGGTTGTCCTAATTTCGATAGTGATGTGGCCGACACTGATAACTGAATCTGTAGTAGTGATAGTAATATTGTGTGTGATAGATATATCCATTTCTCCCTGCAGGGATCTGCACCGCGCCAGCGCCAGCGCCGGGCATGGAGGAGTTCCCGCCAGAGTATAGGTGCTCGAAGGTCCTCTACTCCAGCGGCTGCAACGACAAGACGTTGACGACGTGCGAAAACAAATGCTTCAACCAGTTAAAAGGCGACGGGCTGTGCATCCGCGGGGCATGCCAGTGTTCCTACATGTGCAAGCCTTCGCCCGGTGACATCTGAATCTCATATAGGCCATGCATACACAAGTGACCCACTAGGAAAATAATGAGATTTGTGTGACATACTAGTATCTTTTAGTGGTTTGTTTTTGTAACGAATCAGGTAGAAAAGGTACCAATTATATTAATAAAGAAAAAGATTTGGACTAGACAAACTATGTCCCTGAAAGATTTTACGATGGAAAACAATAGCTACCACAACTTAAACAACTCAACCAAAATAATCCGCATGCAACATAAGCAAACAACAACATGACAAACTACAAAGAACATAAACAGCTAAAGTGGACGCTTGTTTTGCCAGTGATGTGTGGCATGCAATGCAATATATTTTGTGCTCCATAGCAGCACTATTACTAACTACCACCTGATACATGAGTTCGTCTTCATTACTACTTGTGTGGTCTTGGTAGGAGCATCTCCAAGAGTTCCAAAAAAACAATTGGTAAATGATGAGTTTCCAAGTGGCTAAAAAAGTTAGGAGCACATTTGTTAGCTTTCTCTAACAGTTTACAAACCTTGTTCTTAAAAGATACCAGACAATTTTGCATCAAAAATTTTGGACTATTTCCAAATCATCCTATCACTTTATACTTTTTCTTTCTCTTGTACACATTTCCTTTGGGAAGATTGACTGATTAATACGTGCACATATATTTCGCCATGATTGGGTGCAGAAAGATTAGGACTTGAGATAGAGGGTTGTTGGAGAGCTTTTTTTTATTCTTGCTAAAAAATAAGATTAAGAGTGAGTTTCGAAGGAGATGCTCTAAGGTCAGTCTCAATGGGGTTTCATGAAGTTTTGTAGGAATGATATTAAATATGCTGACATGTTGATAAAGAGAGAGATGATAAAAATTTTATAGGAGTAGAGAGAGTTTTATGTAGATAAAACTCTTATATACTACTTCCAAAATATAAGTGTATTGAAAAAACCGATAAATAAAACTACACTGAAACTGGTCTAAGCAGGCACGGGCAAAATACCCACGTCACCGATATGGCGACACGCATGGTCCATTGGTCCACAATTCCACGTCCAACACGGCAACACCTGAAGCTCTGATGACGAGGAAGCAGTCGAAAAACTTCAATACATGGGCTAGGCTTCAAGAAGGAACGGATCAAGAGGCCCAATGATCCGCGCTATGTTGGGCCAACTGGGTTAGCAAGTAAACGGACCAAAGGGCAGCCCAACTGTGTGTAAACAGAGAGGAGTCCAAACAGAGACGTCAATACCTTCTGAAGAAGGGAGGCGTGCAGAAAGGGAAAGCTTAGGCTATAACTGGTTCAGGATAGGCGCTGTCGGTGGTGGAATTGGAGGTGAATTGGTATATATGACTATCAAATTCTCTCGATCTCAGTCAAATCCAGTACTAATTCCCTAACATCTGACATCACAGCTAGGTTTCTTCCACCCTGGATCCACCCACATTGGTCATACATATCTGGTAAATATTGGAGCAATGGCTCTCCCAAGGCAGATGAACCGATTTCGCAGATCCTAGAAAAGATTGAGGAGAGAGGGACATCGAGAGAGGCAACGCATGATGGAAGACTCGAAGGTTTCTCTGCAACTGCAATCCATAGAGGATTCAATACAGAAGCTCGCTGCCAAGCAGGGTGAGGTGGAGGAGTGGAAGCCCGACGTCGACAAGAAGGTGGACGAGCTCCGCGACGCCATGTTCAATTCGGGAAGAAGATGGACCTGTTCATGTGTTAACAGGCAAGTTGCCTACAACGAGTTGATGACCCACCGGTGGCAGGGGCGACGGCGAGATCATGACGAACGAGAGAAGGGCGGCGGTGAGACGTTAAGTTCCGTGTATGTATGAACGATTCAAGTCTATGCAGTACGTGATTTAGTCACAGGGGCAAGATCGTTCTTTTCGGTGCCTGAAAATAGAAATAAAAAAGAAAAAAAGAAATGGAACTAAAGAGGAGATATGGAGACAAAGAGTCCGCATGACAATTTTGCAGAACCAACTATAGACGTGGTAAATTTGTAAATCCCACTATTGAGTATAGCAAATAATCAATTTTTCAACTTAGGCTCTACCCAAGAGAGTAATAATTAAAAATAATTTAAACCCCTAAAAATACTAGCTAGCAGTCAAAAGCAATTTCAAAAGCTCACATTATGACCATGAATATACATTAATTAACATTGGTACCAAGAGTAAATACATCCCTATATAACCCCTTGCCGACCAGGTCCATGAGCCCAACCGGCAACACATACAAGCAAGAACCAAGCAGCGCGCCGACGCCAGAGATGAAGACCGGTCTCGTGGTGGCACTACTGCTACTCGCCATGTTTGTTCTGCTGTCATTGCCTGCAGGTTTGGTCGACTATTCTCTGTACACAACACTTGACTTCCAGTATTTCCCCACTCTCTCGGCACGTACTAGTCCAAACGAGCCTGGCTGATTTGTTGCAGAAAGCATGGCGAGCAGGGTTGGGCCAAACTACTTCCAGGACACCTGCTCGGCGACGATTTCTCCGGGGGACGCAGTGCCAACCCCGCAAGTGCTCCGACGACTGCACCAGCCGATTCAGGGGTGGGATGGGCGGCTGCGACCATTCCGTGTGTACGTGCGTCTACACCTGCCCCGCGACCCCACCGGCGGCGAAGCAGGAACAGCTTATGCCTGATGTTAAGAATCGATCGATCGCGTAGCCAATCTCTCTACATGTAACGACCGGCTAGTGTGTGCCCAGCCGCGGCGGCTTTATTTTCTTCTGATGAATGAATGGACTGAATTTGAATCGGTAATGCTTCTAAGGTGTCCGTCCGTCCGGATTCAAGATGGCAATGGGTACCCGAAATCTGAGAACCTGACGGGTTTTACCGGATAAGGAGACAGGTATGAGATGAGTTTTCTACCCATGAGTAGGTTATTAGGCAAAATCTTATACCCATCGGGTACGTCGGGTACATATATGGGTGTATACTACTCATACCCGTCTACCCGCGGGTAAGAAACACCTGCATAAAACAACCAGCCACCCTGGTCATTTTAGCCCATATAGCCCATGAATTTGGTCCAAATTCAACTAAACACTACTAGTATATATACTTTTGAACCCTCCCTCAAACCCTAGCCCCTTCACTCCACTCGCTCCCTTCCCAGCCGCTTGGAATAATTTATTTTTGCATGTGAATGTCTGATATTTATATGTGATTCTCGGATATGCTGTCGGGTGCGGGTTACCCGTCGGGTAGAATTTACACGCGCGGGTGCGGGTATGGGAGCATTTTCCTACCCGTGTGCGGGTACGGGTAACCCGACGGGTAAGATTTAGACCTGACGGGTGTGGGCACGGGTAGCCATTACCCGTCAGGTACGTACCCATTGCCATCTTGAATCTGGATGGACCCCTGCCCGCATCGTCCGCTCGCTTTGCATGCTGCATGCCCCCACCCGCGGGACGGACCCCCCTAGCCTGGGCTGCCCGCTCCTTTGCACGCTATACGCCCCTACTCTGGGATGGACCCGCCCTTACCCACGTCGCCCTCGCTCACAGGATGGACCCCGCCCTCGCCTACGCCACTACCCCACCCGGACTCACGCCTCCCGTCGCAGTCGTGCTCCATCTGCCTGACCTGGCCCCTGGCGAGGTGTGTGCCACCACCGAGTTTCACACCGGCGACCTCCGCACCACTCCATGGCGTCGAACTCCGCATCGGTGAGCCTCCATTTTCGTCGAAGCAGCAAGTAGATCTTGCGCTTGAAAGCGCATGGTGCAAGCGTATGTTTCAACTGTTTCAGATGTTTTAGGAGTACGTTGCAAGTGTTTCATATAGATGTTGCAAAAGTAGAGATGTTGTATATGTTGTAATGGTTGTACACGTATGTTGCAAGCTTTTGTTCCCAATGTTTCATCTATTTTTTTAGACGTACGTTGCAAATGTGTTTATCTGAATGTTGGATATCTTTCACATATATATTGCAAGTGTTTTATCTAGATGGTGCATATGTTTTACAATGAATTTCAAGTATTTTCATATGTTTTGCAAGTATTTCAAGTGTTTAATCTGCCTTTAGACGTATGTTGCAAGTGTTGCATCTGAATGTTTTTAAAAGTAGATTGAGTGTTGCATCTCTCTCCTCTCTTTCTACTACCTCGCCTCGATGTCTCCTCCTCCTCCTGGCACCAGCTGGGCATCCGCCGCCCCATCAGAGCAGCACAGGCCCCGCGTGAGCGCACAAAACGGTGCAGCAAATGGCCTAGAACTGAATCTTTTTGACATGTTCTTCCAAAGAAGACCTAAAAACACCCAAAGCAGAAGCGCAGGGTGCTGGAAGCACATCACAGTTACTCGTACCAAAAGTTTAAAACTTAATTCGAATAATACGCAGATTCCATTATAAGGAATATAATCAATTCATCACCGCCATGGATTTGATATTAGGCCCCGTTTGGATCCTCTTAGCTAAAGTTTAGCTCATTGGGCTCTTTGATACATGATTAAAAGGTGACTGTCGGTGTTTGACCACCAATAGCCTGTCACGGGGGTACCCGGGACAGTTGTTCGGGCTTCGGTGCGTGCTAGAACTCGACAGTGAACGCAGAGACAATCGATTTATACTGGTTCAGGCCCTCGATCGGTAATCGAGTAATAACCCTACGTTCAGTCGGCGTTAGCCTTTGCGTTGAATTAATTGTTGTATCGTCTCTTGTCACAGGGGTGCCCACAGCCTATCTTTATATCGGTAGAGAAGGCTGTGGTGCAGTTACAATCCTAGTCGAATCCAAAGAAGGTGTCCTAAACTAGATACAGAAGTTACTTTCCATAGGAATCCGGCTAGTCTGGCCTATTCTACTCGGATCCAATGTAGCGGTTGTTGCACCTCTTTCTGCTTCTGTCCGTGAGCTAGGCCAGGGCCCACGACTCATAGTCACATTATTGGGGACCCTATGGGTCCCACATCAACAAGCCCCGAACATTTTATGGTTGAACTCGAAGACTTCCTTCGTTCCGGGTTCTTTCGACGTGAATCCTTGAAGTGGTCTTGTTTTTATGAAGTCTTCCAAGTGACGTGCGATTTTTCAAAGAAAAAACGCACTAACTGAGAGTAGCCTCCGATCCTCTTGCTATTTGAAACAAAAAGTTAGAGGATCTTGAACTTTGGTTGTTGAAAAAACTAAAAATCTCTTCTCAGGATATGTACCCTGCAGCCCCCGAGCATCAATCTGAATTCTTTTCGATTATTAAGAACTCGGATAGAGGGTCTTCAATTGTCTTCTTGGGTAGGCGTATTTATATCTGATGTTAGTGGTGGTTGGCAGGTTAATTGAATTCTGTGTAGTCATGAGGTGTACAATATTGGTATATTCTTTCGAATATGCTTGTCCTCGAATACTATTCCTTCACGCGTGTGTCCTCTTCTTACTGCTTTCTGTCTTTTCACTGTGACCTTTGTGAGGCTTGTTCTATTGGTGCTCCCAGTCTTTGTGTGCCACTCTTTGGCCTATAAATACCCTCCTGATGTGCTACTTCTATTCATCAAGTGTCTTGTTGTATAGCCTGAAGTCTCTGTAGCCACGATTATGATAGTTTGTGAAGTAGAGCAGCTCCGGGCGTGAGTTGTGAGTCTTGTAAGTCTTGTATCAAGTGGAAGAAGTCTTGTGATCGAGATTAGAGGTAGAACAATCTCATGGCAACATTATACCAGGCAGTACATGGTAATAGATGAAAGAAGTCTTGTGATGTGGGATGCGTTCCATCATCCAGTAGCATCGAGTTGATCCTTCCACACTGCTTTGCGACTGTCCGGTGCAAATCAACGTCTGATCTAGGATCACATCGGGCTTGGGTAGACTGATGTCTGCGAGTCTCGCCTGGTCCGGGTTGTCCCATTATGCTGTTGTTATCCATTTTGGATGCACTGCGTTCTTCCTTTGAAGAAAATAGTGTATCCGAGTTGGTTGTCTTCTGCCGTGTTGTGGCTAGGAGCACGTAGTCGTTTCTAGACACGAGTTCTGTCTATGCTCTTTGTTGCTGCCTTGATCGTCGTAGTACCGAGTTCGTTGGGTCTTATAAGATCTGTAACCTTATATCCTTTGATGATATTTGTAATAAAACAATCTTTCTTTCTCAGTTGCTATTTCCTTTTTTGTTGTCTGAGTACTTTTGAGTATGATCTGGGTTGTTTCTGAAGTATCCGGGTTCTCTAGAGGCGTACTGTAATGTCTTCTGTGAATCTTGTGGATGCCGAGTTCTTTCTGAGTTGTGCAATTTGTAGCAATTCGTCAATGGCACAGTATGAACGGATAAGTCTGAAACCTGCCCGGTGCACTATACCATTATGAACGGTTGCATCGTCCGTCGTTTCAACTATGTCAGTTATGGCAAAAAAATAGATCGTTGTGTTTCCACGCCGCGTTAAGCGGGCCGGATGGGCCACATTTTTACCGTTGTAAATCTATCTAAGGGCCCTTCTTCTTCTTCTTTCTTACCCTGTCCTTGTCCTTTAGCATTCAGCCTTTACAAAACCCTAACCTTCAGAGTTCCACCACCGCCGTCAAACTTTTACCGCCGCCTTAGATCCTTTCCATTATATGGGCAAGAAGAAGTCATTGAGCAAGTTGAAGGAGGTCTTGGTGGACGAGGAGGCATCGCTCTCGGTCATCGAGAATCGAAAATTTGTTGCTATGAGGGCTGCGGAGAAGCTCTGGCTGGTTCCGACTACCACGGAGGATCAGTTGCATGATTTGGTCAAGGACGGCCTAATCCAGGAGAAGAACTTTGCTAATTGGAAGGTCCCCGGCCAGCATCAGGTTCCTAGTCCTGGTCCTGGTGAGATCGTTCTTTTTATCTCTTTCGTTCGAGCTAGCCTCTGCTTGCCTGCTTCTGCCTTTCTTCATCGTTTCCTCTATTATTTTGGCATTTCTCTGAACCACCTTACTCCGAACGCTATCCTTCATCTGTTAGTGTTCGTCCATCTCTGTGAAGCTTTCATTGGCATCGTTCCTTCAATCTCTTTGTTTTGTTTCTTTTTTTGTTTGAAACCACATCCTCGAAGTGATAGTACTTCTTCGTTGGGTGGTTGTGGCATCCAATTTCGTCAGGGGAAGAAAGCCCTTTTTTATTATGATCTTGTTGATTCTATTCAGGATTGGCGTTCCGAGTGGTTTTATGCTACAAACATGATTCCTCCCCTTGCTCTTCATTCCGGTTCTGGTCCCTTGGTCAATGATCGTTAGGAGAAGAATCCTTTGATAAGCGATGAGCCTAGGCCATCAAGCCTCTTCTTGAGAGAATTCGGACTCTGAAGCAGCAAGGTTTGACCGGTTTTGGGATCATCACCAGCTATATGCATCGCCGAGTTCAACCCCTGAAGGAGAGGGAGCATCTCGGCTTTGAGTATTCTGGGGCTAGAGACCCATCTCGGATGGTTCCTACCCTTGAGTTGACTGAAGAGGAGGTACTCGAGTGCCTGAGGAAGGTTCTGAAGGGGATGACATTGTCCCCCATGTAGTTCCTGAATATTGTGGAGATAATCCGTTCCCTACTGTGAGTTCTTTTACTTTTTGGGAGTACTTTCCTTTATATATATTTTGTTGTTGGTACTTTCTATCTTCAATTTTCTACTTATTCCTTCTCCTTTGGTCATCTTGTAGGAATTGGAGCGTAACTTTGTTGATCCGATTCCTGTTGGTGACAACCTAGCTAGTGAGGAGGTTGGAGGAAGTCTAACCATAGCAGCTCCGGCTAGTAAGTCTCTAGTATCCACAGTTCTTCCTGGTGCTTCTTGCAATAAATCAGTCCAATATATTGAATATGTGTCATGCCTAGTTCCTCAAGCTCCTCGTTCCATCAATAAGAAGGCGCGGGCAGATGATGCTTCCACTGGCGCGTCTGTTACCAAGAAGCCTCGTCAACCGAGTACTCTTCCAGGTACTCAAGTTGTAGGTAGCATGTTCCTAGGTGAGCACATCAGTTTGTTTTATCCCTCTTGTTATTTGTTTGCGTGTATAACTGAGTACTTTCTCTTTTCTCATATGGTACTGTGGTTGAGTTGCTTGAGGGTGAGACAGATGAGGAAGAAGATGCGACCCTCAACATTTGTCGTTGAGTTGTCGTTGTATTTTTGTTTTCTTGCTATTATTCTTGATCGCTTCTTTTGACTTGTCCTTGTCCTTTCGCAGCAAGCGGCTGTGGAGCCTGAGTTATCCTAGGGCTCAGTTGTTGATCTCGCCATCCCCCGGCGCAAGGTGGTGATGATGTCTTTTCTGCCGCCATGCCTCCACCGAAACCTTCAGCTTGGCTTGGGGGTTTTAGTTTGAAGAAGTCAGCCAAGTAAGTGAATCCTGGTTAGGTTGTTTGCTTCTGTTTTGCATTTTTCTTGTATCATTGAGGTTGTCCATCATTGTGCAGGTCTTCACCCGTGCCTTCTTTGAACCCTCGACCGGCCTCTTCGCATTCCGGTGGTGCAACCGTACGTACTGAGTCTTAGACTCGGAACACACAGTCAGCGAGGCGGCTATGAGGGAGATGGTGGCCCCTAATGAACATGCTGCTGCAGAGTCACCTACTCCAGAGATGGTGGTGACCGTGGTGGTAGGTCCATCTGAGGAGGTAGCCAGGGCTTCCGTTGCCCAGGTTGCGACCTTGGTCTTATCATCTTTGCATCAGTCAGTCTCTCCTCAAGCTGCCCTTGGTACTAGTAGTCAGCGTCTGGATGACGACGTGTTACAGGAATTTAACGCTACTCGTCGCTTGTCGGAGCTGACTACGGATTGGGGAATTCCAACGGCCGGTGCTGCTTCTTTTGGAGAAAACCCCCAGGTAAGTTTTTCTTAAGTTATTATTTGCTGGTCCTCTTAGGTTCTTACGTCTTGTCTCTCTTTCCCTTCATCTTGTTTGATCAGTCTTTCTCTTAGGACCATGTCGACTTCTTTTTCTTGACTAAGATCGAGAAAAGTTGACCTCTGAAATTAGTGTTCTGAAGACGGATCTAGACCTCTGCCAGGCCAAGATAGAGATTGAGCATCAGACACACCAGAGGGAGGAAAAAGCTCTCCGTGCTCAGGTGATCGCGGCGGAGGAGCGAAGGAATGCTGCGGTCCAGGAAACCTTAGAAAAGGTGGAGGCCATGAAGAAAGAGTGTGATGGTATTCTGAGTTCTCTTATACTTTGTTCCCTCTTTTTCTTTATTTCTTGCTCCTTTTTTGCCTAATTTTCTTTTATTGTCTTGTTCAGCCCTTCAAAAAGATAAGCAGACACTATTGAGTGATATTGAAGATATAAAGATATCGGTTCAGTCTAGCCAAAGAGGTAGTTTCTTATGGTGTAGTCAGTCCTCTGTTGTCAAAGATTGCCTCTGCTCTGAAAAAAATGTGTTTTTTCTTCTTCTGACGATGATTCTGAGAATTAGGCTTTCTCCTTGTTGTTTTGTAAGAAAGCTTTCTTTTAGTGACTTCTTTCTGTATTGTTTGTTGATCATGAATCTTGGCGAGCACTGGCGCTTCTGCTCATATCAGGAGTAGTCTTGATAGGCTCAGGCTTCTTTTATACTTTCTTGCTCATTGTAGTCTTGCATGGACTTAATTTCCATCCACGTCTGAATGGTTCTGGATAAAATGAGCTCAAGTGTATTTGCAACTCTTTTGCTCTTATTTCTGTGAATTACGAGCTCTAGCGTCTTTTTAGTTCTTTTACTCTCATCCGGCTGTGAAAACAAATTGAGATAGGGTGAGCACTTCTAGCTCTCATCAAGGCTATGAAAATAACCCAAGATAGGTTCGAGTGTCAGCTTATCTGCCTTACTCTCATCCAAGCCTAAAAAAACTTGGAATTACAAGCTCAAGCATCTTTTCAGCTCTTTTGCTCTTATTCGGTTGTGAAAACAACTCAGGATCGATCGAGCACCTTTGGCTCTCATCTAGCCCATGAAAACAATTCAGGATAGGTTTGAGTGTCAACTTATCTGCCATACTCTCATCCAAGTCTAAAAAGACTTGGGATTGTGAGCTCAAGCATCTTTTTAGCTCTTTTGCTCTTATCTGATTGTGAAAACAACTTGGGATCGGTCGAGCACTCCTAGCTCTCATCCAGGCCATAAAAACAACCCAGGATAGGTTTAAGTGTTAGCTTATCTGCCTTACTCTCATCCAAGCCTGAAAAGACTTAGGATTGCGAGCCCAAGCATCTTTTCTGCTCTTTTGCTCTCATCCGGTTGTAAAAACAACTCGGAATCGATCATAATAAGACAAATATTGATAAGGAATATCATCTTTATTTCATTGGTCATGAATCCTGATTACATATCGCTTTATTATTACATAGATTTTATCTTGAGTTCTTCAAACGTAGAATCTTCTTAGCTGGTTGATAGGCCACGTATTCCTTACTTCTTCCCCATCTTCAGTCATTAACTTGTATGTGCCTAGTCCAGAGACTTTTGCGACAATAAAAGGACCTTCTCATGGGCTGATTAGTTTATGGCGTCAGTCTGTTTTTTGTATTATTTGTAGTACTAGGTCTCTGACTTGTACTGAGCGTTGTTTAGTACTTTTATTGTAGTGGCGCCTTAGACCTTAGAGGTATCGAGCTGACTGAAGGGTAGCATTTACCTTGACCTCTTCTGTGCTGTCAAGTTCTAATCTTCATGTGTGTTCTGCTTCTCTCTCCTCGTATTGCTCTATTTTGGGGGATGTCCAGATTAAATCTGCTGGTAGCACGACTTCTGATCCATATACTAGAAAGAAAGGTGAGTATCCAGTTGCTTTGCTTATTTGAGTGCGGAGCCCCCATACTGCTTTGGGTAATTCTTTAATCCATTTAGAGCCGTAGTCTTCTAGTTCTTCATATAATCTTGGTTTCAATCCAGCTAGTATAAGTCCATTGATTCTTTCTACTTGTCTGTTGGCTTCGTGGTGTGTAACTGACGCATAATCTATACTGATGCCACAGTCTTATGTCTAATTTCTGAATTCAATAGCTGTAAAAGGGGAACCCAAATCTATGATGACGCGGTTGGGTAATCTGAAGCGATGCATAATGTCTTGGATGAACTCGACTGCTTTTGTTGTGCTGTATTTTACGAGCGGCCTGTACTCGCTCCATTTTATGAATTTGTCAATTACGACGAAGATGTACTCAAAACCACCTTTGGCCTTTTTGAGTGCTCCTACTTGGTCTAGCCCCCAGCATGCGAACGACCATGTCGGAGGGATGCAAATTAGCTCATGAGCTAGTACGTGAGCTTGCCTTGTGAACATTTGGCACCCTTTGCACTGTCTGACTAATTCTTCTGCATCTTTCAAAGCTGTCAGCCAATAGAAACCAGGGCGAAAAGTTTTGCCCACCAAAGTTCTTGAGACTACGTGGTTGCTGCAGCAACCTGAGTGAATTTCTGCTATGATTTCTTTTCCTTCTCTCGTGATACATTTAAGAAGTACTCCTGATGACGCGGCTCTTCTATAGAGGTTGTCACCTACAAGGTCGTAGTTCTTGCTTCTTCAGATTATCCTGGTGGCCTCTTCCCTATTAGTTGGTAGTTTATTTTCTTTGATATAGTCGATGAAGTCTTTAGTCTATGATCTGGTGATTACCAAGATTTGGGTTATTAGTGCTGGTGGCTCAAGGGTTATCCCACCGAGTTGTTTAATAGAGGGTGATGGTAACTCCTCTACAAACACCCTAGCAGGACCTTCGCTCTGTTCGATCCCAGCTTGACGCGAACATCTATTGCAATGTTTGAGTCTCGTAGAACGTGCAGGATTTCTAGTCCTTGGAATTTTTTCTCTAATTTTCATACTTCAGCGCAATACGCATCCATGTTGTTTTTTGTACAGTCCCAGTCTTTGTTGACTTGATTGATGACCATAGTTAAATTGCCATAGACAAGTAACCGCTTGATCCCAAGAGAAGTCGTGATTTTTTCCCATGGATGAGTGCTTCATATTCTGCTTTATTATTTGTGGCTTGTCATAGTATCTGGAGTACGTATTTATGTTGTTTTCTTTCTAGGGATATGAAAAGAACACCTGCGCCTGCCCCGCCTAACTTGAGTGATCCATCGAAGTACATCTTCCAATGATTGAGGAGGGTATCTGGTGCGGGTTGTTAGATTTCTGTCCATTCTGCCACGAAGTCTGTGAGTGCTTGTAATTTTATTGCCTTCCGATGAGAGAAATTGATATTTAGAGCTCTAAGTTCAACTGTCCACTTTGATATGCGTCCTGTCGCATCTCTATTACATAGGATGTCTTTGAGAGGAAAATCTGTTATTACGGTAATCTTGTGGCTTTTAAAGTAGTCTTGTAGCTTGCAAGAAGTGATTAGGAGGGCGTAGAGTAATTTCTGTACATGTGGGTATCATTGAATCTGTTAGAACCTCGCTGATGTAGTATACCTGCCACTGTGCTTTGTATACATACCCTTCTTCTCTTTCCACCACAGTTGCTGCACTGACCACAGTAGATGTTGCCGATATGTATAACATCATGTCTTCCTTTTTCTTAGGTGACGTAAGTACGGGTGTGTTGACATCGTTTTTTAGCACGTGTCAAGATGGTCAGGAGGGGCTAATCAGTAGAGGAAAGATTATTGTGTAGATTGATAACTGATGAAAATGAGTTTGCTTATGAGTGGTAGCGGCGTATGGATTCAAATTGAAATGTTACCAATAAGGTTAAGGGTAGTATTGTCGATGCCGATGAAAGATGGTTTGAAGACTGCTGCCGATGAAACAGGGAATGTACCGATGGAAGGAACTTGAAGGCTGCTGCCGATGGAACAGGGATTGTGCCGATGGAACAGGGATCGTGCCGATAAAAAGGAGGTCGATGAGAATACCATCGTGACTAAGGCGGACTATGGAATAAGATAGGAGTTAATTTCCTTATATACGTTTATTAGAGTCTGAGTTGTATCAAAGTTATGTGTTTCCATAGATTTGGATTTAGTGTCCTAGTCGTATTTAGTTACGTTTCTGTAGATCAGGATATAAATATAGGGTGAAGGGCAATGTAAAGAAAAAAGAAATCAATCAATACATCAAAAACAACTTTTATTCTTATTTACATCTACTTTCGATGACTTTGTCAATTTGCATATTTTTCTTTTTTACGAGTTCTCATCGATTCGGCGAGTTGCATTGCTCCAGTGCAATCTTCGGCGATCCTCGAGTTCCGCGTGAGTACCTCTTGGTCGTGGCTTCCGGGCGTATCGCTGTTATCAGGACCAAAGTGCTCGTATCTTCATCCTTGTCGATTAACAAGTCAAATCGACTGGCACGCTTTGGATATCGATTTCGGGTATTAGCCCTTTGTGTTTGCAGATCTACTTTTGCATCAACACATCTTTTGGCACGCCCAGTGGGACAGATCTAGTCAAGATGCTTAATCCTGAGATCGATGCGGGGAACATCATCGCGGTAATAGAAGAAGATCTTAAGGACGATCAGAAGCAGGCTATGGATAGAGCTATAGAAGAATACAGACAGCTCTGCTTGAAGTCATTCAGTTTGAATAAAAGTGGACAAGTCATCCAGAAGCAAGACTTGCCGTTGCCTCGGTAAGTTACCTTTGATTCTAATCCGGGTAAACTTCAAGAGATGGTTAATTCTGCAGTGAATCATGCTTTAATTAATCATTCTAATGTGCTGTCCAATACTGTTCATAATGTTGTGATTCGAACTTTCAAAGAAGGGCAAGCGTCACCTCGTTACGTTGGGCCTGCTTATCATCAACCAGAATCAGCATCTGCTATTGCTCCATCGGCTCCCCCGACCGTTGCGAGTATAGAGATTTCTTCTCTTCCAGTATCAGCAGGTTTATCTAACGTACAGTCTACACCGATGCGTCCGGATTCAGCATTATCAGGACGAGTTTAGCTTAATACAGATCTATCAGCATCGGCTTTATCAGGTCCTGTACCACAGAATAATCAGACTCCTGCTAATTGGTGGAGATATGGTATGCCTCCAGAGCCATCTGTTTTTAACCATGGATCACCTCAAGTGTTTGATGCAACGGGAAAAGCTCCTATGCTATCGGCCGGTTCACCGATAGCTCAAGTACCCCAATATACTACAACAACTACTGTACAACCAACTCTAGGAGGTTTCCAGGTGTCTTTGGGTCAAACATCTAGTTCAAGTCCATCGGCAAATTTGTTACCGATGCAACAGAAGGCTCCAATCGTAAGTCAACCTGGAGTCCAGGTTTTACCTCAAGTTAGTTGTAATTATCCGGCAATGCCAACAAGTTACCAACCATCGGCAAATTTTGTACTGATGAACGCTAATAATTAGCCAGGGCAGTTTCTCACTCAACATTTAGTTCAGCCAAATCAGCAAGCCACAGGTGTTCATCAAGGTCACATGCATGCTGGTTTTCAGAATCAAGCATCGGCAGCTCAACCGATGAACCCTTTTCAGCAAGTTAATGGACCACAGATAATGACAAATATGCCAATTGCTGGAGATCGTGGGCCACAAAGGTATGCAGAAGGGTATCAACAAGTACCTCCAGTGGAGATTCAACCATGTCGTCAATAAGATGTTGATGCTTTTTGGGCCGATAAAATAGCAGAAATTATGAAGGATCAGTTTGGGATCAAGCCCAAAGTTAATACCTATTCTTATCGGACTCCGTATCCTCTGGCATATGATTTAATTCCTCTCCCAAATCGTTACAAGGTGCCATATTTCACTATGTTTTCTGGGCAAGACGATACATCAACCATGGAGCATGTTAATCGTTTTATTATTCAATGTAGAGAGGCAGCTTGTAGAGATGAATTGAGAGTTCGTTTGTTTTCATCATCTCTATCTGGATCAGCATTTACATGGTTTATCTCACTACCGCCAAATTCTATTATTACTTGGGCTGATCTGGAAAAGCAATTTCATAAGTATTTCTTTGCTGGAGTTCATGAAAAGAAGCTTACCAATTTGGTAAAGATGAAACAGCGCAATGATGAATCGGTAGAAGGCTTTGTGCAAAGGCTACGAGATGTAAAGAACAAATGTTATAGCCTGGTGTTGGATGATCGGCAGCTTGCCGATTTGGCCTTTCAGGGATTGTTGCCACACCTTAAGGACAGATATGCTTCTCAGGAGTTTGAAAGCCTAAGTCATCTAGTGCAAAGAATTTCTGATCAAGACACTAGGGTTTTTGAACCTAAAAGGAATTGGAATAAGAAAGTTTCATTTGTCGAAGAAGTAGAAGATTCTGATTTGGATGAAGAACCGGTTATTGGTTTGGCTGAGTGGGTTAAGAATAAAAAGCCAATATCTTGTCCCTTTGGTCACAAAGAGCCAGAGAAGTTTACTTTCGACGTCACCAAAGCCGATAAGATATTTGATCTTTTGCTTCAGGAGGGCCAGATTAAGTTGTCACCTAATCATGTGATCCCATCGGCAGAAGAGTTGAAGCATATGCTGTATTGCAAATGGCATAATGCAACTTCACACAGTACAAATGAGTGCAAAGTATTTAGACAACAATTACAGTTAGCTATTGAGTCTGGGAGAATAAAATTTGGCAATTCCAAGATTCAGAAGCCGATGAAAATTGATCAACATCCTTTTCTAGCAAATATGTTGGATACTGAAGGTAAAATTAAGGTGTTGACATCGGAAGCTGCTAAAAAGAATGCATCAGTAGATCCCCAACATCAGATAACTACCGATGATGCAAAAGGCAAGGGGCTATTGACAGAAGGTGGCAGTTCTGGAAAGCCTCCTCGATCTGGCATCATGATTACTCAACAAAGACAACAGGAAGGCTGGCGTCAGCGAAGGGACCGATATCGACAACAGCAAGAGGAAAGACGTCAAGAAGAGTGGAATCGACATAAGGATCATTGGAATTGTCCGTTTTTTATTCATTGTTGGGAGGAAGGTATTAAGTTACCTACTGTTGAAGATTGCCCAGAGTGCAATGGTTATTATGGAGTTAATCGTCCTATAAGAAGATTTCAATCTGGTAATCAAGGTTTGTCCATTAATGAGCCGATCAGAAGGAGAGCATCAGTATATGATCGGCTGGGGGCAGGCTCAGTGACATGAAAGGCTTGGTAAACACGTTGCATATTTTCCGAGAAACCAAGAGGAACTTGAAGAGATGGCAAATGCAAGAGTTCCTGATGAAGAAATATTTTACAGGGATCCTAATATACGTCGTGTGGAGACAACCAGGAACTATCAGCCAGTGTGGAAAACTAAACTTCCTCAATGGTGTCCAGAGGGTTTGACAAAGACACAGAAGAGGAAAATGCAGCGAGAGCGTCAAAAAGACTTTTACCAAGAAGGAAGTCCCTCCAATGAGAAATCTGGTAATCGGCAGTGGCAGATAAGGCACAAAACTAAAGGCCCATCGGCAGATGTCAATATGGTGTTTATGTTGCTGATGGAATTTTTGGCTCTATCTGATAGCGAAGAAGAAGTTTTTTTCTCTGACCAAATAGCTCAATTAACACTAGATCCAATGATGGCTATTTTTGAGAAGCCTGCTGATGATGAGAGACAACACCTCAAGGCTTTATTTGTAAAAGGCAGAGTTGATGGGCAGCCTGTATCTAAGATACTTATTGATGGAGGAGCTGCAATTAATATTATGCCTTATGTGATGTATCGGAAGCTTGGTAAGGGAGATCAAGACTTAACTAAGACTGATATTGTCGGTGTTCGGACCTGAGGGGGTCCTAAACCAACGAGTAAATGTTGTGTGTCTCTTTCCTGGATGGTGATGCAAGGAGAACACACGGGGGTTTATCCTGGTTCGGGCGAAAGAAGGCCCTACGTCCAGCGGGGGGGAGAAGTTTGTATTTCCTTGCACCGAGGTGCTCGTGTAGGGGTTACAAGCATGCGAGAGATGGTGTCGAGCCCAAGTCTCAAAAAGAGGGAAAAGGTGGTTGCTTGGGATGTTGATCTCTTGTTTGTTGCTCGGTCGGGTGGTTCGTTGGTTGGCTGCTCGTTGCCTGCCCTTATTCGTCTTTTTTCCGTCCCCCCCCGTAGAACCCTGGCCTGCCCTTTTATAGGGCGAGAGGAGGCCAAGACGATGGGGAGCCTTGAGGTGATGTTTTGTCGATTCCTATTGAGTTGACTGTAGCGACGTGCCTTAGGAATGGCCGGCCATCCCTGGACACCCTGATGTTGTGGGAGACGAGATGGTGAAATGACCCAGAGCGCCATGCCATACCGTCCTTTCGTTGCTGTTGAATTAAGTCGAGCGTCGAGGTTGGGTCGAGGCCGGGTCGAGGCCGGATGGATAAGGCCGAATCCCCGAGATCGCGGAGAATGGGCCTTGTCTTATCCTCCCTCGAGGGTGATTGATGGTGAACAGTGCGCGGTAAGGTGGGTATAGTGACGGATTTCACCTCCCATCACGGGATGGGCGGTAAAACAGTGAGATCTGACACGGGCATTGTTCCCACGTCGATCCTGGTCGCAGCCATGCCGGTAGGTGGTAGTAGGTAACCGCATTGAATGCTATGGCTTTTGTCCTGGGGTAGGTAAAGAAAAGGTGTCAAGGTGCTCGGTCTAGGCTCACGCGAGTCAGAGTTCTCCCTAGTGGGCGGACGAGCCTCACGCGGGTCGGAGCGCTATCGAGGTACCTTGCGGTACGGGATGGGGTGTGGTCGAGGCGCCCCGTCGAGCGGGCCTCGTACGAGTCGGAGCCGGAGCGCGGTCGAGGCGCCCCGTCGAGCGGGCCTCGTACGAGACGGACTGGATACGCGGTCGAGGCGGGCTACCTTTTATTGCGGTTTCAGTCGTTTTAGTTTTTTGGCAATAGGTGTGGGTACCCCCGTACTGTTGGTACCGACAGTAGCCCCCGAGCCTTTGGGTGAGTGTGTAACCACTCTCCCAGAGGTTGGTTTGAACTGGAGTCGTAGCGTCGTGATTTTTTCCGGTGGGGGCGCGCGAGCGCACCCGCCGGTTGTAGCCCCCGAGGCCTCGGTGGAGTATTGAGACTCCTCCGAGGTCTTGTACGTGTTTGATTGGAGAACGATTCGTTGCGGTCAAGCCACCGAGCCTCGCGCGCACGAGGTCGATCAGAGTCCCGGCCGTCTTTCGCTGTGCGACCCTCATGCTCCTTTTCCGAAAAAAGGAGGAGGGGTGGAGAACGTCGTACTACCCTCGTTTGGGCGCGAGTTCCGATGATCTCCGGTGAGCTACTAGCGGGGGAATTCGAGTGAGAGCCCGTGCCCCATTCGTTAGGGGTCGGCTAGTGGCCCGGAGGCGCCCTCAAAGATGCCAAGAAGTGGTCGTGTGGATCTCGATTCCCTTCGACAGGATTCGAGGGCTCGATGCCTCCCCCGGGGGGATTCCTACGACGACCTTCTCCTTCGGCCTTGAATACATCCTGGGGTGCCTCGAGAGCGTGGCTCGAGCCCTTGGCCATGTACGGGCGCACCCTGGGTCGTCCCTAACTCTGTTGCTCGAGGGCAGCTGTCGAATCCTGTTCGAGGGCCAGCTTTCGCTCCCTCGAGGCTTATGCCGGGCTCGGGGCCCGTTTCTGTAGTCGGGACCCCGAGCCTCGCGCGCACGAGGTCAATCAGAGCCCCGGCCGTCTTTTGCTATGCGACCCTCATGCTCCTTTTCCGAAAAAAGGAGGAGGGGTGGAGAACGCCGTACTACCCTCGTTTGGGTGCGAGTTCCGACGATCTCCGGTGAGCTGCTAGCGGGGGAATTCGAGTGAGAGCCCGTGCCCCGTTCGTTAGGGGTCGGCTAGTGGCCCGGAGGCACCCTCAAAGATGCCAAGAAGTGGTCGTGTGGATCTCGATTCCCTTCGACAGGATTCGAGGGCTCGATGCCTCCCCCGGAGGGATTCCTACGACGACCTTCTCCTTCAGCCTCGAATACGTCCTGGGGTGCCTCGAGAGCGTGGCTCGAGCCCTTGGCCATGTATGGGCGCACCCTGGGTCATCCCTAACTCTGTTGCTCGAGGGCAGCTGTCGAACCCTATTCGAGGGCTAGCTTTCGCTCCCTCGAGGCTTATGCCGGGCTCGGGGCCCGTTTCTGCGGTCGGGACCCCGAGCCTCGCGCGCACGAGGTCGATCAGAGTCCCGGCCGTCTTTTGCTGTGCGACCCTCACGCTCCTTTTTCGAAAAAAGGAGGAGGGGTGGAGAACGCCGTACTACCCTTGTTTGGGCGCGAGTTCTGACGATCTCCGGTGAGCTGCTAGCGGGGGAATTCGAGTGAGAGCCCGTGCCCCGTTCGTTAGGGGTCGGCTAGTGGCCCGGAGGCGCCCTCAAAGATGCCAAGAAGTGGTCGTGTGGATCTCGATTCCCTTCGACAGGATTCGAGGGCTCGATGCCTCCCCCGGGGGGATTCGTACGACGACCTTCTCCATCGGCCTCGAATACGTCCTGGGGTGCCTCGAGAGCATGGCTCGAGCCCTTGGCCATGTACGGGCGCACCCTGGGTCATCCCTAACTCTGTTGCTCAAGGGCAGCTATCGAACCCTGTTCAAGGGCCAGCTTTCGCTCCCTCGAGGCTTATTCCGAGCTCGGGCCCGTTTTCCACATACCTGGGGATATTCGTCCGCGGATCCCTCCCCCGTCCGTTAGCCGGGCGCGTCTTTTGGGGAGGCGAGATCGGCGCGGTAGTGGGCGACGTGGTGTATGGTCACGACATGGGGGACGGCCACGTGCCCAACTCCTGCGAGATGTAAGGAAACGGTTAGGTGGGCGCATTTAATACGGGAAACTGTTCCTACCTTCTCGCGCAGCCATTGAGCTTCCGCCTAGGCATATAAAGTTAAGGCCTAGGGGTCTGCGTTCCCCACCGGTCTCTTGCGTTCCTGCAATCTTCTGCCACAGACAACCCTTGCCTTATTGCGTTCTCCGCCCGCGTCGCCGCCGCCACCGCATCCTTTTCATCCATCCCCCTTCCGACAGCACCGATGGCAGGAAAGAGCCAGATTCTTCCCGTCGACGACTGGGCCGCCTCCACGGTGACGGAGAGGAGGTTGGAAGAGTTGGTCAAGGACAGGCTACTGCGGCCAAGGACGAGCCGGTCGCAGCCGGAGTGGATGGCGCCGCCCCCTGCCCACCGAGAGCCGGTGCCCCTGAAGGGTATGTGGTGAGCTTCGTCTGCTTCCACGAGCAGGCGTTTGGCATGCCAGTGTCGGTCTTCATGCGCGCGCTCCTCCACCACTACCGGGTGGAGCTTCACCATCTTTCCCCCAACGCCGTCGTGCAGGCCGCCATCTTCGCGGCGGTCTACGAGGGCTACCTTGGGGTGGAGCCACAGTGGAACCTGTGGCTTCACCTTTTCAAGGCCGAGCTCTTCGCCAAGAAGGCGGGGGAGAAGGGTGTCCTGTGCGCGGCTCGAGTGGGGAGCTGCGTGCTGCAGGTGAGGTCAGTCGGGCGGATCTGTATATCCCGGCCCGCCTCATCTCTTCGAACAGTGGGTGGCACGATGGTTGGTTTTACCTCCGCAACGATGAAAATCAGTTGTCGAGGTACACCGGCCGCGTGTTGACCGCTCGAGAGGAGCGCTGGTCGTACGGAGTGCCGGAAGCCGAGAAGCCACGCCTGGACCCGCTGATGGCGGCGCTGCAGCGGCTTTGCCTTCGGGGCTTGACGGCTGCGGCGGTGGCCGTGGCCTTCCATCGCCGCAGAGTGATGCTACTGTGCCGGTGTCGTCTTCGTCTTGACCAGATGACTCCGGAGGCAACTCTAGAGGGGACCCGGATGTCCCGCGAATCCCTCGCCCTCGAGGAGGTCCTCCGGCGAGCGCGCCGGATGGTTGGGAACTTCAAGGTGAATGAGGTCAACCGGGTTCCCATGAGACCTACCAAAGGGTTCGAGTCCGTGGTATGTATCCCGGGGCTGATGTGTTGCTATTTTCGTTTATCTTTGGATTTCGCTGATCTGGTCGAGGCCGGCGCGTAGGATTTGTCTGCGCTGCAGGAAACGCGTCCGCCAGTCCCGGAGGACCAGCCCGCCCGGGAGGCTCGGCGCCTGCATGCTTCCATGAAGAAGCAAACCAAGGAGACATCCAAGAAGCGAGCGATCCGCAAGGCCAAAAAGGAGGAGGCGTTGAAGAAGCTCCGGCGTCAGCAGACCATCGACGGGGTCCCCCCGGCGCCGTCGCCTTCTGAGACGATCTCAGGGGAGGACGACGACAGTAGCGGCGAAGACGACGATGCCCTATCGCGGTATGAGATCGCGACCGGGCTAGGGGACCTTCCTGACATTCGCCCCCTGCTGGAGCCCATCAGGGGGGCGTCCTCCTCGGTCGTCGTGGTCAAGGAGTCCGAGGGGAAGAAGGCGGAGAAGGAGACGGGCCCCTCGACGAGAGGGGCCGTTTTACCCCGGACCCAGCGAGAGGGGTCAACGGGGACGTCCGCACCAGCCCGGGCCTCGCTAGCTCGGGCAGGGGCTGGGACAGCGGTACCGGCGTCGTCGGCGGCGGCGGCGTCGGCAGGCGTGAGAACCCGAGGCCAGCTGGCCTCGGAGGCACAGAAGGCACAGGGCGGTGCATCGGCCAGGGCTCCCAGGAGCGCTCGGCCTGCTGGTGAGGCCGCTGCGAGGCCACCATCGGCCATCCCGGGAGGCTCGGGTCGCGCGGGGTTGAGGCCCTTGGTGCCGATTTCCGGGTAAGCATCTCTGCTCGGTTGTCCTGTCTTTCTCTGAGTCCGTTGGCTAACATTTCTTCTCACTTTGCAGGCTAAAGCGGAAGGCAGAGCCGATGGGGCTTACCCCCGTGAAGTCGCTGCGGGCCAGCGCCGTTGTCCTCAACCGAATGGCAGAGCAGGATGCGGCCTGGGTCCGAGAGGTCGAGGCCGCGAAGGGGCGCCTGCGACAATGGCAGGGGTCAGCCGTCGCCGTGGTGGTTGCTGGCCCGGATCCTGCTGTTGAGGGGTCCGAACCGGCAGAGATAGTGGCGCTCGGTACGGTCGAGGCGGGGCCTAGGTCGTCGGGGACGGCCGAGGCTGCCGTTGCGGTCACGACGGGCAAGGCACCCGTCCACGACGCGGAGCGGGCGGGTGCTGACGTGACCATGGAGGAGGTCGCGTTGGTGTTAGGGCAGGAGGCGGCCCTGGCGAGAGGGTCGCGGTCGTAACAAGACCCGTTGGCAGAGCCAGCGGGTACGGTGGAGGGCGGGGCGGTCGAGCCCCTAACCGGAGCACCGGAAGAAGAGGCGCCGGCTCCGGAGGTGTCAACGGTCGAGGCGCGGGTACCGGAGCCGTCGTCGGTCAAGGCGCCGGCTCCGGAGGTGCCGGCGGTTGAGGGGCTAGCTCCCTTAGGAGGGCGGGCACCCACGACCGTGGACCTTATCCTCGACGACATCCCCCTGGACAAAGGAAAACAAGCGATGGGGGTCGAGGGGGGTGAGGTCGCGGATCAGGCCGGTGCCTCGACGGCCGTTGGAGAGGTGGATACTGCGGGGGAGGCCGATCCTTCCGCGGGACCGGGAGACGCCCCGGCCGGGTCGTCCTCGTCATGGCCCGACATCGCCGCGCTGGCGATAGCGCGGGCAGAGACGGAGCTACCGAGGTGGGGGGGCCGTCCCTTCAGTTTAGGGACGCTACGAACCCCGACGCCGAGCCCATCTTTGTCCTGAGCGACAAAGATGAAGTGCACCAATGGGAATACCTCGAGGGCGTCCGCCGGCACCTTGATCGGTTGCTCCGAGTGGCGTCCGGTGCCATGCGGAGTATGGGGGATGCCACCGAGGTATGATCGACCCATCGGCTTTCTCCGTGGTTTTCTTGGTGTCTTTTTCCCTCGGCTTTGTGACCTTTTCGGATTGCCTTCAGGAGCTGAAGGAGTACTCCCGCCGCAAGTCGCTCTTCATTCAGGACGAGAGTGGCATGTGGGGCGTGCTGTCCTAGCAACGGGTCCTGGTCGAGGAGGCCCAGAAACGGCTATCCGATCGGAACGCCGAAATGGCTGAGCTGCGCGTCGCGTACGCGGTGGTGAAAGAAGAAGCGATGCAGGCATGGGCGGCCGAGGCCGTGATGCGCACTGGCATGGACAAGGCTCGGAAGGAGGCTGCCCAGGCCCGCAGGGATCTCGAGCCCCTGTCCAGGTGGGTGAAGGAGCTCGAGGAGAATGTTTCCCAGGTTAGCCTTCTGCGCGACACCCTCAACGTCGAGGTCACGACGCTGAAGGGAGCCGTCCAAGAGAAGGACGCAACTCTCGAGTCTGCTCGGCAGGAGATCGAGGCGCTAAAGGCAGCCATCAGTGACAAGGACAGCGCCCTCCTAGGGCTCGAGCGAACGTGCGGGGGGCTTCGCGACGAGGTCGTGGGCCTGCAGACCCATATCGAGGGTAAGTGTGATTGTTACGGCCACGACGTTGAAGGCCCCGCGTTGGGTATTAATTTGTTTCTCGTGTTTCAGAGCTGGAGAGAGAGAATCGAGAGGCCCAATCTTCTGCCAACTCCTTCTAGAGCCTCCTCGAAGCCGAGATCCGGAGGACCCAACTGCTCTAGGGCACGATCACCAGCGTGTGTGACGGCCTAGGGGTCGAGCCCGACGCCGACACCGGGGAAGATGTTCTGGGGAACTCCTTCGTCCGTCGGATGGTGGCGCTGGGCCGCCTTGCCCGGGAGAAGATACGGGACGGCCTCCATCATGGCGTGAAGAGGGCGCTGGCCATCGTCCATTCAGGGTTTGTATTTGACATGAAGCTCGTCACCGAGGGCTTCATCATAGACCCGGATCGGACAGACGAGGAGAACGAGGATGCTTGCATGGAGCTGATTGAAGCCGCCGAAGAGCCTGGAAGCCGTCTGGCCTCGCTTTTTGAAGCCGAGGTGGTTCCGCCTGCCGTCGACGAGGGCCTGTGAGCCAAATCTGGGCATGAAGGCCCATGTAATGAGTTAGTATTTTGAATTTTGGTCGTGGTGGCCGCGGAGGCCCTAAAAACTCAAAACATAAACCGGTTCGTGGTTGATTCAGTTTTACTCGAGCTTTTCTTCCCTTTATCGCTCGGATCATGTTCTCGTGTGATTTACTTAGCACGCAGCTGCATCCTTTGGCGTAAGGGAGCGAGTGGAGGTACCGTAGCCTCGGAGGCGTAAGTGATCTTGTGGCTCAACTGCCCTCGAGCTTCAGGGTGATGTTGCGGCCTTGTAAATCGTGTGAGAGCCTGATCTAAGCGACAGGGGATATGTTCTTTTTTTAAATTTAGGAACCGTTGTTTAGATCTTCCTAGCGTGAAGGCGTACCTCTAAAAGGTGTAAGGGGTGAGTGGAGGTACCGTAGCCTCAGAGGCGTAGGTGATGCTCTAGACTCGAGAGCCCTTTCGAACCTTAGGGTGCTCTTTCAGCGAAGTCGATCTAAGAAGCGGTTCTTAAATTTTAAAAAAGAGCATAAGTTTTTTCGGGGACCGGGGGTTCCCCCCTTGCAGCCCCCGAGGGAGGGTCGACTCTGGGAGTGCAGAGTCGATCCTTCCTCATTACGAAACGAAAGTTTGAACATCGCTGTATTCTTTATTGACGAAAAAGAAAATACAGAGCCTCGAGGCTTTTTAAGGAAAGAAGCGACGTAGCTGTTCAATGTTCCAAGCGTTGGTGAGGATTTCGCCCTTCTCGTTAGATAGCTTGTAGGTGCCCAGCTTTAGTACTTCTGCGATGATGTACGGCCCTTCCCATGGTGGTGTGAGCTTGTGTCGTCCCTTGGTGTTCTGGTTCCGCCGTAGCACCAAGTCGCCAACGTTGAGGTCACGCTTGCGGACGTGTCTGTCGTGGTAGCGTCGGAGACCCTGCTGGTACCTGGCAGAATGCAACAGAGCCACATCTCGGGCTTCCTCGAGCTGGTCGAGGGCGTCCTGTCTTGTGGCGTCATTATATCTTTCGTTGTATGCCTTCAACCTTGGGGATCCGTATTCTATATCGGTTGGTAGCATAGCCTCAGACCCGTAGACTAAGAAGAACAGAGTGAACCTCGTGGCTCGACTCGGCGTTGTTCTTAGGCTCCACAGGACCGAGGGTTTGTCTCGCATAGTACTGACAACCCTTGCAGGAGCGTACTAGCTTGACAGCATCGGAGACCGCGGTCGGCCAATAGAATCCTTGTCAAAAGGCGTTTCCGACGAGGGTTCGAGGTGCTGCGTGGTGACTGCAAGCCCCCGAGTGGAGATCGCCGAGCAGATTCCTGCCTTGCACTTTTGTGATGCAACGTTGGAGGATACCAGTTGGGCTACGGCGGTAGAGCTCTCTGCTGTCGCCCATGATCACAAAGGTTTTGGCCTAGTGTGCGATCCGTCGAGCCTCAGTCTTATCCGAGGGGAGGTCCCCTTGGCTGAGGTAGTCGAGGTACGGGTCGCGCCAGTCAGGCTCAAGGTCAGACGGTGGCGTCAAGTCTTCCACCTGCATGGCTTCAGCCCCGATCGAGGGGGCTTCTGCCTTAGGTGGAGGGTCGAGCGACGCCCTGTCGACCCCCCCCCCCCCGTCTGGCCTGAGGTCGACGGATGGCTGCTGAAGGTCTTTCGCGAAGACGTCCGGTGGAACCGTGGCTCGACTGGACGCGATTTTTGCCAGTTCATCGGCGACCTCATTATACCTGCGTGCGATGTGGTTGAGCTCGAGGCCGTGAAACTTGTCCTCGAGGCGCCGTACTTCTTGGTAGTAGGCTTCCATCTTGGGGTCACGGCAGCTCGAGCTCTTCATGACCTGATCGATCACGAGTTGGGAGTCGCCTCGGACGTCAAGGTGTCGGACCCCGAGCTCGACGGTGATTCTCAACCCCGTGATGAGTGCCTCGTACTCAGCGACGTTGTTAGACGCAGGGAAATGAAGCCGGACGACGTAGCGCATGTGAATCCCGAGGGGTGAGACGAAGAGCAGGCCCGCGCCTGCTCCCGTTTTCATTAATGACCCATCGAAGTACATGGTCCACAGCTTCGCCTGAAGCTGTGCAGGGAGGAGTTGTGTGTCGGTCCACTCAGCCAGAAAATCTACTAACACCTGTGACTTGATAGCTTTTCACGGCGCATAGGACAATGCCTCGCCCATGAGTTCGACCGCCCATTTGGCAACCCTACCCGAGGCTTCCCGGTTTTGGGCTATCTCTCCCAAGGGGAAAGAAGAAACCACAGTAATTGGGTGACCCTCGAAGTAGTGTCGGAGCTTGCGCCGTGTCAGGATGACAGCATATAGCAGTTTCTGGATCTGTGGGTATCGACACTTTGTTTCTGAGAGCACTTCGCTAACGAAATAGACCGGCCTCTGGACGAGCAAGGTATGTGCCTCCTCGGCCTGTTCGACAACCAGGGCAGCACTGACTACTTGTGATGTCGTGGCGACATAGAGTAGGAGTGGTTCCCCCAGGGTTGGAGGGACGAGGATCGGTGAGTTAGAGACGGTGGCTTTGAGTTTCGTGAGAGCCTCCTCAGCCTCAAGGTTCCAGGAAAAATGGTCCGATTTCTTCAAGAGACGGTACAGAGGGAGTGCTTTTTCGCCGAGGCGTGAAATGAAACGGCTGAGTGCCGCCAAGCAACCTGTGACCCTCTATACGCCTTTTAGATCTCGGATGGGGCCCATCTTGGTTATTGCAGAGATTTTTTCAGGGTTGGCCTCGATGCCGCGTTTAGATACGATAAACCCTAAAAGCATACCTCGTGGGACGCCGAAGACACATTTCTCTGGATTGAGTCTGATGTTTTTTTGCCCTGAGGCACTTGAATGCAACGTCGAGGTCGCTGACCAGATCGTCGGCTTGTTTGGTTTTGACCACGATGTCGTCGACATAAGCTTCGACGGTCGACCCGATGTGCTTTCCGAAAACATGTTGCATGCATCGCTGGTACGTTGCCCCCGCGTTCCGGAGACCGAAGGGCATCGTAACGTAGCAATACATGCCGAATGAGGTGATGAATGAAGTCGCGAGCTGGTCGGACTCCTTCATTTTGATTTGGTGGTAGCCAGAGTATGCATCTAAGAATGAGAGAGTTTCACATCCCGCAGTGGAATCAACGATTTGGTCAATGCGTGGCAAAGGAAAGGGAACTTTTGGACATGCTTTATTTAAACCGGTATAGTCTACGCACATCCTCCATTTCCCACTCTTTTTCCTAACTAATACAGGATTAGCTAGCCACTCGGGATGATGAACCTCCTTGATGAACCCGGCCTCCAACAGTTTGTGTTTCTCCTCGCCGATGACCCTGCGCTTCTCCTCATCGAAGCGACGCAGGCGTTGCTTCACCGGTTTGGATCCGGCCCGGATCTCCAAGGCATGCTCAGCGACTTCCCTGGGTATGCCCGGCATATCCAAGGGACTCCACGCAAAGATGTCAACGTTTGCACGGAGAAAGTCGACGAGCATTGCTTCCTATTTAGGATCGAGGGTAGCGCTGACGTTCAGTGCCTTTCCCTTGGGATCAGCGGGGTCGAGGGGTACGAGTTTGACGTCTTCGGCGGGCTCGAAGCTGCCGACATGGCATTTTGGGTCGGGAATCGTATTGGCGAGACCGTCGAGGTCTGCAGCCAAGATTGCCGACTCAAAAACGGCCTCGTTGTGCTCGACGCACTCGATGTCGCACTCATAGGCATGTTCATATGAGGGCCCTACAGTGATGACACCGTTTGGGCCTGGCATCTTGAGCTTGAGGTAGGTGTAGTTCGGGATTGCCATGAACCTGGCGTAGCATGGGCGCCCCAGGATAGCGTGGTACGTTCCACGGAATCCGACCACTTCGAAAGTGAGAGTTTCCTTTCGGAAGTTGGCCGTTGTGCCAAAACAAACAGGCAGATCGACTCGCCCGAGGGGTTCCGCCCGTTTCCCTGGCACGACTTCGTGGAAGCCCCTGACGCTAGGTTGGAGGCGCGCTCTCTCGACCCCCAGGAGGTCGAGGGTCTAGGAGTAGATGATGTTGAGGCTGCTTCCGCCATCCATGAGCACCTTGGTGAGGCGTGTGTTGGTGATGACGGGGTCAACAACGAGCGGATAGACCCTCGGGTTGGGGACGTAGTCTGGGTGGCCGTCACGGTCGAAAGTGATGGCCACCGCGGACCAATCAAGGAAGCGGGGTACTGCCGTTTGTACGGAGAAAACCTCGCGCCGTTCTCGCTTGCGCTGGCGCGCAGAGAGGCAGGTCGAGGGCCCTCCGTAGATCATGAAGCAGTCACGGATCTCAGGAAATTCCCCATCCTTGTCGTCACCCTTAGGGTCCTCCTCCTTGTCGTCCTTCTTGACGCCGGCACCCCCGAAGTACCTGCGCAGCATGTGACAATCCTCGAGGTTATGGTTAGTGAGTCCCTTGTGGTAGGGACACGGCTCTTTGAGCATTTTGTCGAAGACGCCCCCGCCGGGGGGGCCTCGAGGTTTCTTGTGCTCGGTAGCAGCGACGAGCTCGTCGGCCGGGGCCTCGAGCTTGCCCTGCTAGCCTTTCTTCTTCTTGCGGTTGTTTCTCTTGGGGCCCCGGGTGGAACTCGCGGGATCGTCGACCTTCTGCTCCCCCCTTTCTGAGTCGCCGCCAAAGATTGCACCAACTGCCTCCTCGCCGGCGGCGAAGTTGGTGACGATGTCCATCAATCCGTTGGCAGTGAGTGGGGTGTTACGGCCCAATTCTCGGACCAACTCCTTACAGGTGGTGCCGGAGAGGAAGACCGTAATTACGTCGGAGTCGGTGATGTTGGGGAGCTCGGTACGCTGCCGGGAGAAGCGTCGAATGTAGTCCCGGAGGGATTCATCTGGTTTTTGCTTGCAGCTCCGGAGGTCCCACGAGTTGCCAGGACGCATGTAGGTCCCCTTGAAATTTCCCTCGAACACCCTCACGAGATCGTCCCGGTCGTGGATCTACCGAGGTGGGAGATCCTCGAGCCAGCCTCGGGCGGTGTCGGAGAGGAACAAGGGGAGTTGTCGAATGATGACCCGGTCGTCGGTGGCCCTGCCCAACTAACATGCCAAGCGGAAATCGGCGAGCCAAAGTTCGGGTTTGGTTTCGCCGTTGTACTTGGTGAGAGTCATGGGGGGGCAGAACCGAGCCGGGGGCACCGTCTCACGGATAGCCTTACTGAAGACCCGAGGACCCAGGGGCTCGGGTGAAGGGCTACGATCTTCCGAGCTGTTGTAGCGTCTGCCCCTATGGACATGGTAGCCTCGAGCCACACCGTCACCGTGCTTGCGCGTGCGGCGCTCGACGATGTTGCCACGGGTGTCTCGAGGCTCGCGGTCGTTGGTGGTGGGCTCAGGGGCTGGAGCTACCCGGTCTCACCGGGCAGGCTCGGGGTGAACCGAGGCTTCTCTCTCCTATTGGGAAGGCTCGAGGATCCGCTCCGAGGCTGCCTCACGTCGCCTCGAGGCAGAGCTCTCGGCCTGCTGCATGGCGGCGGTCTCGAGGAGTTCTCGGATTTCATCTCGAGCCCAACGGGCGTCGGGGTTTGACGGCTCGGGCATGTTGCGGAGGAGCATGGCGGCGGCGATGACGTTCTGGCTGGCTCGAGCGAAAACCGGGGGGTCGACCGCCCGGTCCTCGTCGATGCGACGGTTGACGTCACGAGCTCTCCCGCCAAGTGCGTGTTCCGCACGCTCACGCTCGAGGGTTTGTTGGAGTAGATCTAGGTTTTCTCGTTCCTCGTCAAGCCTGTCCTGCAACTCGCGAATCTGTTCGAGCTGCGCTCCTTGATCCGCAAGGAACTGAGGCTCGTCTCGCTCGGCAGGGAGCTCGACATGAGGTGGCGTGTGCCTTCCTTCGACTGGCTCTTCGTCCTCTGATTCCGAAGTGCTTTCAACGTCGATGTTGAAGCACTCGCAGGTCGGATCATAGGTGTCGTCAGCCGAGTCGGAGTCAGGAGCGCCAAAGTAGTAATATGACGAGGGAATGTGTGGTCATTGCCAATCGTCACTGAGGTGGCGACGTAGAGAAGCAGTCACACGGGGCTCTATTTCCGGTGTCTCCGTAGAGTCCCGATAATCAGAAGCCGGTGTGGATGCAACGAGGTCCAGAGTGGAGCGTAGATGGTGCCCGGGGAGTTCCTCATAAGCACTCATGCGAGTGCTCACGGAGGATGCGTACACCCGGGCAGTCGAGTCTAGCCCAAACGGGAATGGTGATGGAAATGTCGCTGCCCGTGCTGAAATGGATGCTCCGGACAGTGGTGTCTCACCGGACGGGGGAGCGGCGGGATTCTCCGTCGGCATGTCACCCTCAGCCACGCTCGTCCTTCCCAAACCTTCCAAAAGGAGATCTAGGCTGGCGCCTGGCTGGGGGGTGCCAGACCGGGGGACCCCATCGCCCTCCGCGAGGTGAAGACGGTGGTTGTACCGGGCTCGTCGTTGTCGGGCGGCCCGTGCCCGCCTGGAGCGACGGTGCCGGTGGATTGCTCCCCCGGGCTGGGAGAGCTCATAGTCCTCGTCGGTTGGGTGCCTAGGGGAAGTAGGATCATGTCGTAGCCAGAGCCGAGCGACATGAACTCCAAACTGCCAAACCAGATCACCGTGGCCAACGGAATAGGGCGTCCGGGGTCAGCCATCCAGGAAAAAAGGCGAGAAAGCGACGTTTGCACGCAGCGATCCCCTACCTGGCGCGCCAACTGTCGGTGTTCAGACCCGAGGGGGTCCTAAACCAACGAGTAAATGCTGCGTGTCTCTTTCCTGGATGGTGATGCAAGGAGAACACACGGGGGTTTATCCTGGTTCGAACGAAAGAAGGCCCTACGTCCAGCGGGGGGGAGAAGTTTGCATTTTCTTGCACCGAGGTGCTCGTGTAGGGGTTACAAGCATGCGAGAGAGGGTGTCGAGCCCAAGTCTCAAAAAGAGGGAAAAGGTGGTTGCTTGGGATGTTGATCTCTTGTTTGTTGCTCGGTCGGGTGGTTCGTTGGCTGCTCATTGCCTACCCTTATTCGTCTTTTTTCCGTCCCCCCCCGTAGAACCCTGGCCTGCCCTTTTATAGGGCGAGAGGAGGCCAAGACGACGGGGAGCCTTGAGGTGATGTTTTGTCGATTCCTATTGAGTTGACTGTAGCGACGTGCCTTAGGAATGGCCGGCCATCCCTGGACACCCTGACGTTGTGGGAGACGAGATGGCGAAATGACCCAGAGCGCCATGCCATACCGTCCTTTCGTTGCTGTTGAACTAAGTCGAGCGTCGAGGTTCGGTCGAGGCCGGGTCGAGGCCGGATGGATAAGGCCGAATCCCCGAGATCGCGGAGAACGGGCCTTGTCTTATCCTCCCTCGAGGGTGATTGATGGTGAACAGTGCGCGGTAAGGTGGGTATAGTGACGGATTTCACCTCCCATCACGGGATGGGCGGTACAACAGTGAGATCTGACACGGGCATTATTCCCACGTCGATCCTGGTTGCAGCCATGCCGGTAGGTGGTAGTAGGTAACCGCATTGAATGCTATGGCTTTTGTCCTGGGGTAGGTAAAGAAAAGGTGTCGAGGTGCTCGGTCCAGGCTCACGCGAGTCGGAGTTCTCCCTAGTGGGCGGACGAGCCTCGCGCGGGTCGGAGCGCTGTCGAGGTACCTTGCGGTATGAGATAGGGTGTGGTCGAGGCGCCCCGTCGAGCGGGCCTCGTACGAGTCGGAGCCGGAGCGCGGTCGAGGTGCCCTGTCGAGCGGGCCTCGTACGAGACGGACTGGATACGCGGTCGAGGCGAGCTACCTTTTATTGCGGTTTCAGTCGTTTTAGTTTTTTGGCGATAGGTGTGGGTACCCCCGTACTGTTGGTACCGACAGATATGATGCTAAAGGACTTTGAAGGCAATGTATCACCAGCTAAAGGGGCAGTGTGTGTTGAATTGACCATCGGCAGTAAAACCTTACCGACAACTTTCTTTGTTATTAATGGCAAGGGTGCATATAATCTGCTTTTAGGAAGGGATTGGATTCATGCTAATTGTTGTGTTCCTTCTACAATGCATCAGTGTCTTATACAATGGGTTGGAGACAAAATTGAAGTTGTTCCTGGTGATTCTTCTTATATCATCGCATCGGTAGAATCAGACACTTATGAGCGAACTAGGTGCATATCAGGAGAAGCTTGGGAAAAAGAGTTCCTCAAGGTTGTCGATTACGAAATTCTACCGATCCAAGCAGTCGGTTCTGAAGAAGAGTTTTAATGGATAGATTTGCCGATGATGGAAAATTAGGTCAAGGATTTACATCGGCAGATGATTTAATAGAAGTAGATATTGGTGAAGGCGATGGGCCAACGCCCACTTTTATTAGCGCTAAGTTAAATTCCAAGTGTAAACAGCAACTAGTTGATTTGTTAAAGGAATATAAAGATTGTTTTGCTTGGGATTATACTGAAATGCCTGGGTTAGACCGATCTATAGTTGAACATCGGTTGCCTATTAAATCTGGATTTCGGCCACATCAGCAGCCAGCACGCCACTGTAATCCTAATATACTTCCTGATATTAAGGCCGAAATAACTAAATTAATTGAGGCAAAGTTTATTCGGCAGTGTCGATATGCAGAGTGGATTTCTAATGTGGTTCTTGTATACAAGAAAAATGGGAAACTTCGTGTTTGTATTGATTTCAGGAATCTCAATAAGGCCACACCGATGGATGGTTACCCAATGCCGATTGCTGATTTGTTGATTGATGCTGCAGCAGGGCATCAGATTATCAGTTTCATGGATGGTAATGCAGGTTATAATCAAATATTCATGGCTGAAGAAGATATTTCTAAGACTGCTTTTAGATGTCCAGGACATGTGGGATTATTTGAGTGGATAGTTATGACATTTGGTTTGAAAAATGTCGGTGCTACCTATCAAAGAGCTATGAACTTTATTTTCCATGAATATATCGGCACGTTGGTGGAAATCTACATTGATGACATAGTGATTAAGTCTGGAGACATCACAAAGCATCTAACCGATCTACAGAAGATATTGGAGTGCACAAGAAAGCATGGATTAAAGATGAATCCTAATAAATGTGCATTTGGTGTATCGGCAGGACAATTCTTGGGTTTTATGGTGCATCAGCGGGGTATTGAAATTAGTAGAAAATCTATTGAGGCAATCAACAAGATTGTTGCTCCTGCCGATAAAACTGAATTACAATCCTTGATCCGTAAGATTAATTTTATCAGAAGATTCATATCTAATTTGTCGGGTAAGATCAAGGCTTTCAGTCCATTATTGAAATTGAAAGCCGATCAGGAATTTAAATGGGGGGATGAACAGCAGTTAGCCTTAGATGAAATTAAGAGTTATTTAAAAAATCCTCCAGTGTTAGTTCCACCCCAACATGGAAAACCTTTTAGATTGTATTTATCAACTAAAGATACTGTTATCGGTTCAGCTCTTATTCAAGAATTTGAAGGAAAGAAGCGTGTTATCTATTATTTGAGCAGACGGTTAATAGATGCTGAAACCAGGTATTCGGTCATTGAGAAATTATGTGTATGTTTATACTTTTCTTGTATTAAGCTGAGACATTATTTACTATCGGCTGAATGTACTGTCATATGCAAAGATGACGTGGTCAAGTATATGCTGTCAATGCCGATACTGAATGGTAGGATTGGTAAATGGATTTTAGCATTATCAGAATTTGACCTATGTTATGAATCGGCTAAGGCAGTTAAAGGACAGGTTATGGCCGATTTCGTTACTCAACATTGCAACACGGTGGATTCTCTGGAAATTGCTCCGTGGACACTTTTCTTTGATGGGTCTACTTGTGGTGAAGGGGCAGGCATTGGTATCGTATTAATTTCCCCTCAGAGGAAGAAGTATGAGTTCTCATTGCCGATTGTTGCTACATCGACAAACAATCAAGCTGAGTACCAAGCCCTGATAAAAGGGTTAGAATTGCTCAAGGTAGTACATGCTGATGCTGTTGAGATCTTTGGTGATTCTATGTTAGTTATAAATCAGTTGACTGAGATTTATGAATGCTGAAGTGAAATTCTAATTTCATATCATGAAAAGTGTTTGAGATTATTAAAAGGGTTCAGCAGTTTTTATCTGAAACATATTTCTCGGATGCATAATGAAGAGGCTAACCGATTAGCTCAGCAGGCTTCGGGATATCAACCTGTTCAAGAAGTATTAATATCTGCAGCTGATACCGATGACTGGAGGAAGGAAATTATTGATTATTTAAAGAATCCATCTAAAAAGGTCAAAAGGCGTATAAGGTTCCAAGCTACCAAGTATGTACTCCTCGATGATGAATTGTATTACCGTACCATAGATGGAGTTTTACTCAGGTGTATTAGCAGAGAGGAATCAAAAGGCCTGATGGGTGAAATTCATGAAGGAGTATGTGGGGCTCATCAGTCAGCCTTCAAGATGAAATGGATGATCAGAAGAAATGGATATTATTGGCCGACTATTCTTGAAGATTGTTTTAAATATTTTAAAGGATGTCAGGAATGTCAGAAATTTGGTAATATTCAAAGGGCACCCGCATCGGCTATGAACCCTATAATTAAGCCTTGGCCGTTTCGGGGTTAGGCTATTGATCTCATCGGTCAGATTTATCCACCATCGAGTAAAGGGCATAAGTTTATTCTGGTTGCTACCGATTATTTCACAAAGTGGGTTGAAGCAATTCCTTTAAAAAAGGTGACATCGGCTAATATGATTGATTTTGTGAAGGAGCATATCGTTTACCGATTCGGCATCCCTCAAACCATCACTACCGATCAGGGCACTATGTTTACATCGGGTGAATTTGATGAATTTGCTATAGAAATGGGGATTAAAGTTTTGAATTCTTCACCGTATTATGCCCAGGCTAATGGTCAGGCTGAAGCATCTAATAAAGGAATTATCAAGCTCATTAAGCGCAAGATTAAAGAGTATCCTAAGAAATGGCATACAGTATTAAATGAAGCTTTGTGGTCATATCGGATGGCGTGTCATGGTGCAACCAAGGTAACACCTTATCAGTTGGTGTATGGACACGATGCAGTCTTACCTTGGGAGATTAAAATTGGTTCTAGGCGAATACGCTCTCAAGATCAATTGACAGCCGATGATTATGATATCCTTATAAAGGATGAGTTGGAAGATGTAGCAGGTCATTGGTTAAAAGCTTTAGTTAGCATCGAGGAGAATAAGAAAAGAGTAGATAGATGGTATGACAAGAAGGTGAAGGTAAAGGAATTTGTCGATGGAGAATTGGTTTGGAAGTTGATTTTGCCGATTAGGACTAAAAGTTCTAAGTTTGGCAAATGGTCACCTAATTGGGAAGGTCCATATCGGATAAATCAATCTGTTCCTGGTAATGCATATATTCTTGAAACTCTCGAAGAAGTTGTATTTCCCAGAGCATTAAATGGAAAATATTTAAAGAAATATTACCCTAGTATCTGGATGGATGCATAAAAGAGTAATTGCCGATAACAATCCTATCGGCTAGAGTCAAAACAAAGTATCAATCATTGCCGATGCGCTAATTTAACAAAGCGTGGATAGCCGATATCGCACGCAGGCGAATTTCATCAGTTTCTTTTAATTCCTTGGCATCTTCATCGGCACTTCCTTCCACATGCTTGAGTTTCTTCTTGAGAACCAAGGCCTTGCGAGCTTGGGCGTCTTGTTCTTGCTGAAAGGCCTTGATAGCGTTAGGAAGCTGGTCTTCTTCTTGCTTGGCTTGAGTCAGGGCTGTTTCAACCTTTTCCAGTTCGGCTAGCAGAGCTACCCTTTTTGCCGATAGGTCTAAGATTTTCTGTTTAAGATCAGCATCGGAGGCTTGCAAGTTGTTGATGCTTTTATGCTTCTCATCGGTAGTTTGCTTCAGCTGCAGCATTTCTTCCTTAAGTTGAGCCTGAGCTGCTCTGTCGGCAATACGATGAACAGCCTTTTGATATTGAAGTTGTCTGCTCTCCAGATGGACTGCTGGGAAGATGATTTCTTCAACATCGGCAGGGATTTGGCCACGGATTGTTTTGAAGATGGTCCTTGCAGGGTCTGAATCAATCACCAGTTGAGCAGTATCTTGTTGCAGCAGATTCAGGAGAACTTCTAGTTTGCCATAGGTATCTGCCGATATTGTTCCCAATGCCAAGGAAGAACTCGCCTCTTCTCCGTCATCATCGGAGACGTCGATAGCAAAAGAGAACAAGCTATCAGGAGAATATTGTTCCTGTGAAATAAAGAGAATTAGGAATCCTATTTGTGGTCTCTGGGGATATTATAAACCAAACAGTTAATCGGTTTACCCGCTTCAGGGCAATTTCTTGAGCTTGGCTTGAGGGAGCGGCTTGAAAAAGATCATGCGAAGGATCGACAGAGGATGCCGATGGAATGTCTTCTACAATCTCATCAGTAGTCGGCCCTTGGGGTATAATGGCTGATGGTGTATCTTGTACAGAAGAAGCAGCTTGTTCAATTATATCAGTGGGTCGATTGACAGGTGTTAGAACGGATGAAGGGGCTGGTGTAGATTTCTATCGCTTTTGTTGAGCTTCAGCATCGGTTAAAGCTTTGCGCTTTGTTTGGGCCTCAGCGACAATTGGCTGGGGGGCATCAACATGTGTTGATTGGGGAGCTTGCATGCTTGGTGTGCTTGCCGATGTGCCCAGCTGTTGCTACAAAAACGAGTATAAGATTGGATATTTAACAGAAAAAATGTAAAAATAAGAGAATACCTCTGAAGGAGGAGTAGAGGTCGTGGTGCTTGATATTGGAAGAGTTGCTGATGACGATCCAGCTGCAGCTCTCACATCCTGATAATTATATGTTAATATAGTGTGTATCGATAGAAAACAAAGTAAGCAAGGTTATTACCTTAAAAACCTTGATTAGGCTTGAAGCAGCAGCCATTGGAGTGGCCCTGGATGTTGCTAGTCTTGGTCTGGAGGTGATAGTTTTGGCGCGAGTCCTCTAGAAGGTTAAGGCCTCTAAGGTAGGGGCGTTGTAGCCAATTATTGAGACTGGAGAAATAGGGTGGAGGTTGAAGGGTCTTCTACTTTTGCTTATTGATGAAACTGGATCATCGGCCTGTTTCAGGGAAGATTAGTTACCAATATACATATAAAAGGAAGGAGAGAGACGAAAGTTAAAAGGAACTTACTGCATCGTCAGGAACAGCATAGTCGGGATTGATCATGTGCCGATATGTATGAACGGATGTTGAAAACAACTGTTCTTTCCACTCTTGCCACCATTGCTTATATGACTCTGTGATGAAAGACACTGGTGGCCAGGCGGAGAGATCAACATTTGAAATATCGGTATCAGGAGCAAGTCTTACTACTCTACTCCATTCAGTTCCAGCTGTAATAATTTCTCTGGGCTTAATCACATCGGCAAAGCATAGTTTGATTGGCAGTTGCCCAAAGGCCAATTGGCGAGACACTGCCGATGGATTGTAGAATTCATAAGTAATATGGGAATTATTCCCGCTACCAAATGTGTTTACTGGGATTGCTCTGGAGGTAATAATAGTCATCATAAGATCATTATCTTGGTTCAGATCACCATCGGCAAAATTAAAAAGAAGAGGGAATTTGTTATCCTCATCGATATAAGGTACCCAAGCTCTGAGATCACGAGGGAGACCATGGTAGAAATTCTGAAAAAACCTGCCAATTTGATCTTCATTGGACTCTGTTCTAGGAAGGACGATTATGGCTTCGCCGAAGTTGAGAGGAGGGCGTGTTGCCGATTCATCATCTCCAAGGACATAATCTTCGGCGATCTCTCGTGGGAATTCTTGGGCAAAGAAATCCCATTGTAGACGCTTATGCATGTGAGCGTTTAACCACATATTGATGAACCACCACGGGCCTCCCAGATTGCCGATGGGTTCACCAAGTAGAAGCTTCTGAGACGCTTGGTGGAGAAGGTGGTAAGTTGAGCTCAGGAGGTATTGGCCAAGTGGGAATCTAACACCGTTGGCCAAGAGTTCCGCTGCTGGGAGGAAGGCATTAGTTGGTCCTACCGATCGACCACAGAAGATAAACTTCTCCAGCCACATGTTCAGGAATATGGTGTGTTCCCTTTGATTGACAGTACCAGTTTTTTGGTACTCTTGGATGTATCCTGTCCAGCCGCCAATGTTGCGTGTATTTACTCTATACTCAGTTTTTCTGCCAAAAATGTAGCCTTCATCGACAGTTGAGATATCCAAGCCGGTGAGCATATATACATCGGCAAGAGTAGGGGCACATGGGCCATGACCGAACATGAAGGTATTTGTGGTATCTGACCAAAAATGAGTAGCAGCTATCATCATGGATTCATTCCTTTGCATATCAGCAATGGATAGCCTAATACATTGATCTATCTTCTGTTCTGCCCAGAACACTTGCATTGATCTGTTGACCCTCAAGTACCAGTTTTTCCACCCTTTGGTAGGTTTGGGCCAAGATCGAAATGTATCTTTTCATAGATTCAAAGAGAAATTTTGAGCTTTGAAGGGAATACGATTAGCCTCTGCATTGATCAGGTCGGTTGGATCTGGATCACCCATTAGACCTAGGCAATGGTGGGGAGGTTGGTTGGTTGGAATAACCAGTGTGTTGCGTAGTTCCTGACTTTGGAAGATCAAGAGAATGGAAGAAGTAGAAAAAAATACCAACTGTAAGAATTCACAAGGGACCAGAAGGGTCGAAGTAAAAGTAATAAAAAAAAGAAGAAGAACGAACTGCAGGGACGTTGAAGTTGACCGCCATTGTTTCGAGAAGGATGAGGGCACGAGCTGGAGATTGGAAAATGACGATGGAAGGAGCTCTGGTGGGTTGAGGATGCGCAGTTAGGGTTGCCGCCGGAGAGAGAATGCCAAAGGTTGCAATTTGAAGGTAGAAGATGAGCAGTTTGGAGAGATCTACTTATAGGCCATTTGGGGTAGGGGTATTCTTGACTTATCTCTATGTCGTACACGGATGGATCGAGGTGGTTCAGATAGATATGGTAACTGTTCGCACGACAATTAAGGGATTGTACAGAAGATTTGATGGCATGGCAAGTAATCATGACTTGAAGGATATTTTGATACAGGATCTTTCAGTTCTAAAATGGTGATGTTGCTGTGATAAGATCTTGCCAATGGATTGTTATTTTGGTATCTCAACCATAATTGAGGCAAAAAACAGTTGGAAGATGTGCGATATTTACTGAGATACATGGATTAGATCTAGATTTGATTAAATCTGGTAACAGATCATGTTATGCTTGGAGAATGGGTTGAAAAATAGGTAATAGCAGGCATTATCTGGAGTAAATTTCAGAGCATCAATCTTATACTCCGAAATTGGGGGGCATGTGTTGACATCGTTTTTTAGCACGTGTCAAGATGGTCAGGAGGGGCTAATCAGTAGAGGAAAGATTATTGTGTAGATTGATAGCTGATGAAAATGAGTTTGCTTATGAGTGGTAGCGGCGTATGGATTCAAATTGAAATGTTGCCAATAAGGTTAAGGGTAGTATTGCCAATGCCGATGAAAGATGGTTTAAAGACTGCTGCTGATGAAACAGGGAATGTACCGATGGAAGGAACTTGAAGGCTGCTGCCGATGGAACAGGGATTGTGCCGATAGAACAGGGATCGTGCCGATAAAAAGGAGGTCGATGAGAATACCATCGTGACTAAGGCGGACTATGGAATAAGATAGGAGTTAATTTCCTTATATACGTTTATTAGAGTCTGAGTTGTATCAAAGTTATGTGTTTCCATAGATTTGGATTTAGTGTCCTAGTCGTATTTGGTTACGTTTCTGTAGATCAGGATATAAATATAGGGTGAAGGGCAATGTAAAGAAAAAAGAAATCAATCAATACATCAAAAACAGCTTTTATTCTTATTTACATCTACTTTCGACGACTTCGTCAATTTGCATATTTTTCTTTTTTACGAGTTCTCATCAATTCGGCGAGTTGCATTGCTCTAGTGCAATCTTCGGCGATCCTCGAGTTCTGCGTGAGTACCTCTTGGTCGTGGCTTCCGGGCGTATCGCTGTTGTCAGGACCAAAGTGCTCGTATCTTCATCCTTGTTGATTAACAGGTCAAATCGACTGGCACGCTTTGGATATCGATTTCGGGTATTAGCCCTTTGTGTTTGCAGATCTACTTTTGCATCAACAGGGTGATGAGGTGAGGTACATTTTAAGGCTTTCAAAAGCCTCCTTGGCTTCCTCTATCCACTCAAACTTACCTATCTTTTTTAGTAGCTTGAAGAAAATGAGTCCTTTTTCGCCGAGTCATGAGATGAAGCGATTGAGGGCTGCCATGCTTCCTATCAATTTTTGCATATCTTTTATACTACGTGAGGGTGCCATTTTGTTATGGCTCGAATTTGCTTAGTGCTTGCTTCTATTCCCTGATTACTGACCAGGAATCTGAGTAGTTATCCTGATGGTACCTCGAAAACACACTTGTTTGGGTTCAATTTTCACTTCCATTTATTTAGATTTTCAAAAGTCTCCTTCAAGTCTTTAATTAGCATGTCTAGGTTTTTTATCTTTACTACTACGTCATCGACATAAGCTTCCGTGTTGTCACCAATTTGTTCAAGACATGTTTGAATAGCTCCCTGATAGGTGGCGCCGATGTTCTTGAGTTCAAAGGACATGGTTTTATAGCAATAGGCATCGAAAGGAGTGATGAAAGATGTCTTGCTCTGATCTTCTTCTCTTAATGCAATCTGATGATATCCTGAATAGCAATCGAGGAAAGATAGCATGGCAGATTCTGTCGTTAAATTGACAATTTGATCAATTCGTAGTAACCTGAACGGGTCCTTTGGGCAATGTTTGTTGAGATCCGTGTAATCGACGCACATGCGTCATTCTGCCGTGTTCTTTTTCTGTACTAGAACGGGATTTACTAGCCAATCTGGATGAAGAATTTCCCTCATAAAATCGGCTGCCCTTAATTTTGTAATCTTCTTCTTGATTGCTTCTTTTTTGTCTGGTGAGAATCTTCTCAATCGTTGCTTAATTGGTCTGGAGCCTTCATTGACATTGATTCTGTGCTCAGCCAACTTTCTTGGGACACCTGGCATGCCGGTCGGCTTCCAAGCGAAGATATTTTTGTTGTCCTGAAGAAAGTTGATGAGCACGAGTTCCTATTTAGTCGAGAGGTGAGCACTAATGGTCGCTGTCTTCTCAGGGTCACTAGTACCTAGGTCAATTTTCTTTACATCGGCTTCTTTTTGTGGTATAAGGATGTAGGGTTTCTTTGTTGGAATCTCTAGTTTTTTGGATTTATTTGTGCAGCGACAGTGGTAATTTCTTCTCTGTCGTCGGCTGCTTTTGTTTTGGCTACGATTTGGATTGCTTGAATGTCACAATCGAAAGCACGCTTCAAGTTGCCCCGGAGGAGAGTATTCTGTGAGGTCCTAGCATCTTGAGCAGGAGGTATGGGTAGTGAGCTATAGCCATGAACTTTGCAAGTGCTAGTCTTCTAAGGATGGCATGATACAATGTCTCAAAGTCCACAACATCAAACTGAATGAATTTGGTTCAATAATTTTCTTATGTTCCAAACGTGACTGGTAGAGTGATTTGCCCGAGTAGCATGGCGGCTTTGCCTGGTATATTCCATAGAAGGATATTCCTGTTGGGGTGATCAACCCGGCAAAGTCTAGCCCCATCTTACTTAGTGTTTCTGAAAATATGATGTTGAGTCTAGCTCCCCCATCGATCAAACATTTGGTGACTATCATCCCTACTATAGTTGGATCTACGACTAGTAGATATAGGCTAGCATTTCCAATGCTCGTGCATTGATCTTCTCTTGAAAACTAGATTGGATATTGTGACCAATTTAGGTACCTTGGGACCGCTGGTTCGGCTGCCATGATGCTGCAGAGAGCCAGTTTGTCTTGGTGCTTACTTCTAGAACCTGGAACTCTAGAAAAGATTACTGCGACTGTCCCTTTTGGCTGCTGGAATCCTTTGTCCTCTGTGTTGTCTTCGTCTTTCTTTTTGTTATCCTCTTGTTTATCTTTGTTTTTCCTTTTCTTGCGTACCGATTAATGAAGATTTGGCAGTTTCCCGTTGTGTAGTTTCCTTGCGGGTACCATATACAGTGCATATTCTCAATATCTTCAAACCTCCTAAATTTTGAGAACTTTTTCGTCTTGTTAGCCATGGCAATGGTGTTGTCTGGTCCGCGTTTCCTGTCTAGATAACTCATATTTGGAAAATTTCTCCGGTCTGAGTTGTCTCTGTTGTTTTCTCGGTTGTTTCTATCTAAAAATCTTTCTTTCATCTTTTCTTCAGCCATAATCATTTTTTCTATCGCACGTCTGAATTCTTCATTATTCCTTGGGTTTTCTTTGCAAAAATCTTAAAAGAGCCATTTAGCCATGATCCCGTGGGAGAAGGCTTTAATTACTTCTCGTTCAGTGATATCATGTAACTCGGCACATAATTCACCAAAGTGTCGATAATAATCTCTGAGGCTCTTGCCTCCCTTTTGCTTGAGCCCTTTTAATTCTACATGTGTGATAGGGTGTGTAATGATGCCCGCGAAGTTTTCACAGAAAGCTCTTTGCAAGTCCTTCCAGCCTTTGATTGAACCCGGTTCAATTTATCAAACCATTAGAGAGGCATGTTTTCTAGGGCCATGGGAAAGAATAATGCTTTGATATCATCTCCATTGGCTAGTTCGATTGATTGTGAGTAGATTCTAAGCCACTATTTTAGTTCAGTCTTCCCGTCGTATTTGGAGTGGTTTGATGGTTTGAACTTGTGAGGCAGCCGTACCGAAGCAAGTCGTCTTGAAAAACATGGAAACCTTTTGTGTGTTCTGACTTCTCTGTGTTCTGACTTAGCTCCTTCTTTCAGCCAGCTATTATTTAGCCTAGGAATGAATCGTGGGGATGAGTGGTGAGATGCTCTGCTCCTTTCTTCTCCTGGAAGCTCGATTTGTTTACTCTGGGCATGATTTCTTCTCTTCTCTCGATTATGACTCCCGTTTGGTCCTAGTCTTTTGAAGGCGGATCTCCTTTAACTTTGTGTGTCCTATTTGTGCGACACTATCCTAGCGGGAAGCCTAGAATGAGTCCTTCCACCGTGCGCCCTCGAGCTGTTGTCCGGAGAACTTCTCGGAGTTGTTCTTGTTCTTCGTTGGGATACGAAATTGCTTTGAGTTCTTCTAGTGCTTCCCATATCTTATCGTAAGGGGCTTCGTATACTCTTGTCGCACGTCTTTCTTTGGCTTCTTTCTCTGATCTCCTCTTATAGTACTCGGCCAGCTCCATCTTGTATGTGTCCTATGCTTTTTTTCATTGCCTGGCACGGCGTCTGCGACCTTCTTTTAGTTTGTTCTTTTTTTTCTCTAGCTCATCGTTGGTCCTCAGATTCGTCATCGTATTCAGGAACGTTGGACGATATGTTTGATTTTGATTCATCTGAAGATCTGACATCAGGTGCAGTTGGTGGTATCAGTAGTGGCCGCCGAATCATGAAGGCTTCTCGACCTAGCACCAGGCTTGCCTTGCTATAATTACTGATGACTTCGGTTGGAGTGTTGTCATCGCGGAGCGCACTACCTTCTTGGTAAGGTAGAGTGATAGCTTCTTCAACTAGTCAGGTATTGCTGTTCTGGGGACATGTACCCGGCCAATGGACAAGGCAATCTTTAGGTGTTACGATTAATATAAGACCTTCCTGTGCCCCGAAAAGATGCAGTCTCT